>CM034156.1:120725814-121925814 GCA_019776745.2 Taxus chinensis | reverse complement strand
TTTTATTTCCATCATTCATTCCTCTTCTACATCATTCTCCTATCAACACTATTCTTCTGATTCACTTAGGGCATCCTAGGCCCCTACCTATTCTTCTATCCATTTTGTCTCACCTTTTTTGATCGGCGATCGACCTTCTTTCATCACCCCATCGACACTCAAGGGGGCATCTCTCACTTCTACTATTTTTTCTTCTATCTGCCTTCAAAATTTTATCTATCTACTATCTTTGAAGTGGCGTCACTTACGCCACCCCAAAGAGGGGAAAATGTAGACACCTATAATTTATCTTGAGAAATTTAAATACTTAAATTACGCTAATTATACCCTTTCCCAAAAATTGATGACATATCGTCAATATCGCTACATTTTCTCTTCTATCACATTAATTAATTACATTACGTTAGTTAATTAACTCTTCTATCCAACAACTCCCATTTCTAACTAGATTAATTAATTATTTCTAATTAATTAAGCCAATTAACGTACCTTCCTAGATTAAGTAATTATTTCTAATCAGATTAATTAATTATTTCCCTTTCTATCTAGATTAATTAATTATTCTATAATTAATTAATTCTCTCTTCTATTTAATCAATAAATCGTCATTTATTTGATTAAAATCCTCTCATAACATAAATCATACTAACTATTCCTCTAAAAAATTTTTATAAGCTTGCACACCTATTAGTTAATCACTTTGTTTAATTAATAAAATTCCCCTCAATCCCCCGTGAGTCAATAGAGGACAAAACTAAACTCTCCTAAAGTAAACTCAACCACTTCTAAACCACAGTTTATCCATAACTAACCTAGCTTTGCTATTATCCCACATACAATAGGATGTAAATCTTCTTCAAACCATTGGGTTATAAAAGGAACCCTCCTCTAACCTTTCTATTTACACCTTGCATGCTTATAGCTAATCTATAGACATTTTATCTTAGAGCATCTTTCATTTGAGCTAATAGCCTCATTCTTGCATTTCATGCCCCAACATCCAAGATTTTGGGATCATATGGATGAGAATTTTTGCAAAAATGGTCTTTTGTAGCCATACTTTGATGAGCCTCCATTCCCGAAACCCTTGAAGATTGAAACAATCATACTTTGATTGTCCATGGATCTATCTAGGTTTATTTAGTGTTTTTGGTATTATCTAAAGAGTAGAGATGTCAAATGCTTAGCATATTAGTTTGATTTCTATTTGGCCATTTCTAATGCATAATGTTGGTATTTATTCTTGTTTATCTCTTAACATGATGATCTTTGTGTAGTTTAGTTCATGTTTTGAAACTATTAAGGTGTTAGTTTCAATTCCCTTTGGCATAGCTAACTAATACATTGATACCTGTATTGAAAATTCAAAGCATGGGAGGCAGATTCTTCAAGTCCCTTAGCACTATAGTTGGAAATTTGGTTGTTATTTCCAAAAGGGATTAAATTTGCTAAAATGAGCCATGACTCTACTCATGCACAAGTGTGATAATGATGTCAAAATTCTTGAGCCTGCATTTATAAGTCAAAGCGGGACATGTGTGAAGCCTTATCAAGAGTGATTTGGGAATTTTGATGTTTTATTGTCCAATTTTGAGAGTTAAAATGTTATAAAATTGAGTCCTATGACTTTTCATTGGGAGTCTTGACGCCTCTATCATACGCTTCTTTAGTTAAAGTTTCGACTCCCCCTTGGTCAGTGGAGAACTTTGACCTTTCTACTTCGCGCTCTTTCTCCTTCTTATCTAAGACAAAATTCTAAACCGTAGCGCTAGAATCCATATGTCTCCAGTCAAGTAAAGCCACGTGTTAGGCCATATATCAGCAAGTGGATGGGTAGACCGAAATGTCTAAAATGCACAATCTCTATAAGTTATCATAAAATATGGCCTTATATTTCGCTCTTCAGACCCTTCTTCAGATATCATTATCTCAATCACATGTGGACGGCTCACTTTATATTGAAGTTACTTTGAAACAGGTATGTAAATGGCATTACAGAGCATCATTGTTTGTTCTACCATTAACACTTCTATCTTGAACCAGTAGAAACCACACATGTAACCATTTTATGTAAGCATTGTACTTTGGAATGCGCTTCTCCATGCCAAGACTTTCGAAAGTAATTAATATACGAAGTTTTCCCCTTTCTGGTGACCTTGGGGTCCACTATTTCCTTTGCGCCTTCAATTTTTTCCTTTGCTTCTTTGGGGTAGGATTGGTGGTACCTATCCCTAATCCCCTATCCTCCTTGATAACGAAAGTGTCACCTGTATCTTTCTATCATTTCTCCTTTGGGTGCACTGGTGTACTATCCTTTGTTGGGATTTTCTTTGTCTCTTCTTCTGTCATAGGCTCTTTCTTATACTCATGAGCCTGCTATGTTGCCTTCTCTCATACCTGATTCTCCTACTCCTACATTTCTTGTTCCAAATCATCCTTTAACGTGGCGAAATCCGTATCCTTAAACCTTGTTTTTGTCTCAGAGATGGATACCATCTGTGCCTCAGCGCACTTATTCTTTTCTTGCTCCGCGTTGTTCTTCTGAGAGGTCCACGTGCCCCCACTTTTTCTCTAGCAAGAATAATACTTTCTCGTATGAGAGGTATTAAGCTTCCCCTCTTCTTCATCACCTTCCTCTTACTCATACGCCTCTTATTCACACACCTTTTGAATAGGTGGCACCCCTATTCCCCTAGGTTGTGGGAAGGTGGATTCTGTAACCTCCACCTCGACTCCTCCTTGAGTCTTAGTCCATAACTATACGAATAATTTGTTAATGTGTCCCTTGATTGTCACATTTACTTGTGGATGTAATTCCAACAGTTCTGGATCCAAAACCTCCGAGTATGTGGGCCTGGATTCATATATGTAGGTGGCACACAATGTATGTAAGTCTAAATTCACCTTGTTTGCATCATAAGTCAACTTTTACACATCCTTCAATATATTGATGGATAACTTCAAGTATTTTGATGAGAATGAAAATGGAAATTTACACCACAGACCCATCTTACCTTAACCATGCAAAACCGAGCAATGTTGAAATGTTGCAGTACTACAAACTTCACCTGATCTCTGACTACTATGGGAAGCTCGTGTGGAATGCACCATTCATCCTCAAAGGCTTCCCGTAGTCTATCATACCACTTATTAATTCTAAATTTTTATGTGTTTGTAATGCTTCCATCACATGTAAACCCTAAAAACTTTATTGCATGGGATGGGTTCGTTGGTGGCTAAATCCACTTATTGTCTTGGGGCCCGTCTGGTACCCCAATTTCCCAAAACACGATCAAAATCAGAATATATCCCAATGTAATCTTCACTCCTTCATTTTTTTGCTTTACCTCCTCAATAATCCCATTTGTGACAAACTGGGAAAAATTTAAATGTGCTCTCTTTGAAATTTTGTAGGCCACATACAAGAATTTTTTATTAATGTATGTCCAGCACTCTGATGTACCCAATTTGCATCTCACGAGTAAAGATGCAACCCTAAGTTTCGGATCATCCATATCTATGATTTTTTGTGCCCTACATCCCTTCTCATAGCTCAACTTCTTTGCAAGTTCTTCAATTTTTGTTGTAGCACATAAATCTAGGGCCATGTCTTCCCTTGTGCTCCTCAAACATGTGACTTACTCAATTAATTGAGCGGTGAGATGTATCCTTCTTCCCATGAATTAGAATAAGTCTTCATGAACTCACGACATCAACCATTAAAAGAGGTGTGTGGGTTTGGAAAAGAAAGGAAGCTCCCAAAACTACATTACACCAGTTTTATCCAACTCTTGCTTCACAAAGTCATCAACTAGAGGATTTCCAACCTAAACTACTCCTGAGAGGACTTTCTCCAAATTTGACCTCATCTTTTTCTCATTCTCATTTGTTTGGTGGTTAAACTCACCAATTTTTCATCAAGTGAGCTTTGATTTCCATATTTCCACCCTCAACACACCATGAGGCTACTGCATTTCCAAATATATCTCTTCCAAGGTTTCCTCTACCACAACCTCAGGTCTCTTTATTCTCAATTTCCTTGGCTTTTGTGTTATCTCATTGTAACTACATGCCCTAGGTGTTCTGTCTTCCAAATTCCTTCTACCCAAGCCCTACAAACTTTAGACCATTTTATTATGCACGCAACCCTTCTCTGTGATCCACTACCAGCTCCAACTCACTTCTCTACAAGGACTCATGCACAACTCTTAAGCACTTATGGTTCGCACAAACTCTGTGTCACTTTTAAGCTCTTTGCACTTGAATCACAAGTTCTATTTGAAGGAAAGGTAGATAAATGACTACCCTAACCTCTTATTTATACTTTTCCATAGCCCACAACAGTCCAATTTATACTTCTAACCAATGCTTTTTAAGTCACTTTTGAACAAAGTAACTTTTCTATTTTTGACATCTTCCATGACATCACTTCAGGCGATGCAGTCTTAACATTCTAGCATTTTGTACTACAGCTTAACCACATACATCCTCAATGTGCATCCCTATGCCAAAGTACAAAACCTCTATGCCATATCCCAAGCAGTTTCACATGTCACTGCCTACCTCATGTTATACTACGTGATCACTTTCCCTGTGTGGTCTTCAATTAGCTAAACTTTCTTCAGAACACCTTATACATAACACTTATCATGTCTTATCTACTTTCGCAGCAACATTCCAAAAGAAACCTTCAACCAAGCCAACCTGTATCAAGAGGACACTAGCAATTCCCAACTTTGTACTATGATCCACACCACACTAAAAGTATGCAAGGTCCTCTGTGCATGAAATCACTTACATAGTAATCAGCTACTGGTGCACAAGTGTGCTTATTACAACAAAAAGACTTAACTGAATTGACAAAGCATGCCAGTAATGTAAGGAAACACATATAAATAAAATGCCTTGAAGGAAATATAATATAACTGGTAATGTTGCCTTATTACAAAAACACCAACAAGAATTATTTATATTAGGGCTTCATCCTATTCTTGTTAAAGTAACTGGGCAACTGAGTGCCATCCAACACCTGTAACTGACAAGTTCCTGAATCATGTCTATAAGTTACAACATATGGCCCGAACTAATGCACTTCGAACTTTCCAGGGTGGCACAAAAACTTAGAATCATAAAGAAGAACCATCTATCCAACCTTAAACTATTTATTCTTAATGTGCCTATCATGTCATGCCTTCTACCTAGCCTTTTCTATCTTCTGACTCCAACATGATATAACACACCTTTCATCCAACTGCATCAGTTTATCAATGCACTTTTCAAGTGATTTATCATCATCCAATCCACCTGTGCGTGTAATATGCAAGGAAGGTAACACAAACTCCACTCATAAAACAACCTCTTCGTCAAACACCAAGTAAAAGGGTGTGGCTTTATTCAGTCTTTTGTAAGTTGTCCTATATGCCCAAAGTACAACAAATACTTTATCATCCCAATCCTTCCTTCCAACATCACAAATATTTTTCAATGTATGTCCCAATATCTTGTTGAAATCCTCAGCAGTCCCATTAGCCTGTGAGTGATAGGGCATTGTCTTGTGATGCATCACCATAAACTTTGCCAATAATATCCTGATAGTCTCATTCAAAAAGTGTGTGCCCCTATCACTTGTCAAACTCAACGGGAATCCATACATGTTGATTATGTTATCCCATAATAACATTGTGGTAGTAGTTGTGGTGCAATTCTTTGTAGGCACCGCTTCCGCCCACCTTGTCAAATAATATGTACATGTAATAATATAGTGTGAGCCAGTCTTGTGTGCAGGTGGGGAAATAGGACCCACAAAGTCAATTTCCCACTTCTCAAAAGGCTCCACACTAGCAATAGGCCTAAAAGGCATTTCATCCCTATGCCTAGGATTTCCAAGGCATTGATAATGGTCACAAACCTTACAATATTCTATACAATCCTTATACATTGTTTCCCACCTAAGGCCAAGTAGAAAATTTTTACGCGCGGTAGCATTACCTGCATAATGTCCACCAAAAATTCCACCATAATCTTCCTCCATTATAGCCTCATGCTCATGCTCAAGTACACACCGGCGTAAAACCTCATCACGGCCTAACTTTTATAAATCTCCACCGATTAACATGTAAGGTGTGGCACATATTGCAAGTTGTTTCTTATCTAAGCTCTTCATTCTTGTAGGTGCCACACCTATACGTAAAAATACAACAATATCCTCTAAGTCAGAGGGCAAGTGGTTCAATATGAAAAAATTTGCATCTGGTATTGTGTCCTCGATGCTCTATGCATCCTCACCTAAATGAATCATTGACAGATGATCATGTCCTAAATTACTTTTCCCTAGCTTTATCACAACTGTAAAGTCAAATTCCTAGAACAACAGAATCTAACAGCATATGCACCCCTGCAAAATGAGCTTATTAACTAAGTACTTAAGTTCCATGTGATCTTTATAAAATATAAAGGGATTTAACAGTAAGTATTGTCTAAACTTATGCAGCGCGTAAATCATGGAAAATGCTTCGCACTTTGTAGTTGTGTAATTTTTTTCAGCTAGTGTTAATTTCCAGCTCGCAAAACAGATGGGATGATCAAAAATCCCATCCTCAAATTGTGTTAATAAATTGCCAATGGCCATGCCATAGGCATCAACATGCACATGAAATGTCTTATCCCAGGAAGGAAAGCGCAGTATGGGCGCATAAGTAAGTCTTTCCTTCAATGTCTCAAATGTTATTTGTTGTGCCTCATCCTAATAAAATTTCCCCTTACTTTTCAATATCTCCTCTAAGGGTGCGCAAATCTTAGCATAATCCTTGATGGAATTTCTGTAATAACATGTATGTCCTAATAATCCACACACCTCACTCTTATTGGTAGGCTCCTACAAGCCTAAGATAACTGCAACCTTAGCATGATCTACCATCAAGCCTTCTTTGCAAATAATGTGTCCCAGTAAAGTTCTAAAGAGTGTAACAAAGATAAACTTCTTAATGTTCAAGAAGATGCTTAACTGCGTGCACCTCTCAAAGTCTCAAGTTGTCATTGTGATCCTTTACCAGTCCATATATAGTCCAATCATCAAAATAAACCTATAAAAAATGTGTATAATGTCTTCAAAATCCTATACAATAATGTGTGAAAAGACTACAAGTGCATTCTTTAACCCAACAGGCATAACTATGTATGCAAAAATTCCCCACTCAGTGTTGAATTTTTTTCTTTTGATCTTCCTTAGTAAAGTGCACCTAATGATAACCAGAGAACCCATCTGTAAAGGAGTAGATTTCGTGCCCTACAATGCCTTCCAAGATCACCTTTGTAAAAGTTGTGGGAAAAGGATATATGACACAAGAAGCATTCAATTCTCTTTAGTCCACACACGTCCTTATCCTACCATATTTCTTTATGCTAATCACCATGGGACTAACCCACTATGATTCCTCAATGGGCTCAATGATTCTAGATTTCAGCATCTTACCAATATTTTCCTTAACTTTGATGCGCAGATTAGGATTCATTATATAAGGCCTCTTCCTAACCAGACGCGCACCTTCCTTTAACTTGATCCTCATCTCGCCCAAAGAGGGATGCACCCCCTTCACCTCATGATAATCTCTAGGAAATAATTCCTAGAATTCATACACCATCTCAATTATCTTTGACACCTCTTTTTCAGACCAATAGTCATTAATAATGGCCTCTTTAGGTTATGCATATGTCCCAATGTTGAAATTATTTGTTTCCATAGGCTCATGATAAGAGTGCACCTTCTCATCAGCATTATCCAAGACCTCACACGTACCTATAGTGTGGTTAACATCCAAATTCTCCACCTCTTCATCATCAATCATCTATACCAATTTACCATTCTCTTTAACCATCTAGACGTGCCCATGCTACACTTCATTTGTCTCATCATAATCAAAGTACACCTCCAATTCTAACTCTCCAAACATATCTAATAGGATTTCTTCAGCATTTTCACTATCCCCCATTGTAAGGATTTTTATAATCTATAATGCTTCATGCACCAGAGGTTTAATAGAAAAATAGTCAAAGGTCTGAATCATACCTGAAGTCATCTCTTGCCAATTAAATGTTTCCCTTGTTAACTCCTTATGAACATACCATGTGCGTGTGTAACCGCTTAGAGTGACATAGAACTTATGTAGCCAGAGTGATGGTAGCAAGGCCTTATGCCCTCTATCCAGAGTCTCTCACACTTCTGAATGTGATGCGAATCAAAATCCTTCCCATGGTATTTACATATCTATGAATGTACATTATTCCTTAGAAACCTAGTAGAGAAGGTGATTCTCACTTCTCGCTACTCCAAAAGGTTATCTCTGTGTGTAGTCCACCGACGTGCAACTATTCCACGCAGGTTATAAACCAACACATTTATTCTTTCTACTTGATCTGTCCATTGAGCTTACTTGGTACGTAGAAATACATCAGTATTTCCTTCACCAGTATACTGAGGTACCTGGTTATGACCCAAGCACTTAATCATGTGCGACCTAATTACGCAAGTAACTATGTTCTTGATCTCCCTACCATACGTTCCATGTGCCCAGTTATCACAGGAAACATTGGTTGTATCACTCATGGATTGAGCATCATCCCACTGAATAACACCTTCCTTGGATGGCTCGAGCGCTTTAGAATCTCTAACTATACGTGTGTCTATCATGTTCAAATATTCTTCACTCAAGGGTTCTACATACGGTGTAGCCTTCCAATCTATCAAAGGAATAATCACGCACTCTTCTTTGTTCTCAAAACATATATAACCTTTATTAAAACACAAATCAAAATTATTTGCGTAACACCAAGGGCGCCTAAGTAATGTGGGAAATCTATCTTCCTCGGCAAGCACCAAGACCTCAAAATCTCAAGTAAACTTGGCCCCTTATATAGTAATAGTGGCATCCTTCAATACTCTAATGGGCATGGATTTAGTCCTGTTCTCCATATACATGAAGATGGTTGTAATGGTGCCCTCCTCATCTGATTCCACTTGTCCAAAGTGAGTACATTTACTTCTTCACCTGTATCAATCAATATATTACTCAACATTCATCCATCAACAACTACATTCAAAGTGGTCTCTTTATCAAATTCAAGATTGTGAGGATGTAAGTTCACATGCAATATCTGTCTCTCACACTCAACTCCAACATGTGGTACTTTCTCAGTTAACCATTATCCTAATAAAAGGAATGATGTTTTCTTAGCACATCATCTTACAAACCTCCTTTAACTCATCAACATATTTCTAAGGTAGCTCAAACGCTTGTTCTTGCTCCAACTTCCTTGATTTCTCCTTCAAGCATTGTATCTCACCCTGTAAGTTTCTAATAACCTACATAGTTTCCTGATAAACTTCCTTCTGATGAGCAGGATATGGGTATTTCACATTTATCACCTCTTGCTTCATAATAATAGGCTTCTGCTTCATAATCTCATAAGCATGTGCAGCCTCAGCATGTGTTGTGACTAACACAGGAAACATCTTAGGATTAGGTGCAAACTTTGGCATCCACTGATCTTCCACAATGCGATGTAATCTAACCATTCCCACACCCTTATTCTACTTGTGTTGCTTGCTCATAAAAATTTGAGAGTTCCTCAAACTTGTGATTCTTTCCATACCATGAGAAAATAATTTTTTGAGGACACTCATGCCTATAATGATTAGGGGATTTGCATGTGAAACAAGTTCCTCATGGGAATTCACCTCTTCCACCTCCACAACCTCAACCTCTGAATCCTCCACAGTAACCTCTACCTCTACCACCTCCATCGTATCTCCCTTTATTGTGGTTATGATTATGATGTTCACCTTGTTCCTTAGAATTGTTTGCAACACTGGTCTGGCATACACCAATATCAATAGCATCATGAATCTAATCAATCAACCTACAGTTCTCTGTATCATGAGTGGTAGACTTAAAAATATTACAATAACAAGACACATTCTTCTTGGTTGCACGTTGTAGCAAGGGACACCTAATTGAATCATGATCCAAGTGACAGATCTCACAATCCAACAACATGACGTGCACTAATTTTTTAGGGCAGTTATCCTTAGTATGTCCTTCTACCTCACAATCTGTACACCAAATATCACTGCGTGTTTCATGAACTGAATTAGCCGATATTTTCTCCAACTTTTTTTCCATAGATGCAATATGTTCCTCCAATAACGGGCTAACTCCAGTGTCTACACTTCCAACTACCTCAATGGGTAGAGATGCCTCCAATGCCTTGTGCAGATCATTAAATTTCTTACGCGAGAGCACCCTTTTGAAAGGTGTGATCAAACCACCAACAAACCATTTTGTATACTGGCCAAGGTGAATATCATAAGACATATTTGATAACAAGGTTTTGAAATGGGCATAATACTTCATGACACTCTCATATGTGCCCTACTTAATGTCCTTTAGTACGTTGATTCTCTTCTATTTAAACTTGGGTATAAGGAACTTAGCTAATAAATCATCTCACAACATGTTGTAGTCTGCACAATTCTGGTTCAGATCATACTTCTTATACCAAATATACACGTGCCCTTGCAAAGTAGTAGAAAACTAACTTTCCTTATGCTCAGGAATTGTAATCCCCTTAGCGTGCCATAGTATTTCACACATGTATACATGCTCAACTGAATATTCAATACCTCTATATTCTGGTAAATGAAGAGACATCTCGTAATAGATTTTTTGGGGTTGGTGCGGACCATACCCACCTGATCCAGAACCTGTATTACATCTAGTATTCCCTCCACCTCCAGAACTGCCAAGTCCACTAGATCTTGAACCAGCTGATCCTCTTGATCCTCCCCCTATATCGGGCACCAGACCAGAGGATATGCTTCATTGTGTTCCAACAGTTGTACTAAATTGAACTCCCATAGTGTGTGAATTTTTGGTACTTCTAAATGTATTACCAATGTTTTGCACGCTCACATTTTAACCTGAGGAGGCGCCATAAAATATACCGTCAATAGGGCCACCAAACAAAGAAGATTGTGTGGCCATCTGAAAAAAAAACTTATATTTAAAGGAAAATGAAAGCTACCTGTCACTTCCAAAACACCTACACTAGCTTGATTCTCAATAATTTTCTCATGAACTGAAACACCAAGCGTAAGGGCTAGGTCTCCAGGTTGGATCAGATACACACATGCTTCTCTTAATTGTTCTTCCTTAGACGTGCTCTCATCAGAAGCTGAAGGGTACATTCTACCACACTTGCCTAAGGATGGAGAACCAAATGCTCTTGCTCCACATCTTCCAAGTGATCTCCAAATCCTTCCCGAGCCATCTCTCTCCTCAACTCCAAAGACTCCTCAATGTCACGTTTCTTCATCAATTCCCTCTCTCACGCTTCATTATGCTTAATTTTTCTTTCTTATCTCTTCCTTTCTACCATCATGTTTTCCATCCTTCACCACACTTGCTCTTTCCCATGTGTGCGGTGGATTTTAGCTATCCATAGGGTGTTCTTCCAAATCCAGAGTTACAATCAAGATCTTAATCACTAAAGGGATAGCACGCAAATAAGATCCTTTGGGTTCATGCAAGAAGTGAAACTCAACAACCCCTGAACATGAATAAGTTGAAACAATGTACTCCAACATGTAACTATTCAAAACATCACTCCACTAATGATCTACATGTTATCCAAAATTCACCCTCAAGGTAATTTTGATAACATGCATCAAATTATTCAATCATGAGCAAGTAGATTGATTCAAGGCCCGAAATCGTTTTTTTGGGGGGGCCCTTGGCTTCTCTCTAACTCTCCCATCCAAGAAGAAATCCCAACAGGTCGAGAAAATGGAAAAAAATGCAAAAAATAAGGTTTCAGGACTGTTTTGAGGCATTTCAGGTCTGAAGGGCTCGGGTCGTACCAGTTCGGGTTGAACTGAGGTTCGTCGTACCAAGCTTGGGGCCAAAAAGGCATGAAAATCGGCTAAGTCCTAGTCCAAGCGGTCTGCGGGACAGTTGGGACGGTGGGATGCGTGGGACGCGAAAAGCTGAATCGGCCGAAAGATGGAAAAAATTGCCTAAGTCTTTTGTTTCGCGCGGTCCGCGGGACAGTTGGGACAAAAGTACGCGGATGACGCGAACCGGCCAATTTGCCGACAGACAGTCCATTTCAGGCGGTTCGGAGATATTTGTCCCAGGCAGTCCACAGGACAGTTGGGACAAAAGTACGCGAAGGACACGAACCGGACGATTCGGCCGAAGCAGGAGAATTTCGTCTGGGACATCCGGGCCAAAAGTACGAGAGGGATGCGAAAATCTGAATCGGCCGAAGGCAAAAAAGAAAAGTCAACGTTTAACCCGTGAAACTTCAAACGGCCATAACTTTTGACTCCGAGCTCCAATTTTCACAAAATTAGACTTTCTGGAACGAGCACGACGTCCTCTACGCCACAAAAATTGGATTTATTATTTTTAATGAGGGTAGATATATTTAATTAAAATAAACATATTCAGCTCCAGTCAGTTAATGCTCATTCCCGTCAAATGACAGAAAACGCCTGCCAGACCCAAAATAGCTGCCCACACTCATAAGGCCATAATTTTTGCATTTATCAACGAAATCGCACAAAATTGGTACCATTGGAATCATGGCTCCGAGCCTGACGCACAAAAATCAAGAAATTCTAGATTTGATGAGAGATCGATGGATATTTTTTAGAAAATGTGGCTGGGTTCATAACAGTGTTTCATTTGGTGGTTGGGAGTGCAATTAAGAGGCATGGTCATCATTCTTTCTCTGCTGCAACACATGGGACAGTATGAGGATCCTTTTGCAAGTAATATATAATCATTTTACTCCATTTAATGCCTCTTACAAGTGGTTGAAGGATAGATTTCGGGATTTTCATTTTTTTTCCCTCTCTCTCTTCTCATCTTTTCTATAAATTGGAGTGTTGGGCTCATTGTAAAGGAGGTAGTTTTTATAGCAAAGCTCTGCCAAAATCACTTTGTGAAGCCAATGTGTTGCAGGCCCTTGTAGTGGACTCCTTGCATGGTGATCCAGGCCCTTTTCTTGTAATAGATTGAACTACGCATATCATGAAGCAATAAAATTACAAGTTTGTGGATGTATCTTCCCCAGCTGTGTTTTCTTGCATTCTTCTTACCCCTCCAATCTTAGTTACAAGAACATTGTGTCTATTATTATGTTCTTGCAGGGATCCATTATCATTGTGTATGATTGAAATATTGTTGTGAATGCATTTTGTTAGATTGTGGAGAACTGTCATCACCCTTTCTAGTGTGCATTTCGCTTCTTTATCTCACGCATTGGGAGACTACTCTCACACCCTCCTTTTCTGGTGTATCACCACTTTAGTGTAGGATTTCATTTTATGCATTCTCTCTCCCTGGTCCCTTGGAAATTTAGATTAGAATAGTTAGTTTCCCCTGCATTAGAGTAGATTGTGGCGGGTAGTTTAGGAGCAAGAACCAGCTTTCTCTGGAGGTCTATCTCAAGTAGCAAGTCCCACAACTTGGAGATAGTACCCATGTTATCCAATCACACCATGAGTTCAAGTATCTACGCTTGTATAAACCATAGAAGGGTGCTGTGATTTGGTGATAACGTGCTACATAATGTGTCCAAGTCAAATCAACATCATGTAAATTTTGGTAGTCTTCCTATGTCCAAACAATTTTTCTATACCTACAATTTCTCTTTGATGCTTATGCTACCAGCCACTCATACAACTCTATAGGAAAATAGCATAAAAACATCTCATAGAGTTCATGATATGGATGTTCTTCAACCCACGTGTGAGCATCAAAATCAAGTACAATATTATATATGTGAGCAAACTTGTCCTCTAAATTCTCTACCCAACTCTCAATACTGGGAAAACTCAACTGATACATCTTCAACATGCAACATCCTTGCAACAACTTGAAAATAGGTCCTGGCAATGGAACCAAAATGTAGTCTTTTATTTTACCAATAACATCCCAGGGTACTGTCGACACTAAAATTTTCCTCCATAATTTCTATTTCATTAATGTATGTATTAGGAATAGAATGTTGTTAAGTGTAATTAGTAGTAGCGTCCAATAGAAGATAACGGCGCTGCCAGTATGACACCGCAAATAATGTGGAGTACAGTAACAGTCAAAGTACAATAGGAATGTTGTAAAAAGTAAATATTTGTCGTAAGTGGTCCGGTAATGTTAAAATGCCAAAGTTTGGGTAATTAGAGAAGTAGGGTCTACATGATTATGAATTAGAAATATTATATTAGTAATAAGGACAAGGAGTGAGGTCATAAATATTTTGTGTATTTTATTTGTAAAAAGTCTAAAAATGTGGAACCCATGTAAAATGATAAGGTTTATCTTATCTTAAGAGATAAGCTTACATGTACAGATAAGAGTTAAGGTATGGAATATGATTCGTCAGAGTGGATTTCTTATCCTATCTTAGAGATAAGATGGATAAGCCTGTAAGTTCTATAAATAGAGAGGCCACCCCCCTCATTTAGCATAGAAAGAAGTAGTGAGAAATATTGTAGGAAGTGTGCGAAGGAAGCCATCAGTTAAAGGTGTGCTGAAGAAGCCATCAAGAAGTGTAATTGTAAAGTTTCTCCCATAGTCTTGTTGAAGTACCTCATGGGTGAGATTGTAACAATTTCATGTTAATATTATTATTTACTTTGATATTTCAGATTTGTCATCATTCCGTCTTATCATAGTCGATGGTATTCTTGTGTTATGTTGTTGTTTTGTTTCCAGATTACATCCACCAAACTAAAGGCTGTGCATTAGTAAATAATCATAGCACGAGGAGTTCCCGGTGAAGAATTATCATAGTGCCAGATTGGTGTTGACAGTACGCTGGCACATCACTCAGACATATCTGAGTGCTCACCTAAAGCACGCAAGGGTACCAGGTCCCTCTTTTCTGGAAGCTTTATCAAGGAGTTAGCATGAAAGAACATACATTCCAAATCCATAATAACCATTCAAGGATAAAACATAAAATATTTAGATCACAACCATATGCAAGAATTAACTAAACAAAAATCAATATTAGATTTACCATGCAAGATCTAGTCATAGAGATGTCGACCACCAATATCCAACCACAAAGATCTATTGTATTAATCACCATAAAACACAGAAGCTGAATACATCAATAGCAACTCCATAAGATCATGTGAATAAGTAAATCAATAGCATAACCTTACAAAATAGACTCTCTCTCTAACCGTTCAAATTAATACATATATATAGGGGTGGGAACTTTCCCTTCACCACATATGCATCCTCAAAATAGCCCGCATGCCACAAATAGTTATGTGTGCATTACAAGTCAACTACAAAAGCATGCAAGCTTCACTAATAATAGATTATCTATTAACAACTCCAATTTTAATCCTATTATTACCCCAAAAATGTGCATGTTGATATCTTCCTTCACATGAGATTTTTCCCAAAAAAGACTTGGTTTGTAACTCCAACTCTTCATTCTCAATCTTATCTTCAAAACATTTCTTGGTCATTACTCCAACTGTTCACCTTCCAATTTTATCAAAATGTGGCTAATTCTCGAACATGTTTAGCTTGGGCGTGAGCCTTTGCGCGTTGTCTGTCTTGCTCTCGCTCATGCCCTCGCACCTAACTTCTACGCATCAAAAACCCTCGTGCCGCTATACTTAGCATCTTTCAGGGGTCCAACAATTATTTAAATAAACATCCATGAAATGTTAATGAACTTCATTTCCATCTTAAACTCAAAATATCAACTGAATAAGATATTTCGTACTTATCTACTCTTAGTGCTCCCTTACTCATGAAGAGAAAGTAATAATGAACTTTGATTCGAAGAAGAATAAATTTTCTATGTATAACAAGAATCGGAAGTTCAAATCATACTTCAAAACCCGTAGTAAAGATAAGAAAACTATGAATAATCACCTAAAAGTCATTTTTGATGGAAAATATCATAATTGTGGGAAATTTGGTCACAAAAAGGAAGATTGTAGGGTAAAAAAACAAACCAACTTTCAAAAATCAGAAAAGAAACAAACCAAATCAAAATCAAAAGAATAATAAAAAACCTAATGCATTTAGCTTATATGATGCAATAGTTACTACTAAAGAAAACAAATGGCTTTCAAACAATGGTACATTTAGGCACATGACTTATATATATGATAATCTTTATAATATTAAAGAATGTAATGATCAAATCTATCTTGGTGATCATTCCATTCTTGATATTCAAATTCAAGAAAGAGATAAAGTTTTTAATGGTACTATGAATGATGTTTTATGTGTTCTTAAACTGAAAATGAATCTGTTATCTTGTTCACAACTAACTCAAAAAAACTATAGTGTAATTTTACTAAAAGATAAATGGTTTATGAAAAATAGGTTAGATGTTACTATTGCAGAAGGCATACAAAATAATGGTTTATATGTATTTAAAGGTTTTGCAATTGCTTCATGTATTTGTAATAAAAATAGGTGTAGACATGTAAAATTTCGACATGGTCATCTAGCAAATAAATTCACCATTCCTCCCCACCACTAACCTTATAATAATTAATTATTATATTATATACAACCATACTCCAATTATTTCATATTCCATAAACCCCATTTACACCCTTATAAATATTAAGACATTATTAATATTTCACTTATTACACTAACTAATTCTCATTAACTATTTTCTAACAATTTAAAAATACTCACCCACCTACCACCTACCCTAAACCTATTCTATGCCTAGCTTTTCCATCTAATCACCTCATTAAACATACTTAATCTCACCTAACTACATGCTAAATGACCCTCCAAATCTAGAGGCTTCTATTTCTAGAAGCCTCTTCATTCTTCCCTCCCATTTTCAAATGTTCAAATAAAAAATACACTATTCCATTGAATGTTTTATTCAATGGAGAGTTCTTAAGAAATCTAGAATTTTCTATCAAGAAAATTTTCTCCTCTCATACAATTTCAACCATTGATTCAATCCACCATGGCAAGATCTTAGCCATTGATTTCTACCTCCTCCAACTATAAATAAAAGGTCCACCCTCCAAGGCAAGCACCCATAGAAATTTGTAAGTAAATTTTGCCCAATTTTCAAGCCATCTAAGAAATATTCATAGCATTCCATCAAGCTCATTTTATCACTTGATCAAAGGGAGGTGCTGCTGAAATTTTTCCAAGATCTGAAGCATCCTTACAATCATTCAATAAGAAAATCAAAGGAGAAAATCAAAATCATCAAAAGAGGAGGATTCCACTTGTAGGTAAGTATAGGTAAATCACTTTCTCCCCCTTTTAATCTCTACTCCATTTAAGGTAGATGAACCATTGTGCTAGATATTATTTTAAATTGGTTTCATAAGTCATTTCATGTTTGCACACTAACACAATTTTTCATCTACAGTAGGAATGATGCACAATTATGGAATGAAAGATTAGGTAATGTTAACTTTAGCATCATGCATGAAATTTCTCATCTTAACCTTGTTGTTGGTCTACCTCCTATCTCTCATGCCCGAGAAACTTGTGAAGGGTTTTTACGTGGTAAGCAATCTACAAACCTCTTTCATACCCATCATAAAGCTA
Organism: Taxus chinensis; assembly: GCA_019776745.2. Classification (NCBI taxonomy): domain Eukaryota; kingdom Viridiplantae; phylum Streptophyta; class Pinopsida; order Cupressales; family Taxaceae; genus Taxus; species Taxus chinensis. Next base: position 121,908,184 of record CM034156.1, on the reverse strand, counting down.
ACTCCTTAGAACCTCTTGAACTTGTCCCAAGTGATTTCAAAGAACCTTTATAAGTTCCTTCCCTAAATTTTTATTTGTACGCAATTACTTTCATTGATGCTTATTCTCGCACGATATAATCATTCTAGTTTAAAAATAAATAAATGAATTTATATAAATTTAAAGTTGTAGTTGAAAATATTTCTAGTCATAAAATCAAAATACTTAGAACATATAATGGAGGAGAATACATTAGCAAAAAATTTGATTCATTTTTTATCGAATATTGAATGCAAAGGGAACTCACTACTCCCTACTCTCCTCAATAGAATGGTATAGTAGAAAGGAAAAACTACACCATTCTTGAAATGGCCAAAACCATGTTGCACTCAGCTCAATTCCCTAAATTTATATGGGTTGAAGATATTAATAACAATGTTCACATTATGAACAGATTCCCTACTAAAGTCCTACTTCAATCTACTCCTATAGAAAAGTGGACAAATAAGAAACCCATTGTATCCCATATGAGAATATTTGGAAGCCTAATCTCCATCTTCATTCCTAAGGCAAAAAATAAGAATTTAAATCAAACCTCTTATCCTTACATCTTTGCAGGCTATGGAGGTAAAAAAAGGTCCAAGGATTTATGATCCTACAAAACGTGAAGTTATTGAGAACATGAATCTTAAAATCATTGAAAAACCTTTTTGTATTTTTTCCTCTATTTCTTATGTTTATGATGAATCTAATGAGTCAGAAAACAATGGTCTTAATGAATGTAATGAAGAGAAAATAGATTTTAATAATGATGTTATAATTGAACAAGAGTATCTTCATATATTCTCTATAAAAAAATATAAATGGGCTTAATCTCTTCTTCAAAACTTTAATCTTAATTATCAAGGGTAAAATGACTAGAAGCCACCATACCTATCATACCTTAATAACTATGTATGATCTGGAACCCAAATCTTTCGAAGAGACGTCTCACGAAGAAAGATGGGTAGAAGCCATAAAAGCATAATATTTTACCTTAATTAAAAATCAGACTTGGGAACTTATCCCTCCAATAAAATGTAGTATTGGTGTCTTTACAAAATCAAGTATAAGGCTGATGGAAATATTGATAAGTTCAAATACAGGTTAGTAGCTCACGTGTTTACTCAAAAACTCAGTATTAACTATGCAGAAACATTTACATCTATTTCAAAAATGAGCACCGTTAGGATTCTCATTGCCTTAGTTATTCAATATGGCTAGGGAATTCACCAAATGAATGTTAAGAATGCCCTCTTGAATGGTGATTTAAAATAATAATTTCACATGACCCAATATAAAGGTTTTGAAGAACCTGGAAAATAAATGTTTACATGTAAATTGAAAAAATCTCTATATGGCTTAAAACAAGCTCCTAGAATAAATAGTTTTTCCAAATATATTGGTTTTAGGAACTAATCATCTGATAATGATCTCTTGTTTAAATTTTAAAATAATCAAATTATTCTTATTTTTTTATATGTTGATGATTTTCTTATTAGTAGCAATTCAAATAGTTTAATTTTTAAAATTAAAACATTTCTTTTAAATGACTTATTTAGGATTATTACATCATTTTTTAGGCATGGAAAATTTTCAAGATAAACATTGTATTATTGTATCACAAACACAATGTGCTATTAATTTTAGTAAAAGGTTTAATATGGTAGATTGTAAACTAGTTTTTATTCCTATTGAAGTTGGTTGTAAGCTTGATCATAAATTTTCATGTGAAAAAGTTAATCCTACTATTTATAAGAAGCTTGTAGGTAGTTTAATTTATCTTACCATCACTACACCTGACATTGCATATGCAATACATATTGCATCCAGATTCATGCAAGAACCATGTATCAAGATAATTGGAAGTTAGCAAAAAGTATATTAAGATATATTAAAGGAAAAATTAATTTTTTTACATTATAATTCTTCTGATAATGTATGTTTATATGGATATTTTTATTTTGGCCATGTTGGTGATGTGATAGATAGAAATTCTACATGTAGATATGTGATAAATTTTTGTACAAGTTTCATTACTTGGAGCAGCAAGAAGCAAACTATAGTCTCCATTTCTTCTACTGAGGTAGAATATACAAGTGCAATGGAAGCAGTGAAAGAAGCCATGTGGATAAAGTGGTTGTTGGAATAAATTCACATGGAATTTAAATGAAGTAATCCCCTTTATATGATAGTCATATTTATATTTCTCTAGATAATCATTTAGCTCAACACCAGAGAACAAATCATATAGAGATTCATATGTATTTATTTTGAGAGAAGTTACTATGTGGTGATATAGATCTCCAGTTCTGTCATTCTAAACTTCAAGTTGTATATATATTTACAAATCCATTGTGTTCTTTAAAGTTTAACAAGTTTTGTGCAATGTCTAGCCTTTCAAATTTTCTATTTAAGGGGAGTGTGCATGACAATACCATCTCCTAACTATCGACGATGTGTTTTCTTCTTTACCTCTACACTTCTTCTCCAATTAAAACATTGTAAAATATCTTTTTATGATACTAGTAAACTTATCACTCTAAGTATATTGTGTATTCTACTAATAAAGCATCATGTTGTAAAGGAGGTACTTACTTTATAAAAGGATCTTGAAGTTGTATTATATATTTTCCATGAGAAACGGTGAGATGTAGTCTCACAAATCATATTTAACCTAAATCATCACTTCTGATTTATGGATTCCAAATCATTTTGTACCAAAAGGTAAGTTTACCATGATGCAAGTGTATAAATCCTTCAAATGTGATATGTTATCCTAAACCCTCACTGTGGTTTAAGGATTGTAAATATTGTTGTATAAATAGATAATGTTGGTATATAAACCCCACTTAATATTAAAGGGGGGTGTTAGAATAATAATATTAAGTAGGGTTTAATTCCCTTTTAAGTGTTCTTATAAATGTTATAAACTTTACTTTATAATTAAGTAAATAAAAAAATGTAATATTTTTATTTATTTAATATAAACTTTAGGTTGTGTTTTAATTGATTATTAAAATCAGTTTATTAAGTGGATGGGTGCTTCACAGGAAGACACACTCGTAAAGCCACTTAAATAGAGATATCAAGGCCCGGTAAAAAAAATCAAATTGAAATATTGGAATGTGGAAAGAAATGGGTGAAGGAGTTTACTGGATTGTAAAAGTTATGTGTCTTGATTAATGTAAATCTATCTCTTACTGTGGTAGTTTACCTCTTACGAGGTTTTCTACATAAATATGTGTTAATCTTATTATGTGTGATTTGTGTTGTATTTTAATATGTTATTTATTATATAATGTTTAAATAACTATGTAATATTAATTTAATTGCTCAAACCTCAACAAAGTATGTCATGAAATGGGTGGATGCAAGGCTTTTATCACTCCAAAAGGATGTGTCTTTCGATATATCATATTCTTCATATACCAAATCTATATAGGGACAGAAGTGGAATAAGAAACCCTTAGAATACTGAAAGAGACTCACCGAATTGCTAGCCCTCTTAGAGGAGTGAATCGCCACTCCAATTATGGGTTTCGTGACTAGGTGGTAGGATAATGAGGGAATGAAATGTGATTAGTGTCCTTGTTTCTCCCCGAATATTTATGGGTACGATGCCAAAAACTTTTTTGTTACAACTATATTAGGCATATACTCGTAGTAACCCCAATCATGAAAACTTCACCTGTAAGTGGGAACATAGGCGACAAAATTGTTGAATGTTGTTTTGAGACTAGGTCTCAAGTGTAATGTAATGCATATGAGTTGGTGTGTAGTGGTGAAATCCATGTCAAGATTGTAGGTAAGTGGTGTTGAAATCCATGTCTCTACGTGTAAGTATAATGTATTAAGTGATTAAAAGAAAGTTTTTTCCAACTTTGAAATGCGTACAAGAATTTCATAATTGACAAGGGTAAGTACACTTACACGAGACTTTTAGTAAGTTTTAGTTTTCTTTGACCAATGAAACCTATATGAAAATGTGTTAGTAATTTTTTGCTTGATTTTTGATAATTTTTTCTGATTTTAAGCGGTCTTACACACAAACAATTAGAAATTTGACTGCAAATCCAAGTGATTAAAATACACAAAAGTAACTTCTATCATTTCTAATTCTAAAGATCACCTAAAGGGAACAAGAGAATGACATACATGGTTTGGTTTGAATGAATATATTATAAAGTGATCTCAATCATTTTTTATTCTCAAGATTGTCCTAAGGACACGAGATAAGAGCATACACAATTGGAGCAAAAACTAGAGTGAAAGAAAAGGAAATAACGATGAATTAAAACTCTAAATATTTTTTATTTTATAAATAAACCTATAGAAAAAAGTTAAAATTACACAGAAACAAAAGATGGAATTCTAGAATTTAGGAAAAAGAAGTAAAATTTACACAGAATGAAAACGCATACATATACTATGGAAACACACCTAATGAACATAGTAACATACCTAGTTGTAACATAGACGTACTTAGAATGAACATTAGTGCACTCAGTTGCAATGGAAACACACCTCTTGACAATAGTAGTGCACCCAATTTTATGGAAACACAAGTGTTGTGACACAAATATAGATCTGCACAAAATTGAAAAAATAGAGTTAAAAATATGCTAGTGTAAAGTGTAATACAGACACACCCAGTTAGACATAAACATAAGCATTATGATGCAAATGCAGGAAGTTTGAATGCTAGCACACTGAATGTAACTGTAGCATAGGGAACTTCACATATACGCATATCTAGTGATGAAAATACACATATTCAAATGTTAGCACAGATCACAAGTTATGCTAGGGCAGAGAAGACAACGGAGATGAAATTTACATGTACCTACACAAAACATGAAAATACGTCCAAAAACTTCTAATTTTTGCGACCTACTCTCAAATTTGAGTATAAGAACACATAAAAATTGGTTAACACTTGACTTGAAAATACTAAAAATAATGCGAAAATGATGTTAATATTAATAAAAGATGATTAAAAATAGGAAAATTTGTGGGATTCCCACCGAACATGCTAGAAATGTATACAAACAAATACTACACAATAGAAAGAAACTAACACAAAAGTGAAAACCTGATCCTTCTTTCGTATCTCCTTGCAACCTTGGATGAGACTGTTGAAGCTTGGAATGAAGCACTGATCTTGTTGAATCTCAATGATCAAATGTTTTTGAATGTTCTAAATGGAAGTAGATTTCATCTACGAGAAAAATGATTGAATGACTTATTTTGATTGATAGATTCATGATCATGTGGGCAATGTAACAACGTGTAAAATTGAATGGCAATTTGACACAATAATAATGAAAATTTAAAATCTTCCAAAGATGAAAAATAGAAAGGAATGAATTCTAATTTATATATGAGGGAAGAGAATCCTAAATCCTAAATTTGTGTGATTTATTTTTCTAATTTGAAGCTAACTAAAACGTGATTTGAGATATTTTTTTGAGTTTCCAACTTGATTGGCAAGATAAACTGTTGTTTTGAGCTTGATTGAGTGAATTTTCATTGAGTTGACAAAGGTTGCATGTATTTTGAATATTTTTAGATTTTTTTCGTGAGTTTTTGCAAGAGAAAAATTCAAACTTTAAAGCATGACAACCATACCCTACTATGAAATTTTTTGCTTAAAAGTCATCCTGAGCCCTCCTACAGATCATCCTAACCCCCGTATCAGTCCTATCCTACCATTATAAGTGTTCATTTATGTTTTTTCAACCTATTCATTAGGTGATTTATAAATATCAAGTCCATTCAAGCACTTCGAAGTCAAGATCCTTGAAGACAAGATTTCCAACAAGCATATGAATGGTTATTTTTGGTATTCCTAAGGCTGTTGTGCACCCCCCAAAGCGGAATGAAAGTCTTAAACTCATCAATGATGTGTATTAGACAAATAAGAACATTGTGCAACTATTTTTTTAATATTCTAGGAAGTTTTGGATGTTTTGGGATAGTTTCAATAAAAGCGGGTCATAGAGGGTGAAGCAACTTACAGTGTATAAATATCCCTTGAGATTCAAGAAGTGATTTCGAAAGCTCCATGAAGAGTTGGAGGTTAAAAAAAACATTTTTGGAAAGGTATTTTATATATCTATAGAATGGTGGTTTCATATCTTTCACAAGACGCAAGTATTTCTGCCTAGAGTCTGATTTCAGCATGCTCAACCTATGAGCCCAAAATAAAATCCTATTTTTAGGATGTTTCAAGAAAAATAAAGGCATTATACCCCTCTGATTTTTTTTCAAAAGGCCATTTCCAGTCAGTTTCATATAAAAAAGTGTAATAAAATACCTCTGTACGCCCAAGTTACGCCTCCACCAAGTTGTTCCCCAAGGTAAGATCAAGGAGTTAGTCAATTTTTTGAGTGGACACATGTCAAGCCCAGATGGTGGCGTACTTTCTTGCACCAAGTGTCCCAAAAAATTGGAATTTTGGGACATTAAATTGTGCCCAAACCCTATGTAGCCCCCTAGACCATGATGTGACCTCCTTTGAGCCCAAATAGCCCAGTTAAGCCCTCATGCACCGTTTTTCCAACCCCCTCACCTCTCCACCTAAAAAAAACATGCTCCGCCACTTGGAGAAATGAGAGAGGGGAAAAACATTTGCACCAACCATCCCAAAAATTTTAGACGGTTGGGAAACTTTTCTCCACCCATGCTTAGCCCCTTCCTAGCTCACCCGTATGACCCAGTTTTTGTAACTACGTGCTTTAAATGTTTTTCTCACACTTTCCCAACAATAAATCACCGAATGCCACTTGGCCAATGAGGGAGAGGTGCACATTTTTTCACCAACCATCTCAAACGTTTCGGACACATGGGAAAAAATGTTCCCATTCCAAGGTTGTGAAAAAACTAAGTTTTTTAACTTTCCTTGCTACTTCTACTTATTCCCGTGTGTGCGTGCTCAAACCCTCAATTGTCGAATATATTTTTCTCCTCCATTTTTGTTGCTTCAATCACCTCCATTTATCCTTGAACACTCATTCCTCATCATCCATTTCTTATATCACATCAAAACCTTTCTTTTTCAGCCGTCACCATGCCAAAAAAAAATTAGAAGCTTCCATGAGCAAAAACGGTGAAGTGCTCGTATCTCACAAACCCGAAGGCGGAATCTAGTGAAATTTTGAGCATATCTTCCTCTCCCAAGAACCTTCATAGTGAATAAAATATACTTTTTAAATGTGTATCAAACTATTAATGGCATCAATTTAAATTTTTTTTCCCTAAACCCTTCTTTTGCAATTTGCCATTGATCCGGAGAGCGAGTGGAGCTGAAATTTTGCACATAACATCCAGGAAAAAAACCTATCCTAATTGAGTTGATTTCATTGTAATTAGAGATGGAAAAACACCCTATCAAAAATCTTGGTGAATCCATTAATGTTTTTCATGGTAGCTACGTACCCAAAGCTCTCTATAGGCAAAAAAATCATTTTTTATTTTTGAGTTTTCCAGTGAGCGAAATACGGTGAAATTTGGAGCACAGAAGAAGAGATGAATCCAAAAATATCATTCTCATTGCAAACCGAGGACCTTTTTCTAATTACTAAAAATAATATATCTTATGCTCTTCTACATACCAAAAATAGTAATTCTCCTGAATTGCAAGTTTGATCACTCAGAGTAGTCAAAAAAGATGTAAAATGAAAGACATGGTAAAAATGAAAAAAATCCCAAAATAGTAGCTCCAAGAAAAGCAACATGCTAAAAATATAATTTTCTAAAAATATCAATGCATCAACAATGGAAGAGGATGGAATGTCCCAGAAGGTTCAGAAGGTGAAATTCGGAGCCAAAAAAGTAGTATTTCCCAAAATAGAAGGTCATGGTTTCACATTCTAAAATAGAAAGTTTTAGTTTTGAGTACAGAAAGTTGCAGATGGTTCTATTTTCACTCATATTTATACTTTTTATACTCTTCATGGGATATTAAGATGACCTCGTGGCTCAAACAAAGGAATGAGAACTTCACAAGGGGCCTAGAATTGTCATCTTGAGTTCATATGTGTTCAGAAGCAAGGTCAAGCATCAGAAGGTGCATCAGATAGATCCATCACCATCACTCGATGATTTGGGTGATTTTAAGTAAGTTGGTTGAGGTGAAATCGATGAGCTAAGGAAGTTCATCAATCAAGTTTCAAGGAGGATCATCATTAGCATTTCCTGTGTTCATCCTGCGCTCGCATTGGGAGGTCTTGAAATAGTGTTTATAAACACTCATTTTGTGGTCCCAGGTGTCTGTGCATTATCATCATTGGTAAGTTCTTTATCAAAGGTAGAGGTATCCCCTATTCATTCAATGGAGCATTCTCCCCTTCTCTCTTCATTCTTCCCCCTCTTCTCTACCCCCTTTCTAATTCTTTATTGTGAGCAATCACGACATTCGTCCTACTCATTAAGGTGATTATAGTCTAAAATGTAATAAATTTCCCTTAATTAATAAAAGGGGACTTAATGTTCTTTCCTAGAATTGTAAAATTTCGCAAGTTGTGATGAAAAATGAAAGGTCATGTGGGGGGTAGACGAAGGGTCTTCTCAATGTCTATAAATTGTAATGACACCCTCTTTCTCAAGGGTGGTCAATTTTATATGATGAAGTTGTGGTCAATTGTTGAAGGAGATTACTACTTGGAGATTTATAAAGAGATATCATTCTTCTATTTTCCTAACATATGTTTCATCTCTTCCTTCACATTTTACAACTTTTGGACATGTCAATCAAGGAAGGATTTTATTCCTTCTCATATGTATGAATGTGTGTAACTTTATATGCATGGTTTCCTCTCATCATTGGTGTCACAAGAATAGTTGTTTCTCTATCTAATTGTGTATGTGAAACTTCTAATTAACTTTGGAAATAATTTGATTTCCTACTTACAAATTTAATCTCTCCCCTCTAATTTCTCACTCCCTCTTCCCCATCATTCAGCAAATTCCTCCCTTGCAATTCATTGCAAGAATTTTCCGCGGGTACAGTGGAGTCTTCTTGTTGGATCCCCAGCCTCTTGGCCATCAATTGATTTCCCTTTTAGTTCACTCAAAATAAATGGAGTTTCACCATCCGAGTAGAGGGACCTAGAGTCCTAAATCGTTAGAAAGATACCCACCAATTTGTCTACCTGAAAATTTTTCTCACCAACAGTTTTGTATTGAAATATTAAATTCATGTCTTTTGTTTTATTCACCTAAAAAGGTGATGTGAGTTTTAGTTTTGGATATATTTTATTTAATTTTGGAATGCCATGCTTTATGGGATATGTTTAGTTAAGTTAAATGCATGATTTGATTTAATCTAAACTTTTCCTCTTGCATATATTTAATGACTTTATCTTTAATTGATATGTTTTTCTCTAGTTAACTTGAGATGTTAATTATTGAAGTGAAAGTGGATAATAGGTGAGATGGAAATGGATATGTGTATGATTTATTTAATTATTTTAATATGAAATTAGCTAATAAAATTATCTAATGGGATAAGGAATGAATAATAAGAGCGATAGGATTAATTAATTAATCCTAGGAATGGAATATAAGTGTAATAGGGCTTATAGTATGAATATTTAATAATTTGAGACCATGTGTGAGCAGTAAAGGTAATTAGGGGAATTTCAGGAATGATAGAATTTTATTAAGGAAAATGTCATAAAATATCATTAAAGGTCCTAAAATAGAAGGATATATCAAAAGTGGTCGAATGTGGTCGAAAATGGTTGTAATCTAGTATGAAGTAATTACATGGTGACTTCAAAGGTTTAGAATGTGTAATGCGATATTTTAGGGTGTATACACTCCTCGTTAGGTTTTGATCAGCTTTTGAATTGTTATTTTGAAAAAAAATATATCTTTATATTATTTTGAAATATAATCCTCTTCAAAAGGTATTTACAAAGTGCTAGTTTGATTGCTTCCACATTTTTTGAGTTGTAGCCAAGGTATTGACATGGTGAAGACATGATTTTTTGGAATGAGGGTTTCAAATAAATAGTATTGAAGGATTAAAAAATGAAACAAATAAATTTTGAATGCTAATCAATTTACTGTAAGTGAAAATTGTCATAACATGAAATGGATATTCTTTTTAAATAGAATTTTATTTTGCTAATTTATTTGTTGTGAATGGAAATTAGTTGTACCTTTGAATGAGAATTTTTCCTATAAATTTATTTATTTTGAGTGATTATTTATCCTATGCCTCCAATACCAATGTAAGGTTAGAAATGGAAAATGAAATGAAAATGGAAGAGTTAAACCCAATTCTTATTCTCTATAAATTGTGATATAAAGTACAGATTTATAAACATGAAACGTTATTCAGTTCATATTTGAGATTGATTTAATGAAATTTAAATCTAATGTAAGGACACTACTGATCAAATAAATATAATAGCAATATAAAATATCTAGCTAAAGAAGTGTATATAAGAGTGATAGATAAGGTTTATAGAATGACTCAGCTTGCCTCCATAGGTCTGAACTGATTTTGGGCTTATGACGGGTCTAGAAGTGTGAATTATGGACTGTTTGAGCTCTGATTCAAAAATTTAGATGTGAAAATATCAGGGATAGAGTTTCCTCAGAGAGGACAGGTCTTCCTGGGTGTTGGCATCCGTTCTAAGCATTGGTTTCTGTAGAGTAGTTTTTGTCTTGATTCTTTCTATGTCATTCCTTTTCATATTTAGTTTTTTTTTTATTGATGGTAAAATAAGGGTTAAGGGGACCCTACCCCAATACATATGGAGAAAAAGATATTGCACTAAAGGAACAAGTAGATCCAGCCTCTTCCAGCAACTCAACAAGGAAACAAACAACAGCAAAACAACAAAAACTTAACCAAGAGATCCCTTCCCATGGGATCTTAAATTCCTTTTAAAGGCGACGTTTACAATTTTCCCTTTCTTCTTTTGACACACTTTAGTCAATCCCTTTTCGATATTTGGATCTTCATTTTCATTTCTATGACCTGGTGTTTCAGAGTCCACTTTCTCCCCTGGAAACTGGGACTCTATTGAAACAAATGTAAGGGTATTTCCATCAAGTGAAGTAGAAGAAAGAGGAGGAGCCGGATCCTCATTATTTGAGGTTGAATCATCCTCACTTTCTGAATCCACCTCTGAATCACTATCCAATGGTCCTTTAACAACCAATTGACTTGGATCAAAATCCTTCCACCATGAATTTCTACTCTTGACAGATTTCCTCACAACCTGACAATCTGAGGCTAAGTGACCGAGAGAGAAACAAGTTCTACATCAGAAGGGAAACCCTTCATAGTCTAAGTTTTGAATCCAAACCCTGTCCTCCACTTTGAGCTCAATTGGTGCATGGAAATCAGCAGAAATATTCAAGTCCACCAATATATGGGCATAGAAGGTGTAGTTGTAGGCCAAAGTCTGTGGGTCTATAGCCAGACATTTACTGAGACTATTCCCAATTGACAGTAGATAATTCTCACTCCAAAACTAGAGGGCTAAATTTGCTAAACGGACCCAAACAAGCTTAACATAGAAAGTTTCAGTCATTGGGTTAAAGAGAGGGAACCAAGGTTTCATATTTAGTTCATTGTAAGTCACGTCAAGTTTTTTATACTCATTCTCTGTTGCACATGTACCTATAAAATAAACCCTAACTACCTACACAAGACTCAAGCACACATTATACTAAATAAAAAATAAATATGAGAGAGTCAGACTGACCCTAGTGGTTTTAGAATCCATTAGTTCTTATGATGTGTGATTGAAATTATGTCCTCTGAGCTAGGATGCCCTAGTGTCAATTGCATAAAGAATAACAAGCTACAACTAGTTTTTCCAATGCAAAATGTGTGGTACGGAATTCAGATTAGCCTCCCCCTATATAGTGAATAATATAGCCCAAAAATTCAGTCCATTCTATTATTCTCTTGTATTTGGTAGATATAGAAATGATAGCCCAATTTCCCATAGAATATTTAGTAGGTTGTGTATATATATGAGTTCTTAGTTTGAATTTGAGCACATAATGAAACCAAAATATGACATAGGTCGTGAAAAAGATACAATAAAATACCCAAAGATAAAGTAGACCGACAAAGTGGAAAACAAGATGAAAATGATAGAAGCGCTCATAAAGACATTAGCACCTGGGTGCTACTGTCCTAAAGCAAGAAAATAGAAACAAAACAAAAGATAGGAACAAGGATCCCTTTGACACGACCAAAAAGATGTAAATGTTAGATAAAATACACGAGTAGAAAAAATCAAAGCAAGAAAAGGACCAAAGAGGTGTCACAAGTATGTGGTTTCCATACCTAGAAATCACATATATAACAACATATTAGAGATGTAATGTAATAGTAATAAGTGCATATTTTAGTGACTATATTTTCCCCCCTTTATGATAATCGGGTTAAATTCAAGTAGTATTAAGGATATAAAAGAGAGCTCAGTACATGAAGTGGGATGGAGGAGTTGTAGATTTGGAACGTGTCGACTAGTAAGAAACATAGTCGTGGCAAAACATGGATCAGATGTTTTGATCCATGCAAGGGTGACCCTTTTTTTTCATAGATGAGATATTGGATAGGAACTTGCTAAGGAGATATAGGAGACTTTGGAATTTGGAGATTGAAGGAGGGGTCACGAGTGATCAGTTCTCAAACCATCATATATTATAAGGATTTAAGAATCTTGTCACTAAAATAAGGATTTGAGAATTCTGGCGATAGATAAAGAGTGTTGTGAGAGTGGTCATTTTTTCTTTCCACCATGGTGCTTCCTCAAAAATATTTTCTACCACTATAGACAACAATATGAACCCATTTTTCAACTTGCCTACTAGGTCTCGAAAACTCCAGTAAATTGGTATAGGAAAGGTAACGATTTCTCATTACCCCTACTTTATGATCTAAGGGTGCAATTGCTTGGTTAATTAGAACAACAGTGCTTGATATATTGGATTGGATCCCAAGTTAGATCTTTTGGGAGGAAAAATTAGTACTTGGAATAGAATTTGAAACTGCTTAATATTGATTTGGAAAATAGTACCAATTAAACTTGATTGTATTTGAAACTGCTTTCAAGGATTTAATTGCCCCCATATTAGGTAATTTGAGGGAAATTTTTTGAGAATCTATGAAAATGTGGGTTCGTTGATACTTGGAATAGAATTTGAGATTTACATTTTGGAAAATAACCTTCGTCAGATTTGAATATTTACTTTGATTTTACTTGGAATACAGGATGATTACGTATTGTATTTAGAAAAAAAATTTAGATTATCGAAGGATGGGCAATAGGATACCCCAAATATTTTCCCCTCTTTCAGTGAAGAGGGGAGAGGTCAATCGTCAAGCCATGAGCCGAAATAAATGAGATAAAATGCCTTAGAGATGAATTCAAAGTTAATATAGGAATATTATAGTAAGGAGTTTAATATGAGAATATCACATAACCAAGCCTAAGGAGGCATTCCAAAGGAATATTCAATATGGAAGATATTGAAAATATATATCTAATGTCATTGATGGTGCTAAAAATGGATAAACAATGCTCAAGATATGAAGAAACAATAATGGTAAATTAGTTTCCATGGAGGGTAGTATAGGAACTATAGTAATTATCGGAAATATATTTTACTATAAATAGTAAGGTGAAAAGTCAAAAAGAACTTCATTTGTAAATTTGAGAATTGTGATTTGGAGCTCTGAGTGATAAAAATGCCATGTGCATGAGAGGCCATCCCGACTAGGTTTGAGAGGGTGATAGAGGTTGTTTCTGCGCAAACTATAGATCGATTGTTAAGTGACTTATTTTGCATATCAAATTAGGTTTTGATTTTTGCTCAATTTTTACATTTTTTGAGATTTTTAGTGGTCTAGGATTTCTGTCCAAGATGGTGCATGATGGGATGGTTCTGTCCTTTGTAAAATACCATATGGATTGGGGTGCTAGCATCCCAGTTTTGGATGCTAGTGTCCAGAGAGTTGGGCAGTTTTGTCTAAGTTGTTTTAGCAACTTGTGTACTGAGTTTTTAGCTATATTGGCATTGCTAATGTTGTGTTTTCTATCTTGCTTATAAGTGTTATGCAGAGAGATATATACTCGAGGGAGTTTCGTGGAGGTAGATACATGTTTCCAAATTACTAATATTGGGCTTGGAGGAAGAGGAGTGGGATGTTTTGGACTGTGTCATGATACAACACATTGCTATATTGGGGAGATGCCCCATAATATGTATCTAATGACCGCATTGTGTGACATATGGTCCATAGATACTTTCACATTTTGGTTACCCACTCATGAGATGATGGTGAAATTTGAGGATGTATATGGGATTATTTGGTTGTCGATTGGGGGAGATAGGGTACAGGTGATGGCCCCAGAGATACACAGAGGAAACAAGGGCTATGAGATAGTATTTTGTAGGGTCATGGGCACGTGCAAAGTCATCGACCATGCTAGATGACATTGTTAGATCATGTTTCATGATTGTAGAATTTTATTGCAATGATATTGGCATCTAGTGTGACAGTGGATGGAGTCGGGTGTCTATTTCATATAGGATGCATGACATTTTCCAGAGTATTGAGGAGCATGGCACGTGGTATGTGTGGAGTTGAATGTGTGTTGGCACACTTATATAGGGATTTATATTGTTTTACACTGGAAAACCATGGTGGTGGTATAAGAGCCACTTCATTATTGCATGTGTGGGAATATGAGAACATTTATATAGTGCATACTGTTGAGTGGGCCACAGGAAGATTAGGGTCATCCAAATATATTTTGCATCTTGATGGGTGGCCTCAAGGAGCCGATGGTTTGATACAATGACTTATAGGTAGATGTTGGATAGGATGGGGCCCATAACCATTATTTAGAGACCTTATAGGGATATGGAGATATGGGTAGAGGATGATATAGATTTGTGGTACATTTGACACACCATGTGGTTGGAGGACAAGTTCCTGGGGTGACAAAGTTATTTCAATATGAGAGAGTATATAGACATATTTTGGCATTGCACACAGATGTGCCCCCAGATCCATATGTATGGAAGAGATCTATATGAGTAGTAAGGAGAGAAGGAGCTAGGATAGGCCTCCTAGGTCTCAGTTATAGTTACTTGGTGTTAAGGAGAGGGATGTAGAGATAGTGAGAGTAGATTTGATGATGTGGGGTGTACCTGGACTTATATACGGTGGTGGGCAGAAGCACCGATGGGTGATATTATATCCAATGGTTGTAGATGTGGCTAGAGGTTATCCAAGTGGACCTATAGGATGTGGAGAGGTAGCGGTGAGTGTGAGAAGCTTCCCCAAGGATGATGTCATAGTGATGCAACGGTTGTGCAACATAAGTAGAATCAATTTGTATTATTCGTGATTTTATAGATGTTGATATTGGTATTTGCAATTATTATATACTAATAAATATTATCTGATTGTAGGTGATGAGTATTGTCGATTGATTGTAGATACGTCAATATACGTGTTGACTTGTAACATGCCCCCATATGTGCTTGTGGGGGAGGTATGTTGGAGAGGTTTGATCACATTATCAATGAGAACACCTTATTTGTTTGATCCAGTGGCCATAACAACATCTACATGTATTTTGTACATTCTAGATTGAGATGAGGAAAGGATGAATTTAGCACATGAGCACAAGAGGCAATTCAGAGGAGGTGGCCTCACACAGAGTATATTTAATAGATATGTGGAGCTGTAGGGATGATATGCGGAGGTCGTGGTTTAGGTAATGAACTTACGAGTTAGATTGGAGGATCAACAATCGTGAGCTCATCATCAAAAATCAAGTGGGGGTGCATCTAGTTTTAGGGTAGATATAACATCCAATAGTGAGGATGATGTATGATCTATAGAGAGGGATTAGGCCCATAATTTTTGTATTTTTTTGATATTGTATAAATGAAGTGGGATATATATATATATTATAATGTTTGTTATTGTGATGTGGGCACATGAGTTTTATTGAGTTGTTTTTATTATATGATGTGCATTGATTTTGATATTGAATAATAAGTGATGATAATAATAGCATAGATGTTGAAATGATGTCAGGGCCAAATGTGATATTATATGGTTCAATAAGATATAACTATAGGCATGTATGTTAAATATGGGGGATTAGCCTCAACTGTAATAAATATAGGTAATAAATAATTGATCATGTGATGATACTAATAATCATACTAATTGATAGGATAAAAAATGATAAGTATGTATAGTATGTGAAGGAATGTATGGCCTCTAGTGAGAGAGAAGGCAATGACTATGCACAAGTGACTCGATGGATGTGATATCCTAAGTATAGGTTCCAAAAGATAAACCCAAAGTGATCGTAGCAGCATGAGGAAGATGTGAATCTAAAAATGGAAAGTGGTGCTATTTCGGGGCACACTTGGGTGTGGGTCGAACAAGAAGTGGGGTAGTTGGCTCATACATATTCATATGATGAGATAAGATGACAAGAGGAGGATGAGAGGTAGTCAAATTCATAGAATTTGGTGTGGCAACATCGAAATAGTGGAGAATGGGATATATGCACATGACATGTGTGATAGGAAATGACACCTATGTCCTCAAGCAACTGTGAATCCAATATCATAAAGAGCATAGAAATTATTTTCACGATGACCATTGATCCTATGAAAATTACAGAATGACTGATTATGGTTACATTATAATTGATGAGGAGGAGGATGTTCATTATAGGGTAAACGAATCAACCAATCATCAAGCAAGGCATGTAAAACATCATGTGGCATAGTATAATGTGATAAGTATAATGGCTCATTGTGTCTTAGGAGGAAAATTATAATGAGTGGAGGTAAAGGTGAGGTGGAGGCCTATGTAAGGGTGGAGGGTGTGCATGAGTATGTTTAGGAGGATATGGTGATCATGAAGGTGGTGCAATAGGTGGAAGAGAAGAAGAAGTGCTAGGTGGGGTAGGAGTAGAAGAACTAGAAGCATGCACAATAATATGATCATTAAGAAATTATTTTTCTAAAGCTATAACTTTGAAGAAAAGGAGAGTAAATGATTCACATGTATCATATAGTAATTTTTATTTGAAAGGATGAATTAAGCCATGAAAAAATATATATTGCATTTCTAGATCAATAGGCTGAAAAATTAAATGATGCATACAAGATTTGAAATGTAAAATGTAATCATGAATTGGTTCATTCTTTCCTTAATGCAAAGAAGGTAAACACTTAAATGTAATTTAGGACCATTATTCGAAATAAAACCTCTAAGAAATGCCTCTTCCATATCAAGATAAGTACTAATAGATCCACTAGGAAAATGATGAAACCAATGAGAAGCAATATCAGTAAGACTATTAGGAAAATATTTTAGTAACAATCTATCATTAGAAAATGAAGCCATAACTATCCTAAAATCCTTAAGATCCATATAAGGATTACCCGTCCCATCAAAAAGTGAAAAATTAGGCATAGTAAAACCCTTAGGAAAAGCTGAATTGTAAATCTTCTTAGGAATACAATTTCCATGAAGGGAATTATTATCAGTACTAGCATAGTAGGGCCTACTTTCAAGAGTAATAGTATGGATATTATTTTTCAAATCACCAAAAACATGGATGAGAGAAATAAATTCTTGGGGAGGAATAACATACACATTTGAGGTGCTTATTAAGGGGTTGCATATTTTCATTATAAGTAGCCATGGGGACACTATTAGGTTGGAAGTCAACTTTTTGATCAATAAGAGGATAACTAGTAGTAGGAATGGGAGGAGCAGTCAATAGAATGGAGGTTTGCACACATTTATCAACAAGATTCAACCAAAGGAGGAAGACAAAAACATACATATTTTTTATCATCGTTATTTAGTACATTATATTTAGAAACATCAAGAGTAGTAATACATGCATCGTGACTAAAATCAGACTGTAATACATCATGAGAAGAAATAAGAACATCAAAAATATGAGTTCAAGCAATAGGAGGAGTCATGCATGCAACAGAAGAAGAAAGATAGGTCTCTTTAGGCATGATGGTCAATGAACAAGTAGAAGGTAGAGGGGATGGGGAAGGATTTAAATTAGGAAAATCAGCCTCAACATGATTAGTCCCAAGGATTTATGCATATGTAAGGGGAAGGGAAGGAGGAGAAGGAGGAGGAGGAGGGATAGGGCCATAGATAATAGAATTGAACAAATCAAAAGACTCGAGAAAGAGAAGCATCATTAGCATGGTCTTCTTCATCAGAAAAATTGACTAGGTCCTCAACACATGTCTCATTAGTATAAATAGACTCGCTATCATAATCATGAGCACTAGTGGCCTCTACATGGGTAACAATACAACATCAGGGCCAAGGTTGTAAATCTTGGTAAACACATGAGGAATGGTGGGAATTGTAAGTATGGGTGATATGAGACTTGTGATAGAAAGTGGCTTCATCCTCACCATTGGTGAAATAAAGTTGAATACCAATCATAGGAATGGCGTCATACTTAAGACAACTAGACTTGGATTGACATTTTTGTAACATCTTTTGGTAGGCCATGAGGAATAGATAAAAATAAAGGATCTTAGAGAAATTTAGGGTTTGATCAATAAATGGGTTCACCAATGATTTAATGAAATTTAAATCTAATTTAAGGACACTTTTGATCAAATAGATATAATAGTAAATATGTAAGATCTAGATAAAGAAGTACAAGAAAGAGTGATATATAGGGTTTGTAGAATGATTTAGCTTTCCTCTGTAGGTCTTAAACTGATTATGGGTTGGAGACATTGATCTAGAAGGGTGTATTTTTACTGTGTGAGCTCTGTGTATGATTCTGAGAGGTAACGATCTCAAGGGACAAAATTTCCTAGGAGAGGACAGGGCCACCTGGGTGCTAGCATCTATCTAGGGCATTGGTGTTTGTAAAAGGGCTTCGGTCCTGTTCTTTATTTTGTCACTTCTTGTTCATTCGCTAGTTCATTGTAGGTCATGTCAAGTTTGTTTGTATTGTACTTATGTCACACTATGTACCTATAAAACAAAACCATATATACCTGCACAAGACTCAAGCACACATTAGACTGAATAAAAAATGCATATGAGAGAGTTAGATTGACCCCGACGGTCACCTCAATGTGATCTTGTTGCACTACATTTCAAAATCCATGTAGTTCTTGTGGTGTGTGATTGAAATTGTGTCCCTTGAGCTAGGATGCCCTAGTGTCAATCGCACAAAGAATAGTGGGCTACAACTACTTTTTCCCAATGCAAGAATGTGTGGTATGGAATTCAGAATATCCTCCCCCTATGTAGTGAATAATGCAGCCCAAAATGTAGTCCCTTGTATTGTTCTTTGGTATGTGGTAGATATAGAAATGATAGCCCAATTTCCCCTTAGAATAGTTAGTAGGTTGTGTATATATATGAGTTCTTAGTTTGAATTTCAGCACATAGTGACACCAAAATCCGACCTAGGTCGTGAAAAGGAGACAATGAAAATACCTAAAATATAAAGCAAACTGATAAAGCATAAAGTAAAAGGCAAAGAGGATAGAAGCGCCCAGAAGGACATTAGCGTTGGGCGCTACTATCCTTTCTGGGTGGTACTATCCTGAAAAGGAAATCAGAAACATAACAAAAGATGGGAATAGGGATCCCTATGACTCGACCAAAAATATGTAAAAATGCTAGATACTAAAGACACAAGAAAATTTAATCAAAAGAAACAAAAGGACCAAAGATGTGTCACTAATTCCTAGTTTCCATACTTAGAAATCATGTATATAACAACATACTAGAGGCATAATGTAATAGTAATAAGTGCATATTTTAGTCACTACAGAGATGACTATTTATCTTCCAATATATCTAGGTAATAATAATATAAAACATTACTATTACATTTATTTCCTACAAATGGAACAAGAAATTAAAAATGTGACAATTAAAATGAATGTTAATTTATTTATTGTGAGTGACAATCGTCGCAACATGAAATGGAAAATTAAAAAAAAATCAGCAAATGAATTTATTTGTTGTGAATGGAAATTAGTCATACCTCTAGATGGAGTGGAAAATTGCATAAAATAAATTTTACTATGAATTTATTCTCTAAATGGATATTTTTCCTAATTCTCTTATACTAATGCATGGTTGGGAAATGGAGTGTGAAAATAAAATGGAAATGGAGAAGTGAAATCTATTTATCATTCATTGGAAAATATGATATAAATTACATATTTATTAATATGAAATAATTATTCAGTTCATCTTCAAGATGACTCTTCAGCTCCTAATGTATCTAAGTAATAATATTATAAGATTTTGTTATTACATGTATTAGCTACACCCTAAGATTGTTTACAATGTCATTACACATGATTGGATTGGACTACCTCACCAAACCTTTGTTGATGTTATGAGCATTGTATTGTGTACCAATGCTATGAAGAGGGATTAAACCAAATTTAGCTCTCCCAAACCTATGATGAGATGTGACAAAAATATAATAGATAATAATCCCTTGATTTGGCCTTAACACTTCGCAACATGCACTTGAACTACATATTTAGCTCTTGTTTGATCTAGACTAAAAATATAAATGACTTTAGATTCATAGCTTATTGTTTTGGTTATGTGATCTAACGGTTTGATGTTCAGTGATTTCTCTTGAATTCTTAGATTATGTGTAGATCCATCTTAGGTAAGTGCCAGATAACTATAATAGGTTAGGGTGTGTTTGTATTTATATGTGTCATTCATTATATTTCCCCCTAAGCCAACCAAAAATTATTACCTAGGACAATTAAACCAACATACCCTTTTGAAGATGTGATTGTTGAAGATGCAAGGGTGGATTCATAAAAGGTAGGTAGTTTCAAAGCTTCACATATCCAAGACCTATGATCATGTTTAGGGTGTTAAAAAAAATCATGTGTGAGAAATGTGGAGATCTTTATAGATGTTTAATAGCAGGTATAGTGATTTTTTTATGATTTGAGATAGAGAGTGGCTATCATCTATTGTATGTAGGGTAAAAGATATAGAAAAATGGTGCTTTAATTTGGTAAAATAATGTGTAAATTGGTATTATCATAATAATAATAAAAAAATTCATATTGTCAAGTACCTAGACCAATTTAAGGGCACGCAGGGTCTTACCAAGATCCTAGGTTGTAAGACTAAAGATATTATGCAATATATCTAGTCTAGGATTTTAGGAATAAATGGCGGAAAAAAGTGCATATCAAGGATATAAACTAGGGTTTCAGAAGCCAAGTGGCACATGTTAGGAAAGGTTCAATAGAAGAATAATGCAATATACAAATAATAGGTTTCTCTATCCTAGTCTAAAATATGATACATCAATCATAATCAACCAAACCAAATGTAGGGAAAACAAATGTTAGGGATATGTACCTTTTAAAGACATCGTTGGTGCATTAACCATCTCTAGGGTTAATAAAACCTTATGAGAGTTGTTATGGTTGGATCATTAGAGCGATAGATAGAATACATAAGCAGGAAATATTGGTGTATCGATTATTCTTGTGGTTCCTAGTAATTCAATGCTTCCAAGTATAAGGTCCTCTGAATATTAAAACCATTAATACATTTAAGGGAAACTTGATGAGCCAAGACAAACTAGTATGTGATGTATGAGAAAATGACTTCAATTATGCCTATTTGTAGGGGATTATAACATAAAGTATTAAATATCTTAGTCGACAGTAGTTGGTTATATAAATTCATGCTAGACGGTATCAACCGTAGTTGATACCTAAATGAGATACTTTCGACATGGGGTTCCTAAAGGGGGGGTCAAGGAAGTGGAGTAGAGACTCATAAGAAAATGTGAAGTGATTTGAAGGGAATCTGAAGTTTTTTTAAGTAGGTGTGGAGGAAATAGTAAGAGGATAGTAAAGTAGGTGATAAATTGGCATCTAAGTATACTAATTCACATGGAGAACACAATGAATGTCTCTCCAATTATCACTAGATGACCTTCATATTTCTTATATTACCTTAAAATATACACTCAAGGAGAGTAATGTATGAATGACATAAAAAGATAATTTTTTAGTAAGAGTGATAAATAAGGTGTGACACTACCATTGGGAGCATGGCAATATCTTTGAACAATATTTACTAACATAGATGACAGTGTCTTGGAATATTTAATAGCTTTGTAACTTTTGTAGGTTTGTTTTCCTAGATTTGCAATCTAGATTTATAATACTCAAGTAATTGAATAGGATGTGACAAATCCTATTAAATATCTTCTTTATCCAAATCCTAACAATCCAATTGAAAAATAATATATAGTGAAATTATCTAAGCCCTATTGGGTTGAACCAATGTCTTCACTACCCCCAGTTCTTCCATTTATTATGTGAATGCACAACTACGAGAATAATGTGCAATCTATAGTTAACCTTCCTTTGATCCTTCACGGTTCGAACCATGCAGATTTGAACCTTTTTTCTTAATATTTTTTGTTAGTGGACTACTCCGAGGCTTCTCTTATAATATTTAAGATGTGTATATGCCTTTGTAAAAGGATCTCTAAGGTGTCTCTCAAGTGTATGGGTGGAAAATGACCTAATTTTTCATTTGTATATATTTGTGATTCTTTGTTAATTTCCCTTTATATCCAACCCATGCATCTATCCTCAACCAACCTAATGAAAGTTGGAAAATATTCATTGACACTGAACAGGACACTACCATAAGAGGACACTACAAGTGGATGATAATGTATAAGGTAGATAGTACTATCTAGAGGCTAAAAAATAGCGATTTGTGAAACTGAGAATATCCATGTAGGATTTCTAAGGTGATATAGACTGGGTTGATCTTGAGTAAGTATAATTTGTAGATAGAGGTGGCCACTAAGATGATAAATGGGTAAATAGATAGGAGGAAAGTGTGATATATATGAGGAAAGGGTAAAAAATAACATATATGCCCATTGTCCAAATATGTCATATATTTCCAAAAGATACATTTCCAAGTGTCCATAACAAAATTTAGATGTTTACAATTACATATTTCCTACATTAGGGGAATTATCATATATATGGTTTCTATATGACTTTGACTCACCCGCTTGGGGGACATTACTTTAATATGATCCTTTATCAATTTTTTTACCTACTTTAAGACCCATATTACTTTGGTTATCAAGATTACATATACTCATTTAGAGACAAACCTTAATACAACCCATTATGGTGTTGAATTCAGCCATGTGGGGGCATGACCATGCCCCCAAATTGAGAATATATAATGATTTTTTACTGATTTTGAGGTACACAATTACATTAATGCATATTACTTGCACCATTTTCCCCACATGAGTTACAATCAGTATACGTTAGTATTGGGGGCATAATGAACCCATAGATCTTACATTGGTTATAATAAGAAAATAGTTTATTGTATGTAATTTAAATATCTAGACTATGTTGGTATCCCTAGATACATATGTTGTCATATCTTGTCTATTTTGATTCATGTTACACTCATATGAATACTAGATGCACATTGTTATATCTTACCATGAATATTACTTATGATTGGGCATATCATTTTCCCCACCCCTATAGATATTTGCCAAAGGTTCCCTTCTCAGTATCCTCGACCCCTATCCCAAATTCCCACAAATGGAATAACAACATATCAATGCTCCTATGACAACATATCGATCCTTTCATGATGGTATATTTTAGATGTTTATATATTGGGTTGCATGTTACATGTTGATCTTACATGATTGCATTATTTTCTAGTTTATGTATCCAATGAGATATTTCTATATACAAGTATTTATGTATGAGCTTTCACGATGAATATAGTTATTGATTTATTTTAACTATATTACATGTGGTGTGTATAATGCTTTTATCTTCATTCAATTGATATACAAGAACATCCCACTATCAAAAGGGGGGAATACAATCATCTTATTCCATTTTAGTACCTAAGTAATCAGAGACATAGTTTTTGCTTCAACTAGGAAGCACCTTCTTTAGCCCCTATGCAGTTATGAATCTAAGACAATTTTTTCACATGTTTAAACAAGAATTTAGCATCGATATTTCTACATTTAATAGGTTCAATTACAATACATGGTATGTCTTCTATGAATGAAAAAAGTTGTTTTCATCTAGTTTTCACTATCTCATAAAAGAAAAACCCATTGAAAATCACCAAAGAGTTTTGAGATAGCAGCATGGTTCACCATATCACCTAGTAAAGTAGTCATGTTTTTTGTAGGTACATGCAAGAAATCAACATTGGAACATTTAGGAATAGCCCAATTTATACTCTTTCACTAATGCGTGCTCTCATGTAAATTTAGGTACTTGTTTTCTCTTTAATATGTTGCATGTACACATCACATTAAAGGGGAGAAATTATTTATACACCTAATTTTTGTTAAGTTCTGTTACTATAATGTTTTTAGCATTATATTTTGTATACATATCATAGGATCATTTTTTATTCTTATTGGTGCACTTTCCCCTTGTGTTAGGTCTCATATTGTCTTCCTTTTCCTTAGGTTTTCCTTGTAACTTGAATTTTTTGTCCACTCTAGGTCAACGGTAATACCTCCTTTCAATCCAAAACACTTGAAAGCCAACAAAATGATTATTTATATTCTCTTTGATGATTCCATACGCTCCTCACAAATTAAACACTATTTTAGGAGTACGATCTCACTATTTTTTATGGTTAGCTTGTGTGCCAATAAGTTCATAATTTAAATTCAAAAATTATTTATACAAATTTCATTCTAAGGAATTTTATTAACATGTACTTTGCATTTTCATATTGTGTATTCAAGGAATATTATATCTACAGTAAAGAAGAATTTATATTTAAAAATATAAGGATCTATCTAGTCTACATGTTTGAACCAAATCAAGGCCTAAGTGAAAATCATGTAATTACTTTCATTTATCATCTAGAGAGAAGGAGAAGTCTTCTCTCATGCGAACAAGATCTGTATAGAACTACATAATACATGATTCAATGTTGATATGTAGTGCATCGCCTCTTTTTGAGGCTATCGTGACCTAGTCTAGGTTGTTTTCTTCATGTTTCTATATGTGTTTTCTAGGGTTTTGGATTCAAATATAAAATAAGGAATTATGGAATTTTTACATTTAAATGTAAGAATCTGATAGAGATATTTGATCTCAAGGCAAAAACAATGATATTGAAAAAAATAGGCATATTTGATATTGTTGAAAAAAGAAATAACAGTTCTAAGAAATCTAAAGTAAATTTTAGGAAACATATAGAGGTTTTTCACCACCTTAAGTAGATGAATCACACCTATAAATGATTTTGGAAGTAATTTTTTCATCTCGTTTTTATATTTTTTAGGTATAAATAAGAAACAACAATTGTAAGGAGTTTGCAGTGAATTGCAAAAAACTAAGAGATGCTTTTGATCAGCTCAAATAGAAAAACAAATACATGTAATCAAGTTGTGTGTGTGTATACATATATACATATACATATATACATATATATACATACATATGTATGTATGTATGTATGTATGTATGTATGTATGCATAGTCATCTTAAGCCACCTATAATATAAAGGTGTGTCAAAATACAGATATTACTCTAAATACTCTCTTTGTTAAGTTTTAAAAATATTAATCTCAAATTTTTGGCACATTTCATACTTGCATTTACTGTATGTAGGTATGTATGTATGTATGTACATGTGTTTGTACATGTGATTGCATGTGTGTGTACGTGTGTGCCACTTTATTGTATTGGTGCTCATGTGCTCAATTTTGGTTTAATAATTACATTGAACTCTTTAACGATTATGGAAAAATTTAATATGGATGTTTGTCTCCTCCATAAGAATGTACTTTTTCACCCAACCCCCTCGATCAAAAATTTTGTAAGGGTGTCTCATACTACCAACATTTATTTCATATATAAAACTTACATTATATGTTTAAAAAGACAGTTTTAGTGCACTTTTGTGAAAAAAGATGATATATTACAAAGTGCAAGATTTGAAGCGAAATTATTTTTCCATATAGTATGCAAAGTAATTTTACACATATTGGAAAAAAAATGTTAATAAAATCATCTTGGAAGTAAATATATCAAAGTTCAAACTAATTCAACTCCATAATCATTATAGCAAACTATTTCATTAATATATAGTTTATAACTTTGTGAAATATATTTTTTTACTAACAATAAAAAACTTTTAAAATAGGGTGTTTCTTTAACTCTTAATAAAACTAGATTTATATTTTTTAAAACTTTATAAAAAAAAATTGAAAGGATGGAGCTTACTTTTGCACATATTGTGCCTCTTTTCCACACCTTTCACACATTTCTTTGTTGATATTGTATTTATTACAATTTAGAACATCTTCATGCTACATAGAAATAAATAAATAGTTTATTGTTGCAAATTTGGTTATGTTTGTACAAATTTTATTATGCTTGTATTTATTTTGTTGTTACAGTCTCCTTCACATGTGCTTATGTTTGATTCTATTTGTTGTAAGTATCTCTCATTTTCAACAATCAAATTCCCCTTTGTAAGTAGTTGATAGTTTTAGATTTTTTTGTATTTGTACAAATGTCATGTAATATGCTATGTGGTGTGCAAATTTGGGTACTTCCCTCTTCTTTAACATATTTGTTTTTGTACTTATGTTAATGCTTTCAACACCCATTTAATCTTTCTTCTGCGTAGTGTGATTCCTCTAGCTTTTCTGCAAACCTCGCATCACCCTTTCTCTAATTAATATCTCAACATATTATATATGTTATGCAAGCATCTTAAGGGAAGAAAACATTAAATTTTCACTCATTTCTTTTCTAGAAAGTGTAAATGCCAAGCTCTCACTCACACAAACAAAATAGTCTAAACCCCTCAACAAAATAATTTCAACTAATTAGATTGACTATCATCCATTGGGGTAGCAAAAAGCCATGGAGCTTCCCCTTGGAAAAAAAAATCTTCCATTACATGCTCAAAACCACATAATGTTCATGTTATATATAATCTAGGATTAACATGTTCATCTCAAAAAATGGCACGTTGCAAGATAGCAAAAAATATTTGAATTTTAAAAAATGCATGTTCCTCAGTCAAACGTTGCATGGATAATTATATGATTGGCATGTCCTATTTTATGGGACATATCCTTATCACATATTTGATCTCTTATTCATTTCCCATTCCAATTGACTGACATAACAACCACCTAAGAAACTAGCCTACTAACGTGAACAACCAAACTTTACAAAACTTCTCCAAGTATTAAAATATTGTGGTGACAAATTTACTAAATTCCTAACATAGTCCTAGCCCCTTCTTCAAGTTTTTTGCAAAAGAACAAATCTTCACACAACAATAACTTCTGCACTACATAACAACAACCTCGTTGTGGAAAACATTTTCCTAAGTAGTTGCTTATGCAAATAAAAACTTTCCCCCTAAAGATAGACAAAGGGAAGGGGAAAATGATGTAGTCATCAAAAGGTTGACACCCACAATGACCGAGAGTGTCGTGTGCAACTTTTTTTATTTCTCATACTTTATAACTAAAGAAGAGAAACACGCCAATCTTGATGTTCTAACCTACTTTAACATCAATGCCTAGCTAACACCAGTCATTGTTGAAGAACAAGAGGAAATTGTTAAGGGAAAATTGCTTCATGTCATTATAGACATTGTAAATTAGAATAATATCATATCACTGCTAATTAGAGTTAATCCCTAACATTGGTTCATCAAGGTCAATAATTTTCTCTACCATGCTCTAAAATATATTTCAAATACCAACATCTCATTGGTATCTACAAAGCAATGCAAAGATTAATTTTATCATTATCATACATTTTCACTACTCAAGGTCCATCTAGAATTTACGCAAACCAACTTGCGACTAAGCACATTGTGTACCAAAACCACTTGAGTTCACAACTTAACAATAGTATCTTTACTACCTCCCCTAACAATTTAAGTACTTCATTGAAAATACCATGGGCATTATTACACATTTCTATGTAAGGATAAATTGATCTCATTTTGAGATAACCACTTTGAAATAACACCCTCCATTACAAATCATTTTGTGAGAATGATGAATTTCATAGGAAAATTCAAAATCTTACTAACCAAGGAAAAATTCAGCCAAGTTCTTTACCTCATGGTAATTTTATCATCTTTACACCCAAGATGGATGGCTCGTGGTGAATTTTCATAGGATATTATTCACTCAACAATATTGAGGCAAAAAATTAGTATCCTTTATATCCTATTAATGATGTTTTAGACTTGCTATGTGGTTCACAACACTTTACAAAGATTGGTATGAATTATAGTTATCACCAACTTCCATTCAACCTAAAAGATATCTAGGAGAGTGCTTTCAAGAAAACGGAATGAATACATTAGTGGTTGGTAATTCCATTTTATTTTTTCAATGCACCTACAACCTTCATACAACTTATGAAGAACATTTTGAGGCCCTTCAACACATTTTTCATTATCTAGTTAGATGAAATAATCATTATTATAATAAGACTTGGTAGGAGTATATCACACAAGGTTAGAAAGTTCAATACTTGGGCTATATCAATTATCATAAAGGAATTCAGGTCCATCTGACTAAGACAATTATTCTTCCTTGATTGACCAATTTCTTACAGCCTCACATATTGGCAAAAAAATCTTCAACTCGCCAATTTCTATAAATAATTCGTACTAGTATTTTCACACATCTCATGGCCGTTGAAACAAATCATGTGAGATAAATTATAATTGTGGTTAACATCTAAAAAATACCAATTATTTGAAGATGTTAAGATGAAAGTATACTTTGCACTTTTCCTAACAATTCATGGCCCTAAGTAACCCATTGAAATGAAGACTACTTCAACTAATTTTACACTTAGTGTTGCGCTCATTTATCATGGAAAATCTATTATATATCACTCAGAGACATTTAGTTGTACCATTTGAAAACATTCTGTTAGGAAATAATTATTTAATAGTTCTCCATTGTAATATTTTATATATTTGTGATGGTTGTTATAACCACACACGTAAATAGTTGTGGACGTATATTGGTTGGTTGTGAAACACCCGTAGAATAGGTGTGAGAGATTCTAGGGTGGGTAAGTAGTTGAGAGTTTGTAGTAAGCTTGACCTTAAGAATAGGATGTTCTAATCCTATATATGTGTAAACAATCTCGAATGAATAATAATGAAATATTATTATTGTGTATTCAATATGTAATCTGGTGTTGTGCTTTCACATTCTACATCTAATGAGAAATTATAAGTGATTTTTCAAGCATAGAAATAATGTCAATACAATTTCAATTCAAGGCACTGAAATGGATGACATGATTGCAAAAATTCTATCTAGGAATCAAGCACAAGAAGAGGAATTATAATAAAGCATCCAACTATCTAAGCCTACTTGGAATCATCTCTCTTCTCCCCTTCGTTCAGTGTCAAGGCCATAACATTGTGTATGAGGTTTTGTTATCCTTTTTTTTTATAGGGACACACTCAAATGTATGATGCACCCTTGTTCGTGTCTATGAAACTAGACAAGGATACAAAATTACCAAAATCTACAAGAGATACTCAAATTAAAAATAAAAAATAAATTAAAACACAACCAAAATCCTATTCTACTTGTTTTCGAGTATTGAAAATAAACTAACTACTATATTGGTTTAAAGCATCAAATAATTCCCATAAACTTTAAATTGTGTTCAATCAAAGAAAGAGTATGTACTCATATTTATGTAGAAAGGTGTAAATTTTATGATAGTTTATGAAACTTAACTATGTAGAAGCCCAAATAATTCAATGAAATATCATAGTTTATAGACTAGTAATCACACGTGAATTATGTGATGTTAACGCCAAAGGGGTAGCCTAAGATGAGGTTGATTTTGAGGGAGAAAACCATAAAAGGAGGAAAAGGGGTGTAGAAGATGGATTTGGAGGGTGGAGAAGCAATCGGGAGAGGAAAATATTGGGTGGAACCATTTTGTGGAAGCCATATGTCTTACAATAAGGTACATATGTAACATGTCTACTTGTTTTCAGTTGTTTGATAGGGAAAGGGGGTGAAATGTGCAGGGCATGTTGGAAATATAGTTCGGCGATATCAAACGTAAGTTGTATTGATAGATTCTTCTAATGTGCAAATATTATACAATATAATTATCTTCTCATGCTTCTATAATTTTATAAACTGAAAATTTCCATTTACAAGATTTAAATGACATTGATAATATATAACGAAGATTGTACTATACATTTTTGTTGGTATTCCAGTAATACAAGGGAATGTTCTATATAAATGGAACCTCTTTCAAACCTTTGGAATATCAAACAAATTTGCAGCTCATTATTCTCAAGCGTGATGAAAGTCAGGAAAGTGGGCCATTTTGATATAAAGAATAACACCTTTAGTAAAATCCATAGAAAAGTTTGAACATGGCATTAGTATTCTCAAGTGTTACTGTACGATGGATAAGTGACAAGTGAGCATGGGAATCTACAAGTAACTCTTCCTCGCACCCGACCTCCCGAGGTCGTGCCAAGACAGCCGATGGGGATGGAATATGCGCGGGGCGCAGACAAACTAGTTAGGCAATCTTATGTCTTCGACGTGCACTAATAGAATCTATGAATCTAAGGAAAAGAAGGCCCTCCTAACTTGAACTGGTGTAATAGATCGTTCAGCGAGGATGATTGCTCGAAGGCTCCAATCAATATCGAGCTCTAGCGTGATCCGATCTATAGGTTGTGGGATACGTGGAAGATAACCTGTGGGTGCTTCGTAGATATCTCCCGACAGGGTCATGAAAAATGGATGATGGATGTATGGTGGATTCTATGGGCGATTCTCTGGTCTAGTCTAGAAATCCTTAGCTTGATTAGCTGCTATGTCTAGTGAGGATAGTTGTGCGATAATGATTGGTGGAAGTGGAGAGGATCTAAATACTAATGTGCTTAAACCAACATCAACGCCTGATTGACCTGTGGCCCATTGGGTTGTGGGACCTGTGGATCACAACCGTAGGTTCATGGTCTTTGTGGGCCTCCTATGGTCATACGCAAGATCAATCCCTAATCCCTAATATCTAGTAGTCGTATGCCTTTTTGGCCTCTATATTTAAAGATAAAAGTTGTGCAATCTTCTCAAAGTGCCTTATAGGTGTTATGCCAACTTGAATTCTTAAGCTAGTGTCTATGTCAATGAGAATGTCTCCTACATCTGGCTGTGGGACCAAAGGATCACAACTGAACATTTGCTCTCTTTCAAGCCTTTCCACAGTCATGTGGATATTTACTAGTGCAATCTGTAGTTTGGCTGGCTTGACCAGAACGTATGTGCTTTGTCATCTTCTATATTTAATCCTCTTAACTGTGAGCTAATTTCTTGTAAGTCTGTTGTTGTTCAGAAGACCTCAATTCTAAGATTTTGTTCTATGTCAGTTATTGCTACAACAAGATTGGGTTGAGGTACGATTGGCTCGAATACGTATTCTCTGGGCTCCCTAGGTCCCGTGATTGTCATACAAAATAAACAATATAAATCTAACTAAAGCAAAGTAAACTAATTATGTAAAGTGTATCCACAACATATATAAATTCTCT
Source organism: Taxus chinensis (assembly GCA_019776745.2). NCBI lineage: Eukaryota > Viridiplantae > Streptophyta > Pinopsida > Cupressales > Taxaceae > Taxus > Taxus chinensis. The sequence continues at coordinate 121,876,457 of CM034156.1, read as the reverse complement.
ATTTTTTGTATTTTTGATTAAGATAACAACTATTTAATAGAATTGAAAGAGAAATTATTTAATATCTAGAAAATGACAACTAAGCTAATAACTGAATTTAAAACAAGCAAAGTAGCTGAGTGTAGCTACCTGCCTGTGCAATTTTGAATCTATTCTAAATAACTAAATAACTGATCTAATCTATTTGAAAGACCCCCGATCTTACCTCAGAAGTGAGGAATGAATCATAGTTTCTCGGAAACTATCAATCCCCATAGCTTCCCTGGCAATATCGAAAGCGAGATTAACTGAAATGAAATGATTCACTACTCTATTTGATATGTTTTAACTAGAACTTTGATAGCTTGAACCTGGATTTTGTAGAACAGTGGTGAATCCGATTGTGTGTGGCTTTGTCCCCTCAGTGTGGTCTCCTCATTCCTTCGTGCTTATGTGAATCCAAAAAAGCGTGTAATGTTAGTGTCAACAGAAGTATGTATTGGAACAATAGCAGCTTTGGATGTAGACTGAATACAATGCGAGTAGGAGAGGGATAGCACAAGAGAATAGAGCTTGGCTTATGCAATTCCTAGCGGGACCTATTGCGAGTCATGCAACACAAAACATCTAAAACCTGAAACTATCCTTCTTGACGAACAAAACCTACAACTCTAATGGCTTCGGACTAGAAATGAAACTATCCTACCTTAATTGATTGTATGAAACAGTAATAACACTAGAACAAGAAGATCATGTGGCTTCTAAACAGTAAAATAAGACTAACTATGCATGCAACAAATGAAAACTATTGAATTCCTAAGCAAGAACTGAAAGACTAAACTATTGAAATGAGAGGATGAGAGGCAATTTTTGAGGGGCCATTTGCTTGTAATCAAACCAGCTATTTACAGAATTCCCATTCACCCAAAGGTAACTCCAACTAGGACTCTTTTACTATAAACAATGGAGAAACACTATTCTAGGGAACCAAAATCATAAATACAAGCAAAAACAAATGAGAAAGCTGGTAAAAGTTGAAAATTTACGCGAGTCGCATTAAAAGAAGCATGCTGGAAAATGTGTGAAGGACCGCCGCCCTGAGCAAGGCGGCGGTTATAGGACTGCTACACTGCCTGAATACAATAATACAAGGGAATGTTCTATATAAATGGAACCTTTTTCAAACCGTTGGAATATCAAGCGAGCATGGGAATCTACAAGTAACTCTTCCTGTAACTCTTCATGTAACCTTTGGAATATCTTACTGTACAATGGATAAGTGACAAGCGAGCATGGGAATCTACAAGTAACTCTTCCTCGCACCCGACCTCCCGAGGTCGTGCTGAGACATCCGGTGGGGATGGAATATGCACAGGGCGCAGACAAACTAGTTAGGAAATCTTATGTCTTCGACGTGCACTAATGGAATCTACGAATCTAAGGCAAAGAAGGCCCTCCTAACTTGAACTGGCGTGATAGATCGTTCAGCGAGGATGATTGCTCGAAGGCTCCAATCAATATCGAGCTCTAGCGAGATCCGATCTATAGGTTGTGGGATACGTGGAAGATAACCTGTGGGTGCTTCATAGATATCTCCCGACAGGGTCATGAAAAATGGAGGATGGATGTATGGTGGATTCTATGGGTGATTCTCTGGTCTAGTCCAGAAATCCTTAGCTTGATTAGCTGCTATGTCTAGTGAGGATAGTTGTGCGATAATGATTGGTGGAAGTGGAGAGGATCTAAATACTAATGTGCATAAACCAACATCAACGTCTGATTGACCTGTGGGCCGTTGGGTTTTGGGACCTGTGGATCACAACCGTAGGTTCATGGTCTTTATGGGCCTCCTATGGTCATATGCAAGATCAATCCCTAATCCCTAATATCCAGTAGTCGTATGCCTTTTCGGCCTCTATGTTTAAAGCTAAAAGTTGTGCAATCTTCTCAGAGTGCCTTACAGGCGTTCTGGCAACTTGAATTCTTAAGCTACTGTCTATGTCAATGAGAATGTCTCCTACATCTGGCTGTGGGACCAAAGGATCACAACTGAACATTTGCTCTCTTTCAAGCCCTTCTACAGTCATGTAGATATTTATTAGGGCAATCTGTAATTTGGCTGGCTTGACCAGAACGTATGTGCTTTGTCATCTTCTATATTTAATCCTCTTAACTGTGAGCTAATTTCTTGTAAGTCTGTTGTTGTTCGGAAGACCTCGATTCTGAGATTTTGGTCTATGTCAGTTATTGCTACAACAAGATTGGGTTGAGGTACGATTGGCTCGAATACGTATTCTAAGGGCTCCCTAGGTCTCGTGATTGTCATACAAAATAAACAATATAAATCTAACTAAAGCAAAGTAAACTAATTATGTAAAGTGTATCCACAACATATATAAATTCTCTATTTTTTGTATTTTTGACTAAGATAACAACTATTTAATAGAATTGAAAGAGAAATTATTTAATATCTAGAAAATGACAACTAAGCTAATAATTGAATTTAAAACAAGCAAATTAGCTGAGTGTAGCTACCTGCCTATGCAATTATGAATCTATTCTAAATAACTAAGTAACTGATCTAATCTATTTGAAAGACCCCCGATCTTAACTCAGAAGTGTGGAATGAATCATAGTTTCTCATAAACTATCAATCCCCACAGCTTCCCTGGCAATATCGAAAGCGAGATTAACTGAAATGAAATGATTCACTACTCTATTTGATATGTTTTAACTAGAACTTTGATAGCTTGAACCTGGATTTTGCAGAACAGTGGTGAATCCTATTGTGTGTGGCTTTGTCCCCTCAGTGTGGTCTCCTCGTTCCTTCGTGCTCATGTGAATCCAAAAAAGCGTGTAATTTTAGCGTCAACAGAAGTATGTATTGGAACAATAGCAGCTTTGGATGTAGACTGAATACAATGCGAGTAGGAGAGGGATAGCGCAAGAGAACAGAGCTTGGCTTATGCAATTCCTAGCGGGACCTATTGCGAGTCATGCAACACAAAACATCCAGAACCTGAAACTATCCTTCTTGACGAACAAAACCTGCAACTCTAATGGCTTCAGACTAAATGAAACTATCCTACCTTAATTGATTGTATGAAACAGTAATAACACTGGAACAAGAAGATCATGTGGCTTCTAAACAGCAAAATAAGACTAACTATGCATGCAACAAATGAAAACTATTGAATTCCTAAGCAAGAACTGAAAGACTAAACTATTGAAATGAGAGGATGAAAGGCAATTTTTGAGGGGCCATTTGCTTGTAATCAAACCAGCTATTTATAGAATTCCCATTCACCCAAAGGTAACTCCAACTAGGACTCTTTTACTATAAACAATGGAGAAAAACTATTACAGGGAACCAAAATCATAAATACAAGCAAAAACAGATGAGAAAGCTGGTAAAATTTGAAAATTTACGCGAGTCGCATTAAAATAAGCGTGATGGAAAATGCATGAAGGACAACCGCCCTAAGCAAGGCGGTGGTTACAGGACCGCTGCCCTGCCTGGGCGGCAGTCACGAGACCGCCACCCAGGCAGGGCGGCGGTTTCGTTACTGAAGACCAAAATGCAAAGGAAAACAGGGGGAAGAGTAAAACAAAGCACGCAGAGGCTAAGCGGGGCATGCAGGATGTTAACGCACACTTGGAGAGATTTTTTGGATCCCGAAAACCTTGCGAGGAGACATGTATCATCATTGGGGCATGTGTAACATCGTTCCGGCGGTACTGTACCCTACAATTTCGGGTACATATAGTTACAAACTGAACCAAAAAAAGAGGAAAACATTTTCTTAACATATGAAAGATAGATCACAAGAAATTGAGTTCAAAGCATATTGATTTGAGGCAACAGGGAATGAAATAATATCTCATGAAGTATTCTTGCTTTGTAAAGAGTTACAAGAATCAATGAAAAACCAAGCGAAGAGATGAGATAAATATACTTGGTGAAGCAAGACTTTTATGAAATTACCTAGACCATTAATGCATGTAGGGAAATTGCAAAAGAAGATTAGATAAATACTTTGATAATTTCTTGATACACAAGCTCAAAAAACTAATTCATTTGACTCTCAAAATTATAGATTTTGTAGATATATATTTTATTGCAAGAATATGAGATCAATACATGCCTTTTCTTAGATTTGACAAATAGGATCTTTGGGATTCATAATATTTTTTCTAATGGTTATAGAGGAGAGGGGAAGGTTGATCAGGGAAACACTCTCATCTTGGAGCCAATCAACCATTGTGTTAGTAAAAGGGTCATTTCCATTGTGGTGCTACCCTTATTGTCATAAGGATCATGATTTATTGAGGTTTATATGTTATTGCAGAAAAATCCAACCAATGTGGGATTTTTTTTATTTAACGAGGAACTCCCCTCGTGACAACATCCTTATTGACATAAGGATCATGATATGTTGGGATTTACATGTTGTATATTTTATTTTGATTGACAATGCAATAAACAATAATGTCGATATTACATGGAGATTTGAAAACTTAATGAATGAGGTGTATGCCATCATAACTGCATCTAATCAACTATTATAGACAGAAGATGCAAGATTGCACTACCATATAAAAATATAAAAAATAAATTGACGAAGTTTTTTTAAGTTATGTAAGAGTTAAATATCTACTTATTAAGATTATCAATAATTAAATTTAATATTTAAATAACTAATCAATTTATTTATTTATTTAATAAATAATAATATTCTATTTTCTTCCCATCATCAATAATGAATTTTAAAAACTATAATTATTTAACTTTATATGATTTTGTGCCCTTTTGTTGTGCATTTCCTTTCATAGTGGAATAAGACATGTTCCAAAATGAAAAGGCCATTCCAGGAAAGCCGAAAGGGATATAGGGAAGAAGAAAATTGGATGGAGAGGAACAACGGGAAAGGAAGATGGGTGTAGGAAAAGATCTTTGAGAGTAAAGAAGGGCCGAGAAAGGAAAGAGGAATAGAGGATTCAACATGAAAATGAAGTCTCTATGAATAACATGACATGTATGTCAATTGAAATTAGGAGAAATCTTGTGCTGGGAAAGATGCAGATGAAACTATAGAGGGAGATATCTGAAAATACAAGCAGTTGATCAAAAATATTGTTGAGGTGAATACTTGTTTGAATTTACAACTCTTGACTTTATTGGGTTGTTATAAAAAAAATTAAATGTAAGGGGAATTTGAATGCACATTACAGAGGACATGACAGGGACATGAAGACACAAAGTGTACTTAAAATGCTTAGGTAGCGATTTCATGCAAAATTTAGATTGGTGTGTTTGGCCAACTATCAAGTTAATGATTAGGGTAGTGTAGTATTCACACGAGTGCAATTTAAGTCTAAAGGGGATAAATAAAAAACAAAATCCAACATGTTCCAACTTTGGAAACTAGCCACAAAGAAAACAATGTGAAAGAGGTCGAGGAAACATATTTTTGGAGATATCTAAAAAAGAAAAGAGCAAACAATGAGTATTGTCGATGTCAATAGTTGTTGTTTGCAAATTCAGTTCTTGCACTTTACGTCGTATGTACATGAATGCAATTTGCGCTTAAAGGGACGAAAATGTAAAAAATGAGGACAACCCAATAAACATTTTAATTTATGTTTCAAGCTTGATTGTCTTTAGGGGAATAGGTGATTCTTGTACGATCATTTATAATCAAGCCACTATAACAGTTGGCCATATGATCAAAAGGTGTATTGTGTTTGTCATTCGAAAGAGAGATTTTAAAATAAAAACATGGGAATTAAATATATGCATGTCACATAGCTATTCCATGACTTAGTAAAAATGTGGGAGTTAAATCCTTTCATGTACCACGCACTATTCCTCAGTTTAGATCATTCCTACCCAAATAATATATGTTATGTTCTCTACCTTATACACAAATGCGAGAAGGGTTTTATATATAATTGTGATTGGGAGTTTCTTACGAAATAGGGATCAAGAATTTTATGTAGCTATAAGGGAAAAGAATAGGGTTTGTCTCTAGCCATGAGGCATGTAGTTTTTACACGTGTGGCCAATGTAGGTGAGGGACATCCTAGAATAAAATACCTACATGTCCCTATACCAATCTATGAGTTAGTAAAAACACATGGAATTAAACCCTTGACAAGGAGGATTCACTTGCGTGTTTTAATGGATAATTTACAAACAAGGATATGTCGATTGGACCTAAAACCCAAGGGTATAGGGTTTCATACATAATTTTGATTAAGGTTTCTGTATAGTTATCAAAAAAACAAATATAATTTCCTCTAGCTCGTCCATGAGGCACATAGTTTTTGTATATGTGAATGATGTAGGTGAAGCACGCCTTGGAAGCATGAAGGGAAATGGAATGTACTTTTGAAAATGGAGTTTCTTGCTCAAGAGGTGTTCTGAGATGGAAACCCATTAGCTGAAATTACTTCCATGGGATTAGTTAGCAAGAAAACATAAAAGGAATGTTCAAGGAAGACAAGAAAACTCCCAACAAACTTCTCTTATCATTTTCAAGTTCAAGCAAGCACATGAGAAAAGTTAACGCAAAAGAATTCATTTGATATTCAAATCCATCAAGCAGTTGACCAAATGAGAGAAAGGTGGATCTTATTTTCCATTCGAAAGAGAGATTTGAACTAATAAAACCATCAAATTGTACCGTGTAATGTACAGATGGAAAGAGGTTGCTTATTTTCTTAATTTAATATTTAATGTGTTTATTCTATGTTTAAGCAGTTCATGTCTTGCAAATTATAGTCATGGAATAATTAGTTACTAAAAATATGCAATCTATTAATAATATTCAAATTTAAATTAGAGTTCAAATGTGTAAAAAAATGTTAAAACAAATCTCAAAATTCAATTCCAAGAAATCTCAAAAATCAATTCAAACAAAACAACTAAATACGTACATAAACAACTAAATTAGTTGGATGTGGGTCCTATTGAAGCTCATTTGACGAGCTTCATGTCCTATTTCTTGAGAAATTAATGTGCATTTAATTTGTTTTGTGTTATTATTTGTAACGATGGCGTGTCTGATGGTATAAGGCAAGAATAGATGACTAACAATGGGGTTCTAATATTAGCATATGAATTCTGAATTAAAAAGCGAATAAGAAAAATTTACAAATATAACTAACTAGAAAGGCAATGATATATAAGCTCTGAGTTGTATATACTCAACGCAGATCTGGAACGATAACTTTATTTCTCATAGTTTGTCATCAGAACTCACTGCAATAAGGTACATTCAACAGCCAATAATGAAGAACGTGCAATATATCTTCCACAACAGAACTTTAATAACACAATTCAAACTATGTGTTTTTCACCCTACAACAAACAAACTCCCTCTTTTTCAATGTTTGTAACGTTAAGATGTCAGGGAAATTTTTATGTTGTGATTATCACTATAATGGTTGCTTTTGTGTCTGATTATTCAAAAGGAAATGCTCTTTTGGATGTATACATTTGTCTCTTCCTTTTTTAAGGTGAAATTTGTCTATGATTCAAATTTGGTCTCATCCTGAGAGGAATCAATCATGCTTGCCTAGAAAATTTAATATTGAAACTTTAATATTACAATGATCTCATTTTTTATTCCCATGGGTAATTAAATTGTGAATCGGAGACAACTAAGGCATTTTTTTGTCAGTATTAACCACCCCTAAGATGGAGCCCTTATGAATTATTAGCATCATTTTAAGATCATTGTTCATTAATTGCAAAATTACTCTAATTCAAATGGGCTTAAATTACTTATTGATGGATCTATTTTCGTGGTTCGTTTTAAATCAATTTGGAAAATATAAACACTAAAATTGTTGTCCATCATCTGCTCAGTTGAATCAATGGCCAAAATTAGTATCAATATATACACCTGTCAAACATTGATTCACAATTATTGAAGGTCAAACATGAAACATGATACTAACTTGGACGTTGATACAGTTGATGACATGGATGGTGAAGATTTCGTTAGTACATGTACCTTGATATAGAATACCTCGTCGACAAGGATTAAAATATGTTGTCAAAGCGCCCCAGGATTTCCCTATGTAAACACGCCTTTTCACGTAATAACACATAATTATACGACCAAGCTACGAAAAACAAAAATATAACCAAAGTAGAGGCTGATATTTTGGGTTTCTAATTAGTACTTAAATAAATTAAACACGTCTCCTTTTTAATCATGTTGATGCTAATGAATCTTGTTGGAGACAATAACTCTAGTTAGAGAAGCCCATACAACCAGTGGCCATCAAGTTAATAACAAACATACAAGGCATGCATCAAAAAGGATATCTGATAAAATAAAAAACATTGGTGTCACTCTACATGATGAACAATGCACAATTATCTTCCCTTAACAATTTCAATATGACAAGCTAATGAGAATGATTGTTCTTCGCATTCATTTCACACCTGGTAGTATTCTTGCTAATCATTTCTACGTGAGGATAATAAATATTCCAAGATAATTGCAAGCTTCTTCTAAATCCTGTTGTTTTGTGCAATCTCTCACTGTTCTCCTCGGTTGCTAAATTGTATTTTTCTACACTAGTTGATGAAATGACACCCTCAACTCTTCGTTGCAGGTGAATGCCCTTCCCCTGACTCTAACGCACCTCACCCACATCCGGGCATTTCCGGCACAAAAGTGGAACTACAAAACACTTCATAAATGCGATTGAAAACTACGGCTTTGGGTTCATACTGGAAATGGAATGGAAACACCTCTGTTGTTTCCATCATCTACTCAATTAAATCAATGACCAAAATTAGTATCAATATATACACCTCTCATACCATGATTCACAGTTGTCAAAGGTCAAACAAGAAACATGATACTTACTTGGACATTGATACGGTTGATGACGTGGACGGTGAATATTTCATTAGTACATGGACATTTATATGGCAGACCACGTCGACAACAAGGATTAAAACCTTATGTCAGAGCCCCCTGGACTTTCCCTTTGTAAACACACCTTTCGGGTATTGACTATATAAAAATACGGCCAAAATCACAAGTGCCCTTGGAATCATTCACAAAAGAGCGTTCATGGGGAAAAACTTGAAAGTTTAATTTAACTGTAATGCCCACATTTTACACACACAAAAACAACAGTAAAAAATACCAGGATAATTTTTTTTTACTTACATTGCTCACTTCACAATGCCACAAGGGCTCCATGTAAAGAAAACTCAAAGACACATACGACACTTACAAGTCATCGACTCACATAGACTCATGACAACACCATAGACATGTCGATGCCACACTTTTCCCAATGAATGAATACTAGCAATGACCCAACCACAAGAAAAGGACTCAAGGATTGGCAAACCCACAACACATCATTTCTTTAATTGCACCTTAGTTACGATTAAAATTCCAAGAACATTATTGTGCAAGGATAATTTTCTCATTTTTCCACCTACAGAGTCTTAAGTTCATTCCACATTTAATTTACATTTCGACCATTTTAAGTTGGCTTTTTATTCTTTACGGAAAATTCCATAACTTACATACGTATTTGGCATAATTCAAATTGCATATAAAGTACGTAATTATTTTGTTCTTATGTTAAGAATAAGTTTCTCAAACGTTTATTCAATGTTTACATTTTACCCTTGCAACTCAAGTAAATATGACTTGATGTCTAGAAATCAATATTAGGATTTAAGGGGGGTGGTTTAGATTCAAGATACCTTTTTCCCATAAACACTCTTCGATCATAGTATCTTTATTTCCCGATTCAACATTCCCACAACAAGAAATTGTATATATATCTTTTGTTTTTCTCGAATTTTGATCTCACCAAGGGAAACTCATATTCTTTGTAACACATGAAAATGTTTAATTAAGTCATACGGATTCCAAGAGTGGCATTATTCCTAACCTCAAATCTCATTTTTTTTCTCTTATATGCTTTACTTTTACATCGCATTATGGTCTCATTATTAGCATTGTTTTGAAATAGGAGTTACAGAAGTATTTGTTTAACATCTTGAAGACGTACATGATTGGAAGCTTTAGAACTACACACGAACCACAAGATTTGTTTTCAAAGTAAGATCCCATGTTTTTGCATTTCACGATTCTGCAAGAGAAATTTCTTTCATTCCTAATGTCATAAAAGGCATAACAAGGGATTATGGAACCAAGTTTTCAGTTTCCTGGTTTCTCTTAAGTCAACATCTTTCAAATCAATTTCATTTGCAAGGAGTTACTTATCATTTATTACCCACAAGGAATTCATTCGATGATGAAGAGAATTTCTAGATCTAACTTGGTAGTCAACTAGGATACTAAGGAGGTGTTAGCTCTACTTACTCCATATCATGCAGGGTTACACAACATAGTTGTTGCTTTGAACAATGGCTCTTAAGTTATAGAAATGAACTAATGAATATATTTCTTAGGTGTAGTACCATAAATTTTAGTTGTGAAGATTAAATATCTTTTAAGACGATAACACTTTGCAAACTAATGAGGCTAGAAAGAGAGGGAGGGTACAACAAGATTAAACATTAACTTCGTTAGATAATCCCATCTGCTAAAGGTTAATTTCAAGAGTAGTTGGTGATCTCTATCACCTAACACGTAAGTTGGACTTGAAGAGAATATATTCTTCTTACTACACACATGATAACCAATCCTGGAAGGGAACCACTTACTATAGATAATGTTTGATCAAGTTGTTCTTAACTGATGGTTTCACGACAATGTCGCTAAACATAACGACTATGACGCTAAACTCAAACTAGGGGTTTTATTTACCTATACCAGGAGGTTTCATCGAGGGAAAAGTTTAAGTTCATTCGACGGTATCCATTTCTTCTATGGTAAGATAGATCACACATGAAGATTTATCATGCACGAATCTTATACTAGGGTTGAGTGTTTCGATTAAATCTCTTTATTACATTTACAAGATAAGAATACAACACACTAATTGATTAATCATTTATTGAACACTGAAAAAGCACTACAAGATATTAAATTCAAATTCATTTACCCTATATATCAAACATTTTTACCATACGTAACTATGAATCAAATTAAACCTATGATTAAATGCACATTTCTTAAGATATCCCTAAAACTAGCATCTCATACATATTAGCAAATTTCAAATATAAATTTTCTGTAACATGAGACTACATTATACATATATTCATTTTACAATGACCTATATAAATTACAATAATAAATAATTAATTACACATCGCATTTTCAACGTCTTTCTTGCATCCTACAAAACCATGGGAGCATGAATCGGCGATAAATCATTGGCATGACATCCACCCTAATCTAGCATAATTAACATTTTTAGTTCCCCATTTGCATAATAACATTAATAATTTTGCATTTGAAGGAAAATGGTTAAAGATACATTTATTTCTTTTCAGTTTGCTTCATTTCCTAACCAATGAGAGAGAAGAAATAGGGAAGAGAGAGAAACACTATTTTGCCAAAAGTTCAATTTCACACAACAAATCACACAATAAAGTTTCAAATAGTTATTTATAAGTGTCAACCACTTTCCACAATGGTTTGGGCAACCCAACATGGGGCATACAACTTCCTTCTTACGTTTCCCTTCTGGCTGCAAAAACGTTCATTTAACGCTCAGAGGCTAAGAAGCCAACTTCTAACGTTGTCCTCTCATGAGCAAACACACTCCAGGTAAGTTTCTACATGTCCTCCTATACACCAAGAATTCATAGGAACTGACGAAATTCAGAACTGGAAAACGGTTTACAAACAGGGACATGCCTTCTAGAGCCTCTAGTCGTAGTTGGTCCAGTCTGACCTAGTCAACTACAACCGGAAGCCTACAAAATGGCTTTGCCAAACTATTAGGAAAAGTGTTTTTCCTCAAACTGAATGTACCAAGAAATTATCTAGTAAAAATACTAGAGGTTTGCAAAGATGGATAAGCATTTCGTTGTCCAGGATTCAAATGGCGGTTCAAAACGAAAGCCAACTTTATAGTTTTAGTAGCTTCTTACAACTACAAAATGGTGTAACATTGCTCCCAGTAGGGCATCAAAAGGATCACAAATGTTCATTCAGGGCCAAACCAAAGGTTAAGGTGACTCTCCACATAACAAGGTACATGAATGAAGCTTAACATCCCATTTTTGGAGTTACGAAGGGTACTTAACAAGTCTCCAAAAAACACAAATTTATCTATTTAAACAGGGAGATGGTCAACATTTTTACCGGGAAATTAATTTTGTCTTGTCGATAAAACAATATTGTAGTGATCTAGTTTGGTCAGGAAGTTTTCTAAGTCACCTCAAAATGAGGGTTGAAGTTCATGATACTACATTTATTGTTTTGCAACAAGTTAATATAAAACAATTAAATCTTATGATAATCCTAAGATTTTAAAATTATATTTCATTGCAAAAGAAAAAATAAAGTATGAAAATTATGAAAGGTAGGGAAAGATGAACCATGCCTCGAGGAACGAAGCCAATCGAAACCACAGGATTCAGTTCAGCATCTCACTTAAGCATTTTGTCGAACAGTTCATGAGCATCTGGAATTTTACCATTTCGCCTTTGCTTGAAAATCATCAAAGTATTTTCCAACAAACCCACTTTGCATAGAACCATTAATAAAACCACACAAGTTTAAATGGTATGCTGAAAAAAATATTTGAGAGCCCCTCAAAGTAGTTAGCATAGTCCTTGTATTCTTATGTGATCTTCAATAACCAAGAATATAAACCCAGAATGACTAGTAGATGTTTAATGGTGTTTGATGATAATGTTTGGAGCTCCCTTAGGATAGCTAGCATGACTAAGAAATCCATACATACCCACATACAAGCTTATTGTAGATGCAATGCAACAGGGTTTGTTCGCGCCAATACTAAAAATCCCTCCATTGAAACTATAAGCTTCTGCCAAATACAAACAAAGAAGAATCTTACATGGTCAAGAAAACTCCATGCGACCACATATCTTGAAGCACTTGTTAGGAAGATCACAGACCCCGTAATAAACCACCAAACTGAGCTTGAGCTACGTTGAGGACACCCACGACTCAAGGCAAGAGATCAAACCAATAAAGGCTAAGTTACAAATGAGACTGAGCCAATGAAGAACGCACAGAGATCTACAACAAGCTCATGGAAACAGGGCAGCAAAACAATGGTTCGAGCTCAGAAATACACCCCACACAACAAGATCTTTCAAGGCCCACGAACTCAGCAATGAGGAGGCACAAGTGAATGGAACCCAACACCCAGAGTTTACAACACTGTGAGCTTGAACAAGCCTGCACAGCTTAGGAGATAAAACATGGCTTGAGCTTCATCCATGGTGGCTACAACAACAAAAATTCCTGATGGATGTCCATGCCATGTTATAGAATTCCCATTTGCGCACAGGTAGGGAGGAGGCTGGAATGGTTGTGGGATTTAGATTTACACCTGCAATAGCATTTTCTTGGAAATTTCTAATCCTTTTCAAAAAAACTTGTTTCATGCTTATCTAGCAATCATTACAGTCCATGATGCCACATTCCAAGTATATTTAGTCGAACATTTCAAATGCCAAATGCATACTTCCACATTGCATGCACATCTCTCAGAGCACTTACAACAAAACATCTGACAAATCCTCCTTCGGTGCAGGCTGGGTGGAAGTTGAAAAAGGGCGGACTGATCAAGTTAGAGACCAAAATTTGAAGCACCTCATGACCTTAATCTTCTTCTACCTACACTAAAACCCAGTGGCAGGGAGAGGTCTTTTCCTCACATGAACAAGGAATCTGCTGCAACCATCCATTTTCTACTAAATTTGCAATGTTAACTTGGGTTTTTGTGTGGTTGAGGCACCAGGATCAAAACTAAAGTGCTTTTATTATCATGCAAGGAAAAATGACAGGTCTGACTGGCCATTAAGGGTGCCCATGTGCCTTGTCAGCCCTCCTACAACACTCCGCGCCTTCAACCAAACGCATTCACACACTTCTTTGTTTGTAAATATTTCTTTAGTTATATTTGACTGTTATTTTACAGTTGGCACTACATTAACTTTAATGTTGCACTGATGGGAAGCAAGGGTTAATTTAACAGCCACCTACGCCTGTCCAACAATTTTTGGCTGACAGTAATAATTCAGTATTGTCCTTCACAAATACGAATTTGTGTTATTCATACCAACTATTTAATATTTATCTAATTATTTTTAATATATATTAATACAAGTTACAGACAAATCTATATTAAAAATGGCAATCACATATTAAATTTACAAGTAACATGTGATGGTTATTTCAAATATTTGCAAGTATTTTACGGCTAAAATCACAAAAAAAAAAAAAAAAACGTGTAAACGGCCATCAAATTTAACCCCTCAAAAAGAACAAGGCAATTTATTATTTATATGTATCTGGAATCCTTCAAAAAAATGTCGTGACGTGAAACTACACCAATTGTAAGAGGGGAACGAATGCCAATGTCGAGGAAAAAGTAAAAAACTTGTGCACTGTCCCAGTTTGCAGACTTGAGGGAGGATCGGATTTCAAGGTAAAAGTGAGATAAAAACTATTAAAAAATAAATCAATTGCGTGAGTTAAAAGAAAATGGAATGTTGCATAGGCCCGCCTCCCGAGGGAGATCACAGACATCTATAGCAGGGCTAGCGCAGATTTTAAGGAAAGAACTACATGGACTTAGAAATAAATCAAATATAATAGGGGAGCCGACGCAAATTTTGAAGAAAATTTGAAAAAAAACTCTCTCGTACTTCAAAAATCGATCATCACGAGGGAAGATCGCAAGACAAAGATCTATAAAAAGTTAGATAGGAATTGAAATTAACATAGAGTTTATGTCGGTGGTTTAGTATCAACGGTCGGAGGGTGTTCCGGACGAACGTCGATGTATGGTGAAACGCGGACCGTCGATCTACTGACACCTGTTAGAGACACCCAATGTCTTTCCCATTGTAAGAAACACCTTCAACGTAATGAATGTCAACAATAAAATCCCCAAACAATATGAGCACAAATAAGAACATATTAATAACATCAAACAATGACACTCCACAACCATCATATGCAAATAAAACAATATAAGTCCAAATTATACACTTTCAAAGAATCAAATTAATGCAACTTAAGGACTGGGAATCACATGTGTACAATGCAATGTGAACGCCGAACGGTATAAGTTTTTTGATTTTGACTATTAGGATTCCTCCATTTACTGGGCTAGAGAGTATTACTCCTAGAATTAATTGTATTAGTCACATGATCCAGGGGTTCCAAATGTGGATCGTATACCCTAACCTTTCCTACTATAAGGTAAGAACGAACTTGATGTTTCATGAGTAGACATCCAGAAAGTATGATAGAGGTGAGAAATGGTAATGAATTTATGGTTATCGAATCCAGCTTTTACAGTGTGAGCATGAACCTATTTGCCTTGTTCCAAGGACACTGGAATAAATGAACTCATCTGGATTTGTACCTCTTTTAAGAAAACATCACGTTGGCATATATTGTTAAAATCATTGCATGCATTATCCATGTTCCCACATTTGGCATATATGCAATCATTGCATTCCATATAACTAAGTCTCTCTTAGGATATTTGTCAAACACTTTGTGTGCAGACACTAAACTTCTGCACCTAACATACATACTAACCAAACTATTCACAAGGAACAAGTCGATATTGATGTCATTTTTAACTATATGGCCATGGATTTGACTGCCATCTTCGAAAGCTCTCATATTGGCACATCCCTGTAAGAGGCAACCATATATGAA
This sequence comes from Taxus chinensis, assembly GCA_019776745.2. Lineage (NCBI taxonomy): Eukaryota > Viridiplantae > Streptophyta > Pinopsida > Cupressales > Taxaceae > Taxus > Taxus chinensis. The sequence goes on along the minus strand of CM034156.1, from coordinate 121,860,642 downwards.
GGAGCTCATGGCATTGTTTTGTTGAAAAAAAAAAACATTGAAAACATCAAACGACTCCTTTAGCCTTCGCTCTTTGCATAAAATGTTTATTTTTTTGTTTTCCTACCACGTTTCCTGATGATTTTTTAATGGATTCTTCTTTGCCCACATTTCCAATATTAGAAATAATGATACCACTCTTCCTACTAATACAGAATAGGGTTAATAAGTTGTTATGGGTTTTGAGCTTGTGACTATTAAAACTGAAATGAAATGTGTGTTGTGATACTTACCTTGTGAAATGGGTGTTGATCAATACGGCTCCTCTAGGATAATTTGATGTCACAGAGAGTTGTGCATGTTGCAGGCACGGAGGAAACCATCTCATCGAATTTAACCCCTACAATCTACCTTCACCCGTCATATCCATATATCGAGAAACACATACTAAAAAGCAAGCAAAAAGAAAAATAAAAAACTCAACAAGAAAAAAATTTAACTTTCGTATGTGTTGTCGTAGAAATATAATCCCTGACCTCTCAAATTATCTTATTGACATGGTTTGTTCTCCCAGGACAGAAAACCATAACCTTGTAAATACCTCCTAATTTCGAAACAAAGCATACATGTTTCATAAACTCATCCAAGGGCTCAATCCCTGGAGAATCAACTCCATTCAGAGAAAGAAAGTGTGTTACCATTGGGAACAAGAAGTTAGAGACATGTTATATATTGTGTATGATCCTTTAATGATCAACTATGAAGCAAGGAAAGGAAAACTCCCCTTCTATTGCTATAATCTCACCTAATTATAACCAAAATATAGCTTTGAAGAGATTGTTCAAAGTAGTACCATCTCCTTTAAGGACCCAAACCCAACTGCAAGAAAGGGAAGAAAAGTATTGTCATAGCTATCAAATGACAGGATTTATGGAGCATAATTCTTGCTATAAACCGAAGTTTACATTTCAGCTAAGACAAATTCTAAATTGTATTGCAGTTTCGAGGTGGTATATCCTTTCCCCCAACTAGGCTAACTATCACGTACGTTAGCAGGAAATGATAAACTCAAAATTTTGAATTTTGTATGTCAAAAACAAGTGTGGCGCACTGGTAGGTGGCTATGTTGTTAGCCTGCAAGTCGCAAGTTCGATTTTTTACTCCATCACGAACGTGCGTGATGGATAGGGTCTTCCCCTTTCCCCGACCAGAAAAGAAGAGTGATGGAAAACATCCATCGTCTTTCTACAACATCAAGCCAAAAAACAAGAGATCCACATGTAGTTTTGGAGAGCTAGTTCAAAGCGGTGCCTCCTAGAGTACCCGACCCCTTAAAGAGGGCCAAGTCCAACAAAAGTGACCAAAAAACATGTTAACATCTATCAAATGACGATAGGATGAGTTTGGATTTGCAGCTTTAGACGAGGAAAACAATCGTTGTATTGTTGTAATGCCAACCAAAACTGAGACACCCAGTTATAGTTTTGGAGAACCGGTAGCCCTTAAGGCTTTAGTCCTTTCAAAACAAAACCAATACCACTTAAGGCTCTAAGAGAAGGCAACAAAATTAAATTATTAACATCTATCAAATGACTTATGAAATATGATCTTCATTCATATGGGCATATCCAATGATCCACAAGAAAGTAATTTTGTCTCACAATTGACTTGCACTTCTGCTTTAATGAGAAACCCTGATGGAGTATTTCACACACACACAAAGACACACAAACAGCTTACAACACAGGGATTATTTGAACTTTTAGCCTAGTGGATCTTACTACAAAATAAAGCCAAGATTTTACCTGTGTCCAATCGGCCGATTCCATGCAAACTTCCATGGAGCTCAGTACCATTTTCTTTCAGAAATTCTCCACCCAATTCTCAAATCTGCTTCAAGTTACTTCACACTATGAAACTCCTCTTGTGACGAAAAGTAGAAATATCTCAAACTCAGAAGGCCACATGATCTCGTGTTGTTTAGCTCTGAACATAAGATGGTAATCTCTCATCTAAAGCCGAAGCTACATACAAAATCCGCCTGAAGACAAAAGCACAAGTTTTATCGACTGTACAGTGCCATTCTACTTAAGGATTGATGGGTTGACTAAAATAATCGCCAAATTTAGCAGAGCTTCCACTTCCGACCACTGCCGTTATTTTTTTTGTTTAAATTAATCCCCTCAACTAAGATTTCGATTTTACGAAGATCTGTCGACGCAAAAACTAAAAAAAAAAATATATATATAGCATGCAACTGTTGTGGACGAATCGATTCAACATGCAATTGCCATTGTTTCTATTTAACAGCTAAAAACAGTTTTTTTTTTAAAGGCAAACGGCCTTACAATTTAATCGCGTGTCAAAATCGTCAAATTTGGCATAGTCCCATGAATGTCCACAAAACCCTTTCTCATAAGGGAACACCTTCGGCATAATCACATATAGAATAAAAATACCACCTAATATCTACAACCTTCTATAAATAGAATTACACATTATTATTTTTATTACCCAAATTCCCCTACCCTCAAACCTAGTTTTTCTCGATATAAATAAGTATTTAAAATGAATACTCAACCGTTCAACACAAAAAAATTATAAAATCTAGTCGCGAGTTAAATTAAAAGCGAGTGAAATAAATTAAAGATTGTTTCTTCATCATAATTACAAGCTCGCTCTAATTTCTTGAAATCATGTTCCCCACCTTCGCATGAGAACTCTTACTCTCTTCCTTCTTCGAGGGACCCACACCATACTCCTATATACAATTTTAACTCAAACTCTTTAAGTTCAATGATGTATTCGCTAGGAACCTAAATATTTATTGATGAAATCATTCACCGTGCTAAATTCTTTTATCAATTTAATTGATTCAGAGGCCTCAAATTTTCCCCATTACAGTGCCAGATTAAGGCCTGGGCAAACCAGGTATTTTAGGAATATAACAATTTTCATCGATGGAAATTTGTAAGGCTATTGGGAATTTATCGTAGAGTAGGTAATATAAACTAGATTAAGCTTATTTCCTTATAGATCACAAGCAAATAGGGGATCGCCTTCAATGTCCTCATAAGCAATCAAATACCCATGGTGGTGTTAGCCAAATTAATGAATGAATCATGTAGTGAAGAATTGAAAATAATTTCACATTTTGCACAAAGATCTTGGATATTGTTTCATAAGTTCCATGTTAATCAAGAAAAACCCTTCCACATATGCAATGCACTTCCAGAACATTGTTACAGTAGGTGCCACCAAATGAAAATGAAAATGAAAATTAAATGGGCAAAAAAATATTAGCCCCAATTTTGGCACCTTGGGAGCTACGAAAGCACTTTTCCAACTGTGCAAAAACAACAATACTCTATTTGATTTTCCCTCCTTGTTGATGCAAGTTTGAGACCCTTTCATCCACCTCATATCAAGAATTCAGACCTGCAACCTTTTGTAAAAAAAATGTAGTTGTTGCATTCTCAGCACCACCTATGATTTATTTTTTTGGAATATTTGTCCACCCTTTTTTCATACTTTTATAGGATATTTTTGTTCTCTTTTAAGTAGTTGTTTATCTAAAGCCGTGATTCAATTTGACCTCTGACACATAGAGTGGCATGTTAATATTAATATAGGTAAGACAAAATTAAACTAAGACTTCAATTGATTCCTTAAAAATTTGTCTTTGGTATATTTCAAGGCTATTTCAGGTTTCCAGGGCATGTCCGATCTTTTGCACTAAAGGATTTAGGCTGATTTATCAAGTTTGTTAGAAAACTGAAGATCCAAATAAATAAGTCATTATTTAGACACTAAAAAGAACAAAGTCAATTTCACTTATATAAATAATCCCATCAAACTTCAATGAACCAAAAAAATATATATAATGAGCCAAGAATTGTTTTTTTTGGTTTAAAAATGCATCTAGTTAAAGAAAGACTATGAAATTACATCAAATTCAAAATGACCTGTCATGCTAGTTGGGACTGGTAGACTGGAAATAGCGCCAATATGATATGTGCTCCTGACCAAAAAAGGACAAGCACTTGTCATGGCCATAAAATGACACACAACATAGAAACAAAGCTATCAAAGTCTTTGGGACGAGTGGAAGGGGTTTCCAGGACGGCAAACAAATTCCCAAATTTTGGAGACAGTAGGGTTATGGGTATTAAAATAATATATAAAAATTAATCTTTGAATATTTTAACTTTTTTCAATGAACTTTAGAGATTTAAAATGTATTTAATGTATTTTAGGTACTGTCAAGATTATAATTTAATGTTCTTGGTAAAAATAACAGCTTTTTTATAAGTAAAAACGTCAGAAAACTCTTGAAAGATTATTAAAAAAATAGGATATATCCCCTCCAAGCCCCCAAAACCTTTAGAACATCACCAAAACCTAGAGGACACATCCCCGTGTAACACTGCTGATAGAAATAATGAATCATCTATTGACAAACAACCTGCTTCCTTGGTGTCACTGGTAACCTATTCATAATAAGAATGCTAATCCCCTCTGAAACACCGCTCCTTGCATAATCATCCTAGAAGTCAATAAAATAATTTTTCCCTTAATTTATTGGAAGCTGTTATGGCATCAACAATAGATTGCACTTTGTCTTGTTCATATTTTACAGATTCTGCAGTTGCAAGCAAGTCTGCTAGCAAACAAACCAAAAAAAAAACTAGAACCTAGTCATATTTTATTATAAACATACACCTACTTTTCCAAACATGCTCGACTGAAACCAGTGTAATTGAATTCCTAATGGGTGGGCATACGTTATATTTAGTATCTCCTAGGGATGTCTAGCACATAACTTGGAATTTCAGAATAACAAGATATATCATCTTGTTTCATGCAATTTCAGCTCTGAAACAATCATAAATGACATGCGAAATAATTTCAGGAATGCATAAACAAGGGAAACAAACTTGAAAGCTGCCCAGAAAAGAAAATTTAAAATTAGCTGGCAGCTTCTGGTGAAAAACCCTCCAGAATTTGTTCTATGTTTTCAGTTTTCATCCTTATATTGTTGAGAATATGGCAAGAGCAAGCATTCACAAGATATTTCATCTGACATTTAGTTGTGGAACATAAACATTAATTGGAAGCATACCAGTGTAAATTCTTTTGGCATGGTACTGTTGCAAGGGGCTGAAATCAAGCCATCTCCAATGTCACTTGGGACTAGTTTGCAGGTTGGCACGAAGTTCCAAAACTCAGAGATCTTCCACAATGTCAGATATAGAAGAAATAGCAAGCTGCACATGTTGAGGTGGATGATAACTTTCTTAAACAAACCCCGCTAAAATATATCATAGGTTCAGAGATCCTTAACCTGGAAATGCCAAGGGTGTTTAGATTGAAGCCTTCTATTTCGACTCCAATTCCAAAGGTCTATTCTTAGCCCTTAAGGTTCAATGTTGCCATTCATTTGATGTGTTGAGGCCTTAGCAAAGATCCATACCTTATTCATCATTCAAGCTGGTAAATTTCATGGTGTATACCTTCTATATGCTCAGAAAGTTGGATCCTTCAGTTAAGAATTTTTTGAGAGCATAATATATCACAAATTATGATGAAGCCGAAACCTAAGTTTTTAGCAAAGGAGGAATGAAGGCCAGAAGAGTGGCACGATTTTTTGGTTTTGCTCATAAGTAATAAATGTATATGAAATAGGATGAAATGCCATAAACCAAACAAAATGTGGTCTCAAAACAGCACAAATGAATGCAGATGACCTAGCAACAAATAGTTTAAATGTATAGTAACAATATATAGAGATAAAATAAATGCTGTTTAACTTATTTTCCTAGATGCAAAACATAAGACATGGTCAATTGTGGTAGTTAATACCATTAATCAGGACATAACAATGCTATTAATTCACATGTTTAAAGGCTTATGTACACAACATCGTATTAGATGTTCAGTTCACCTGTCATATTCATCCTCAGAACCTTTGGAAGCTTTCCTCTCACCACCTACAATATTCTTCCTCCCTATATACTTCCATGCTGAGTATTCTTATCTCCACATCTGCAAATGCAGACTTCAAATCTAGCAATTGAATCATGAACTGCTGGTCATCAATATCGTCAGGACAAATAGTCACGGTTTTCAATGAAGGCGCATTTTTCAGAAGGAAATGCAGTACAGATCCTACCTTGTCACAATTCTCCCATCCAATATCTACATGAACCTTTTTTAGATTTGGAAAGTTCAAATCTGATACCACCTTACCTGCTGTCATCTCCCGCCTAGGTTCCTTCTGATCCACTGCTATGTCCTGTCATGGAAAACAAATGGGTGATATATACAAAACCAATGCCATTTGAGAAAAATTTAGCTTGAAAGAAAACAAACATTTACCAGGATGAAAGTGGCTGCTACATCTAATTCTTCAAGCTCTGGAAAATTGCCATGGAATATCAGAGGGTGTGCGACCCAAAAATTATCAAGTGATAGCTTTTTTAATGATTTCACAGTTCCACATCTTCCAAAGGACGGAACTTCCAATGAATGCACACAATGGAGAAACACACAAGAATTTAGCTCCAATTTATGTAGTCCATGACAGTCCTCTAATTTGAGTTCGGCCAAATGTGGACAGTCTGCTGTAATGGACACTGCACTCAAATCTCGCAAAGCAAGACGACTGAGACTTGAAGAACAAATTTTCAAATTAGTTAGGTGGGGGCAGCATGAAAGCACCAATTTCTGAAGAATAGGGCATAATGCAATGAGTTGTTGGAGCCTATCATCAGTCAAATTATCAGTAAGAATTAGAGAGCATTCTTTGAGGTGAAGGAAACCTTCAAAATCAGTGGGAATTCCAGTAAACCTAAAGCCAGCTAGTTTCAAATCCGTGAGGCGATGGCAATCAAAAAGAGAAGGGAACAGATATAATACACCGTATAAACTGGTCAGATCCATTTGTTTTACTCCTTTTACAGCTGCACATTTAATCCACTGGTCAAACATCCTTTGCCCTGCCTCGAAGAGGACAATAAGTCTAAAACTTTCAAGAGGGCCAGAATGCAGGGAAAGAATATTATGAATTACACCTTTTACGTACCTAACTGAAATTGCGATCTCCTTTGACATTGCTGATGTGTATTTTGGCATTGATGTCGGAATCATTGGCATGTAACTGTAAAAATCTCGTAAGAAGTGAAGACATGGAATTTGTGTCCAGAGAGATCGCCATCTACGGGAAAGGATGGAGGAGGCAATGACATCTCTCAGGGAAAGTTTGGGGAGGATATGAAAGCACAATAAGTTGTCTGGTAATTCACTCAACCTGTCAATCTTTTGTTTCTTCCCCATTTTTTTAATCCGATTTCACTCTCGTGTAAACTTTTCAGGGTTTTGAAATTTGTAAATTTATGAGGATCAAATGTTTACCCTAACAATTTCAAAATGTTACCCTAAATTTTCATCGACAGTAAACAGTAGCTTACCGTAAGTGGCCCAGATTATACCGTGGAATCCATAAGCCAGGTTTCCATTCTCCCCGTCCTACGGATGCCCTGAACCCGTTCCATCACAGTATCTCCTACTCACCACGCAGAGGAAAAATGATTCAGCCATGTAAAATCGATTGCAATTAAATTTTCCGCCGAACTTATGTTAATTTCCTACTAAAAGAGAACCTTATTTACAAAATTGGAGAAGCCGCATTTATTGCCTGCTCATATTCACTGATAAATTGTTAAGGTTTTTTTTTTTTTTTTTTTAAATTAATTTTAATTTAATTTTATTGAGAAAAAGATCTTATACTATATTAATGTAATAAGATACAAGATAGCTTTCAACAAAAAAGCGGGCGGTATGAGAGCACGTCCCAAAACCACAAACAAGTTAGGCCGAGCCTAAAACATCAAAAGTCAAACTACGCTGAGCCTAGGAAAGTACAACAAAACAAAAAGTATTGTCCCAGAAAAAAAAAAAAGGCACTATCAAGCAACAGCTGCAGACATGCCCGAGGCAAGCGGATCCTGATCATCCAGCCACCCCGAACCAGGCAAATCTTTGTCAACGTCTGGAATCTCCCAATCAGCAGCAAGTTCTTCCTTCGAGTCCACTTCCCCGTGCGTAGGAATGGCGAGGTTGAGGCGAGGGAATTTGCCAGATTATGGTCGAGGTGGCGATGGGTGTCAAGCGACCTGGTGTGAAGCAACAACAAAAGGAGAGCCCCAACCCTGTTGTTGAGCCGACAAATATGGCGGAGAACCCCACCCATGTTGCCGAGGTGGCGAGCCCCAGCCCTGTTGTTGAGCCGATGAATACGGCGGAGAACCCCGCCCATGTTGCCGAGGTGGCAAGCCCCAGCCTGCCCCAGTGGCATAGTAGAGTCTGGAGGTGGTCCACCTCTAACGCCACCTTGTTTGTTTGAACTTGAATCTGCATAAGTACATTGGAGATCACCGTAGATTTATCATAAATCGAGAAAGATTGATCAACTACAGAATTAGCAAAAAAAAAAGCATTTCTTTCTTTCCATATCCAAAATAAAATCTCCCCTCTGAAAACATGTCAAATATGGGTGAATATAAGCAGAAGTTTGGGATTGTCTCCCAAGAGGATATGTTGCCAAGTGAAACAGTGGGGCCGTGAGGGAAAAAAAAAGAATGGATCCAGTTCCAAGCAATTTGAGCTTTGCGACAGAACCAGAAGACATGCAAAAGCGTTCTCAGATGCCCACAAAAGTGGCAGTTGGGAGCTAGAATCCCAATTTGAACAAGACGAGCCCCGATAGGAAGGCCTTGGTGTAGAATACACCAAAGAAAATGAGCAATTTTGGGCTCCACACATATAGTCCAAACAGTCTCAAATTGTCTACTCCGGGTAGACAGAGTAGCGTGAATTCCCCAATGAGTATTAAGTTTTTCCACCATGGGCAAATGGGGCAAGAGCCATCGATAGCCTTTGTTGGCTTTGTAGTTACATAAAGGAGTATCAGCATACCACTTCCAATCTATCCACCAAGGGTGAGAGGAATGCACAACAATCTTATGCAGCATGTGATCAGGAACCGAATTGATCACAGTATTGAAAGTATCCTAATCTTGGTTGGAAAGCCGAAACAAAGCTTTAAAATCCTGCCAAGATAACCAAGATTGTGTGTTCTTGCAGAAGAGTCCTCGATGGTGTGAATTCCACGCTTGAAGAATTTGAGCACGGAGATTCCCGAGACCTCTACTAAGCATTGATCTTGGGATTGAAAAATCAGCGACTACTAGAGAGATTGTTGGTTAAGAGATAGCCCATTACAAAAGCCATCCCCTTTCCATAAAAGCCAAGGTTTGACACATTCCCGCACTTTCCGGATATTTTTAAGCACAAAAGTGCCAACAATTTTGACAGGCACAGGAGTGATGAGCAAATTGACAAACCCTAAGCCTTTCGACACCAGGCAAGCATAAGGAGAGCCTTCTGCAATGCCATGTCGTATGAGAACTTTCCAAGCTTCTTGACCAGTGATGCTTCTGATAATCCACTTAGCACAAAGAGCTTGCCCTTGGCGCTGAATGTGGATAAGCCTGAGGCCTCCAGAATTGTGAGGCAGACAACATATATCCCATGCTACTCAATGAAAACCTTTGCTAGTAGAAGCATTAGCCCATAGGAAAGCATTGAGCAGCTTTTCAAGCTTCTGAATGGAGGCTTTGGAAGGAACCCAGCAAGACGAGTAGTAGACATGGGTAGCAACAAGAACTTTAGAGTAGATTTGGAATTTTCCAGCCAAAGACAAAGGCCTAGTAAGCCAATATTCCAATTTTTTCACCACCCATTGAATGACATAATGTCATAGTTCAGCGGAGGAGGCTTGAAAAGCATAAGGAATACCTAGAAATTTGAAAATCTCACCATGCTGCAGAATTTTCCAATCAAATGTAGCAAACCAATCCAGCACGGGAAGGAAAGATTGCCGGTAACATTAGGTTTTTCACCATTGAATGGATGAGCCAAAAGCTAGGCAGAAAGTATCCAAGCATTGCATGGCATTGCAAATGTTATTCTTATCCTCGATAAGCGTAAGGAAGGAATCGTCCACAAAATGCCCATTGAGGAGCTGAGAATTGGGTTCATCACGTAGCGAGACTCCGCGAACAAGACCTTGCACTTCGGCATGAGCTAAGAGATAACCAAAGCCTTCGGTCGCCGGCATATACAATGCAGGGGCAAGAGGGCAGCCTTGTCTAATAGACCGGAAAATTCCAAAGGGCTCCGAGCTAAAGCCATTGATAAAAATGTGAGCAGAAGCATCTGCAAAGAGCATATTGATGGATTGAATAAAAATGGGTCCAAAGCCAAGGGCCTAAAGCATGGCGAGAATGAATGGTCATTCAATCTGATCATAAGCCTTCTCAAAGTCAATCTCGATAAACATGGTGACCTGATGAGTTCTGGGAGCCCATTTCATGCCTTCCCATACCGTGATGATGTTATTCAGGGTGAAACATCGTTGTATGAAGCCTATTTGCTCAGGTTGAATAATAACAGGTAGAAGATTGCATAATCGCAAAGCTAACAATTTGGCAATGATTTTGTAGGAGACATTCAGCAACGTAATCAACCGCCAACAAGTGATTTGCTCGGGATCTCCTTGTTTAGGGATAAATTTAATGTTTCCCTTATTAATGTGTGGCCCTAGGGATTGGTTCTGAAATCCTTCAAGATAGACTTGAAGAAGGTCTTTCCCAACAGAATCCCAAAGAGATTTACAGAATTCACAAGGTAATCCATTGTATCCCAGCACTTTATCATTATCCATTTGCATAGTGGCTTCATGGAGGTCTTCAATGGTAAGCATTCTTTCGCAGATCACCTTATGAGCCTCTGAAAGTTTGCGTGGCACAACACCCAAACATTGGTCAAGAGCGGCTCGGCGAGCTGCAGAGGGTGGCTGAGCTTGAAAGATGACCTTGTAATGGCGCACAAAGGCTTGCAACATAAGTTGCAGGTCAGTAATTCGAGCGCTATTGTCCGTGATAGCTCGGATTTGTTGAGAAGGCTTTCTGACTCGAAGAGAGAGAAAGAATTCTTTCGAAACTTGATCTCCAATCTTGAACCAATGCATTCGAGCCCGGACTTGGAGTGCATCTGGCATTATAGTTGTCCGCAAGTTAGATTTGATGTCGAAGTGTTACAACTTGCAGTTGCATAACGTTAGAGAAGGGATCGCCTTGAAGTGCCAACGTCGCCCGACTGAGAGTTGAGGTGTTAGCAGTGTATGAGTGGCGTCAAATTGTTGCCAGCTAGCGGCCATAAATTCTAAGAAATTTGGTAGTCCGAGTCAGTGCATCTTCCCACCATTGTAACCAACTAGTTTGTATAGGTGGATGAAATCGTTGACAGTGGCTGGGTCATGGAGTTAAATTCCAAACCCGCTTGATATGATTGACAGTGGGGCCATGTTGCATCAAGGCAGTATTAAGAAAGAATTGGCCTTTATGACAAAATGGGCGCGCATCATGCCAACATATACGAAATCGTATAGGAGAGTGGTCCAAAAGGACAAAGTCAGGCATAACCTCCACTGGCATGGAATAAATGTTATCAAACTCAAAAAAGTTTTGAGCTGTCAACATGGCCCTGTCAAGCCGTTTAAGGACATGATCTATCCCTCCATGAAGATTGGACCACGTGTACCAAGTTGCAGAGGTAGGAAAGTGAGATGTGTTAGGATCAAAGAATCCAAATTTATTTCGCATGAAGTACCACGCTTCCCATTCACCAGGGGTCCACCTCATAGGCAAGTGGACACATTTATCATTTGGGGATTCAACCATATTAAAATCTCCACTTATTACCCAATGGGCATTGGGAATGGAGTTGGCTATCCACCGCCACAGATCAGCGCTTTCGGCCATATCATTTGAGGCATAAATATTAATGAGCGCAAAAGGGTGGCCCTCAATATTAAAGAGGACCCATATGACATGGTTGGTGGGGTCAATTCCATGGTCAATTAATAAGGGCCGCCATTTAGGAGAAAAAAGTGAAATTAATCCCCCATTCCCTGCTTCATGATTGCTATAGAAAGCCAAGTTGTCGTGCTAGATGGATTTCCATACCATTTGTAACTGAAAACCTATAATTTTTACTTCCTACAAAAACAAAACGTCCAGATTTGCACATCGTTGTCGAGTTTCACGCACCACATACTTACGATAGGAGTCTGTGAGACCCCTAACATTCCAAGATAAAAAATTCATGGGAAACGTTGGTCAAGAGCCATATCCCCATCTTCCAAGCCATCAAGGACATCATATTGATTGTGCAAGAAACGAGCAACATTATGCTGCAAAAAATTCTACAGATCAATTTTTTTTCTAGTCAGCGTACTTAATGTTGTATTCCACTTCGGTGGAATCCACGTTGCGTGTTGGGCTATGGTCCCGAGAGATGTGAGAGGGACTTCGGGGACGTTTGGAAGGCCCTTGTGAGTTGCTTGGCAACAGCAGTGGAACTGAATGTGGGATGGGGACGTGAGAAACAAAATTTGTCTGATCCATAAGAACCGATGCCGCAAGGGGTGTGCCGAAGTACTTTGGTAACGAGGTAGTCGAGATAGCAGCAATAGTTGGTTCTTTAGTAGTAGTTGTAGGCTCTTTAGCCAGAATATTGAGAGAATGTTCCTTAACAGTTGGTTCCCGATGGCCATGGGAGCCAGAGGCTTTGGATTTTTAGACTTTGTTCTTGATTCGTCGGGCCTCAGCAACTTGCCAACCTTCCTCCTGTTGGGGTTTGACTGGCTCGGGAGTTATTTTGGCCACAGGGCGGTTACGGGGTAGATAGAGCGGACAATCGCTGATCTTGTGATCAGACGCTCGACAACAGAAGCAAGTGTTGGGTAGATTGATATACATGACCCGCTGGGAGTGGTGTTTATCACTCATTTGAATATCCATAGATTCTTTGAGATCCTGCGAGAGATCAATCTCAATGCATACTCGCTTCTAGGGACGAGCATGGTAAAACTTATTAGCTTCTAGGCATACTACCCGCCCAAGCAAAGTGGCAATTTGCGGCAGAAAATGTACACATGACAAAGAAAGACCAGGAAATTCAATCCATGCAGGTACTTTAAGGGCGATATATTCACATACCACAAAGTCCTTGTGCCAGGGTGTTAACATAAGCAACGAGTTATAGACATACCAAGTGGCTTGCTTATCCAAAATATTGGGCACATTAGCAGGGTCAGAGAAATGAAAAATAAACAAACCCTTGGTCATGTTTTGAACATTATCTAGACGGACCCCATAAGGGGTCTAGACTGTGTTAGCCCAGGATTTGAGCATGCTTTCATAGGGGATTCGACCCACAAAATACCCAATGAGGCAAAATTGTTCTAACCATTGACAAGCAACATTAAATTAAGGAATGTGCATAACTACATCTGGAGGAGAGAGATTAACTCATGAAAAACCTTCGAGACGAACTTCCTGGGGCACTTTGGCGAAGGTGACATTGTTCGCCCCACTATCTCCTGCCGCAATTGAAACAACCAGGTTTGAAGATGGCGAGGTCATTATATAGGGGACGCCTAGAGGGCGAGAAACCCTAGTAGAGACTATAGCAATAAATCCCTGCAGATCCCGAAAAGGCCATGGTATGACGATTACGAAGGGGAAACCCTAGAAGAGCCAACTCCAGTTTTGCACCAGAGTTGCAAAGCATTTTTTATTCATGTTAAAGTGTTTTTGGCCAATGTGTTTTTAAAGTTTTGTAAATCTTTAAAGTTCATATGTTTAAAGTTGTGGTTTTTAACTAAAAGAAATGAAAAAAATATTTAACAAAGTAGTAGTTGGATAGAAGAAGTTGAGATTTTAATCTAATGCATTTAAATTATTATGTGACATAAAAGTTTAATTTGACAACGACAATGTAATTTGTAATTGAGGATGGCCAACATTTTCATAGTTATTATGGTATTTCTTATTTTAGCATGTCACGTCATTACACTGAAGGCATTTTCCAAATTAAAGTAGATCGTAGCTTGTTGATTTTGATACCATCCATAGTCGACCATATCAACTACATACAATATTTTATTACGCCGAAAGGCGTGTTCTCTGGGAGAAATCTTGGGGGGCTCTGACACTGTCAGATGATCCGAGGGCAGAGATTAGTTGGTCGACAAAATACAATTATTTACGAGCCATGGATGCAATTCAGAATGAGCATGAGAAGGCTTTCACATCCAGCACACCATCTGACGGTCGACCTTGTGATATCTGTCAAAGCTCGTTCTGACACATTCTGCGTCAACTGTATCAAATTGCCTGCGGAAAACATAGTTTTATAAAAAAAATTGAGGGGATGCATATTCCAATATTTACGCTGAAGGCGTTTTCTCTGGGAGAAAGTTCAAGGGTGTCTGACAACTATGGTTGCGTGGGGCAATCTTTTTCGTCCTCATGGTAGGTTGTATTATCGACCTCTGGTAAATCCCCACTGTCCACTGTTATTACTTCACCTTTCTACAAGTCATGTTTAGCAATCACATCAATGTACAGTCTTGTTATTTGGCTCGCTGTGGATGAGCAATTTAGGCACTTGTCCGGAGACAAAGATAAGGCTGTGCCAGTCAGATGCTGAGAGAAAGATTTGTTTTCCCTATCCTAAAAGTTTTTTTGTCTTATCTCACAGGTTGTAGCTTGTTGTTGGTGATTGCAACTGTAAGTAGGCTACAACGCCCACCATGAACCGTGGGAGAAAGGATTATTTGAAGCGCGCCCAAAAGTGAGGAGCTTCGCCGATGACCTTGAAGATGTGAAAAGATTCAGTAAGATGAAATGTTACGAAGAGGCGTACATTGATCCCAACCATGCAAGTGGATGACGATGACGGAACAAACCCTGTGTGGAACCAAAAAATGCTTCTCCAAGTAGACGATTCCCTTCTCTCAGACGTCGTGGGGCCATACGCCAGGGGCCATCTGCGAGACAAGCTGGTTGGCAACGCCAGGATCCTCATTTCTCAAATCCTCATCGGGGGCGACACTAACCCTAACCCCAACCCTATAAATTGCGTCATTGTTCAGGTGTGGAGACCCTCCATCCATCCTCAAAGTCTGGATTCCTCCCACATGTAAATTTCTCTTGCTTCACTTGTCTATGTCCGTGAAGAAAAATGATCAACCATATGCACTTCAAAACAAGGCAGAGGACACGATTTCTCCCAGTTCTCCTCCCACACTGGAAAGCACAAGTTCTCTTTGTGTTCTTCCCATACAAGGTTCTCCCAGTGCTCCCCTTTCACAATAGAACACCCCTTCCCCTGCAAAAGCTGAGTAATATTCACGTTAACCTTGTCTCAAGTATAACTTTATTTATCTTGTTACTATTATGAAATCTTAGGTTTTCTTTTGTTATCTGTTAAAATCTGCTCCCTGTTGAGATATTTGGGGGAAAAGGTTTATTTACCTAGGTTTATTTCTGGTTTTCAAGCCACTTAAAGGTTGTTGCTACTGCTACCCAACGCAATGTTTGAGTATAATTTGTAACAGTCATTTTAACGCTTAAAATTACATTCTTGTTTTTTCTCCTAATTTCTTTCCTCATCTTTCAGGGTATTCATGTTATTAGATGTGTAGTTTATCTAGGGTTTTAGCATCAAATGACACTTTATTTGGTGTTTTCTTTGAAAGTAAATCAGGTTTTCTTCAAAATTGAAATTTGTGGCATGGGAGATCAAAAATAAAGGAAATTGGATTTTTAACTTTTGCATGGGAGATTGGGGGGATCAATATGAATACGAGAGATGGAGATGGAGGTGATCTATTTGAACTATAAAGGCGATGTCAGACAAAATAATAGATTGTAGTGATGGATTATTCAAACATCGTCTTTTAGCCTTATAATAACTAGAGGTTTTGGTGGTAGTTTGTATACCCAATGCTGCCCATAGGTAGACATTTTTTCTTTTCCAACATTTACAATTTATACAAAACAATAACCATGGTCATAGGCATTTTGCCCAAAATTTTACTCAAGTTCTGCTCCCTCCATGGGACCCTTAAAGTAACATACCACTATCAATTATACTCGTTGTCCCCACTTTGTGCAGTTAAGTCACCTGCAAGTGCTTAACTAGGGCACAAGTTGAAATTTTTACATTTTAACAACCCATGATATTGATAAACTTGATAGAGCACCAAGTGTTTAACAAATTAATTAATAGTCAATCTTTTAAGGAAGGGTTTAAAAGTATACATGAATCAGAAAGTTTTGAATCTGCAAAAGGATCAATTTCAACCTACAATCCTTTAATCTTATAATTATGAAATTGAATTAGTTCTTGTAATCACAATGAGATTGAATGAAATAAAGAAAATAAAAGGAAACAAAAGAAGGGTGGAGTATATGATTCTTCACTAATTCAGGTACCCTTGGCAGGTTGTTTATACTTGGCCAAAGTTGGTATGTTGATTTATTGTTGGATATATGTTTGGTCTATGGTAGTTCTAGACCTTCATGTTAGCTTTTTGTAGTAATGTTTTGTAAGATTACTTAATAATAATAAAAATATTATAATGGATTTAATTATTATTATACTATATTTACTTTGATAGGTGTTATTAAACCGAATGCATTCTTCAAGTTGGGTTTAGCCTTCTCCCCTCTGACAGTAAAAATGACATGGGCAGACGAGCTTCAGTTCGTGCTTCGTCGATTTGCAATAAAATAATTAATCTATTATTAATATAATCAATTTATAAACATTTGGGCATAAACTATAGTCTTTAGGAAAATAATATACAATTTGTAAAAGAAATAAAGAAATAAAGAATAACAACCTACTACATAAGTGCCAAAATAGTATTCCATCGTGTTAACATGTATAGTAAAAATAAATGGATGTGGTTATCGTTAGTACAACGACATCAACCTTTTTTAGGGTAAGTTTTTAAAATATAACTTACTGTAGAAATCAACAAAAAGAATCTTAGTCCACAAGGGCTATGCTGCGATTTGACACTCGTCTGGATGTTTTTACTTATTTTAACCGTATTTTATATTTTGTAAAATAACCTTCCCATCTCCATTTGACGTGGATCAATTTAAAAAAATCGTCATTATGGCTATAAACATAGTCAATATAACTATAAACACAACATTACATAGAAATTGAAATACCATATTTTACTAATAATGTGATTATATGAAGAATATAATGCCTGAAACTTGCTTAACACTCATAAATACAACTCAAGAAAACAATGTATATTTTAAACTATTCTATGAAGCAGGGCTATTTGAGAGAGGCAAACTGCCATTTAAAACCTTAAAAGCTTTTAACTATCATAGATTTTCAGTTTAACAGAAGGAGTTAGCTGTCAAATCTCATCCTTGCATGGAGGAAAAACCAAATTGATGCATTCATGTGTCAGTATCCAACATTTTGATTGGATGGAATCTACTTTAGGAGAAGAATAGTCTGATGTGACAAGATGCCCTTGCCTTGCGCTGTTGAGTCATCAATTCACAATTGGATCATAGAGGTCAAACATTTTGAGATAAGTTTTTAAGATATAATTTGATGTAGGAATCAACAAAACGAATCGTAAAGCTTAAACTTCTCACTACTTTTTTTTTTGGGATTTTTCCATTAGGATTGGAAATTGACAGGTTGTGGGCCATTTTGTGTGATTTTAATCATGTTTTATTAGAAAAAATTTAGGCACCCATACAAAATGACAGGCTGAAAATTTAGAAAACCGTATAATCTCCATGTATTTGTATCAACGACATTAAATTTTAATTTTGAATGAGTAATGGGCATTGCTTGCTGGATTGTCCCACTCTTGCTTTCTTGTGAACATTTTTCATGTGTCATTTAGCTGATTTTCTAGTGGGTCTATGTTTCAAAGCACGTAGGTTGACATTAGTATAGGGATCGACTCCCAACGTCAACTTGAGCGAGCAGTTCATATTCATGAGAAAAGACAGAAAACTTCCATTCAAAGCATTTCTGTACAAATTTAGTGTGTTAACTCTCAAGTCTGCGAAGCTCGTCGAATGTGGGGAAAATTATCTTGGAGAATTAGTTAGAAAAGATGTCTGAATATTTCAAATTCTGGAGCTATGATATAAAATCAAGGAGTTTTGCAACATAGGAGTAGAGAGATAAATAGCCCCTCCAAACATCATGCCTTCTTCTTTGACAACCGCCACAATACATCGTGTTGAGACCCATGATCTTTCAAAAATAACTGTGTGGCTGACGGATCAAGGATTTTACTATTCCATGTTTCTATAAGGTGTGTTTTTGGTGAAATTATATAGGTGACAGATATGGTGTGAGGATTGTTTTTTCATCAATTACCAATACCATTATCTTCCTTCTAACTTACATGTTTTTCTCACCTTCACACTTTGTAAATCCATGCCAATAATGGAGGGGCTAAATTATCCATCGTTGTTAACACATTGCTTGTTTTCATCTAATTGTTGGAGCTTAAAACTAAATCAAACTGCTACAAGAGACCAACATTGCCTTTTGGTTTCTAATGTGGAACCTATTGGATTTTTACCATATTTTATTTTGTCCAATGAGTGTAAATTGCATGCACTCTAATCATGCGAGCTTAACGATAAAGCAGAGCATAGATAACAAATAGATATTCATAAAGTTGCCCCAAATTTTCCACTTGATGCAATAGCCACTAGAGCAGGAAGTCTAAACCATGACACAATAGTGGTCCAGAAAACTACCAGAAAAAACCTATAATCAATAAATCATTCCCAATCAATTTTAACTAAATAGACTTGCACCAAAACAAGTAATGAATAGACATTTCTATTTATCATGCAGTGATATAGATCCATGTTACGCCATTATCATAGGCTATATTATACACAATACACATAGGGAGGTGAATGTTTGTCTTTCTTGCGAATCTACATGATCACAACCATAATATAGTATTTTTTTACAAAAAAATAATAGTGCATGAGTAAGAGTCATGAAAAAACAATATAACGTCAACCTGCATTAGGACACTATAGAATGCATGTTATCGAGATTTATCTATGGCATCATATAGTGAAGATGAACCATCACATATCCTCTACCACTCGCCGACCTACCCTGCCCTACTACAAATCAAAATGCCGAGTTGACGCCCCTCATTGCAAGTCAGCAAGAAGATTGCACTTAATAATGTAAGAAACTATAGGGAGTCTAAGTTTATAGTTTATGCTTGGAAGATAAATACTACTCAGCACTCATATTCCTACCTATCAGAGGGATTCAGTTATCCTTTAATATTTGTGTGTCACTTGTTTCTCTGGAAATAATCGAGCTTAAAAGTGAAAAGGGGCATACAATGTGCTATAACAAGCTAACATTTTGGTTGGGTTTCAAACTTAGAACCTATTGAAGTTTTCCTCTTTTTTTGTCCCTTTTAAGCATAAATTGTGATCATGTAAATACTATGAAGGAGGTCGAGAAGATAAAATCAGCACAAAAGCATATATTAATTACTTAGGAACAATCTGGGCCATGTTAAATTCCCACATTTAATTACCCCATTTTCTTTCCAACTTTCTATTCACGTCTTTGTCTTATCTAACAAAATAAATGTTTTCCATTCGATAATGTTGACATCACTTCCCGCTTCTTAAAGCCAGGCCAATGCTGGGGGGGCTCAATTGTCTGTTGTTGTTCACACATCGTTTGTTTTCATTTATTTAGTCGAGCTTAAAACTAAAACAAAGTGCTACAATAAACCAACATTGCGTTTGGGATTCCAATGTGAAACCTATTGGATTTTCCCCATTTTTTAATTTTGGCCCCAAAAGCGTAAATTGCATTCCCTTGAATATTGTGAGCTTGACAATAAAGCATAACATATAGAGTGTCATAAGTTACCTTATTTATTTCACTAGATGCAATAGCCACTAGAACGAGCATTCTAAACCATGTCACAATGTCGGTCTCAAAAAACTTCCAAGAATAACCCATAGTCAGTTTAATACCCAAAAAATAAAAGCACAACAATTATAACTAACTATTCACATTTTTAATTTTGATTGACTACTCCTTACCTTCTAACTTATCTCTGAATTATGTTTTCTTGTTACCTTGCACACCATACTTCTTTTCTCCTTATAATGATTGATAATGTTACGATGTGGTTATAACAAACAAGAATTCAACTTTGTTTCCCCCAACCAGTTCTCCTGACCTACAAATTCTCCTCCCTATAACCCTTCTTGATTGTCCTTGTTCGTATGTGTTTGTTTTATTCTGCAATATCAATCTTTCAACATATCCCCTTCGGCGTTCCCATCGTACACCTCATGTATGATTGCTAGTTATCATTCTCAATTACTTTTTAATGGATAATAGAGATCATGTCATCGTCATCCAACTTATTCGACAGCAGACATCAGATTAATTGATATGTGCTAACAACAATATTGGCGAAAGTTGTACATTATTTTCCAACTCGTCGATCATGGCCCTCTCACTGGCGTGGATGCAAAAATGGTCTAAGGCGCACTTGAAGTCCAAGATGTAGGATTTCCAAATAAGCGTGTCTTTATGCCATAAGTCCGCTGAATACAATATTTAGAGATTTTGCTTCAAATAACATCTCCATTAGTGGGAAATGGGAACGGAAACTCTATTAATTCCATTGATGGATAACTTTGAGTTGCAGAGGAGCCCTATAAAGTGTTTTTTTTTTAAACCTCCTTGGTTGTCACTAGGAGAAATGGGAATTTTTCATCCAAGTTAAACCCACAGCTCCGTGTGCAAGATTTATAGTCCTTCCACACGTTGGAGTTCTATCGAATATTGTCCAAAAAATTGTAACCCCTACTAATCAAACTTTTGTGTGTGTATGTGTGTGTTTGTGGGGGGGCGAGCGGGGGGGGGGGGCATTTGGGCTACGCTCGTTAATCCGCGGTGGTGCAGGTGAAGATACTGGAATTAGAGCCCTCCCAAGTATTGTTAAAACTTGCATGTTGGAATCGTAGAGGTTACTATTAGAGAAGGGGATCTGGGTTAGGGCTTGTAGTAAAAGGGAGAGACGTAATTTGTCTCACAGAAACTCATAAACATGATGGTTGCAAGACTCCTTCTTTTACAAGTTATAGGAATTTTATATTCATGGATGAGGTAGCTAGCAATGGGAAAGGTTTTGGAGGTATAATGGTTTTAGTTAGATATGTGGATGGTTGAAAGATCCAGCAGGTAAGAGAGGACATAAACAAGCGGTTCATTTGGTTTAGAATATCAAAAAATGGGAGTAACATTAGAATAGAAACTTATTACTTTGCACCTCAGGTCTCAAAAACATACGAAAAAGATAGGCTAGATGGGAAAGATGCTTATGCATCCTAAAGAAATATATTTTAGAGTTTTCACAACAAGGGGAAGTTCTTCTTTGAGGTGATTTCATTGTGAGGACTGTAAATGAACAAGCTCATACTTGGAGTAGTAAGGAGAACCATAATTTGTTATGGCTCATGGAAGAAGATAATCAACAATGGGCAAGATGGTCAGAAGACAACAGGGACATTAATCATTTTGGCAAAGAATTATTAACTCTTTGTCGCATGTTTGATTTGATTAATTGCAATGGTATGGAAAGATGGCACAAATCTAGAAATTTTACTTGTAAAAATTACAATGGGGTAAGTGTTGTTGATTATGCAATTTTCTCGCAAAGTTTGATCAACGTGGTAAAATAAGTGGAGATTGATGACTCTATCAGGGACTTAAAGTTGGATCATAATCTAATTTCCATAGTGGTAGATTGGTCGAGCAAGAATCGTCTCACAAGGAAAGAAAAATCTCAACATCTTCCGAAAAAAAAAAGGATTCTTGTAACACAAGAAAATTATGATATCTTCAAAGTGGCATTGAGTCGCTTAATGCAAGAGGGGAAAGCAATATCACAAGGCCTTAAAATATATGAGTTAACAAACATAATTAAGAAGGCCATTACAAGTATTAAAAGAACAAAAAATAAGAAGAATTTAACAAATTGTTTTCTGGTATATAGATGGTTTGATGAGGATTGTACATTGTCAAGGAGAGCTATTAAAGAAATAGGAAAAGAGAAGTTGAACACAAAGTTGTACAAACAGATCATAAAGAAAAAAATGAGTTCATGATCTTAAGGAGGGAAGAGCTTATACACTTAGGGAAACATAACCCAAAATCATTTATGAAGGAGCTTCAATCAAAGAAAAAACATACAAATGACAATAACATCACAGTCAATCAATGGTTTGAGTTTGCAAAACAGCCTTATGAGTAGGATCCAAAAGTTGAAGGCCCCCCTTTGGTCAACACGACAACAAAGATTTTTTATTATACAAGAATTTGAAGAAAGTAATATGAAATTGGGGGTCGGAAAATCCAAAGAATTGGATGAGTTTCAAGCAGAATATTTAAAATGGGGGAAATAATCTCCCACTCCTCACATTGTCAACATATTCAACAACATCATTCAGTAGGGTTTTCCTATAGATTGGACTACTAGTCATGTGATACCTCTTTTTAAGAATGGAGATGTTAACAATACCTCTAATTATAGAACCATCATGATCAACCCATTCTTTAAAAAGTTGTTTGGTAGCATGGTGAAATGTAGAATCAACAAGTGGGCAGAAGAAAAAGGTAAGAGAGAAAAAGGGAAAGTAAGGTTTAGACATAAGTATTCAACAATAGATCATGGTATCATTTGGAGGCATATTATTGTAAAAGTTGGGAATGATAAAGAGGAAGCTTACTGTTATTTTGTTGACTTCAAGAAGGCTTTTGACACAATTCCTAGGATCAAGTTGTGGGATAGAATGAAGGAACTCGGTATTCTAGTGCATCACAGAGTAGTTGTTCATAAACTTTATGAAAATGTACAAGTCAAAATTAGAACTCAAACTGGTATCTCATAAAGTTTCAGGAGTGATATTGGGGTTAAACAAGGATGCTCATTATCACCAACTTTATTTGGCCTATATAACGAAAAACTTGAGGAATGGTTACATATGCAGAGTGAAGATGGTGTTCGCTTAGGAGAGTATATTGTAAGACTTCTCCTTTATGTTGATGATCTTATCTTGATTGTTAGGTCCACTCAAGGCCTTCAAAATCATTTATGTATGTTTGAGCACTTTGGCAAAGAAGTGGGGATGTAAGTCAGCACCAATAAGACTAAGACTATGAACTTCTCCAATAGAAAGAAAAGAACTTGATATGATTTCTATTTCAATGGAAACATTTTAGAGGAAGTAATGGAGTATAAATATCTTGGGTTTGACTTTAATAACACGCTCAGCTAGGATATTTGTAGCAAAAAGAGAAATTTAAGGGGTGGAGATATTTTTATGCTCTCCAAAACAAATGCAGAGAGGCGTAATTTTAGAATTGAATAACTATGCAGACTTTATTTTGGATCTTAGTAACTCTAGTGGTGCTTTACGAATGTGAGATTTGGGCTATAAGCTTTTCAAACTCAAGGTGGAAACAATTTGAGAGGATTCAAAAAATCATGATTACTAGCAAGTTCAAATTAAAGATATTGGTCCCATATGAGATTATTCTAGCTAAAATGGGGGTTGTACCTCTAGAAGTTAAAAGAATCGAGCAAATGGAAGGTAGTAGATGGCCTAAGGTTGTCCTCAATGAGTGTTTGGAGAAAATAAAAAATTCATGGATGAATCAAAACAACAAATGGCTTATCAATGGAACATTTATTTGAATGCATGTCCTAATAATAGCCAAGAGATAAAAACTTTTGTTATAGATAAATTTTGCCAAGTTAGGTGGGAACAATCGTTAGGGAGAGAGAAGATGTTTTATTTGGAGGAATTTAACTCTATATGTGGTCATCAACAAAAGGATTTTATAGGGGCTAATATCCCATGGAAAGAAAATATCTTCATAGCTCAATTGAGAACTAATTAACATCATTTTCAATGTGAAATTGGAAGATGGAAAAGACCTAAAGAGGCATGGGAAGAGATAATCTATTTCTTTTGTACATCTAGTGTAGTGGAGTCATAGAAACATTTCATGTTGAAATGTAATGTTTATAATGATATTAGGGTCCAACTTGCTAGCACAGTGGCTACTACATCCTTTCAAGATATTTTCAGCAAGAATATGGTTCAAAAAACAAGGGAGCTGATTATCAAACTCACCAACAGGATATCAGAAAGTCAGAAAGACCTTTATAAATATTTGTTTTCCCACAGGTTGTCTTTGGTAGCCTCTTGGACGTTAATATATCTTCTTATTCTTCTACTAGAAGCGTCGATGTAGGCATAGTTATAGGTGGTGGGGCAAAGCTGCTTGAATATTTTGGAATAAGCGGTGGGTGGGAAATTTTGAGGGGTGGCATGGGCCCCAGTGTATTAGTACTCGACATAATTCAAGTTTTCACATGCGATTTTATAGTCCATCATTACACTCGTCACCTTCACGGTCAACTTTGTCGTGCGGCTCTATCAAAGAACCTCGTTGCATTCACTGATGAAGGTGCATTTTTTGTGTCAATGAACCTAGAATCTATTGGATTTTCCCCATTTTTTTATTGTGGGTCCTTTAAGTATAATTGCACTCACGGGAGTAATGTAAACGACACCAAATAAAGCATCACACACATAGCAAATATTATTTTGATAGGAACTATCTGAGATGTGGAATAGGTCATTTCCAACTTTCCATTCATTCCTTTCTCTTGTCTTACAAATTAAATGTTATCGAATCAAAACCTTGATTTTGTCAAAAATAAAATAAAATAATAGTACAGTAAGCAGGCATTATGATGCATTTTGCCAAAGATGCGGACATTCGTGATGCATTTGGTCATTGATGCATGACCACATCACAGTCATCCACTTTGGTGTCGATTCAACTCCCACATATGTTAATGTCTTCCTTTCATTAATGGTTTGTAAATATTTTCAATGTCAAAGCTATCTAAAGCATGCATTCAATTTTTCCACTAGTTGGTATGGATCGTGATAAAAATGGATGAGGTGGGCATCGTGGGGGTGGTTGTGTTCTCGACCAAAATGAGTTCAGTATTGTAATGGTGAGACCAATCCCCACTTTAACAACAACCAAACATTTATTCTCCATCATTACTATGACATATATTTCATGTTTATACTTCCTGCACGGATATTCGCTTTGTATATCTCATGAAATCAAATGATTTTTTTATCTCAAATTTTCTAATTGGATAAAATGTTACTTTTTAAGGCTTTGTATAGGTGGATTAGTAGAAGGGAGTACATGGCATATTTTGTTGTCATGTTCGTATGTCGGTCATATACTTGGTGTGCACATGGGGTTGATGGTTTGTAATTGTTGGTTGGATATTTTGTTAGAGACAAAATATGGTGTTCAACCACAGTATGCAGAAAAAATTCTCTCCTTGAATAAGGGGAGGTTCCTTGTTTATTGTTAATCTACATAACAAGAAAGAATATTTACAATATATACTTTATCCTAGCCTTGGGGTGAGATATCATCCCAATAGATGTGGTTTCTTTTCAAGAAAGGAATGGGAAGATTGAGGAAGGTATATTTTAAGAGGTTGTTTGGAGCGGAAATATTATCGAGAGATATAAATGAAGAACTTTTGTTTTCAAGTGGCAAACACATATCTTATTTTACTTGCATGAGTGAAGTAGATTTAACAATAAATTGGACTAATTCTTGATAAAAAGATTCTAGAGTCACAAGGAATAAAAATGCATTGGACAAAAGAACAATAACATTAATCGCAAGAATACTCTCAACACAAAGTTTATTATGTCTCTTTATTTCTTTGTAGCTAGAAAAGCAAAATAT
Organism: Taxus chinensis; assembly: GCA_019776745.2. Classification (NCBI taxonomy): domain Eukaryota; kingdom Viridiplantae; phylum Streptophyta; class Pinopsida; order Cupressales; family Taxaceae; genus Taxus; species Taxus chinensis. The sequence goes on along the minus strand of CM034156.1, from coordinate 121,834,821 downwards.
AAAGTATTTTCTTTTCTCTCCAAAATTCTAGAAAATGCTTTTTACTCAAATGATGTAAAAATCCCTTTCTAACATTCAAAAATAGTCCCTTTGAAAATTCTTCAAGCTAAAATATCCTTAACGTTGTGAGCATTTTTACATTTATAGAAAGAAGGGGGAGAGAAAATAGGAGCAGTTACATTCCTTGACTAATTATCAATCCTAAAAATAGTAGATATTAAATTTAAGTATTAAAAGTCCATTGACTAGTTCTTATTCAAAATGACCAAGTCAATTTACATGTTGATCTGAATGATGTCTAAACATCTTGGAAAATTACATGTTCAAGACAAATATTAAAATATACAAAATTTTCAACTAGCTTCTCCATCATATTTTTCTTTTTTTGCTTCTTAATCAGTTGACATACCAACGACATCCATGACACCTATTTTGTCTCGATATTCGTGGAACCTCTATATCATTCCATAAACTTCTTTCTCATCAAGCCCACGTGAATATCTATTGAGTACATCACATGTATCAATCACAATAATCAACTTCCCTAGAAGTCTTCAAATATTCCTGAGAAATTTTGCTCAATTGTCTAAAACATTTTGATATAAAACTAGCCTATCGATTGATTACAAATCAAAGATTTTCTTTGCTTTCAAAACCTTTTCAACCAAGCCGTTAAACTCAGTGAAGATGTTACTAGCTAGTAACACATTTAGATCCTCATCAAGGAATTAGTAAGAAATGTTAGCAACCTCATCACCAATGTCATTGGTGGCGTATATTCCTTCTCATCTTACCCTTTGCAATTTTTGATTGGTATCCTATAGTATTTTCACTCAAAACTTAATGGCCTCGTAGAATTATTAGTGCCCGCCCCTTTTATTTAGTTACTTTTTATGTTACTAGGGTATCGAAAATTACCAAGGTATCAAAAACTACTCTTTTCAACTCATTCGGGGCCTCCAAACTGAGTTCCCAATTATTACACTCCTTAAATTCATCACTCATTCTCCCAATGGGAAATTTCTCATTTTTCAATTTCATTATGGACCCTGACTACCTCATCAATGAGTATATGTGCATCCTTGAGTAGCCTTTCAATCCAATCATTGACAACCCTTCCTTTTTTTCCTATCTTTTTAGCCATTGTGACGGATGATGCATCAAATCTCGTTGTTGCAAGAGCAGTGGTCTAAGTAGGATGGGTTATTTTGAAAAATAAGTTCGTCAACTATTCTACCTTCTCCTTCATCTCGTTATTTGTGGCCTTTTTTTTGTTTTCCAAATAAATTGTCCAAGGCAACATCGATATCTTGTTGCAATCCCTATGTGGTAGCTTTCCCTAGAGAAAATTTGGTTATTTGGTAATTAGCAATTGTTCTATTTTCCATGTTCTTATTTGCAGCAGGCACGCTGATCTTAGTATACCTTTCTCTCAATTGATCGACCGTGATTTTATAAATCATTTTGGGTTTCTTTTTCATGCAGGAGGGGGCAGATCTAATGATCTGAATTCAAATGCCTCTGAGAGCACTACATTCTTCCTCTTTTTAGGGATTTGGCTTACCATCCAAGATGAAACAGAAGAAAGAGCTAGTTTCTATTATGGAGATGAGATCATGGGAGTAGCATTGGGAGAGGAAGTGAATGTGGAAACCAAGAGAGGAGGGGTTGACATAATAGCCATGGGAAAGATAGAGGAGGAATAGTGGTGGAACAAAAGTCTCACAACAGGGATGGAAGTGGAATATGGAGAAGTAAGAGTCTTTTAAGGAGAACCCACGAAAATATCGATCCCTACGGAAAGTGGGGAAAGAGAATATAATACTCATGCCATGAGGGAAACATGTGTGGATGAAGCGGGAGGGCAGGAAATGAGAATGGAATATGTGAGGATCGAGGATGTGGGAACGGTAGAGGTTTGCACAAATAATGCAGATGGAGGAGATGAAACGTAAGAAGGAGAAGAATTAGGGGAGAGGTAATATGAGGTGGACAAACACGGGGAGGAGAGGAGTGAGGAAGAAAAACATGGGGATCCAAGGATGTGAGTGGAACAACATGAATGATTAGAGGAAAGTTGACATCTCTTGAATTTTCTAGGGTGAAGGAGAGTCCACATTCATCATTGTTGTTGGAGTAGAATAGGTAGTAGAATTCTCTCTTTTACTCACAAAAATGAATCTGAAAGGCTTTATGGGCACCTTGATCTAAAATTTACGGTCTATGGAGGGACCCGCTAATGTTGAAGTCATCACATTTGCATGTCTTGAAGGTCAACTACCCATCTGTTTGGGTATAAGCCAATGATTATTTCAAGTGAAGATTATGTCCACATTTTCTTTGATGGAAACACATTCCTTGAAAGAATATTTGATGGGAGGAAATCCCAAAGATTCAACATTCATTTGATTATAAATGTAATCCAATACATCTACGTCATCTTGTGTACCCTCCGGGACATTGGCAATGATGTAATTTGTGACCTCCTCTAGATTTAACCTTCTATACTCTTTTCTCCTTATGCCAACCTCATCCTTGCAATCAACTCATATGTCCTTAATCTCAGGTAAATGTAAGTACAAATTCCCTAGATTTTTCACTACCCCTTTATAGTCAAAACTGGGTCTTGAATGGAAGAACTTGAGGGAAATCTTCTGCATTTCATAAGCAACTCTTTTGGCCTTAAGAATGGATGAGAACATATATCATCCAATTTAAATAGGGAAATGAATTCCCATCTTTTGTTTTCTTTATTGGAATCTATGTAGATCTATCAGTTGTCTTACCAACTCCTTCAGGACCCATTTGTCACTTGGATACCTTAAAAATAGATATGGGGGTCCTTGAAACCCCCATACTTAGATTCAATTAAATGTTGTGAATTGTAAAAAAATACAACCCCATTGGGACACTACATTCCATGTTATGTTAGTGCATCTACAATTGGATAATTCTTTGTCTAACTTGCATATGATGTTGTAGAATAAAACATCATTTACTCTCCTGAAATGTTTAAGAGTATCTACCAAATTCATTTAGGCATAGAATTCATAAACTTGAGCCAAGTTTCTTGACCCCTCTGTGGTCAATCAAGGATATATTTTCATCCATGTTGCATCATAGACCAAATAAGATGTCATGTATAATTTTCTCATTGCATGAACCTCCTTGAGTTACTTATGTAGGGAAGCACTAATCAACTCTTCCCATCTAATGTATTGTTGATTCTTCCTTATGATGTAAATCAATTGATACATCCACTCTTGAAATTATTTGGCCATAGGGAGACTTGCCAATCAACTAAGTAAAGTAATTATTTCATTGACTTCTTAAGTGAAGTCACTCTAAGGCAGGGTCTTCGAAACCCGGGTAAATACATGCTTTGGCTTCTTTAGATAGTTTTTATTAAAGTATTTGATACAAGATGAGGAGTTATCATTCCAAGCCTTTTAAGATTGTTCTAGGTTGGTGTCATCATGCTCGTTGAGATCAAAAAGTTTGATAAAATATTCAAAATCATTTGTATCCAATCTAATCATTACTTCCCCATATTGATTCTTCATTGACCTTGTGTCACCATCATAGTGACTTGCAGGTGCAAACAAGAATTTTGGGCATTGAGTTGAGGTTGGAAAATTGGTCGTAAGTGTTAATACATTGTCATAGATACCCTGAATCCATGGTAGCTTTGAATGATTGTTTACTCTGCTCCATAAATCAATCATGTCAATGTGTCCTAAATTTGTATCTATTATCTAATCAATATTGGAATCAATATTTGAAGGGGGCACTAATCCTTGATAATTATACTTCATTTCTTTATATTTACCTTTAGATGACTTGGAATTTTCCTTCCCTTTAGTGGATTCTTACATTGGAGTGGGAAAAGGTGCCATAAACTTGCTAAGAAATATTCTTAAACACTTATGAATTCAAATTGGAAATGCCTATTTACTCAGCACCCACAAAATTTTGAAAGGTTGCTAATGGGTTTTCTTCCTTTCTAAACATATTTAAAAACCTAGCATACAACGGTCAGAAATTTTAACTTTCTTATCACCTTCCGAATCCCAAAACAAGTTAGTTGTAAAATCAAGCATGTTTTGTACCCTTGAAAATCTGACACCCTTATCGGAATTTGCTACTTGTTTGTCATCCTGTAAATTTTGAAAAAGTCCAGGAGGGGTTTAATACATGATTAACATCTCCAAAATCTCGAAATCCTATTACCGAGGTTTTCATTTGTTTTGCAACTTGTAAAACCCAAAGCACTAAGTTGGGGTTTTCACTAACAAGGAAGTCAAAAATCTCATCACGAAATTTGTTAGATTTTTTGAATTTTCTGTCAAGATAAAAAACCCCAACTAGTGTTCACACTTAATTTTTTAGAAAAAATCCAATTTATCCCCATGAAATATAAACAAAATAAGTAAATAACACCAAGTGATGATGAGTAAAACTTGGTAGGGAGAAATAAAAACAAGGTTTGTAGCTAGTTGAAGAAAATAGGTTGAAAAACAAGCAAGATGCATTCAAAATATCAACAAAAACCAATGAGGAAATAGAACTCGCCATATTCACAAATGGGTAGGGAATATTTTCTCGAAATAGCGACAAGAAGAGGAGAAAAAATGTAATTGGGACTTTGAGGGTTGAAAACAAGTTTGTAGTAGAAAAAACCTAATTCTTACAAGGTAAAAATGACGTGGAAAATCTTTCTTTTATAATTGACTTGGCATTAATTACACATTGAAGACACATACGGGTTCAAATTTGAGTTGGCATTTATTGTGTGGACCCGAGGATCGAGGGATTGAACACACTCAATAAGACATGCTTTCATGTGTTTGGATCTTGAAAACCCAACATACTAGGCCTCTACGCTTTTTGGAGTTTGAGGTGTGTAATACACAAAACATGTTTTTGTGTCACAATTTCCCAAATACCCAAAAACCTAACACACTAAGGTGTGTCATGGTTTGGGGTTCAAGGAACATCCACCATATTGCATGACTCTGTGCTCTCATGTTTCGATGTCCCAAAGGCTTGAAAATATGACAAACCTTAGTGTGTCGTAGTTTGGGGTTTGGGAAGCATATTACACTTGATATGTTTATAAGTACGGAAGGCTCAAAAACCTAAAAAACAATGGAAATTTGTAACTTGGGAAAAAAGTTGGATTTTCTAGAAAAATGGCTAACTCCAAAACTCCCAAAGACAAACTTTTGATAATTTGTCCAAAAATTATCATGGAATTCAAATTTTGGAAAGCAGGAATAATGAGGAGGAATTGTCAACTCGTGTGATGAGGAAATAATATGGGTGGGTTTTTTTGTTTGCGTTGGGAAGGCATTTTTCCTCTCCACCATTCACCTTTGGGTGGTCAAGTTGTATAATTTAAATCATCTCCCTCATCCAAAGCAGCCAATGGTTCTATCTGAGGTCTTCAAATTGTCCCGTGAGATGGCATATGTGTTTCATGTTGTTCCCCTCATAAGGATTCCACCTAATTCCTAATTAACCTTATAATTTCTATGCTTCATATTGTTTGACAACAAGTTTGACATGAATAATTAGAATAAGAAGGTGACGACACTTCAGCAAATGGTAGAGGAGGGATGTGAATCACTCATGGATTTTAATTGGGTTTTTCATTTCCCTGTCTTTAGTTGTTGGATTTGCTTTAAATCCACTCATACTATGTTCCCCTCATGTCATGCATGAGAGGATTTGTTCAAAATATAATTGAAGACCATTGACCTAAGGGCATGGGCATCCACAACTGCGATGACAATGATGGCTCTATTTTTTTGACATTTTGTTGTCTCTTAACATAAATTAGAAGCTATATGGTGAAATAACTAGACGTTGGTATTGTTTTTGACCCCCACATATTTCAATGCCTTCCTTCCATTAATGGTTTGTAATTGTTTTCAATGGAAGATTTATCTAAAACATGCATTCAATTTTCTAATATTTAGTATGGGTCGAGATTGTGTTGGATGAGGTGGGCGAAATGGTGGTGGTTATGTTCTCAACCAAAATGAATTTAGTATATTTCAGGATCCTTCAGTATATATTTACAAACTACAAAAAATAAAATAACAATGAAATAAACCCTGAAAAAATAATTCAATAACTTTTATATCGCAAGCCACTTCGAGGGGGTAACCTCCTTTGAGAAAGCTTAATATAATTATATTCATGGATAAATTTCATGATCTAATCACTCCTTAATATACGTGTTCTATTCTATAAATTACTATTAATTGTAAACAAGGAAAAGTTGCAAAAGCTATGAAATGAGACAAGAACACTTAAGAAGCCCCAAAGCTTTAAAGAACAAGTCAATTGACCATCATGATAAGAGATAAGTAAGAAACCATTACTTTTCATACATTAACTTGGAATAAAGAAGCAAACTTAGCATGTATGAAAGAGTTTGCAAGAATCGAATCGGAAATGATGCACCACGAAGTAGTTGCACTTAGACAGAATCGTGATAGCTCCAGCGTAATCGCAAGGATTGATCAACAATGGAAGAACTTTCTCAATAGAAGAAAAGCTTGCACATAGAGGAAAGACAACAGAGTGTCTTGGTATGCTCATAAATGTCAAATGAAGGGATACATATAGGGTGTTGAGTAACCCTAGTGTATGACACACAAGCAAACCCTAATGACATCACCCATGTGAGATGACCCTCCATATGTGAGTGGAGGACACATAGGATCCCACACACCAATACCCCCCTTCATCGAAGTTGGGGTAGAGCTTATGATGAGTCAGAACATAACAAGAAAACACTCCTAAACAACTAAGAAAGATGTGTCAATGGGGCCCGGCAACTAAAGGCCAAAGAAGGTACCCATATATAAACAACATCTTCCTAGAAGTAAGAAGAGGAATATATAGCCCGAAGAAGATGAACAGTTGTAGAAGACCTCACCCTAAGAAGAGACCGCTAGTGAAGAAACTTCACCTCAGTGAAGGGCTTGGTGAATATATCTATAACCTAATCACTATCTCATCGTAACTTAGGATGAGGCGGCAAGTCAGAAATGAGAAATGGGTCTCAACACAAAGCCTGACGAGGTACCCATGCACAAAAATAAGTCCCAAGCAGAGAAGGAAAACCCAATGGGAAAAAAATCCACCACAAGAGAACAAAACACTCTCCAATCTAAGAAAGATGCCAAAGATGGGTCCTAGCCATAAACTAGCCTGTAAAGGTACCCATGTACAAAAGGGAAATCTCTTAGAAAGATGTAAATAAGAGAAGAATAAGGAGATGAGATGGATGCAGAAGATGCCATGGATGGATCTGAACTCTGCAACTCTAAGAAGTCTCCCAGAAGAATGTCGATGATGAGATCCTCTGCCTCTAGACTAAAGAAAAGCCATCCGCACTAACCTGTGTGTCTACCCTTAGGAAGGACATAAATGATGTGTTGGAAGTCTTCCCACTCCATGAAGGAAACCGAAGGCAGTAGCACGAAGAACTCTGAATCTGGTCCAAGAAAGTGTGACATAGGTCTAGTAAGCAAGTGTGAAGGAACCGAAGGTAATGTCATGAGTGCAAAACTATCAGAGTATGAAGGGTGAACACCTATAGAATGGATGTCCAACTTATGTGAAGGCAACAAAACATCCCCCACAACAGAAAATGGATCCATAAACAAGGGTGGATCAATGAAGGTCTCCAAAAAAGTGGAAGTGGTAAGAGTCCCAGAAGGGGCACTCCCAATAACGGAGATGATCAACTCCTCTGAAATACTTGTACATGGATGAGGAACCTATAGTACATCACAAGTGTAATCTACGAAAAGACTACTAAGGTCAGGCAGATGCTCATCCCAATGAGGGGGCTCAAGAAACAGAAGAGTGATGTCATATAGGTATAATTCATCCAATGAAGGTAGAGGAGTGAAAGGGGCCTCACACACTGAAGGTGGAAAAGAGGCAGACGTGATGACTGTATGATACTGTATACGAGACTTCTCAATATATGATGAGATGTGGGATGTGTCAACACTCTTTGAATTAGTGATAGGAGGAGAAGAGTCCTCTATAGTACTCTCAACATCAGAACTGGGTGCACAATCCTCATCATCAGAAGTAGAACCAAGCGAGTTTGTGTCAGTGGAATTGACATCACATGAAGAAATAGAGGAGACAATCGAATCAGTAGCAACAACAATGGTGGTAGTATGTGAAGGGTCTCTAAAGAGAGATTGAAGAATGCTCCAGACACGGTGGGGTGGATCTGAGTCTTCCACATGAAGCCATTGAGATGGAGAGACATGCATCATCATGTGACCAACAACACGGTCGCAATTGTTGAGAAAATCATTAAGATGACGATGATCAATGGGCGCATGAACTGGCCCAAGCAAGAAGTGTGAAAGACCCTTGTAGGTGAAGTAACGTTTTATAGAAGCACGCCAAACTGAATAGTTCTCTCTCCCAGTAAGAAGTGGTGGGGGTTGTAAGGTGATCTTACGATGCTCGAGTCTGGAAAGAGCACCCTTCATGATGTGGAATCAAAAAGTGCAAGGTGCACAAATGCAAGAGGTTGGACTTGGCAGATAATGCGTCTGCATGTAATCCAACACCCAAGAGTAATAGTGAAGAGAAACACAACCACCCAGGACAATAGAAACCCCCCTACTTTTGGAACTTTATATTTTAGTGCGTTGAATACAATCAGGTGTGAATGTGCATCGTGAAATAGTTGGTCGCTCACCTTGCAATCCGGGTAATAATGCGCTAGAGAGGGTACCACAAATAAGTTTCGTAGATCACAACAAGTTGTCACCATAAACAAGCACAACTTGCAAAAAACTAGGAAGGAGGAAAAATTAAATCTTGGTTGTGAAAAAAAGAGTCTCACATCACAATGGATACCCCCTTGCTGCAAACTGTGGCGGATGCGCTCATTAGTCACAAGCAATAATAAGGGTAAATACAATGTGAAAATGGACTTAAGAAGGGTCCAGATGATCGCCAGAATGCTGGAAAAGGGCTCAAAACGAAAATAGGTGCTCAGAGTGTCACTACACACTTGAGTGCATGATTAATAAAAAAATCAACAATAACGCCTAAAATTTATCGTTTAGAAACGTCTAGTTTAGCTAATTTTAGAGATATAGGACTCAGAAAAAATGACAATAAGCATTAAGAAAGACAATTTTTAATGATTTTAACTAATTGAAAATGAAAGATCAAATTAAGGAGTTTTTGGAATTAATTAAATGCTTAATCATTTAAAAAGGAACTCCTAAATTTAATCAAGTTTGATCTAATTGTAGTTAAATCTAATTAATTTAAAAGGAATTTAATCCTATTAATTAAGATCTAATTAAAATTAAATACTCCCCTTTGATTAAAGTTTCCCCCTAAAAAATTGAACACCCCCTTACCGAATATACCCCACTTTATAAGATAGGCCCACCAAATTTTTTGAATAAACCCCCACTCCACGGTGTTAAGGGCCCAACTCGGTGGACGAGCCGTTGGGAAGGAGACCGAGGTGGGTGGAGGGTCGAGTCGTTAAAAGGGCTTGGTGGGTAACAGGCTGGAATGAGCTCGGTGGAAGGCTCGACGGGTCGTGGGTGAGGAGACAAGGTGGGGTAGAGGAGGATAGTCTCGGGGTGAGCCAGGAGCGTTCTATTGGGAATGGGTCCGAGTGGGCTTGGCATGGGGAGCAGGCCGACAGGGAGGATGGGCTCGATGTGACTTGAGAGCTCCAACGGATAGGCACAGAGGTGAGGGGAAGACACGGCGAAGCAGGGAACAAACCAAGGGCGAGGTTGCAGGACAAGCGAGAGAACGGAGATGGCTTGGATCAGAGCACGACTCAACTCGGCAAGGAGAGAACTAGATCCGAGACAGGGAAGGAATCCAGGGGACCAGGGAACGTGATCTAAGGCCAAAGGAAATGATCTTGGCCACACAAAGGACACGAGAGAAAGGAGCTTGAATTTTCAAGGTCAACCAATAAACTCAGCCAAGCAAAAAATGACTCCAAGAGAAAAACGAACTCACCCGAGGTAGATCATGACTCGGCCAGGTTGGAAGAAATCGGTCTGAGAAAAGAAACATGGACCAAAAACATGAACTCATGAAGCACAAGGCTAAGTATGGAATATCTCGGCCGAGACATAACACAACCGATCTCAGCAGGAGGGTTTGAAGGAGCTCAGTTTGAGGCAAACCAAAAATCACTGCACATAGAGCAACTTGGTCGAAGGAGGTAGCTCGCAGAGTGATTTTGAAAGGAGCTCAGTGGAGAGCTTGAGTTGAAGAGCTCAGTGGAGAGCTCGGTTGGAGAGCAGTGTACCAAAACACCAAACTTCAAACCTGAAATACCAAACTTCAAACCTGTAATTTTGAACTTGAATCTCTACAAAACCACTATGCAAAAAATATAGAGAGACAAAAAACAGATATCTAAATAATTTCTAGTTTAATAAAAAATAAAAAAATAAAAAAATAACCTCTATTTTAAATGATCTACTAGATTTAGCTGCAGTTAGCTAAATGTAGCTGTAAAACCCCTGAAAGCTTCAGGAATACCTGCACATGCACGAAGAACACAACAAACGGAAACAAATTTCCAAGAACAACTTGTTAAATAATGTTAGTAAGATTCCAACAACAATGAATAATCGAAAAAACTTGCACGAGGAAAGAAAAATGAAACCAAGAGTAATCGCAACTCAAATGACGAATGCACGTTTACCCGATCTCAGCTTTGATACCATGAAAGATTTTGCGAGAATCAAATCAGAAACGATGCACCACAAAGTAGTTACACTCAGACGGAATCGTGATAGCTCCAGCGTAATCACAAGGATCGATCAACAATGGAAGAAATTTCTCAACAGAAACAAAGCTTGCACATAGAGGAAATGCAACAGAGTCTCTTGGCATGCTCATAAATGTCAAATGAAGGGATACATATAGGGTGCTAAGTAACCCTAGTGTATGACACACAAACAAACCCTAATGACATCACCCATGTGAGATGACCCTCCATATGTGAGTGGAGGACACATAGGATCCCACACACCAACAATGTATAAATATTCTCTACTCTTTAAAAGCTTTGAAAATGAACCTAATAAAGACCCTAGTAATTAGTTGTGATTATTTGATCTTCAAGGTATTTGAGAATGAGAGCTCACCATTAATGGCTACAAAGCCATATGGTTTGTCCCATTTACCCAAAGTTTGGGTGAAAGATGCAATAGCAAAGAAAATAACTCAATAAATAATGAAGAAATCTCTTAATCCTAAACAAAATACTATAGTTTATACTAGAAAGAAGGAAGTGTTCTTAGAAATGGTCTAGGGGTAGTGGGGTATTTATAGTTTTCTGTTTCCAAGAATGGAATATCTTTAGTGCATGTGGGACAAATGAATAATCCAAAAAGCAAGTTATGGTTTAGAAGAGGTTAAAAATGTCTTAGGCTAATTAATCTAGGTTTAAGCTAATTAATCTTGATTAGTGAGGAATTAGGATTCTGAGAGAGTTGCAAGAGATCTACTGAATCCAATGAAAATGGATTGATAACCTAGGAAATTAGTAGAAGCAGTCTAGAAGGTGATTAAAAGAGAATTCAGCTAACAAGAGGCTATATTAGCCTGATTAGTCAGTTATAAGAGGAATACGACCAAAAGGATGTCGTAAAAAGAGAGTTAGATAGGCCTAATTGATGAGGTGTCGTCAATTTGCAAAAAGTAGAATAGTTAGTGTAATATTAAGAATAAGATTGCTTTGATCAAACTATAGGTGTATACATTTTTCCCCTCTTTAGAGTGGCGTAAGCTATGCCACTTCAAAGAAAGTAGACAAACACAAACAATTACAAATTTTGAAGGAGTCAGAGAAAAATTAGTAGGCTGAAGGATGCCCCCTCGAGTGTCGATAGGGCGATGAAAGAGGTCGATCGATGATCGAAAAGAAGAGTAAAAATAAATAGAATAATGAGGAGGGACATGATGATTTTACGTGAAAATAGAATAATAAGGAAGAAAGAATAAAAAAACAAGGAAGAGATATTGAGCCATCATCGATTTTGTATTGTATAAGACAATGTTGTGTACATCATATTGCTAAGAATCTTCATCATCGGTCCTTATTAAACTATAAATGTGTAGAATGACATGAAAATCCATAATAAAAACAATTATACATTGCTAAAATTTCTAACTCCATCCAAAATACAAAATGTAATGCAATACGAGAATTAAACAAGTTGATCTAACAGGGAAATAAGTACAAACACACACACTCAAACCAACATTAAGATAGTTGCACAAATATTTTTTTATCGAGATTTAGTCCCAAATGTTTGTGATAAATGAAAAGGGTTAAAAAGGATGCCCCAAGAAAATTTAATATGCAAGGATAAGTACAGAGGACACTTGGGTCCTATAAAAATTAGTGTGCACCACGAAAATATACCAGGCAACTCGTTGTGCCCTAGAGTACAGATGAAGTAAGAAGCTTAGCTTTTTAAAATGATTGTAGATTCACATGATCCGTGAGTCATTGTTTCAAAAACACATGAAAATGCTAGTAAGATACAAGATGGTTGCCATTTGAGAGACAAATTTTAACTGCGTATGAGCTTTTTACCAATTTTTGTCAATTTTTGAATTTTTACGATTTTTTTTTGGAATTCATTTTTGAAAATTTTATAATGTTTTGTGTGATTTGGATTTTTTGATCAGTTAGAAGAATTAAGAACATGGAAGATCACCTAAAAGCACGTTAAATACCCCATGGCAAAGAAACGGGTGTCAGGCAGTAAAAACATGCCACGACGAGAAGAAAATGGGTCAAAAATGATGATTTAATAAAAATAATCATCATGATGGTGAATAGAAGAAGGTAGAATGATTAGGGCGGTCGAATTACGTATTTCAGCCATCACAGTGGGTGAGAGGGCATTGCGACAAGTCAAAATAACCCTATCTACCCCTCCTGGGGGGTAAATCATCACGATCAACTCATTTGTTACAAAGCCCTTGCGAATTTTCACTGCGAGTGATTTGTGAGTTGTGCGAGAGATGGCAAGAATTCAGAGCTAGATGAGACATGTAGACCAGATCTAGGAGTATCTACGGGATGAGGCAGATGGATCCTACATGACTGCCTTATCTCTTCTTATCAATATTTGCATTTAATACAATTTTTGAACAATTTTAGGGTAGAAACAACATGTACGTGTGCCCTAGCGGTGCACATGCGTCATTCAATACATGCACGCATAGGGGAAATAGGTGCATGTAAGTGCATGCATTGAAAATATGGGTGTGCGCACGCGCAGGAAGGGATGTGTATACATCGAGGGGATAAAATAAAATGCGCGCATGCACATGTGCTAAGATTCACACGCATGCATCCTGATGGACGCGTATGTGCTAGGGGGTGTTAGATTAGGGAGAAATTAGTTAGGAGGCACACGCATCAGGATGTGTGCACATGAGTTAGTATGATATCGCACATGTCTAGGTGTGCAAGTTTCAATATGGGTGCGCAGGCATCCATAGGGGCGTGCATGGACCAAAAGAAAGACTTTAGCTAATTTTTTTAGAAAATAGGATAAGTATAGAAGAATCCGACCTTATAATTTTGTAGAAGAAAGTAAAAAGTAGTACTTAGAAGAATGAATGGGTGTTGAAAATAGAAAAATATAGATAGAAGTAAGTCATAACAAGTGTATTTTCATTTTGCAGAGATGATTGCCAACCTTACAGACTAGAGAGCAGTATGGTCACATGACTGCTATAGAGGCAGATTTTTCTAAGGAGGATAGGGATTATTTTGACACCCTATTATACATCACTGGATTAGATCACATGGTGAGTATTACACATATTACTCTTGATCATGGCATCCTCACAGCCTTAGCTGAGAGGTGACACAGTGAGAGAAAGTTTTTTTGGATCCCGACTGGCGAGGTCACTGTCACGTTGGAGGATGTATGGAGGATTTTACAGGTTCCCATCCATGGTTAGTTGATCAAGTACAAGAGTCGTAGGACTGAGATCACATACTATCTATGTGATTTATTTGGAGTTCATGATATACCTCACCTAGGTATGAAATTTTAACTACATCAGTGTATAGAAAATCCGGAGTTAGATTGAGTGGTGGTCTACTTGATGGCCTTTGTCAGTGGCATTTTTCTTGCTGACAAGTCCGACACTTCATTCCCTCTTAGTCTCATCAGATGAGTTCATGGACTAGTTGATGGTGAGAGGTATTTTCGGGACCAGTGTATGTTGGCATTTTTATATTGGGATTTACATCTTATCACCTACTATCGTTAGAAGATGGTAGGCCTGGATAGATTACTACAGATATGGGCTCGGGACCATATAGCCATTGGTCATCCCACATGTGTATTACAAGCTCGTGCTCCAAAGGATCCATCTTTGATGGGTTTGGTTCCAGCCAGAGAGGATGTTCAGCCTAATATGGGAGATACTTACCACTATAGTCAAGATTTCGATGACATTCAACAGGCTCAGATAGTATGGAGGCCCTACAGACACATTTAGTGGCCAGAGGATGTTCAAAATCTCGGTGTGGCCATGGTAGATCACTTCATTTTTGGGATCTGAGGATACATCAGAGATTTTTATAGAGTGGACCGATGTCAGAGACAATTTGGTGTTATTCAAGATGTGAAATGGCATGATATGTGGTACACACATAGAGCCTATGAGGTTTTTGATATGGCACCGTAGATTCAGAGGGATAGGGTCAGGGCCACCTTTGATCAGACAGTGTCACTACCGTGGGTACTATTATCTACTTTTTACCCCTGGTAAAATATACAACTTGGGAGGATGGGTTGAGAACTAGATAGTGATTCGTGAATCAATATGCAATGATACAGTTGGGTTTTCAAGTTTGGTAAGCATTTCAAATGATTCGGGGAAGTTTTAGAGGTCTTGGGGCCATCCATCAGAAGTAGGTTTTAAGGCCTTAAGGAGTTTCCATCATGAAAGAGGACCTGAGATTCAACAGAATATTTAGATATCCATGTTAGGAATTATAAGTCCAAAAAATTTCCTATGGAAGCCATTTTCCATGCCCTACATGGTGGAAAATACAAGACATCTTGAAGCATCATACACTTCCCAAGGCGGTTCATTCTTCTAGTGTACAACCAGAAATCCTGAGAAATAAGGAACCTTTTTGAGGTGATAAATCAAAGATTGGATCTTGATACCAGCTCCATTGGATTCAATAGATTGTTTCCATGTGAAATCGTATAAACTTTCACCCAAAAACTCATCGTAGAGCTCAAGTTATCGCCTTCGGATGTTGGCCTCCCGGGGTTAGTCGGACAGGTTGGACGACTAGGGGTTGGACGGCTGGGGGTTGGACGTATTTGGGTTGGTCAGCTGGGGTTTGGACACCTAGGGGTTGTTTGGGTCACATTTTTTGAAGCGTATGATCAATTTTCAACGCCAATCGCACCTGTCACACTTGCACGACACCCAGATTGGACGATACAGCCAGGTTGGACGGGTCATGGGGTTGGACGCCTAGGGGTTAGTTGACTGGGGGTTAGACACCTAGGGGTTGGTAGGGTCACATTTTTTTATGTGTACCAACTATTTTTTATGCCCCTCGCACCCCTCTCATTTGCACGACACCCAGGTTGGACGGGTCATGGGGTTGGATGCCTGAGGGTTGGTCGGTTGGGAGTTTGATGCCTAGGGGTTGGTCAAGTCACATGTTTTGATGTGTACGAATGGTTTTTGATTCCCATAACACCCCTCTCATTTTCATGACACCTAGGTTGGATGGGTCACATGATTGGGCGGCTCACGAATCCCAACAACTCAACAATTAGATTTTAATGCAGTATGACACCCATGTCTTCATCTGACAGAAGTATCCTCAGGAAGCTAATTTTTATGGGTGCTTATACCTCTTTAATGAGGGTTGGTGATACATTTCTTATATATTGTAAAACCCACCTCAGTTTTTAAGGGAGACATTCTAGGAGCTGGGGAAACTCTTGCAAAATTTTCCCTCGACTCCACTTGAGTTTTAAGTTTTCTCATGCGCCTGGCAATCGTATTTATGCCTCTAAGCATCAATGTAATGGTATGTGCACCTTATAGAGCAATAAAATCATGTTTTGTGGGGTTTTTCAACCCTTTCTCATGTTTTGTTATTTCTTTGTGCCTCTCCATTTAGTGTTTGTTTTTTGTGCATGTATTTCACACTTGTAGGTGAAAGATGTTGTGTTTCATGGATTACATATGGAAAATGGAGTTTGGGTTTGTACAACTGCTGTTGTGACCTCTCCCAACTCTAATTTTTCTCTTCTTCCTCCCTCAGCAGAGTATCTCTCCCCCTTTTTCTGGTGCTATCACCTCGTTAGTGTAGGATTTCCCATTTCACGCACTTTCTCTCTCCTTGTCTCCTTAGCATTGTTAGGATAGTTGTAGTTAGGCATCTTTTCTACATTAGGAATAGTTTAGCATTAGGATTAGGTAGAGGAATTCAGCCTTCTCCAGAGGACCATCTCAAGTTCGCAAGTCCCACAGCTTAAGAGATGGTCCCATGTTATGCAAATTACACCGGATGCTCCATCCAAAATTAGGCCATTCGGGGGTGCTATAATTTTGCATTAACAGTTTTGGCATGCCCTTTCAGAGAGGTTTGAAGCACCTTACCACTTCATTTCATCAAGTTGATGTGTTCTTGGTGAGATTCATCCTTTGGAGGCACATGCAAAGCACATCTGGTGACTCCATCTAGTCAACAACCCATTCTCTGAGTTACATACTTTCCTTCCATCCATTTCCATCCATTTTTCTTTCCACATCTTTCATTTTCTTCCATTCATGAAGTTGTGCAGTCATGACTTCATTCCCATCTTGAAATTCACACTTGCACCAGCAACATATTAGTGCAACCCACCTCCAATGTATTTTCTCAACTCCTCCGGATCACCATTATGAAAAAATCATAACCAATTATGCCTACCCATATGACCAATGCCAAAATTAGTTTGGCTATGAGCCTATAAGGAACAAGTAGGTATGCATAGAATAACATTCCACATATGGAGAACGTGAGTTGCTAGAGAAGATTTAAAGGATGGAGGATGGCATGGTACAGTCAAGGGCTACAACTCAAATGAAAGCATTCAAAATTGGTTTTAGGGCACCTTGTCCATGGGTAAGGCCATATGCCAAGACACTGTCATCCCATCAGTAGAAGATTGACTTCATGGTTGAAATGTTTCCTCAACTTGCATAGTGGACCGAGGAGATAGAGGCCTACGAACTTGGTGTTAGGAAACCTTGTCAATGGGTAAATCCTACACCATCATCTAGTAATTTTCTCTCCATTCCCCAAGCAGCACCATCTCAACTTGAGATTCACTTTCCAAGCTTCCCATTCGCTGCTTCTTTTGTGGAATCATTTTCTCCATCTTCTAGTCTCCCACACCATCTTAACTTTTCTGCCCTTTTCCCTTCTAAACCCAAGTCCCCTCCACAAGAACCAAAAGCAATACCTTCCCCTTCACCACAAATAAAGCAACAACTAGTGGAGACCCCACCCACCACTCCTCCTATTTTCCCGAGTCAATGTCAGGAAGAGACTCAAAAATCCATCCAAGGGGAGTAGCAAGAAGAAGAGCCAAGAAAATAAGAAATGATTAGAAGCTTGGTGAGCTTGGCTCATAGATTCAGGATTGATAAAATCCCCTTGATGGTCAAACCCCCGGAGGAGGTTGAGGTCAAGCCACAAGTGATGGAAGTTACAGTTGCAGCACTAGTGAGAGAATGGGCAGTTGCTCCAAATCCAAAAGATCAGAATGCACATTCTGGGCATGTTTATTTTGAGGAGAACCATACAATTCACTAGGCTTCAATTGTAGAGGGAAGGCTCCAAATGCAGAAGAACCTTCAGTTCTTCCTCCCGCTTCATCCCCTTTAAGCTCTAATGTCGAAGAAGAGTTTCATATTTCAAACTCCATGTTTGAAGATCAGGAGGAACATGATGAGCAATTTTCAGATCTGGAGGACACCATGGAAGGATCGAAGCACACGATGCATGGTGAAAAGGAGGTAATTATCTATCAATTCAGAAGACTACCAAGGAGGAGATTGGATTCTT
Source organism: Taxus chinensis (assembly GCA_019776745.2). Lineage (NCBI taxonomy): Eukaryota > Viridiplantae > Streptophyta > Pinopsida > Cupressales > Taxaceae > Taxus > Taxus chinensis. The sequence goes on along the minus strand of CM034156.1, from coordinate 121,816,652 downwards.
AGCATTCACTCGACATCATGAGGATTCTTGAACATTTATCAGATTTGGAGGCATGTTTTGCCATGGGGAAGAGCCCATTGAATTACAATCATTTTGCATTGTCCCATTACCCTATGGAACCTTGGAACACCAACATCTTCTCTTGTTATCAAGGATGAGAGCATTCTAGGGAAATTCCTTCTACATGACAATAATTTCCCTGAATCAGTCATCATGGAAGGAGATCAGTTGTGTGTAGATGAGAAACAAAGCTAAAATCATGCATCACAGACATCCCCACTTTCCATGAAGGTCTTGCATGAGGACTTCATTATTAAATTTGGAGTTAGGAACAATGGGAAAATCCATAATATCATACCTTTCCCAATCAGGCATTTGGCTTCATTAGAGCCAAAAGAGGAGCCACAACCCTAGTCACATCTCACTTCAGGGCATGTGAGGGTGAGTATCACATAGTCACCAAGGATCAGTTGTCAATGCCTCTATAAAATCCAATGTAGAGAAACTAAAGGAGGCATGCATTCTCGATTCCATGTTAATGCCTTGGTGAACCAAGTGGAGAATCGGGCTTGTTGTCAGTTTTTCACTCATCAGTCTTAGCCATGTTCATTGTCAAATCATCTACATGGCTGCCTATTTCTAAGAGAAGGGAAGTTATTTCTACATAACCAGTTGTAGGGTTTGTTTATCTCACATGTGACTTCAGTTAGGGTAGGGTAGGAATAAGTTTTTTTTCAGCAGAAGAAGTGTCTATGCACACTTTGCATGTTTCACCTGAAGCATGTATGATTTTTCAGTTTTGTACATAGTGTGTTTGGCATGTTTTTGTCGTCTTCTCTTATCACAATGCATTGGAGGTGGATGTGTTCAGAAGAAGGTAAAAAATCATAGGTTTCAATAGAGTTTCATGATGTCCCAACCTCAAAAAAAAAATTGTGTTCAAATGACTCTTGCAATGGGTTATACTGTGTCAAGCATCATCATTGGTTTTAGTGTGCTTCATACTTGGCAAGAAATCTAGTTTCAGGATAGGTTCAGAAGGATCCAAACCTTTTAGTCCTCAAAGATCAAGATTGTAGAGAGAAAGAGAAAGAAAATTTAGATCAAAAGACAATTTTCTACTCTCATGTAATTTTCAATATTTTCTTCTGAAATGATTGGGAAAATGGGAGCAGCAATCAATTTTAGAGACTAGTGCCAGGTTCAAGCATCAATGTAGGTGGCTCAGTAGGAAGATATTTTCAGAGTTCAGGATCAGGTTACAAGTATATCAAGCTAAATCCATGCCCAATGGAGGCAATTCAAGGCCACTGGTCCATACATCTAGGCAGGCAGATGTCCCCGAGAGGTTGCCAAAAGTGTTATCCATTTTTTGCCCCTGGGTAAAAATAGACAACTGGATAGGATTCAAGCAGTTGACAAACCCCACCAATGATTTGTGAGTTTTCAAGATGATTTTCATGCACTAGGAGGCATTTTTAGTGTTTTGGGATGATTGGAAATCATTCAGAGGAATTTTTTCCTCTTTTGAGTTTCGAAAGGGACTCAGGTTTGGAGCTTATAGATGAAAAATAAGCTCCGATGGATGCCCAAGGGATTCTGTCAAAATGATCAAAACCAGCCAAATCAGGGCAAAAGTGCCCGATGACATGCTCCTCAATGCCCAAGGGCCTTCTAGTTCAAGAAATTCAAAAAAAATCCAAAAATTTAAAACTTAGAGCCAAAAAATGTAAAATCCTGGCCCAAATGGCCACTGAGCTAAAATAGCTCGGTGAGCTCAGGTAATGCATCAATGAGGTTGAGCTCCTCTTATATCCCAAGTGAGCTATGGACTTGTCTATGGGAGCTAGGGTTAAAACATCTTCACTCAGCAAGCTCATCTCAGTTGCATCACGGCATCGGATGGGAGGATGGATTGAACTCACAAACAATGCATGTAGGGTTGGTGAGTGACTTATAAATGAGGTTAGCAGAGGTCATGGAGAACGTGAAATGAGGAAAGTGAACGCTCAAGAGGTCTATGCCCATGTTCAAAACAAGTTCAGACGTGGTGAGTAATAGATAGCTCATGCGTGTAGGATGAAAAGGGGTCTGACTAACTTGGAGTGGGTCGGCCAGAATGGCTCGGAAAAAAATCAGGGAGTCGAGTCATGAGGAGCTGGATGGTATTGATAGGTTGGAGGTCATGGTCAATCTTGTAAGCATGGTAAGGGAGCTTGTCAGGTTTTGGGGTAATGTTGAGCTGATGAGGTGATTCAAGCTGTGTTGCATACGAAATAGGTTTTTGAGCCAGGGTCACGGTTCTAAGGCTTGACATTGAAAGGTTGGTACAGAAGAGTTACAGGTCGAGCAATGTTAGGCAAGTTTCTCAGTGAGATGAAGAAATGAATGGTATTATGTCAACATTGAGCCAGGGACATGCTTCACTCGAAGAAGTCAACATCATGGGAAGTAGTAGCTCAAGGGAATTTTTAAATGATCCTTTTAACATACCATAGTCAAGGGACAGCAATTCCCTCCTCTTTAATGGGAGAGGTTCCCTTATTGAAAGCAAGCAGTAAAAATTATATACAAATGTACAACTTTCAAAGTGATGATTCCTGATACTTTGAAACTTTTTATGCCCAAAATATTATCAATACGAAAGAATAGAAGAATTGAGTAGATGAGAGAGGAAGAACATAACTGTAGATACCTTCAATATATAGATGGCACTTATCACCTTCATAATCTATTGAATTAGGACACTTCATTAATTCCCCATATTCACTTTCACTAACTCGGATGCCCATTCCACAGACACCTTCTCAGTTGTATTCCACATAATCAACTTATTTGGCACAATAGTTTCTTATTAGCTAAACATTCCTCCTTGACCATTCATAACCTCCCTAATTTCTCTAGACACAGAAATTGGCTTCTTAGGTTAGAAAGGGGGATCACAACTTGGTTATTGATTACTCCCAATCTATTAATGAGTCTACTAAGTCACTTGCTAATAAATTTTAACAAGCATGGAAAGCCAGTTAACTAGCCTAAACCAAGAATGGTTAACTAAGGTTACAAAAGAATGTTTATCCTAATCTAATCTAGAAAGTGCTGTTTGAGCTTTCTAGTGCCACGGAAACCAAAGTTCAACATGCCTCTCATTTGGAAATCTATAAACACATTGAATCACAGTCCCATCCCTTTCAAACTTACAACTTCACTCACAAGTCCTTCTGGGAGAGATTTAAACTGATATTGGGCATTAGACCTCATTTGCATTAGTGCAAGCTAATAGGCATTTGATCTTGGCTATCCTTCATTGGTGAAGCTCTTCCATCTTGCATCCATAACTTCATAGTAGGTTAGTATGAGGGTGATCTAATTTGGTCTTGTAGCTCATTTTAGAGTTAGACCTCTTCACCTCCATTGAAGCAAACAACACATATAAATTACTGATTGCTTAGAATCTAACTAGGTTCAACATTTGTACTAAGCTTTAGCATGGAGTAGAGAGTAGTATACATTCTAGGGTTTGAATGTTATGTTTCAAAGTTATATATGCATAGATAGTTTCTTGCTTAGCTCTAATCTTATGGTGCATGGTTGAGTTTAGTCAAGCTTGAGGTTCTTAAAACTTCATCCCATAGCTTTGCAAACCTTTCCATTGCATACAATAACAATGTCTTTGCAGGAAATATAGATACCAGAGTATAACATTATATGTATTGATCAAAGAAGATGTAGAATGGAATCATTCACGTTTATAACAGATATAATTTCACAAACACAAAGTTCCCGAAATCATATCAACAAGAACACAAAGTTTCATATCATGTAAAGATGGATGATTCGCAAATTCAAACAAGGAAAGACAGGAATAGCAGAGGAAGAAAGGGAAAATTCTATTGTATTGATTACTTTCGAATCTCTTACATCTACAGATGTACCAGGATCCAACCAACATAATGGGGACATGGAGAATCCATTAAATAATCACTAAAAAATGTGTTACATTCGGTTTCTTGGTATACTTACAGAAGCATTAATGGCAGAAAAAAATTGATGCTCTATAATGCAGTCATTAAACCTATTTTGTAACTTCAAATATGAGTCATCCATGTGGAAAAGATCTAAATTGAAGTGTTGGCCTGAGTGGCTCCTTTTGTATTTTGTAGATTTTGTACGAGATTTTTCATTTTTTTACATTTTGACCCGCCCATCTGCTTTTGATACGGGATTGACACGTTTGGCTCTACTTGAGTGGGGACAGAGTCGCGACTCACTTTTACGATTTTAACTCTTTTCAAAGAAAATCTCAAAAACTCAAAATTCTTGATTTTGACCCACCTCTTCACTTTGGAATTTTCAACACAGGCTCAAGAACCCAGTTAGGATGTCCCTGGGGTTGCATTTTGATAAATTTTAGCTCTCTTTTTGGAAATAAAACCAAAATTCCCAAATTGCTTCGATAGCTTGCCTTCGCGTTTTGACTTTTCAAGAGTAGACCATCAACATGTGGCTTCGCCTGGAAAAATCAGTGGGGTTGTGCTTCACTTTATTCCCGAACTTTCACAATTGTTTTGGAAACAAAGGTAAAATTCCTAAAGTGTCCCGATAACCCGCCTCTCCACTTTTGACTTAAGAAATGGCCATGTGTCCCTTTACGGGCCTTGAAGGCATTCTTTTTACATTTTACACCTTTCGCCATAATGCCTCAAAATTTTAAAAAGGACCCGCCTTTCCACCTTTGACCTTTCAAATCATCAAAACAAAAAAAGGGCCCGCCTTTCCGCTTTGACTGTTTCAGCCAATCAGGATCCTTCGGTGCCACGGGGCCAATTTGACTTACTATATTGTAAAATCCACCTAACATTTTTAAGTGACACAGTTCTAAAAGATAAACCCTGCCAAATGTTCGCTCGACTCCAATTGAGATATGTCCAGCGTATCTACAGCTGTCAAGCGTAGAATTATGACACCCGCATCAATGTCATGGCTGTGGACCTTATAGAGCAATAAAAATGAAAGGGAAAACCCTTTCTCATGTTTGTTGTTTCTCCCAAATTTCAAATTTGTTCTCCATGGAATGTATTTCACTGCAAACAATACTAGGATCGACGTGATCCACAACCAAAGAGAAGGATTGACAACGACATTTGAATGAAGGAAAATATGTTTCAAGCATCTAGATGGGGAAATCTCCCAAAATTTTTCTCTTCAAACTGCCTCAGACTGAAGAATTTCTCCCCAGTGAAAAGGGCTGAGATTAAAACCAAGCACCCACGACTTTAGTAGCGCAAATTTATCCAAGGCACCAACTTCAAAATCTCATAAAACTTGACTCCTTAAAAAGAGGGGGATTTTAAGGGCGACAACAGTTGTAGCCGAGGATACATCATTAGGAGTAGTTATAGAGTGGAACGATGTTAGAGGTAGTTTGGTGTTGTTTAGGATGTTCCACAACATGATATGTGGTACGCATATAGACCACATCAGGTTTTTGATATGGGGCCGTAAATTCAAATGGATAGGTCCAAGGCCAACTTTGATCGGGTACCATTATGACATATTAGGGATCTCAAGGTGAGCAAAGAGTATGATCCATGGTATCTTACAATGTTTCCTCATCGATTGACCATTCAACGGGAAACCTAGGATGCCAAAGTTAGGCCAAATCTAGAGGGGCCTTGTGAAAGTGATGATGAGGATGAGGATGGAGATGATGATGTTATTTTTTATGGTCAATGTCATGATGGGGTGGGGGATAGGTTCCTCCACTTCGTCAGCCATAGGGATAGAGGATTATGTTGAGACAGAGACAAGAACTTATGGATCCATAGATACATCTATCTCTAGTTGGTATACCAGTTAGAGTTCTTATTCCATTATGACAGGTTCATCCATAGATATAGTAGGGTCCTCCTCTTTGTTATCTAGGGAAGCATATTCCTAGGCAGCAGGCTCCACAACATGGTTCTCCTCCTAGTCTACCACATAGTCCAGGGGGTGGCGAAGGAGATGGTGGTCATGGAGGAGATGGAGGGAAGTGGTTTCAACATATTAGACAGATGGTAATGCAGATGTTGCAGGTTACATGTTTTCTATAGAAGTTTATGGCCCATTCAAAATAGCTAGTAGTTTAGAGGGACTAGGCTCAGGCTAATGTTCAGGCTCTTACATCAGAGAGAGATTAGGCCATTGCAGAGAGGGACCGATTGGCAGCTGAGAGGATAACAGGTCAAGCCAAGATGGAAATATTAAAGGCATAGGTGGTGTCCTTCAGTCAGACTAATGGAGCCTCCATGACACCTAGGATATACATGGAATTGGCTACATCTAATGGCAAGGCCTCCTATTACAAGGCCATGTATCAGGATGTTGCTGCAGAGGGTCAAAGAGTAACCTCTTTTAGTGAGTAGCATATGGGTTGATCGCAGAGATCACATATACTTGAGGCATCAGATAGATTAGTGGATCAACCTCAAGATTCTTAGACATGGTGACAGACAGGAGAGCTGAGTACACAGGTGATGCCACGCCCTCCGTGAGATCGTAGGCCTCTCAGTCCTCATAAGGGATCAAGTCAGACATGAATTGTTGTGTGTGTGTGTGTGTGTGTGTGCACTGATATATACATTTTGGATGTACACCTCTTATGAAGGCTCTTTTCTGATTGATGCATATGATGTATCATTTTGATTATGCCTCTTATGAAGGCTCATTTTGATTCATGCCCTTGATGGCAGATTTTGTATCAATGATGTATATATTTTGAGACATATATTATAGACATGTATGTGGACATTCTATGTTATACTTACCATGTATGTACATGATTGACAATGATTATGATTATATCATTTTATTATTTTACTTTTCATGTATGTATCATGATGGATGTTGATGATGTATCACATGTGCTTGATTTTATGATAGATCCGTAGATAATATCATTTGTTTTGTACATGAGATGATTTATTTTTTAGTCTATAAGATGATATTTATTATAATGATGCGGAGGGATAGATTTATGATCATGTGAAATCCCTCTTTCCCCATTGATGATACCATATGTGATGATTAGATTTAGCATACATGTTTGATGTAAAACTTATCATTTTTATTGATATATGATTTATAGATGATATTAGATGTGATGATATGATAGATGATAGATGTAATAACAAACAATGTGCATGAAACAAACACACAAGCAAAAGTTAACAAAACTAAAAAAACATACACATATAAAACAACACAACAATATGCAACTAAGAATGAACCCAAGCATGCTTTAAAAATAGACTAAATTGGTACTTAATCTAAGCACGTGAATGAATCCTAATAAATGCATATAGCTGATGATGAACACACACCACTATTTACAAGTATGAAAGTTTAAAATGAACTCAATGCAACACACAATGGATCAAATGATATTTAATCAAAGTCAAGCAAATGAACCCATTGTAAATCATACAACATGAAAAGATATTGTAATCAAAATTATACAAACCGACAACTAAAATCAATCAAACCACTACTTTTTTTTTTAGGACAACATTGATATATTTTCTATTGTTTTTGGTGTTATCTCGAAAGTTAAGTTTTCAAGGCTACCGTTCATATTGTTTCAGGTTTTCCTTAATACAATGTTATGTTTTTTGTGTAGTTTCTTCCCTAGAAGGGAGTTTTTTGAATGTTTAGGTTTTTGGTGTACCATTTTCTGAAAGATTTTGTGTTTTTCTAAGGCCCCTTTTCGAAAGCAATGTACAATGAAAAAGAAGCATGGATGACCCCAGCGTAAGATGGGAATATACAAAGGAAAAATGCCACATGTGTATGTTCAAGAAGGTTAGATGAAAAGGTGCCCCCAACGTTAGATGGGAATATACAAAGGTGATTCCATTAGGTAGAAACAAGAGTAGAGGAGCTAGATGACGACTTTGCAAAATAAGTTAAGTAGGATTTCTAGACCTGATGGGGAAACTAATCCTAGATAGAAGTGACAGTTACCCATCCAGATGTGAGAGTAGATTATCAACAAAAAATACACCGTAAGCACCGGAAACCAATTTTCACTCAAGGACCTGCCCAATGTGCCATAATTGCATGGTTTTCACACTTGGACAACCTGTTTTCTTTTTACTGTTTTCTTGATTTTTTAATTTTTTTGCTTGTTTTTTCTTTCTTGTATAAGGAACTTTTTATTTTAAGCATATAAGCACTTGAGGTGCATTACATTCATTGGTTCCTTTAATTCCTTTCCATTTGAGTGAGCTAGTTTATAAGCCCTTGATCCATATTTCTTAGTGACCACATAAGGTCCCAACTAGTTAGCCTCAAAATTTCCCTTCTTTTCTCTATTTTTAACAATGTTTTTTGGTTTTCTTTTAGAACGAGATCACCTACGTCAAACTCATGATGTATGATCCATTTATTATATCCTTGTGATACCCAGTTCTGATAAACCTTTAGTGATTGAGTACTCTGATATGCTTCTCATACGGTAATTTTAACTCTGCCAGTCGAGAAACCATGTAGTCTTCATCTTTATCCAGATAGTCTTAGAGAGATATTCTCAGGGAGGGAAGCTCAATTTCTAGGAGTATGATGGCCTTAGTGCCATAGAATAATGAATATGGAGTGGCATCAGTAAGGGTGTAGATGGAGGATCAATAGGCCCAGAGGGCGGGATGGATTTGGAGGTGCTAATTACGACTTGTTTTGCTAACCATTTTATCCATGATTTGAGACAATGGTTTTATTTGTGGCCTCTTCTTGTCCATTACCTTGAGGGTAATAGGGAGTAGACCATTTAAGAGGGGATTTGGAAGGGTTAGCAAAATTCTTTTACCATCTTGATCTTGAAGGACTTACCATTATTTGCGACAATGGTGGAAGGGATGTCGTAATGCGACAACTAAGGTGATTCATGATAAAATTTGAGATCTTTGCACCAGTTACTTAGGTTAGAGGGACAACCTCTACCAATTTAGTGAAGTATTTGGTGGCGGTAATGGTGTGGGTATGACCATCCGAGGAAGTTAGGAGTGAGCTTCCCTATGAGATCAAGTCCCCATTTTAAAAATGGCCAAAGAGTTGTGATGGGCATTGCAAAGCCTATGTGTGGTGCGTGTATCAAGTTGCCATATTTCTGACACAGTTCACACTTCTTGATGAATTTGTAACAACCTACTTCCATGGTAGGCCAATAATAGCCTACTCTTAATATTTTCTTATCTAGGTCCATGCTCGCTAGTATGTGCTCCACAAATGCCTCCATTGACTTCTTTAATAACATAGACTGGCTCAATATCATCCAAACAACCTAGCAGATTCTTGTCATAGCCACGACAATAGAGGGTGCCTCCAAGGAGGGTATAATGGGATATATGGTAGATAAGGGATTTTTTTCTCAGTATGGGTGATGTTTAGGGGAAATGTGCCATATTGTAGATAATTAAATATGGAATCGTACCAGGGTGAGAAAGGACCAACAACTTCACATGCCAAACTAGATTCTGGCATGTCATACGTGGGCACTCGTAATTACTCCACAAAGAATGGAATTTTATTTTCATGAGGTGAAATGCATAATAGAGATCCAATTTTGGCCATATAATTCACCGAGCGGTTGTGTTAATCTTGGCCTTTTATCAAAGACAATATGCACAAAGTATTCTTTCAAGGTCTCTACCATTTTCTTGTATGGAACATGTTTTTCATCTTTGACCTTGTATTCATCATTAAATTGTTTAATGATTAGTTGGGAGTCACCAATGAATCGTAGTTGTTAGATATTCCAGGTGATAGCTAACTTAAGGCCGGATGATGAGTGCACTTCATACTATGCAATGTTATTTATAAAAGGGAATCCCAAATGGAATGCTCATGGAATAACTTCTCCTGTGGGAGTGATGAGTACCACTCTTGATCATGATCCATGAAATGTGAATGACCCATAAAAGTGGACTTTCCATACGATGGAATCCTCGATATACATAATAGATGCATCTGACAGATATAGACACAATGGTTCCATTCCGGGTAGGGGAGCTTTAGCCAACTGATCCACCAATAGATGTCCTTTCATACATTTCTGGTTAACAAACTCAATGTCAAATTCACTAAGGATAATGATCCATATTATCCATTCATCCTGTGAGGGAAGGTTTAGATAAGAGGTACTTGATAGGGTCAACATGGGACATTAACTTGGTTTTGTTGTTAAGGAGGTAATGGAAAATTTTCTGGAAGGTAAAAACTATTGCTAGGCAAGCCTTTTAAATATATGGATAGTTCAACTCGTAGGAAATTAAGGTGTGGCTGAGGTTATAAGTTGCCATTTATTTTTGGCTAAGGTTGTATTAGGAAAGAAATGCACCAATAGAAAATTGAGTGGCTGAAATATATAGAAGAGAGGGGTTTTCACTTGAGGAAGGCGTCATGAGAACAAGTGGGTTGATTAGATATTTCTTAAGCAATTCAAAAGCCTTCTAAAACTTTTTTCCCCAGTTGAAGGTAACATATTTTTTTAGTAGATGTGTAAAAGGATGGCAATTATCCACAAGTTGTGATATAAATCGACGAATTGCCTGGATTTTTCCTTGTAGACTTCTTAGTTGTTTTAGGTTCTTAGGTGGAGACATCTCTGTGGTTGCTACAACCTTAAATAGGATATACCTCTATCCCTCTTGGTGAAACAATGAAACACATGGAGGTTTCCTGATAATATGACAAAGACACACTTTCTAGGATTAAGATGAACTTTATAATCTCGGAGACGTTGGAAGATACATCTCATCACTTCAGGGTGCTCTCCTTTGGTTTTATAATTTTCTACGATATTTTCAATGTAATATTCCATGAGGTCATTCATCATGTCATGAAAGATGACTGTCATTGTACGTTGATATGTAGCCCCGACATTCTTAAGTCTGAAAGACATGACCTTATAGAAAAATTTCCCCTAATACCCGTCCTTTAACAATTTGTCACTAACAGATTGTGTTGATTCTTCCTTTAACGATTAGTGCAATATTTGGATGCATCTTTCTTAAAATCCTTGATGGGTTTGGCTGGGTGTATAACAAGGTTGTCATATCGAAAAATTATGAATCCAAACTGATCATATCGATGTATTAGGCATGCAGGGAAGTCTGCATATTCCCGTACAATGTTACAAATACTTTTGATTCTTGTGCCGAGAGTGAAGCTCCCAAATTTATCATTCTAGGCTCTTCTTTTTAACCAATATAACACTAATCATTTCTTCAACGAGCATCTAGACGTATCTTCCATCCGTGTAGGATCAGGGGAAAGAGTAAGATCGAACTCCATAGGTGGTTTGAGAGATCATCATCTTTGAATGGGTACTAATACCTTTTCTATATCTTTCTTCCAATTTTTTTGTCCACTAGCACCTCAAAGAGGGTTTCTTGATGACTTATGTTTGTTTTCCTGCAAGGCTTTTCAAAATTACCCTTGAACTTGTTTACGATCTTTTTATTCAAGCGACCACACATCTCTGCTTCTTCTCCAAAGTATGCACATGTATCCAATTTGATAGAGAAACCTTTCTTGTGATCCCCATTTGGAATAGTATCCCTGAGTCCCATGAATTCTACAAATGCCTCATCATTCTCAAATAAATTGATTGGCACGTGAATTTTTTGATCCCAATCTATGAGTTTAGGATATACGAGGGTAACTTAAAAATTGGCTTGGGGATCAGATCCAGATAAGGTGAAGATATCTGACTTTGGAAATAGGTTAGTGGAGGCAAGATCCTCATATAGGCTACACTGGGTATTTACAGCATTTTCTGAATGAGACGAGCTATCCTCATCATTCAGAAGAGGTAGTGTCTATCTCGGAAGGTGGATCGTCATGAGGCCTGATACCAAGGCCATTCTTGTTTGACTTAAAGTGAGGAATAGGAACGATTTCTAGCCTTCCTTGTGTGTTTATGCCACATCCAAATCCATTATAGCCCATGACATACATCATGCAGTGGCCTTTGACATATTGTAGAGCTTGATGACATGATGCCATAGTGCCTTCAGGTATCCACCTGGTGGGTGTATCTAACATCTTCTCCTCAGATAAGAGACCACTAGGAATAAAATTCTCAAATGGTTTAGGGCATCTATCCCGAGTGCTCTTGAACTAAAAATATGGTTTACCACATGTCTTGGGTGATACTGAGAGGTCTGATATTAACAAGGCTTGTTGAAGAGTGAACTGATCATTTGGGCCATACTTTCCAAACCTTTCTTCCCATGATGTGAAGGGGTTGACCAACATACCAAAGTTCTGATTATAGGGAATGAGTACATCTGGATCTATATGTGCTCTTATAGTTTCTGTTTGTAACGAGATAACAATATCTACTGAAGGACATTAATATGTTGCACGAAAAAAATTGTGTAGTGCTCTACAATGTGTGAATGGTTATGCATAACTTGGGATGGTGATTTTTTGTCCTCCATGACACAATTTGATGCATTGATTAAATGTAGAGGGAATGGCTTGCATGGTGTGAATCCATGGGCGTCCCAGGAGCATGTTTTAAGGAAGATCCAATTCAAGGATGTGGAACGTTGTATCATGATATGTTGGCCCTACTTCCATGGGAATCACTATAGTTCTTGTTTATTCTCACTCCTCGTTATCACAGGCCATGATGGTAATAGTTTTAGCACCTAGATCTACTTTCGAATGGCCTAGCTGCTTAACTAGCTTCAATGTGTAAATATTTAGACCAGACCCACCAACCACAAGCACTCTTTTGATATTGTGACAAGTAACAATGACCTCTATGTATAAGGTTGAGTTATGCTCAAGGTTATTGAGCAGGATTGCATTTCAATCAAAGGATATGTGGTCATTGGAATCGAGGTTTGCAACCATCACTTGAAGGTGTGCAGGATCTGTATCTGTGGAGACCCCTAAACTCTGAAGCATTTTATACAGTATATTCTTATGAGCAGTGGAAATCTTGAGGACATCTAGGATTGAAATTCTAACCGGGGTATTCTCCTATTGTTTTATCAAGTTGTACTAGCCTTCTTAAGGAATAGGTAGACAATCCAGTATTACCAAACGAGCACATCGTGTTCCTACAGCACAAATGTTTCCAAAGATCCTAATGGTGTTCACTTGTTCATTAGATGAGTGGACACAGCCTATAAGGGAGTCAAATGGATTATCATTTGTTGGATAGACGTAGTTGGCAGTTCTATAGTCATTAGAGGCTTTCTCGTGATCTGGCTTCTTGTTCCTTTTATCCTCATGTTTGGGAAAGGGTTCTTTGAATATACCCATCTTCTCATTAGGACCCTATCTTGAGTCAGATGGTGAATCTACCACAATATTACCTTCTTCAATAAGGTCTTGTATAAAATGCTGCAACCTCATGCATCTATCAATCTTGTGTCCTTTGACACGATGAAAATCACAGTATTCATGCTCCTTAAACCAACTTGGCTTAGGTGCATCGTCTGGGTATGGTACCATTGTGGTTGGGTATTGCACCATGTTTATAGTGTCTAACTATTTAAGTATATCAGCTAATGATTTAGTTAGAGATGTAAATGTACGTTTCGTGGGTGCCTTTGGGTGAGGTCCTTGTGAAATATTTAATAGCAGACCACTCTGTATAACCTCGACTCTCTTGGAGTCTTTGATGTCGTTGTCAATGACATGTTTGTTCTTATTAAATAACTTTGGTTTTTCCATGGGTTTTGGCTCGTGTTTTTCCTTTGAAATGGGTTTGAGTGTCCCCTTTACAATGAGATCCTTCTCAATCTGACTGCCTTTCTCTATAACTTCTTAGAATTCAGTTTCACAATGAATCTATAAGTGGAAGGATATTTTTGGGTTTAAGTTGGGGATGAATATGCTTACCATTTGTTTTTCTGGAATGGCTCAAGGGAAACGACTCGCTAATCCGCATCATCACTGTAAGAATCCCACGAAGGTCTCATTGGGTTTTTGTTTAGCATTGCAGAGGTCGTTCATGGTAATATCATTCTCCATATTGAAAGAGTAATGTCGCACAAACTTTTCAGCTAGTGTGGGCCATGTCATGATTGATCCCTTAGGTATACTGAAAAACCATTTTAACGTTTGTGCTCCTAGGCTGCGAGGAAACATGCATATCAAATAATTATCACTGTAAGTGAATTCCTAGCAAGCCATGTAGAATTCTTTGACGTGATCATGAGGATCACCTTTTATTTTGTATTTTTCGAATTTAGGGATATCAAAGTGTTTTGGGAATCATAACATGTCTTTATCAAAGGGGTAAGGACATAACTCTTCATATAGATACTTTCTGTTGTGCCCTACATTACTCTCTTGTAGAGTGGTGAGCATTTTTTTCATTGATTGTAACTCATGTGTGATGAGTTTCTCTTTTTGGGAGGATTGTGATCTATTCACTTTAGCAACTTTGAATGTTGCATTGTCATATGGGTCAATGTGGAATTCATTTGATTTAGTCTTGATTTTATCCTTATGTGTATTCCTGCTTGAGCAACCTAAGGTCGCTACCTTTTAACTAAGTTTTAATAGTTGTCTTTGAATAATCTCCTCTTCGATTAGGGGATGATGTTTGTCGTCGAATCTAGGTGGAGGTGAGTCTTTGTGATCATGTCCAATTTTGACTTTACGTGAATCTTTAAAGTACGATCTCCTCTAACCATCTGTTGGTTTTGGTGTTTCACCTTCAACATTTTTGTTATGTGCACCCGAAGTGGAAGCATACCCTGCATCGAAAATATTGTTCATCTCAATGATAGAAGGTCGTAGAGGATCTTCCATTTCATGGTTGATGGTTTTAATTGTTGCTTCATGGTCTTGTGGTAGTTTATCTCCTAATTCGAGTACTCTTGCGAGTACTTGGTCTCTATTGTAGTATAGGATCTCATCAAAGTAAACTAGATATAGTTTGTGTTGGTCTTCAAATGAATCAGAATCCTCTCCACTATGGTCAACTAATGGTTCAGTGTCTTTAACCTCTTAAAAGAGGGGTCCTAGGTTATGACCATTGAATGGGTACGTTGAACTAAAAGGATTTAACTCTAAGTCACGTTCATCTTGTTTAGACACCATTTTTGTGATTTTTGGCATCACTGGTCTATGTGGTGCGAGGTTATGTCTAAGTGTATCCAAGTTGTAATAAACCTAGGCATACATGGTATGAGTTTCTTAGAGTCTCATTGTCTCGAAGTGTCCTAAGTACAAAATTGTGCAACTACTAGTATATTAGGAACAATCATGTAAACCTACTAGTAAATCAATCAATCACTCAAATTGTTTATAGAACACTGTACCCTAAGATATGGTTCCAAAGATAGGTGAAAAATAGATAGTGACAATACCCTATCACTACCTAGGTCG
Source organism: Taxus chinensis (assembly GCA_019776745.2). NCBI lineage: Eukaryota > Viridiplantae > Streptophyta > Pinopsida > Cupressales > Taxaceae > Taxus > Taxus chinensis. The sequence continues at coordinate 121,801,256 of CM034156.1, read as the reverse complement.
AGTTCAAATATAAACAAGACCTAAGCACTAAAGTTGTATTGACGCAATCTCTCCACAAGATATACTATGACCAATTCAGATGCAAACAAAATCTAAGTTTTTGACAATGGAAGTTGCAAATGTGAATATCGTAACAACAATACCTCGAAACATTTAACAAATATTGGAATAAGTGAGGTATTAGTATCAAGATGATGTTATCACGATACAAACAATGCAATATCAACGCTCTCAAAAATCCTTAAACAATTTTATTAATCATGCAAGCAGCGTAACAATACAATATGGAAAAGTATACCAAGTTCTCATAAATGAAAACAAGATGTAAGTGTCATAATTGTATGGCTAGAATGCGGGAAGAATAACAACTCAAAGGGTAAAACAATGATGAAACCAAACCTAGCTATGAAGATGATGTTGAAATCAAGATCAAGTGGCTATCAAAGATGTAAAAACATACCCACACACTTTAGACATTAAACAACTCATCCACAAACATGGATGAGTGTAAATGGATATAAAAGTGGCGAACACAATCTATGATAACACTCACGAAAAATGCCTTCCCTTGTCCCAAATGGAAACAAGAATGTAAAGGTATAGATCAAATGGGGTGGAAATAAACTAAGCGTTACTTGGGCAGAGTTTGGCCTCGTCCTAAGGCGAGAAATAAAATAAGCTAAGTAATACGTCGTGAATCTCATTCTGATTGACTCTTAGCTTCAACTTAAGTGGAATCTTTTCTTTTGTTTGAAAAACAAGGTTTTGAGTTAAAGTAAGTCGTCACTTCGTGAGAGTTTGAAAAGACATGATCATTTGGACTAGCAAAGTGGGCTCCAAGAAGATATGGATTCCCTAGGTATTTCTCTCAACTAGGTGTCACAAGTTTGTCTAATGCGAGCTCCATTTTCCAAAGTTTCCCAAGGAGTATCTCAGCTTTACTTTACCCCCTTCTAATACAATGAGCAACTAGTGTGTTTGGTTGTATTGTCACTGGGGTCGCGATACAGACAACTTTGACTCTAACTCACAAAATGTATCACTACTCAAGTAGGTAAGAAGAGTGCTTCCCATTTCGTCCACGAGGTTACTCAACGGTGGACTAATTTGGGGTTACTAGAACCACCCCCATTGTTATAGCTTAAGGTGTTATGCCAAAGGGGCTACATTCTAGTTAAGTGGATAGGGACGTACCTTTTTCTGAACTTGCATATACAGTGTGATGAATATGGTGTGTTTTTTATCTTTTTAGACTTAGTGTGGTTTTGCATAGAACACCTTTTGGCAACCTATGTCAAACACGTTAGTATTTTTTTAGCCTCCGATCCTTTGACAATCAATTTTGATCCTACACCAAGATTAGTAATTTTTCCAATATCATAATATAAAGAAGATAAACAGTTGCTTTTGATTTCCCATATCATCCTAAGACGCAAGGAAAGAGCACACACAACAATTTATCCCACTCAAACGTGGAAAGAAATGGAAAATACTTAAGTAATTTGTGAGAACGAAAAAATCCCTTTTAGCCAACTTTGAAAGTTAATCCTTTATAAAACTTAAATTGAAGTGATTGGAAAGCAAAGAGATGGTTTTTGAAACAATTTTGATCCCCAAGATCACCTAGAAGGTGCAAGGGAAGAGCATACGCTCTTCAAAAGACCTCTACAAATGAAAAATGCAAACACTTAACTAAGTTAGTCTAAAAATAAGATCAAAAGAACCTGCAAACCGCTGTTAGAAACCTACAAATTGTTAGAAAAATCTAGAAATTTGATTCTACAACTTGCAACAAAATTTTAACTTTTGACAGTGACACCTGCATGCCTAGAATGATGTGTGTGCGTGCCTAACAATGAATGTGCACCCTAAATGATGGATGCACTTGGCTATAGAAAAATACAGTGTGGCTTTACTCCTACACAAGCAAAATAGCATGTGTGTGTGTGGGTTTTAGTGGGTGCTCATGTAGTGTAAAATATGAGGTTGACATTGTGTTTAATTAACACCTACGCATCCCGAGAGGCTAGTGTGCTTGAAATTTTACGTGTGTGTGTGGATTAGAACATGTGTTTGCCCCTTTGTAAAATGGGTTGACAGTCAAACTGTAAGCAAACGGGTGCACAACCAGATAGGCAGGTGCGCGCCTAGGATGACGAGTGCGCACTAGTTCAGGACGCCTGTGCGTGCCCCTGGAAAACCACAAAAAACCATGGAAATGAAAAATCCCAAAATGCCAACAGGTTATTTTTTCACCATTAAAACTAATTTCTAGCTTGAACCCATTAAATATTCATGCAAAAGGGAGATTTAGCCCACCTAAAGTTAGTAAATTGTTTAGAACCAAGCTATTTAACCCTAAAAAGCATGAAAATTGTTAGAAATGGAAATGAAAAGCTTAAAAATGACTTCTAAAGGACTATGGAGTAAGTCCCACCGGGCGTTCCAAATGTGAACAAGGAAAAGTTACAAAAGCTATGAAATGAGGCAAGAACACCTAAGAAGCCCCAAAGCTTTAAACAATCAATCAATGGACCATCATGATAAGAGATAAGCAAGAAACCATTACTTTGCATGCATTAACTTGGAAATAAACAAGAAAACCTAGCATGTCTAAATATTCTCTACTCTTTGAAATCTATGAAAATGAACCTAATAAAGACACTAGCAATCAGTTGTGATTATTTGATCTTCAAGGTATTTGAGAATGAGAGCTCACCATTAATGGCTACAAAGCCATATGGTTCTTCCCATTTACCCAAAGCTTGAATGAAAGATGCAATAGCAAAGAAAATAGCTCAATAAACAATGAAGAAAGCTCTTAATCCTAAACAAAATACTATAGTTTATGCTAGAAAGGAGGAAGTGTTCTTAGAAATGGTCTAGGGGTAGTGGGGTATTTATAGTTTTCTATTTCCAAGAATGGAAGAATTTTGGTGCATGTGGGACAAATGAATAAGCCAAAAATAAATTTATGGTTTAGAAGAGGTTAAACATGCCTTAGGCTAGTTAATCTAGTTTTAGGATAATTAATCCTGATTAGTGAGAAATTAGGAGTCTGAGAGAGTTGTGAGAGGATCTACTCAATCCAATGAAATGGATTGATAACCTAGGAAGCTAGTAGAAGTGGTCTAGAAGGCAATTAGAAGAGGATTAAGCTAACAAGAGGCTATATTAGCCCAATTAGTCAATTATAAGAGGAATACGACCAAAAGGATGTCGTAAAAAGAGAGTTAGATAGACCTAATTGACGAGGTGTCGCCAATTTTAAAGAATTAGAATAGTTAGTGGAATATTATGAATAAGATTTATTTGATCGAACTATATGTGTCTAAATTAATCATGTATGTGGGATAATATGTAATAGCTTACAAGACGGCTTACAAAGAATACATGTTTGTCACATCTATTACATTACTAATGCAAAGAGAAAGGTAAGATGAAGGGTCTTAACATCCACTCCCCCTTAAAAAGCTTTGTCCTCAAAGCTATAATTATGGGAACTGATGTTAAATCTGGTGAAGGGGTTCCCAAGTCACATCTTCTAGTTGCATGCCATGCCACTGGATCAATATAAAGTTGGTGGAAATACCTGTCAAGAATTACGGAAGGCTCGAGAATGATGGATCCTTCACTATCAAGCTCTGGTAGTACTATTTTTACCGTGATGTGTTGGCCGAGAACTTTCCTCAAATAAGAGACATTAAAAATACATGATGAATTAACGAGCTAGGTGGAAGCTCAAGCTTGTATGCAATAGCACCAATCTTTTGGAGAACTTTGTAGGGTCCATAAAACTTAGGGGAAAATATTTTGACGCCATTTGAATTTCAAGGAAGTCTATTTGTATGGTTGTAAGCATAGAAAAACCATATCCTTGGGCTGAAATTTGTGTGAGTGGTGTGGATTTACTTCTTGTTTTATATGATTTTGCACCTTATGGAGATTAACCTAAAGAGTGTGGAAAATTTAGTCTTGTTTGATGAGGGTGGTGTTGACCGCATGAACTAAAGAAATTTTAGGAGTGTAAGGGAGGAGAGATGGTGGCGGTTGGCCATAGACTACTTCGTATGGAGACATTTTGGTGGAGGTGTAATATGAGGTGTTATACCACCATTCAAGAAGAGGTAGCCACTTGACCCGTTGTTTTTGGTGCTCAAAGGAAAAACATCGAAGGAAAGTTTCCAAACATTTGTTAACAATTTCAATTTGACCATCTGTTTGGAGGTGATATCCTGAACTCATCCTCAATGGGGTACCTTTCTGAGGAAATAATTCTTTCTAGAATTGGATGGTGAAAGCAGCATCACTATCTGAGATGATGGGGGTTGGGAAACCGTGGACGCAAAAGATTCAATGAATAGTTGGGAAATGGTTGAGGTCATATATGGGTGGGATAATGAACAAAAATGGGAATACTTGGAGAGGCGGTCCACTATGACAAAAATTATTGAATTTCCAACAAATTCAGAAAGCCCTTCAATGAAATCCATGGAAATATCAGTCTAGATCTGGGTTGGAATGAGTAATGGTTGTAATAAACCTGGTTGCCACTATTTTACCCTAGTTAAGTTGACTTGTATCACATTCCAATACAAATTGTATGATGTATGCCTTCATTCCTTGTCAAAATAAATTCCTACAAAACCAATAATATGTTTTTTAAAAACCTAAGTGACCAGAAAATAGAAAATCATGGAGTTCAAGAATAATTACATAACAAAGCTCAGCTTTAGATGGTAACATTAAGCGCCCTTTATACGGAAAATAGGTGTCATCCCCAAGATTAGTGTGGGGATGAGGTAGGATTATATGCCAATTGTTGGAAGAGGCATTGCAGAGTTGGATCTTTGTTCCACTCTTGTTGGAGTTGTGGAAGCCATTCGGGTATGGGCACAGATACTTCGCATAGGGAGACTTGATCCTCAAAAGTGCGAGAGAGAGTATCAATAACCACATTGTCTTTTCCTTTCTTATTTTTGATCTCATAATAATACCCTATAAGCTTCGAGACCCAATTTTTTTGACCAGGTTATGAGACCTATTGTTCAAGGAATTACTTCAAACTATGATGATCTATCTTGATGCAAAAATTCCTTCCTAAAAAGTATGGTCGCCAATCTGTGTTGCATGAAAAATTTATATCATCTCCTCCTCATAGGTAGACATAACTAAATTCCTTCCCAACATAGGTTTGCTAATGAAGGCAAACAAACGACCTTTCTGGAGAATAAAAACACCAAGGCCATTGCCACAAACATTACTTTTGATGACAAAACTCTTGGTGAAATCTAGCATGCCTAAGACAGGTGTACTGCACATATCTTGTTTTAAGGTTTCAAATGCCTCTTTAATCACCTCATTCCATGGAAAAGCATCTTTTTTCAACATGGTTTTCAATGGGGTTGAAATTTTACCATAATCCCAAAAAAAAATTATGTATTATCCTATGAGACCCAAGAATCCATGAAAGCTTCGGATTGTTTTGGGGAGTGGCCAATTTTGCATGGCACTAATTTTATTTGGGTCCACGTGGAAACTCTCTACAGAGACAATATGTCCTATATATTCAACTTCATTTTGGCCAAAGGAGCACTTTGATTTTCTGGCACACAACTGATTGTCAGCGGGAAGTTGTAATGCCCTATCAATGTGTTGTAGATGCTCAGCCCAAGTTTGACAATAGATCAAGATTTCATCATAGAATACCATGATGAAATGACAAAGGAAGCGCCGATAACTACAAGAATTTTGGTAAGGTGTGTGACATACGATACTATTCTTTTCATATTTATAATCTTTAGATAATTTTGGTAGCAAGGCTTATCAAAAATTTAATATTTGAAGGTGTCTGGATGCCCATCAAAAAATAATTTGTTTAATCAATTTTTTAACTCATATAACACAATTAATCTAGCATGTCAAGAACTTATAGATGCTTAAATCATCCCATATATGGAAGCACATGGTTTATGATACTCAAAACCATATGTTTTAAAGACATATATTTTGAGAATTAATGAACTACACGTGGATATAAAAATAAGAATCATTCATTTTGAATTTTAATGATGTATGGAGATAGATTACTTGGAATTTTCATTAAAAAGGTAAAATATCAAAAACCTTAGGATTACATTACACGATAAATAAAATGTTTCTTATAAATGAGGTAGATGATGAATCAAATATTGTGTTGTTTATAGTTTCCACTTGTAGAGTTTCTCTTCTTGGAAATGCTCATGGATATCCTATAAATGTTCATCAATATGTAGAAAGGTTTAAGTGGTAGATCATGAAAATGCCTTATTGATGACTAATCAACATTGTTCATATTTTGCATTATTGTGGTGGCTCCTTGTTTTTTATGCTTCTCTTCAAATCTTGTCTTCGTTAGTGCACTAAGCTCCAATTTTAGCACACATTGGGAACGTAGAAAAATCGTAATGGATATTTAATGCTCATCAATGTGTAAAAGGGTGTGAGTGGTAGACCCTCTCATGCCTTATTGATAGCTAATTGAACATTGCTAGTCTCTTTTGGTATTGTTGAGGCTCATTGCTTCTTTTTTTTGCATGTTTATCTTCCATTCTGATCTTCGCTAGTACACTAGGATTCATTTTTGATACACATTGGGAATGTAGAAAACTATTAATGGATATGTAAGGCTCGTCAATATGCAGAAAGGTGTAAGTGTTAGATCCTCTCTCGCCTTATAAATGAAATTTGAACATTGCTCATATCTTATGGTATGTTCATGTCTTCATACTTGTATAATTTTTGTGTTATGCTTCTCTTAAATGATTGTCTTTTTTGGTGCACTATGCTCCGATTATAGCCGACATTGCGAACTGAGAAAAATATTAATGGATATTTAACTCATAGATATTGTCTTCATGGGCATGATAGGACACAAACACTTGATGAAAATATGGAAGCATGGTTGTTTTAAGCATTGAAATAACACACTAAACTCAAGACCACTAATTGTAAACTTTTTGAGATAAGAAAATGGTAACCATAATAACCAAGAGATAGTTCAAATTTTAACAATAAAGACATAGAAACAAGAATGGGAAAATCAGTGCCATGTGGATGATGCATTCAAATCATTCCAAAAAAATGTAACGAATAGGCCTTCAAGGAAATACACTTACCTTTGCAAATGTTGTCTTGGCATGTTATCTTTGGATTGAATGGCATAAAGATCTATGAACAATTACTTAGTTATGGGTTTGAATCTAACATTATTATTTCCATTGTGCTTATTGACATGTATACAAGTGTGAAAGCATAGAGAATCCATGCAAGTTGTTCCACAAAATTGTTCAACGTGATCTAGTCTCTTCAAATACCACGATAGTGGCATATAGCATGGGATCGTGAATAACACACTCAAGATCTTTCAAAAATGCCAAAGAGATATGTATTTTTCAAGACTTATATGTTTACATAATCAACATAGAATGGGTTTATTGAAGACGCAATAAATTTGATTTGAAAAATGTCTCAACAAGCATTGGTCACATGCAATGCCATGATCACATGAATTGCACATAATGGGTAAGCTGATATGCTTTGACATTACTCCCAAAAATACCTAAAACATATGCATATTCTGGGAAAGATATGACCATGGAATTCACATAGAATGGACTTTTTGGGGAGGCCCACAAAATCTCTTAGGAAATGCTTCAGTGAGGTGGTCTCATGGAATGCTGTGATTTTAAGATTTGCACATGATGGGTTAGTTGAGGAGGCCTTGAAAATTTTTGAGGAAATACCTCAAGGAGACACATTATCATGGAATGCAATGATTATATGATTTGAACAAAATGGCATGATGAGGAAGCCTTAGAACATATTAAATAGTTGTAATTGGCCTGAATCAAGACATTTAAATACCCTTGGTGTCATTCTCCCAATTTGTGAATATTTGGCATCTCTAGAACATAGCATGGAGAACCATGATAAAATAAATTAAATTGGATTACAATTTGATATATTAGTTATAACATGTTGACTTACATGTATGCCAAATTTTGTTAGTGACATGCGTTGATAGACATGTATGCTAAATTTGGGAGTATAGAAAAGACATGTGTGTTATTTGGAAAAATTCACCAACTAAATTTCATCTCCTAAATAAGCATGATTACAAGATATATTGTGCATGGATGTGCAAATGAATCCCTAATACGCTTTGAAAAAAATAAACACTTCTCATGGACATTGTCTTCATGGGTATGACATGACATAAATGCTAGATGAAAATATCAAAGCATGGTTGTTTTTAGAATTTATATAGAGCACTTGCTAAATCCAAGACCACTAATTATGAAATTTCGTTCTAAGATAAGAGAAAGGTAACCATAATATCCAAAGATGACTCAAACTTGAACATTAAAAACACATAAATCAAGAATGGTAAAAGCATAGTTTTATTAAGGTGGAAGTGGAACTATTCAACAAAAATCAAGGAATAATCCTTCAAGGAAATAAATTTACCTTTGCAAATATTTTCTTGCCATGTGTTATTTTTACATCTTGGGATCAAGGCATGAAGATCTATGAACAAATACTTAGGTAGGGGTTTGAATCTAACAATGTTTCATCCATTTTGCTTATTAACTTGTGTACAAAGTGTAGAAGCATAGAGAATACATGCAAATTGTTTGAAAACTTTGATCAACATGCTTTGGTCTCATGTAATGTCATGATTATAGAATAAGCATATAATGGTATTGTCAATAATGTACTCAATATATTTCAGAAAATTTCAAATTGAGATGTGTTTTCTAGAAATTCTATGATTACAGGATTTTTACATAATGGATTTATGGAAGATGCAATGAAATTGTTTGAAAAAAGTCCTTAATGAACAGTGGTTGTATGGAATGACATGAACACATGGCTTAAACTTAAGGGGTAAGTTAATAAGGTCCTAATTTTATTCTGAAGGTATGTCCTAGAAAGCAATGACTATGGAAATTACACCTAATAGAATTTTTGGAGAGACTAAAAAAAATGAGGAAATGCCTCAATGACATGTGGCCGCATGGAATGTTGTGATTTTAGGATTTGTAGATAATGTGTTGATAAAGGAGGCCATGAAACTCTTACAGGAAATGCCTCAAAGAGATAAAGTATCATGGAATGTAGTGATTGGAAGATTTGAATAGAATGGGCATGGTGAGGAAGTTGTGGAACATAATTTTAAAAAATTGCAAATGGTTGGCACTAAACCATATTCAAAGACCCTTGGTTTTATTCTCCTATGTGAAAATTTAAAATCTATATATTAGGGCATGGAGATGCATAAAGAAACTAATTAAACTAGATTACAATATGATATGTTAGTTATAAACATGTTAACAGACATGTATGCCAAATTTTGTGATTAAAAAGTGTTTAACGGACATATATGTTGACTTTTATTAGTGAAAAATATGTTGATATACATTTATGCCGAATTTGGGAGTATAGAGAGGTCACATGTGTTATCTAAAAAAATGCATCAATGAAAATTGGTCTCCTGGACAATCATGATTGCAAGATGTGTCATGTGTGGATGTGCTAGGGAATCTCTAAATTGTTATGAACTAAAGCATTTTTCATGGACATTGTCTTCGTAGGCATGACACAACATAGAAACTAGATGACAATATTAAAGCGTGGATGTTTTTAGCATTGAGATAACACACTTGTTAGACCCAAGTGCCAAGACCAATAATTGCATACTCACATTATGAGATAAGAAAATAGTAACCATATGTTTACACCCTAGTAAGATTTTAGAATTTTATTTTACAATAACTAAAAAGGTAAGAGTTAGCAATATGCAGACTATTTTGATCTAATTAACTTCCAACATCAACCATACATAAATAGAATAATGTATTCAAACTTGAAATGATAAAGATGATTGATAAATGATAAACAACTAGCTCAAAACACAAGAGGAGAGATAGACTTAGTTGTTCAAGATGATTCTGGAGTGATTTGCGTGTGCAGGGAAGTGGACTAAAAAGATCTGCAGCTGTGGATTTCACACAGAATATTATGGCACTGGAAATTGACCAGGTACATGATTGTACATGTTTTGTATAGTCTAAATAGAAGATGTACAACCAGGACATAAGTTACATTGTTTCAAATCTTGAGACAATTAGGATTTGTAACTTCCTATGTGCTTCACTTTCCTAAAAATCATGTTCATTGTGTGTCACTCAAGATGACCTGCGACGAATTTTAACAAATTAGAAACCCTAACAACTTGCAGAACCCTTCATCAGAGCATTAGCAAACAAAAAGAGAAAATTATGTTTGTACATTTGAGGCTGTAAAACCCTTGGCATTTCAATCACATATACTAAACCAATACAAGTGTTACATATTATATCCTCATTATGGAAACCAAGCCTCATGTAACCTAAGATCTCGTGCAAGTGTTTATAATTAACCAACCCCCTAGGAGTGCCCTCGTGTCTCTTAACACCAAGATAGCAGGCTATCTGCGTAGTATAGAATATACCCAACATGGTAATAGTGAGATGTGGTGTGCCTTAGATATTTTTCCTAACCATTTATTTATTGAAACCCTTGTCCAATTCTTGGAATGACTTTTCACTTGCTAACTTGGCTCTATGATATTTGTATGCTCGTATATTTTAGAGGATTTTGGGTGATCAATCCCCAATGTTGTGTCATATGAGATAGTAGAGAGGAGAAAGAATTAAGCATTGAATAACCCATGTGCTTCGATGCCTTCCCCATTTTGAGAATTTGATGAGAGAGAAGGAAAGATCAATCTACAAAGCTCACAGTTTTTATTCAATGCTTTCATTATTTGGGAATCTGGAGAGATAAGAGGAAAGATCAGTCTACAAATCTCATAGTATTGATTTGATGCTTTCCACTAAACCCACAAACCACACCGTTGTAGACATATCTATGCCCAATTTGCTTCAACTTGAAAAAAATAAACCTTATAATGAATGGACGTTGGCATGCCCCCATAAGGCACTACTATGTTTGAATTGATTATGTAGAATTTTGAAAAATTGAAGGGGAGAAGGAGGACCATACCCTCAAACTCATTTTGTAAGTGTATTTAAAATAGCATTGTGAAGAAGTAATGAAGTGTTAATGCCCCTTGTAACCTTCTCTAAATTGTGTCATATGTATCTGTAATTTTGTATAAATCATGTAAACAACTTATAGAACTGTAGAAATTGAAAATTTTAGAGAAAATACCCTTTGTATGGGAACATATGGAATGGTCAAGACCATACCAAAATTCAGGTTGTATTGTATGGTTTTGACCTTGTTTGAATTATGCCACATTTCGTTATATGTGACCTTTTCTAAGGATCTGAGCCCTATGAAAATTTGTTCTTGCATCATATAAATTATATGTACTGTGTATAAATGCCTTGTTCAATGCCCCATATTTTGAGGCGTATGTGATAAAGCATGTGAGTGCATGGAACAAAAGAATAGATTTGTACCCATGTGCAAAATGTTTGATACTCTACGTAGGATCACATAGAAGGATAAATCGGTGTCCACTATTGAAAATTTGTAATTGCAAATGGAGTTGCGTATGGTGGCAACCATTGCACATAAAATAACCATCATGCAACAAAAAACAAGCAAGAATACTTGTGTAAAACAAATATTACCAGTAGATAATAATAGCAATCATGTCCTACTCCATAGAAAAACAAGTATAGAATTAGTATAGCAATCATGTCATAAGTCATAGCAAAAACAGTAGCAAAAGCATCATTGTAAGTTATGGATAATATAGTAATAAACAACAATACACAATCAAGAAACAAGTAACATGTAGAAGCATAGTCATATGTAGGCATAGATCAACAAACATGGGACACCCACATGTCACTAAATAATTACAGTAGAAGGCACAATGTGCCACATTCAGATAAATGAGTGCATATACACAGAATAGGCATGAAGCAACAAAAATGGGACACCCACAGTGTCACAAGACAAGAAATTCCCTTAGGTAGTATAAAGAAAACAATCATAGCATTGCAATCAGAGGGGCCCATTGAGTGAATCCACAGAGTAAGTAATCAAGGAATGAATATACATAAATAAGTAGTGACAACAACATAGAAACCAAGTGTTGCAAACAATAGTAGTAACAATCAAGATGGCAAGATATAGCATCATTGCATAAAACAAGTGGTGATAACTCAAATTTGAACAGTAAAAACACATAAACAAGAATGGGAAAATCATTGGCCTACGGACAAGGCATTCGAATTGTTCCAAAAAATGTAACAAATATGCATTCAAGGAAATAAATTTACCTCTGCAAATGTTGTCTCAGCGTGTTATCTCTAGATCATGGTATGAAGATCTATGAACAATTACTTAGGGAGGGGTTTGAATCTAATATTATTTTTTCCATTGTGCTTATTGACATGCATGTACATGTGTAGAAGCATAGAGAATGCATGCTAATTGTTCCACAAAATTTATCGATGTGATCTAGTCTCTTGGAATGCCATGATAACGGGATATAGCATGGGACTATCAATAATGCTCTCAAAGTCTTATAGGAAATATGAATGAGAGATTCTTTTCCCAAGACTTTTATGTTTATAGAATTAGCACAAAATGGGTTTGTTGAAGATGCCTTAATGAACAATGATCACAGACTTGCCAATAATGTGTAAGTTGATAAGACCCTGACTTTATGCACATTATTGGAAAGCAATGACAATGGAATTCACACAATGGAATTTTCGGGGAGGCCCACAAAATATCTAGGAGGAAATGCCTTGATGAGGTAGCCTCATGGAATGCCATGATTTTAGGATTTGCACATAATGGGTTAATTGAGGAGGCCGTGAAATTCTTCTAGGAAATGCCTCAAGGAGACACAGTGTCATGGAATGCAATTATTAGAGGATTTGAACAAAATGGGTATTGGTGAGGAAATCGTGGAACATTTTAAATAGTTGTAAATGGTTTGCATTAAGACATATTCAAAGACCCTTGGTGATATTCTCCTAGTGTGTGAAATCTGACAATTAAACTAGATTACAATATGATATGTTAAACATGCTGTCAGACATTTATCCCAAATTTTGTTAGTAAAAAGTGTGTTGATGGATATGGATGCCTAATTTTATTAGTTACAAATGTGTTGATAGACATGTATGTTGAATTTAGGAGTATAGAGAGGGTGTGTGTTATTTGAGAAAATGCATCAATGAAAATTTGTCTCTTGGACTATTACTATTGCAAGATATGCCATGTGTGGATGCTAAGGAATCCCTAAAATGCTTTGAAAAAATAAAGCATTTCACATGGACATTATCTTCATGGGCATGAGATGACATAGAAACCTAGATGAAAATATGAAAGCATAGTTATTTTTAGCATTGAGATAGCACACTTTTTTTGGATATATAGGGGAATCGTTAGCGATCTTTCATTTTTTACTAACTGGTTATGGGTTCGAATTTGGAAGCCGCCACTATAACCCCCGCCTTGCCTTAGGTAAACATGACTCGAAGTGATGGAGACCATCGGTGGCTCGGGTTTGGAACTACCATCATCAAGTTGACGTCCCTCATCGGTGGTTCGGGTTTAGAACTACCATCATCAAGCTGACGAACACTCAATAGAGTTATGTCAGTCTACTCCCTCTACCCCACAAGACTTTCCTCCGAAGTTTTGAACCTAAGTATCCTTTTAATAAGTGCCTAAAACTTACCAATCCACCCAGCCCTTGGACTAAACCCAAGGGCCAAGACCACGAATTGTAAACTTTCATTGTGAGCTAAGAAAATGGTAACCATAATAACCAAATGAAAACTCAAATTTAAACATATAAACAATAAAGGGAAAAGCATGGGCATGCTTAGGAGTGGAACTATTACGGAAAATGCAAGGAATAATACTTGAAGGAGATAAAAGTTACCTTTGTGGTTGCTCTATCGGGATGTGGTAGTTTGTCATCTCATGATCAGGGCATGAAGTTCTATGAACAAATACTTAGGGAGGGATTTGAATTGAACATTGTTTTGTGCATTGTGCTTATTGACATGTATACAGAGTGTGGAAATATGAAGTATGCATGCAAACTGCTCAACAATTTTCATCAGCATGGTCTTGTGAATAACGCACTCAAGATCTTTCATGGATGTGTGTTTCAGTACGTTGTCTCCCAGACAGCCATGATTGCAAGACATGTCATACATGGATGTGCTCAGCAATCCGTAAAACACCTTGAACAAATGAAGCACTTTGTCAAAAAACCAAAAGCAATGATTCTCTATCGACACTTGTGTTGGGCAAGAGTTAAGACACATGTATGCCAAAGCCAGGTGTGCACTTCTAAATAATCATATCAAAGTCAAAGTCACCATGAAAATGGATTGCCGTCATGGTTGTCTATTGTTGATCGAAGAAGGATTTTGCAAGCTTTCGTGCATGCTAACAGCGTAACTATGGCTCAAGATGGTACTGGGAATTACAAAACTAATCTAGAAGCACTAAATGTTGCTCCAAGAAATAATCTTGGCAGATACTGAAATATGTGAAGACTAAGCTTGAGCTGAAATCATCGTATGCTAAGTAAACATTATTAGATTTCCATTAGAGTTTTGAATAGCAGGTGGTCATGGATGAGTATGTTCTTGTTAACTATAACCTAGTCGATAGCATTGAAGCATGTGAGTAGAATCGGTAGATAGATTAGGCAGGTTGGTCACTTTAGACGGTTTCATATATAATCTCAAACTAGCGGTTTCTCCAAATGGTCCAATTTTATGCCGAATGGCATTACGTTGTAAGGTATATTTTAGATGTTTTTTGTGGCAGTTTATGTGATGGAGGAGGGTAAATGTTGGAAGGTAAGTATGATGTAATTAAGTTAAAGTTTTTTTTTTTTTTTGGTATTTAGAGGAACCATTACATATTACAATTTTGTAGCACAATCTCTACTAGTCTTGGTAAACTTTAGTCTTGCGTGAGGAAGGGACCATCAGGTGCACAAGTTTCATACCACCTCCATTTAGCTGAGGTCTAGGTTTCATACCGCCTTCGTACATTTGGTGCACACTTCATACCGCCTTTGTACAGTTGGCGTACACTCACGGACATTGGTCAAACTTCTCCAGCAGCACCTCGTACAGTTGTCGCACACTCAAGGACATTGGTCAGACTATTCCTCTAAGTTAAAATTATCGCCGTAACATTCATTGAGAGTGACATGTTTGTTGCTACGAAAAGAATATGGTAGATAAATGACAATAATAATATTATAAAGAGTTAACTTATTTAAGTATTTTAGATAGGAAGGAAACAAAAAGTAAAAGTAGTCCACATAATCATTTTGTAAGTTCTAACTATACATAGATAATTAAATATACTATTTCAGCATGCTCCCCTTCCTACTTGATCAAAGCCAAATCGAAGATTGGGTTGGTTGCAGAAGTTTTATTTGTGTTGTACCCTTTGGGTTAGTTGGCCAATTATGCTGGTAATTTTTCTATTTTTTTGAGAAAGTAATGTAATAGCCATGGAATAGAATAGTTAATGTTTGTTGATCTAGAATGGGTTTTGTTTTACAGAATGCTTGTAACTGCATTTGTGGCCTGCAATTATAATATTTTTTTTTATTGGTTTATCAGGGAAAGGAAACCAATGAAAATCCTCGTTGATCCATCATTCAAAAAAATAATTTCTATGTACCACTTCTAACAATGGGATCTAAAACTACTGCCCACATTTCCCAGCAACCATTGCGCCATTTCTTACTTTCAAGGGAATTTGCATAATCTAAGGCTTGCGAAATCATCAGAGACAGAAAACATTCTCGGCATTTAGATAAATTTGTAACATTTTTTTATTGATAAATGAATAGTTCCAACCATCACCTGGTTGTCAGATCTATTAGGGAGCCAAGTTTTATGACTCAAAACTGTGATCCAGCTTTAGTAAAGGCCATTTTAACAAAACATGTTGTAAAATTGTTCAAAATTGCACCATCATCATCATCATCTGGATATAGGCACTCTCTCGGCATTCAAGAGAATAAAAATTATATAAGTATACAGTCGAGCTTTCCATCAAAGTATCGTCATGATAACCCCCGATCAAAACCAGTTTTTGCTTCACCAAATGACAACGAGGATGATTTATAATTCCTTTTCCATTTCCAGGTGTCTTGGGAATGTGGGGAAGCATTTTCCATGTGTTGTGTATACGCTCACTCTGTAGTCGTAGTCACCATGGTCATTCCTCCCATAGAATCATACACATGCGTTGCTTCGAAATCTTTAATCTTTTTCTGTATTGATAAAATTGGGGGCTATTTAATACGGCCTTCTAACTTTTACAGACACCCTATATCATTTGGAAGCTTTCTAAATCGAGTTCCCATTTACAGCAATGGCGACACTGTATTCTACAGTCAGGGTCAAAAGAGTGAGTTCATGACTGATTTGCACCGACTTCCTCCCACTTTCTCCATTTGTGAATGGTGTCAAACTGCAGGATGACAAAGTTGCAGTAGCAGAACCAGATGTGTGCTAGAAGAGGCAAGACTCGGGTGATCCCTTAAGGCATATACTCCATATTACCCCAAGTCTTGGAGAAGAAATTATATTAATGTCTACATATGACCAAAAGTAGGTGGATCAGCCTAAAGATCACGCACGTTTGCAGTCAATGATAAAGTTAATTTTTTGACGCCCACATACTAAATTTAGCTGTGGCGCATTGGTAAGTGGCATGAGTTGTTTGGAGGAGGTCACCGGTTCAATTTTGCTGCCCTCCATCACGAACGTGCGTGATGGATAGGGCCAGCCAAAGTAGGTCAATGGGACTCAAGGACACAATAGTTAAGAATAGAAAGTTTGCCTCGTACTTTGATTGATTTTTTCCTTCCTTTTATGAGTGCATAGGAAGAGCAGGGTGCTTTCGCTTGTTGGTGTTCTTTCCGATCTCAGCACATTTCATAAGTCGCATAAGTGAATAATCAACCATATCACTCCACCAGTCACACAAATCTATATCTAGGGAGTGGCTGGGTCTGAAACTCGCCCTGACGTGGGTATTTTTATATAGGGGAGCCCCATCCCCATGGAGATAGTGCCCCTAGCTAGAGGAGAATTGTAGAAATAAAAAAAGGGATTAAAAACAGGTATATAAGAAAAATAAAGAACGTTGTCACTAATAAAGGTGGTAATGAAATCAATATTGAACGTCAAACAAGAGCCCCAAAAATATGCACCGATGTAGAATGGAAGGAAATATCATTAACTATTTGTATTTTTACTTGAAGTGGAGGAGTTGTTCGAGTCATCACCAATTGTTGTGGAAAAGCAAACAATGTTTGAGTTGGGAAGTATCCAAGGTCAGAGGGGCCAAGCTAGGAGACCTTAAGAGGAAGAAAAACACTTCCCCTAGAATCTCCCCTAACGTCCAAAGCCAATGTAGCTCTTGTAGTAGAAAAGAAACTCATGATGTGAGTCTACCCTTGTGGTCATGAGTTTGATTGGTATGTATTAGATCCATGGCATAGAGAAGGGGTAAAGCCACGCCAATGGGAAAGTGCATGGTCGCGATGGTGAGGGAGAGCAGGTTAGGGATTTGAGTAATCTGAGTAGTAATGGTGAACCAAGAGAAGTGTCATGTAACTCATATATCAACTTTGATATGTGAAGTATCAGTTTCCAATGGGCAATTAGTGTTGTATGTCACCTAGTTGGGCTAGAAAAACAATGTGATTAGCATAGGGCTCTAGAACCTCTAGACCCCCCTGTAGGTATCTACACCAAAGGGTGACAACCTTGTGAAGATAAAGGTCCCGGCACTACTGAGAAGGTATGGCCCTATGGGTCCCTCTCAATGTGAATGATGAATGTAGATGTGACAAGGGGAAGTAGCATACGACTATGAAGACCCCCCCAAAAGAAGATAAACCTCTCTAAACATGTAGCAACATGTATCTAGAGTGGGCATTACAAACCATAAGTGAAACTCTAGACTTGGGTCTATTCCGAATGATGCAAGCCACGCCCCTAAACCATGGATACCACCTGATTTGCAAGTCTCACGATAAGATGTTGAAACCCACGAGTGCCCTGTGATTGGAGGGAGGGCCCTTTCGAGGATCTTATGGGTCTTAGTGAGGAAAATGAGATACCATGAAGCAATAACATCCTGGAAAGTACCTTTAAAAGACCATATATTGGACTGTAATTCCAAAGAGCAATGGAGATGCCACCACCACCCTCCAAGGCGATAATTCGCCATCATGCTAACAAACTAGGACATGACCACACAAGAGGAGAATAATCACAAATAATGGATTTACAATCTTGGATAACTACCGGTTTATTTTTTTTTCTGGTGGCTATAACTTGAACACAAGCTTTCCGAAGCTCCTCCACTTGGAATTTTGTAAGATCTACATCTAGGTAGATTTTTTTGTGGAGGGAGGGGAGCTTCTTCTTAGCTCATAAAGCCTATAAGTGTTCATTTGTAGACCGGAACTGAATGGTCAAAGTGTTGTCTGATAAAGTCCAAGCTCGGTTAAGGGGGATATCCTTAAGGTCCAAGGATTTGTGTAAGAATGTGTGACCTTCCTATTAAGAATCAACTAGCTTAGTGAGGCCACAAACATGGAGATTAAGTGCTTTGTTGTGCCACACCCTTTCTTTTGCACACTTTGCTTGGAAAGTTATCTCAACAACTAGAGCTTTCTTTCCTTTTACCACTTGTACCCAAAAGCCTTGTTTGTCTACCTATTTTTTAATTGATTGTTGTTGGGCCATGGTTTTAGCTTCTAAATGTTCATGTTGAGTTATTATCTTCAATTATTTATTTTGACTTTCGCAACCACTTCATTAAGCAATTGGAGACATGGACAATCAGTAGGAGTAGCTAGAGCTTGTTCAAGCTTGCCAATCCTTTCTTATAAATTTGAAATGATATTATCCTTCTCCTACAATTGTTTTCGAAACAAGTACAGGAGGTCTTGAAGTTCAAGGCCCAATTTTTTTATCATATACATCCATCGGCAAAGGCTAAAGTATTTTTTCCAGGCAGCAAGGCCTTCAGGAGGTGTGTAGTTTTAAATCCCTAAATTAATGGGAGTTCCATGCTTGGAGTTGACAGGAGTTCCTACTTGAAGCTCCTTTAGTGTGGTGGTTGAACAATGGCGTTTTGGTTGAGTCTACTATTTTCATTCAAAATTGAATATTGAGAATCGGTGCCTTAACTTTTTGGATCATTTTCAAATCAGTTTTGCCCTCTACAAAATTTGGAAATCGTACTTTGGTCCTTACACTATTAAATCACTTACAATTGTGATTTTCCTATACAAAATTCCCTGAAAAAGGGACTAAAACTTGCTTCCCAATTTTTTTGGCCTAGTCTAATGAAAAATCATGTAAGTTGTGAGACAACTTCGATATAGTTTCTCACTCTCAATCACTGTATATCCTTGCAACTTGCATTTTTGTTCTTTCAGCTCACATCTTGTTTGTGCTTTCATGATATACACCCTTGAGTAACCTCAATCTGGTTTGTACCTACTATCACATGCTCTTGGTGTGTTATGTTATGGTGAGAAAATAAACCCTACACGAGTAGACAAAGAGGTAGTGAGAAATGCAAAACTACGAAAGAACATTGATCAGAATCGAAGGAAAATCCATGTGAGTTTATGATTATGGAAAATCCACGTACACTGACAAGATGACAAGGAATAGTAAAAAAAGAAAAGGTGACAACAATTCGGGACATGAAAGGAAAACATGTATAGACATGAATGGCAAGAATGACAAACAAATAGTTTGGAAATGGCTGACACAAAATAGGAAACAATAAAACCCTCACCACCAACAAATAAAATTTGGTGTGTGAACGAGAATTGAGAAAAAGCAAGTTGCACAGTTTGTATGAGTGGTTGGGCATGTTCCTAAAGGAAAGAACTACTCCTTGGGATTAAATACTAGAAATAGTACAATTGTGCTAGGTAGAAATGTTAATGGAACTCTCCATATAATGTTTAAATAGAGATGCTTGAGAAATTAGGACCTTGCCATCTATGTCATCAATTGGTCCTTAGAACTAAGGTTGAGATATATACGCAATTACCCATATCCCTAGTATTTAAGGTCCTATGGGGTGATTGGTTCCAAAATAATTTGAAACATTGAAAGAATCTCAGTAGAATCTACCAAAAACTTTCAATGTACAAACTAGCAAATGATGTGATAGCCATCAACCTTGGCCAAATTTCAATCCATGTGATTTGTGATATCGATACATTTTCCTCGAGTATTATAACTTTTCACTTGATATCAACCAAACTAATTTAGTTTGATGAATTTAGTACATAATTCATGAGACCCTCATATAAAGGAAATAGCCTCACCTCTATTAGAAGACATATACAAGGAAGAAATAAAGAGAAGGCGAATTACACACATTTGAGATTGTGTGTCCGTCTATTTATTATAAATGAAATAAAACGGTTGATGTAGTTACAACTGGTTACAACAAACTTATAGTTATGCATCTTATAAATAAGTCTTATACTCTCATACCCCCTCTTAATGTGTATTCTACATAAAGCAAAAACTAGAACAAAATAGAACTACGTAATCTTCATATGCTTTCACTTTGAAAGCAATGCTATGATAAGGTAGGGTTCCATCAAGCTACTTCGTGACCTTCGTAAAGGTGTAGCTCCCGAGCTGAATTCTCGAGTTCCCGAATTCCACCTCCTCGAACTCCCAAATCACAAATCTCCCGAATTATTGGACAACCATCCATATTGAGCCATCCACAAGCTCCATCAAGTTGTTTCGTGACCCTCGTGATGGTATAATTCCCAAGATTCACAGTCTCCCAAACTATCTGAGCAACCATCCATACCAAGCTTCATCTACCCTATATCATTTCTTGCCTTTAAAGTTTAGAGCATCTTTATATTGTGTACCCATCACTGTCCTCGCTACCTTCTGCATCTGGTGGGTCTTCAACCATGGCTATATTGGTTGTATTTGATACGACTTTACCCTTGAGCACATCATTAGTTCGAACACGACAATCCCATGTTGTGTTACCTCTTTTCTTACAATAATGACATTCAATCTCCCGATTATCTTTATTCGATCTTCTACAAGAGTTTTTGGTTCTAGAATAGAATGCACCTTCTTGTTAAGAATGACCTTTTGTATCTTCGGTAGGTTGTTTTTCTTCAGCTATAAGGGTTGCAATCATGTCATCTAGAGATTGAGATTGAATTTGACTTAGGGTGAAAACTACATTGTTGTATTTTGAAGACAGGCTATTTAATAGGATAGCTTTGGCATCCTCAATTGCAACTTTGACTTCTGCTAGTTGTCTGATAAGGGACCTCAGATTATTGATGTGGCTTGACATAGAGACTCCATCCATTTTGAATCTATATAACTAAAGTTTTAGGAAAATTTTGGCAGTGACTGCTTTCGCTCCGAATAATTTATTTAGAGTATCCCAAATTTCCTTCGATGATTTGTTTAGGTCTACATGATGAAGTTCAGAATCAGAGAGAGCAAGGCCAACAATAGTTTTCCCTCTATCATCTATGTTTTGTCAATCTAACAATTTTGATGCATCGATAGGCGTCTATTTCCCATTTACAATGCCCCACAAATTTTTATTCATAAGTTGCATTTGTATTTTCACTCTCCATGTATGAAAATTTAGACCAAAATATTTTTCTACGAGAATACCCATTTTAATAAAATAGAATAAAAACAACTGCTTATTTTTGGAAATGAATAAACAAAATAAATAAATAAAATACCAGTTGCACAGTTCAGTGCCCTAGCGCAGGTATTGTCTTTAGATTTCCGAACAGACAAGGTTTCACTATGATTGTACGTTACGCACTCGGTAACTGTATTTTGCTTATGTGTCTTTCTTTCCCTACGTCTGTGGAAAATGTTTGTGCCCTTGCAATTCGTGACTGTAATGGCCTTCAAATGTTTGTGAATCATGACTATATTCACGTCTTATTTCGAGCTCAAAAATACTATTATTTCCCTAAAAACACGCCATTCATGACTGTAGATTTGAAAAACATGTTATTCGCGACTGTAAATTCGTGGCCCCTTTTTGCTCACGACTGCAAATTAAATGTTTCAACGATTGTAAATTCGTGGCCACTTTTTGCGCACTACTACAAGTTAAATGTTTCGAAAATGCCCTAGAAAAACTACAACTGTTTACTTCAATTACAATTGTGCCTTCACTTCGATTCAAACTTCTTCAATATTTACTTCGACCTTCAAACGAAAATATATTTCTTCTTCATCGTGCCCTAATGGGACTGTTCTTCTTCCCTTCTCTCTTTCCTCACTTGGTCTCGCTTTAATACCACTATTAGAAGACGTATACAAAAAAGAAATAAAGATGCACACATTTGAGATTGTGTGTCCGTCTATTTATTATAAATGAAATAAAACATTTGATGTAGTTACAACTAGTTACAACAAACTTATAGTAAGGCATCTTATAAATAAGTCTTATATTCTCATAACCTCAATGACAATAGGGTTGGTTGCCTACAAGCTTTCATTGATGAGTCATTGTTTGAAACTTACCAAATATTATTAACCGCTATATAAACTTTGAGACTTCAAAATTAAAATTGATATAGTGATGTTGATATTGTAAGAGTCATGGTAGCACTTCCTAATATTTTAAATTGTATAAAAATTGGTTCTTGTGGTTAAAGTTAATTAACTATTACAACATCTCTACAATAACATTGGAATAAATTGTACCATTACAAATCTTTGGGAATTATCTTCTCCTCCTTAACTCATAAAACAAGGCCGGTTGGTTAGATCATTACAAATAGATTACAAGACTTCCAAAGTATTCTCCTCATATATGGGTATCAAGAGAATAAAAAACACAATGGGATGTTTAAACTTAAATATTGTTTCAAAAGAATGAACAATTAAATTACGAATTAAAACTAGCTATGAATTTTAAAAACTTTTTCCTTTAAATCATTTTGTAGAGTGTAGAAGCACTTTGCATTCGGTATTTGATACCACATTTAATAAGCCTATAATTCAAAATGGATAAAAACATATTCTATTTAGCACTTGAAAGCTTAACAATGGATTATGTTTGCTTATAACCTTGTAATCCTATGATAAATTCCTCGTACAAAAATATAATGTTTCAAACCATTTTCATCATATCAAAAATTTACTTGTTCAAGTGAACACAACATTTTGTCCAACATATGCTCCTATTGCCAAGTCTAGCAACAAAGTGCAACATTCTAGAGTATTTACCATTTAACTTGCACACAAAAAATAGACTTTCGGTTTGTAAATAATCTCTCTCAACTTAAGATAGGAGGAACCACTACTGGTCACATACCTCCCTAGCAACAAATTACATTACAAGGCCTAATACCCAAGTTTAAACACACCATTTTGTAATTTACTGAGCTACACTCACAGTTACTTGAAATTGAACCTAATTAACACTTTTCTTATTTTTCTATTTTGAGATTCTTAAGATTTGGACGTTTACAATAGGATAGTCAAACATAATCCTCGTGACTAAAAGTTTGTTGGCTACTTTTGATAACTGAAAATAGGCCAGATGCTACAACAATTATCATTTGTTTTATTTACCGTAGCTCTCAATGGGGTATTCAAGAAAGGTCCTTGTATGACCTCGTCTCTTATAAGCACTTGGTACTAACTATTTGACTTTTTAAATTGGCAGTCTTCGAAACATTTTTCGACATGACGACATATCGACAAATTTATAACTGGGCACATATAAATGCAGCTTAAGGTCTCCCATATGGGTATGATCAATTATAAAAATCTCTATATACTACATAAGTTGTTACAAGGCAATTGACAAGGTCCGAGTTAACGAGGTATTACTAAGTCAAAGATGTTGCAAAAATGCAACTCCACAAAAAAGGATGCAAGCCCTTCAAAAGTACAAATTTAATTCATTTCAGAGACATCACAATCTCTCATTATAGCAATTTAAGCATTCAATGATAGAAAAAATTAGTCTTGTTGATACATTCTTACCTCTCAGCGTGTTAGTTGCCTTCTAACAACTTATAGATTGTTATGATTATCACCGTGTGAAAATACTTGTCACGTGAAAGGTTGTATCCATATAGACGTAACCACAACAATCTAATGTCCTATGGAAAAATATATATTGAAAACTAGATACCCATTTAAAAAATCCAGTTATTAGTATCGAATGCTTACAATATACAAGGGCAACATCAAATCAACCCCTCATGTTATGATGAGCTTCCACAAACACCACATCGAGATGTAAAGTATAGAAAGCAAATGATACATGGTATGTCATCTATCTATATTGTCAATTGTCAAAAGAAGTAGAGACTTCTAAGAAATCGTTAGTCATGTATTATGTGATAGGAAGTTAGTGGGTAGACCCTCGAAGCATTAATTCTTACTGTTCTAGTCAAAAGGGACAAGTCCTTAAACAGGAAAACTGGCTAAAGCCATCTAAAGTATTGTCATTATGGGGCCTAATTAATTACAAGATTGCGCATGTAAACTTGGGTACTAGGCCTTAGTATTTAATTTTTTGCAAGGGAGGTATGGGTCCAATAGTGGCGCCTTCGCTATGTTAAGTTGAAAGAGACGATGTACTACTTCAAGGACTATTTTTTTAAGAGAGTAAATACTTACGAATGTTGCAATTTGACAGTAGGCTTGGTAATTGGAACATGTATTGGATGGAATATTAAGTTCACCAGGATGAGTAATTCTTGATTTGAAAAGAATTATTAATAGTGTAATGGTTCTTCTTCTAACGAGGAATCAACCGTAAGATTCCAAGAGGTTGAAATCAAAAAATGTGAGCCACAACAGCAAAAGGCCATTCATTAATTCTGTACATGATTGAAACAATAAAATGCGCAAAGGTAAAATATATGTTACTTATTAGTGTGAATGTAAGATGGTCTTTGCAGTTATTTTTTTCTATTTTATAACAGAGAAGATTGGTTACGAGTAATGACCAAACAATGGTAATTTTTCTATGCCTTTACAAGAAGTTGCACTCACAAAAACAAAAAAGAATAATGAAAGCTTCCACCACAGCTAATGTTTTCTATTACAGTAGTTCCTTATTGTAGTTATTTATGTCTACTAGCATTTTGTTTACTACAACATTTTGATAGTTAACTTTCTGTCCTTCAAACTTTATAGATACGTAGACTATCAGAAAAGTAGCTTCTTAATTGACGACATTCTTCACAGCTAATCACTACCCTATCAATGTGACTCCATAATTAGATTGAAATTCAAGGGAAGTAGGTAGGCCAATTGTAGTAATATGCAACCCGTTCTTCTCGAGTCAAGAATTGATTCCACTGCACTCAAACAAACTTCTTGTCAGATGTTGCTCGATCCATCGTATATATTAATGACCACTACAAAGAAAAGACTACGATGCATAACCTGTACAGCCTAATCTTACTTTGAAATCTTAAGGGTAATTCACAGTTTCAACTTTCAAAAGGAGGAATCCAGTCATAAAGTGACAAACCAAAAAAAATTATTTTAGTTCACAATGAAATAAATAACGTCGATTCATCACAGTTTGAAAAAAACAAAAAAAAAAACAGCTTACAGAATGCTTACCTTAGGTTCATAACGTTGTCTCTTCTTGAGTGCACCCTTCAGTCGATGGTTTTCACAAACCATTGCCAAGTCGTGCCAGCTGTATCAATGCATCCATTCAGTTGTATTTCTGAATTAATATACCCTCTTTCAAGAATCATATTCAAGCAATTAATTTATAGTTTACATGATTGAATTATTTTTGGGTAAAATATTGATAAGATGTCCAAATGGGCAAAGCCGTCCTATTTTGATTATAACCCCACATATAGTCATTCTTATAATGTTACACGTCATCATCAAATCATACCACATCCAGCATGCAGGTTTTCTCTAGTAATATCTAGCGTGCAAACTGTATGATATGACACAGTTTGCATGCTGTATATCTCACTCCTAAACCATATATAAACATAAAAAAGAGACCCAATAAAACTTTGTTCCAACAACAATGTTCAAGCTTTGGTTTCTAATCTTTTACCTCAATATTGTTGCTATGCAGAAGAGATTAAGCGCACTGCAAACAAATTCTTCCAAGTATTAATTATGTCATTAGGTGTTGGAAATAATCATGGTATGTCAACCCTTTTATAGACAATGAAGGCCTTGCGCAATACAAACAATATTCCATGATATATGTTCAGTTCATGCATTTTGCTGTTCGGTAATATGTAGATAAAGATTTTGTTGAATGGGGACATAATTAGTTAATGTGATAAATCATTGAGGCTTTCAATGCAGAACCATGGTTTCAAATCTACAGGAGACATGATAAGGGTTGAAATTGGATAAACTACAGCTGCTGTGCCAGCTATAAAAATGCCATACAAATAGTTGCATGTTAAATTTTGCCAATCATAAGAAACCAACCAACCCAAAAGTAATGTGATAGTAAAATGGGTTGTTTGCCTTAATGGATAGGCAATGTATGCGAGATCAAAGAATGCATATAGTGAGCTGTGATAGTAGCAAGACCAGAATTCAACATAGATTTGGTGAGGTGAAGAGCCAGTCATCTCAGGCTTGTTTCATACCCAGTACCAAGACTTTGAGAAATCAAAAATCATAGAATATTGGAAATTTCACATAAAAGTTGTTTTTTTGTTCCACCAAAAATTAACTTCGCAGATATCAAAAATGCATGTCAAGACATACCTAAATTAAGATGAAAATCTCAGTTTTTGATGAAAAAGCTTTCCCATGGTCATTAGGAAACCAGTAAAATGAGAAAAACCTTGCCCGCATATGCTGATCAGAAAAAGAAATGATGAAAAACAAAATACACAGTGAAATCTAACACTCTAAATTTTTGGAAGTGGTTAACATTTAGGCTTCATGTCATATTGGACTCCACAAGCCTCTTCGGGACAATGATAATCTCGGCCATCCTCCACAGACTCATCAAGACTTGGTAAGCACTTGCCAAATCCAGCTCATATTTTGCTGTTTCAACTTCCAAGCTTAGAATTAACTTCATCTTTGGCCAATTCAAATAAATATGGCCACAACAACCATTAGAGATTCTGGGAACAGTTGAACGTGGGATCTCCATTGAACTTACTAGTAAGCGGTGAATGTGGAGGAAGCTACAACTCTATCAAAGAAAGCCTTAAAAGGAACTCCCATCATGTTCTCGTTCACCAAAACTCGAATCCACCAATGGCTATTTGTTATTGGGGTAGCATAAACCAATGTTGGAGGAAACTTGAATGTGCCGAGGTATATCCTTTTCAGGAATATACCATCTTTTACAGGACATTTGACTCAAAGTGCACCAAAAATCCCCGAGGTAGTCTCGTTGCGTAAGCCATAACCATTAGGTAGTTGTGTATTCCATCCTAAACAAGTATATACTACTTGCATGCATCAGAACACTAATAATAACTCATACTCAAGCTAAGTAATCATCCATTCTGATGAGCCTATAAGTAGCAATATTCCACATAACAACATATACTCATCCATGAAGGAAAGAAAATGATTTTGTATTGAACTCTGCATCATGTATATATCCACAACCATAGGCCTCCCTTATGAATCTGAAATATGACAGATTTCCCTAAATACGTGCTAGAGCTGCAAAATAGTAGAGTTTACCGTTAATAGTGATAGTGATAGCCTATCTGCATACCAGCAGCATTGACCGACCCAACATGAATCGTGTCTTCTAATGAGGTGCATACATCTTTATATAGGTTTACCCAAGGTCCAGACTGCCAAACACAGATCCATGCACCCTGCCACGTCTCTATGAGATCAACATGTGTCCCATGCAACTAGCACATGGCAGCCTCTCTTTTATGTGCAACAATGGTCAATGATCAACATTCTGGCCCATGTATTTTTGTCTTTCGCACCAGTCAGTGTTTTTCCTTTGCCACACATTCTTCAGTACTCATCTCTATCTTCAGCACTCTTCATGTGTTCTTCCCAAGGTCTCCTTATATCTCCCTTCAGCACTTATGATTGGTTCGATGCCATAACCCTCGACAATCTATCTGTTTCTACCATTGAATTTGATACCAACAATTTTATATCTATATATATACACACACTCAGGTCCCTATATCAGTGCTCCATACTTGGGCAATATATTCTTAATTTATGCATGGTCAATTTCCCAGCCAACATTTCCTCCAATGCTATCTTTGTTTCTGTCCCTGGGCAATTAAAACAGCACTTCAAGGAATGTGTACCATTTCAACCATCAAAACATTGTTCCGTTCTTAGAGAACACTCTGTATGTCAGCACAAAGCTTCTCGAGGTCAGTTGTATTTTGTTTCAGTTTTTCTCTATCAGTGCCTACCTCTTTGTATTCAATCTTCAGTCCTTGCGCCCTCACTGAGCAGTTCCTCATTTTGTTCTTCAATGTGGCATAAATCTGCCCATGTTGGTCTGCAAGATAACTTATTTCCGTCTCAAGTGCCTTTTTCTTTGCCTTCAACAAATCCTTGATTTGTTTCACAATGCCTAGGCAGTGATACATCTCCATCATGCAATCCTCCTTATCAAAACATCTTCCACCACAGCCAAGTCTTCTTCTTCAGCAATGGTCTTCAACTATATGCTCGCAGCTGACTCAAGGAGGTGATTGCAAATTAGCTCTATTGTCTCCTTCAATCCCTTCAGTTCTTTAACGGCAAGCAGGCTTGCCTACTCCGCTCATGCAACCCAAGCACAGAACTGGTGAGTGGCCATTTCTTCAGAAGTCAAGCCCAGAGGTGGTGTAGAGGCCATGGCTTAAACCATAGCAAACAATCTATCTTCAGGCACCATCTCCACAAGTCCTTCCTTGGGGGCTACTTCAGACCTTATGTTCTCTACAATTTGAAAACACTCAGTAATGACAGTTGTCAATGACTCCAGCTCTTGTACCTTAGCCTTACTTTCTTTTATTAAGGCTAGTCACTAATGATGTAAGCTCATCCCAGTGTATTGATATCGCATCATTCTCACACCACATTCAATCACTCTAAATATTCATCACAATAATTTGTTTATCTATTAGCAAGCATACTGCCATCCAACTCAATCTTCCTCCGAGTGATAAGAGTTTTTAGCTCTTCTATCACATCGGAGGGGATCTCAATTTCTTCTTTAACACTCTTTATTAGCTGCGCCTCCGATGGCCACGGTTAGGATCCTTCATAGAAAAAAGAGGAGGAATCTTCTTGACCATCCAATTTCAGGATGATGGATATCCGTGTCTCCCCAAGGTAAAAGCTTCAAAATGAGCACTTAATTCCACAACAAAAGAACCATTGCCAACTGAGATTTGGCACAAGCACGCACTTGAAGGTGTCTCCTCCATCAAGGTCAGCACTCCAATGTATTGTCTACAAGCTCTAGGGAGCTCTCTCTTTTGTTACTACTACTTGTCAGCCAGCGCACAGTTTTCACTCTTTTGTTCTTGATCATTAATTTTTTTTCCTAGCCAACCAATCTTTTGCCCAAAGTTGCTTCTCACAATAGAATCCTTTGGACGTGTGACAAGTCTGTTCGCAAGGAAGTTGCACCATACGTCTAGTTGTTCCCCTCTACCTCTGATACAGCAATCTACACTATCAGAATCTCCATTCATTTCCTTCGCAACAAACTCTAGCATGACTTGATGGAACCAATCCTCCAAAATCTGATGTCTTGCACCATACATTACACAGTTCTACCACATGAAAAAAGATAGGTTCTAAACAATGGAACCAAAATGTTGGGGGAAGATGGAAAATTGTTCACCACACATTGCTGCGCTTTAATGAATAGTCAACAATGGAGAAAACTTGAATGCATTGGTGAATTTTCCTTCTCGAAAAGAGCATAATTTGCAATATGTCTCACCCGAAGCAGATCATAAAGCATGGTGGCAGTCTCATTGCATAGTCAGAACCTGTGTCACAAGGTTCAGCAAATTTTTCACTTCAAGTTCGAAATTCACCAAACTTCTGACAGGGAATAAAAATTCATCAAAATTTGTAGCTATTCGTCTCAAAATTTGCACAGGAAAATGATGGGCTAAATTGCGCGGAAAACGGGTGAGGAGATTTGTGGAGTATGGACTGGTTGGAGGTGTACAAACCCAGCGGATTTGAGCTTGCAAAAACAGTGAGCCATGGCTTGGCATGGACATTTGCCTTGGTTTGGCGTAGACATCTACATGATGTTGAGCAATGGGGTTGTAGCTGAAGCTATGGAGAGAGGAGCAGAGTCAAGCTGTGCAAGGGCCTAGTGAGCTAAGCCGTCAAACAAGCCAGGTAGTACCCAAAACCACAAATTTTCTTTTCTTTTCAATATACATTTTTCATTTTATTCTTGTGTTGTGTTTTTTATTTCTTAGGTTAATTTTTTTAACTATTATTTGCAAAAGGGGCAAAGAGTACTCCTCTTACATTTTGAACTAGACTGCACGGAAACACCCTGGAGGTCCCCGTACCAGCCTGGAAACGTACCAGGTACTGGTACGGAGCTGGGTACGCTGTGGGTACGTCTGGAAACGTACCCTGTGCCTGTGGGTACATTTCCGGACGTACCCGTCCAAAAAAACATCTTTTCTAAACCGAAACTCATAAAAACTTTAAAACATGTGTCTGTCATTCCGGTGTACACAGGATCTGTGTGAAAGCTTCCAGTGAAGGGAAACTCTTTCATTTTCTCTGTTGAACTTTGTACATGACATATTTGCCTTTTTGGTGCTTGTATTTTAATACTTATCAATAGGTCTCTGCTTAATCTTTTACCAGTACTAGGAGTAGCATAGAAATTTTAGACAAATCCACAATTTTTTGGAAGGTATCCATTGTTGATGGTATCGTGATTTCATTGAGAACTGCAATTTGTAGTCTTCCTGTTACACTGGGCTGTATGTATGGTTTCATTTAAATAGCATGAGTGTACTCCTTTGGAGGCTTTTTAATGTTTGCCTAAGAGGAGTGTTAGTCGAAGTTATTTTATAGTGTGCAGCCATTGTGGCTCAAAGCTTCTCTACTGTTTGCCAACCTGATTTCTTAGGTTGTTTAGCCTATATCACATCTCTATTGTAGGAGTGTAGATTAATGGGGCCAATAATGTTTCTGCATTGTAATTTTTTAGTTTTCATGGATCTTAAACATGATAAATGGATAGGTATCTAAGGCAGCACTGCCACTTGGCGGCATATAATTTGATCACTTGAACATTATGTCATTATGAATCAATACAAACTCAAGTCTCAATTCTCAAAGTATTGGAAATTTCAATTTTGTTTTCGTGTTCTATGAATGATTTTAAGTTGTATGACTCTATGAGTATTAAATTTCAATAAGTATGCAATGTATGAGAATTAAATTTCAGTAAGTATGCAAATGCTTCTTTAAATTTATAATTTATATACATATTTATATATTTATAAAACATACCCAAAAGCGTACCGTACCCAAGATTTTAAAAATTTGCCGTATCAGTGTACTGTACCCGTACCCGTACCCGTATCCGTGCAGTCAAGGTTTTGAAACTTAGGTTTAATAATTTTATTTTTTATTTATTTTTAATGTTTATTTTCATAATTACTTTTTCCTTATGTTATGTTTATTAATATCTTTAATGTATTTCTTTTAGATAAATTATTACTGTATAAATATAAATTTTAATGTTTTCTATTTTTAATATTTAATATTTAAAAATATTTTTTACGTTTTTCTATTATTCAAACTTAATGACGAATTTTTTTTCGAACTTTATCCATTGGGCGAACTTAAACCGAATTTTCTGTCGAACTCAAACTCGAACCTTGTGACTTGGGTCAGAACCATGAGGTAACATGTGTATTCCACACTAAACTAGTATATACTACATGCATGCATCAAAAAAAACTAACAAAAACTCATACTTGAGCAAGGTAACCATCCGTTCTAATGAGCCTATAAGCAAAAATAATGCATATTGTGTCATATATTCATCAATGAAGGAAATTATATGATTGTATTAAACTCAACATCAAGTATACGTCTACAACGCATGGGCCTTCCTCATGAATCTGAAATATGATAGAGATTTCCATAAGTTATCGGAAGTCTTCAAAAGCACAATAATGTTACTGCTCTCTAATCTGATGTAGGACCAGTTCCTTATTTTTGATAAGTTTGAGATCTTCTCTTCTAGAACTATTATACAGTTACAACTCACTCATATGCCCTCATTGATTGTTTCAACTCATTTCTGATTTTTGTTTGAAGTATTGCAAGTCACAGAAATGATAGGCATTTATGAAGTTCTAGAAGACAAATGAAAAGCCACAAACACGAATCTAAGCAAAATTGCAGAAATTATCTTAGAGACAAAGGCAGTGGGGAATATTATCAATAAAAGAACAGGATAAAACAATACAAAGATGTGGGGAGCACTCAAACCAGCTTCCTGCCAGCTTGTGCCACCTTGGAGCTTTGGAAAAGGGTAATCCATCAAAATAGTGGAAAGCCTATTCTAATTTAAGAGCAATATACGAGTACAATAGTAAACAATCAAGGAAAACAACATTTTTGCTCGTTTGTGTCTATTTGTTAAGGCCCTGAGTGCTTGTAACTTGCTTTCTCAGCTCTTGGGGATGCAGAAAAATAAGCTGAGCGTAAAAGGAGCGAGAGTGTGATTTTACCACCATGTATTACATAGAGAATTTACAAGGATTTTCCCTGACTGGTCCCATGGTTTAGTCTAGGTTTTTGCAAGAAAATGGCATTCTGTATATGCCTGGCAACAGATTCAAGCCCTTCAGTCCAATCTCAGGTACTTCTGTTGACTTGAAAAGTTGTTGCCTCGTGTTCCACAGAACCTAGAGGACTCAAAACGATAGTATGCATACTCGGCAAGTACTCGCCATTTTTTCCTTGGCCGAGTTTTTGGAGAGAATATTTTTTAATCTTTTTTTAAAAAGTTGGCAAGTTTTTGGAAATTGTAAATTATTGTTATTCATCACTTACATAGATATGCAATTTATGACAATAATTTTCGATGACAATAATGATATAATCAATTAATTCATAAGACTGATCAGCTGGCAGAAAATTGATGATGATGTAATTTTGTACTCTATTTGTATTCAAATCTA
This sequence comes from Taxus chinensis, assembly GCA_019776745.2. Taxonomy (NCBI): domain Eukaryota; kingdom Viridiplantae; phylum Streptophyta; class Pinopsida; order Cupressales; family Taxaceae; genus Taxus; species Taxus chinensis. The sequence continues at coordinate 121,767,979 of CM034156.1, read as the reverse complement.
ATAGAAAACACTTTCCCAACATTTTACAGACTCATGCGATATATTTTGTAACTCTATTTTGCATAAAAATTAAAATTTATGTTTTTTTATAAAAACTCGCGTATTTTTAAGTTGCCGAGTCTTTGCCAAGTCAAATTTTTTTGGGTCTGCCGAGCATTTGCCGAATACAAGAATGCAAACTATACTCGAGAGTCGAAACAATGACCTAGGAAGAAATGAAAATGTTGATTAAGTGTTAGAAAAAGTGTATAATGATGTCAAAGTGGAGGCCATAAATAAGAATACATAAATATGACTCGGATCCAAACAGAATATACATTTTTCAAGGATATTCATTTTTTCTTTCTTTGTCTGGATCTACTTTATCTTTGATTTCAGCTGTTTTCTTCTGCTTTCTATATTTTGTTTTTTGGTAATCTTCAACGAGGTCATACTTCATAGGCAATCTTCACTGCTCTACTTTACTCTTGGGGTTCATTTCAAGTGAGATTTTAGGCCACTAAATTAAGGCTAATGTCACACGCTTAGTATCTGCATTTGCCAAATTTCAGGCCTGAAATTCAAAATCCAACAAATCTCAAAGCACAGGAAAAAAATTGCTTGAAATCGCGAATTTATTCGGCTGACGAATTTCATTAAGATTCGTTTTTAAAATGCGTTGAAATTCATCTTGAAATTTGTGTTACAGTCATTGACATTCATGTTTATAGTTCGCTGCTGTTAGCATTTTCATTTTTGTCAATTTTTTGGTATATATTCACCCCTGCCGCCATTTAAGAGTATACACTCTTTGCCACCTCAAATGTGCATGCATCGACTGGGGTAGCGTGTATTTGAGGCTTGCACCGGTGATTTTAAGGCTTGGATCAGCAAATATGGTTGAATCCGCACAGGAACCTATGGGAAGCTTGTGTAAGGAGTATCCAAAGGACTGAAGCAGTACATAGCTGCCATTGCATGTTTGTTTGTAGCTTTGTAAATTATTAACTATTTTATTAAGTTTTAAATTAATGTATGGATAAATTAAATTTCCAAGCTTGTTAAATTTAAAAGTTAGGCACATTTTTTTATTATTTAATGTTTGTTTGTAACTTTATAGATTATTATTTATTAACTATTTTATAAAATTTTAAATTATTGTATAGAAACATAGATAACATAAATTATTAACTATTATGATATCTATATGTAAATGTATATTTCTTATAATCGAATTTAATCACGAATTTTATTGTTGATTTTTTTAGCAACAGTTTTTTCACAAATTTTATCCTTGCCGAACTCAAACACGAATTTGAATGCACCAAATTAAGTCACGCGTACAGTGGCATAATAATATTTTCAGCAGGTGGTCCCCATGATGGGAGCTTATTTTTTATGGTATCAGCGGATTCAGATAGGCAGAGTGTCATGGTAGCAAGAAGCCCTCAGCAAATCCTCCAACCCACCAGTCAGCTTCGCTGCCAAAGCTGGGACAACAAGTCCGAAGGGTCTGAAGTTTTCGAAACAGAGACAATGCTGGAGATTTTCGTGCCTTTGATAAGCTGCAGTGATCCATGACACTGCATGTATTCTCTTTCATCATTGGCTATCTTCATTATTTTTCCTCTAATGGCAATGATAACCATAGATTGCAAAATATTCATTCTCGCCAATGTTGCTGCCCTAGATAGTGAGAGAAGAACCTATCATTTGGTAAGTGCTTGCACTTTATGGTTTGGGAAATGCTTACATGCCAAAGAGAAGAAATCCAATGTAAGCAGGCTGATTTTGTATACAGAAGAAATCCTATGTCCAGATTCCTGTAACTTGGATTAATGCACTCAGAGTAAAAAGATGAGTATTTTAGGGCAGCAACATTTACGGACTTAACGTAAACGCTGATCTTGTTTACAGAAGAAACCCAATGTCCAGAACCTTGAAGATTGGATTCATGTACTCAAGTAAAAAGATGAGTATCTTAGATGCAATGAATGTTTTTTATGCATAGCTGTTTTGGGTCAAGATCAGTTTTTGGAAATGTTTTTAACGAGGAAAGATCAGTTTTTTAAAATCCTTTTCATGTTTTATGTATTGCTGTGTTATTTCATTTCAGTTTTTTTGGGGGTGGGGTGGGTTTATGGAGAGGAGGGCTTCTAGGGATTTTGGTTTGGGGGGAGGAGCTTCAAAATTTTAAGATAGAGACCATAATACATCAAAAATTTAAAGATGAAGACCTCCGGCTTTTGTGTTTGGGTTTACATAAGTAATATGGTTGGAGAACTTAAATCTCAATGTGGTTTGTTCTACAGTAGAAAAGCTGAAGACCTTACACTAGAGTCATGCATATGCTTTGGATTTACAGTTTTCTTCCTGCAATATTTGAGTGTTTAAATTCTCATCTCGACATAGGCATGATTAGTATTAATGCATATCTATTGTGTCATCTAATGCTTAAATATCCTAACTTCCTATGCAGTTCAAGTTTTGAAAAATGATAAAGTAGTTTCTTTATTGTTAAATTTTTATTTTTATTTTTATTTTGAATAATTGAGTTCATTTTTCTTGGCTGGAGAGGATTCAGGGGTAAACTCTCTCAAATATACTGTAGGAATGGATCAATCTTCTACTTCAGTCGTTTAGCTTTTGAATGTAATTCAATTTGATCGTCTCAAAAATAGAATTCCATTTTTATACCAAAAAATATCTCCATTGTGTTGAAATAATCAGGCTTATCCTGATGCATGCTTTTTCTAGTGCTATCTATATCCAATTTATTCATGATTATGCCTATTTTTTATAGCATATGGAATATTTGATGGATTTTATAATGGAGTCTCATCAGGGGAATCAATATTGAACTAATGCAAGTATTCTTGTGAAAAAATTGAGTTCATTTTTACCTCGAATTCGTTACTTTCTATGTATCATGCTGCAGGCAAATAGACAAATAGTAAAGGGTTTGACTCTAAGAAAGTGAATAAATCTTCTCATGAAAATGCTAGCAACTGTTTAGTGTCAAACCCCAGATATTCCTCATCAACCCTATATTTCTCTGAAGATTATTCCTAATCAGCCTCAGATTCATTGGAAGATTATTTCTCATCAGCCTCGGAGTCATATGATAGTCACTCACTTTCTGCCTCATAAGCACTTCAGACTTATTCCTCATCAGCCTCAAATTCACTTCATAATTATTCCTCATCACCCTCGGATTCAGTACAAATTTATTCTTCATCGTCCTCCATTGATACTCTGCAGGGAATCTCTAACAAAAGTGTCAAAGGCCAACGATAATACTGTATTGATCACAAAATTTAATGGATTGAGGAGTTACTCAGTACAAAATAATTCTGCTACAGCTTGTCAGTTATTTCCTATGTCTAAGAGTGAGCCTGCCTCGTCCTTCTCAACTATTCAATCTGTAAACACATCTGCAAGTCGTGGAGATTTAAGTTCAAGCAAGATTATTCATTAATCTTTAGTGAAGATTTTGCCTCAATCTTTAAGTAATGTAAATGGTGTGAACAATCACAGCTTCGTCAGTCTCCAACTTTCAGTAAAGATGAAAAATCATCAGATGAACCTCTTCAAGACTTTTCTACTGGCACTGGTGCTGGCTCCCTTTCAGAAAGCACACGACAAGTTTCTAAAGAAGGTCTGGATTATGCAGAGGAATGTCACAAGCTTGTTCATATTATGCATAATTTGTCAGTATCATTGCTCACCAATACATCGGCTTCAGATAATATGGGCAATTCTAATCTTCAAGCCCTGCATTCTGTCATCTGCAATATATCTGTGTCTTGCGAAAATGATGAGTGTTTCCACATTGACAGATGGATCTGCTTTCAAGCCTGAAAAACAAGCTAGGTCCCATACCCAGGACGGGTACACCGGGGAAACACGCAGGGTACACATTTCAATACCCATGTACTGAAATGCATACGTGTTGCATTTCCCCAATTTAACCGCCATAAAAAAACGATTTTTCCCCCTTTTTTGGTCCAAAAAAAGTCAAAAACAACTTTTCAAACATAAAAAACAAACCTCAACACTAAAATGCACACCCCAAATTCTTTTTAACACCACCACCACATTTACCTCAAATTGCATACTAATCTTTCCTTATACATTTGTTCTCTCATATTCAGATTTTCAACTGCTAAGGACTGATCCAAGTGCCAAGTACGTATTCTATGTTTAACCAATGAATATCATGACATTTGGCATTGAATTATCATTATGTTTTGTGGTTATGTAGCTTATTTTGTTTATGCATATTATATGGTTAACTTTCTTGTTTAGCTACATTTTTTTATAATTTTAACATTTTATATATTTCTTGTATGGCTTAAGTCCATAACCAAAGCCATACCCAATCCCCCAGAAAAAATCGCGTACCGGCAAACCAGGTTCCAGTCCCTGTACCCGCTACCTAGGAAACGAGTGGTCACTGCAAAACAGAGAAAACTGAAAAGGTTTGATTTTACTTCTCCTTCAGCATTGCATTCCTATTAATTATAGCCTATTAAGAGTTATTAGATTAGTGGAGAGAATAATTTAGAATTCTTTCTTCTGTGATGTTTGTTGAAAGCTCACTGTTGAATATGAGCATCTAAAAAGATGAAATATTCTATATTCTATCAGTTCCTTGTGTGTTTATTGTTTTGAGATCTTACTCATTGATATTAAAAGGAAGGTTGTTTTTCCAAGATTGCAATGCTTCCAAAGAAAAGGAAGATCCAGTCAGAAAAAATACCTTTTCCAATTTCTGCGGAAGAAGTTCAGTCCCATATGATGAATGAGTTTAATGATATCTAAATCAGATGCCTAACAACAGAGCTAGAAATGAAAAGGCTAAAAAAAAGTCACACAGGTGACAGTGTTTTCTTTCTAAAGTGCCTCTTATAATATGTACTCTTCTCATGTTATATGAAACGCATTGCTGTTTTTAGAAGCCAGTTGTAATTTTGGTTCTTGTACCTTTTGCATTGGAAAAGAAATTTATGACATGTTGCTTCTAACCAAGATTATTCGCCATTGGCACTTAGTCTTCCATTTGAATGTAGCCAATGTGTTCTGCAGAAAGTTTACAGAGTTTTCCTGATGTCTCAATTGATTTTTCCCATTTTTTGGTTTTATTATGATGGATTTATGTTGAAGGCATGTTCTTTTGTATGTGTTTCATCCATTGCAAACTAGCAATTATTGTTTTATCTCCTAAAATGATAATTTCAGGAGTTTGAAGCTTCACTTTGAGAATGTTGTGGTCATTTGACATAACATACATGATAAGTTAAATTAGATCCGATGAGATTTCAGGGTATAAAATGTTTAACTCAAACTATAATTTGGGATTTGTTATTTCGAATAGTTTTTCCTCATTTTTTTATAGTTCATGCTTAGCACTGATTTCTAGTACAGGGGCTGTTTTATGATAACATTTTTTATTTAGTCAGCTTTTCTATCTATATGGTGAAATCCATTAATTTTTTGGGTTTCAGGCTTGGCTTTTTGTAACTATTTCAGCAATTTGAATTTAGATACTTGTTAGATGCTGAGTATGGCTTTTAATTTTAAAAGCTTAGTAAAAATTCTAGGAAATTTGAATAATCTTACACCCTAGCTACAATCAATTTGAATCGGCTAATAAGCGCGCTCAGAGGATAAATCTAAAAAACAGTTTTTTGGTAAATCTATCACTCTTATGAATTTTACTTTTGATGTTCTTCCAAGGATTAGAATAAATTATTAAAGCAAGTAGTGTAAAGTTAAACATATCTCGTAACGCTTTGGCTTAAAATTTGGATAAAACCAAACAGTTTTATATTGATTAAATTGTTTGTATGTATTTATTCATTTATATCTCAAAACTTCTTTGAATGTCTTGGGGTTTTTATATTTGTTTGAGAAATTTGAAAAATACAAGAATTGAAAATAAATTCTCTATTGCTACATGCTACTATGTTCAACACTCATCTTTCTTTCCTTTCCATATAGTGTCTACATTTTCCACTCGAAGCACCCCAAAATATATTTTTGGGGGTTGGTCATCATCCTCGAGAGGGCATTATATTCTCTTTTTTACATCTTAGTTCAATGGAGATTTTTCTCAGACTTCAAGCAGTCAATGTCTAGCTAAATACCAATGTGATTTTGTTCACATTTTCCTAACCTATGGCACCTTTCAATAGTAAAATGTCAAAATTCTTGATAACCCTAATCGATGAGCTTACACAAGTTTATCCAGAAGTTTTTTGTTTTAAGCTAAGATACCGATACGCATACCTAGGGTACCAGGTACGTGTACAAAATGTACCTGGTATAGGTATGGCTCATATACACATGTGGAAACGGCCAAAATACAGCCAGGTACACCTGCATGGGTATGGGACATACCCAACACAAGTACGGCTTGAATATGTGGGCAGAAACAGCTAGCGTATGGGCCAGGTACATTTGCAGATATACTCGATCATACCCTGGACATTTCCACCACATTTCCGGGCCTAAAACATGTTTTTATATTTTTTATTTTTTCTACATTAAAAACATAAAGTGCAAAAAAATACATTAAAAAACACAATGCAAACCTTAAAAATCAAAGAGATAACATAAAGCAAAAGTAAAACACACAAGCAAAACAACTTATCAGTCATTCCTTCATTGCATACTTACCTCTCTAAGTATGATATCATTACCTCTATAGAGATTCAAACAACACTCTAGCTACCTTCTTCAAATACACTGACCAACGATGCCTGGCTCTTTATCTTTGTGAGGTTGTCACCTTTCGACATATCCCTACAGGAGGATCCTAGAGGCTCAAGACCCCCCATATTGATAACCTCTTTCTTTCAGCCCATCCAGGTAATTGGCAGCACTAAGCGTCCGTTGGACACTGATACATCACACATCAAAGTTGATAGATCAGTTAGGCGGCACTTCTCTCAACGGATCATTACTACTCAGACTATTCAGATCTCCAGTTCTACAATCTATCGACATCGTGGCTCTACTCCAACCCGTTGGCATGGCTCTACCCCTCTCCAACAACATGGATCTACTATTACTTGCCCGCTGCTCCCCAAACCACAAGGACAAACTGATATTACAAGCTTCTTTTCTATTACGGGAGTTACACTGACCTTGGATGCTAGGGGAGATTCTAGAGGAAGTGTCTTGCTTCCTCCTAAGCTCCCCCAACTTGGCCCCTTCGACCCTGTATACTCATCGAACATTATTAGATCCCTCACAATGATCGATAATGGCTCAGATGTTCCCTCCACCTCATGCACAGACAAGGACATTCGATGAGTTTTGCCTCCAGTCTTCATTGACGCATGCTCTTGGGGTTTTTGTTTGCCCCTCACTGCTATTTGTATTGGTTTTTTTACCACTTGTGATAGTGGCACGTTGCTCTCTTTTGTTGTAATTTATTTCTTTAGTTCATATCTAGGCTTCTCTCTTCCTAGAGCTTTCTATTGTTAATGGTTGTATCCTTCAGTCCCATTGACCTACTTTTGGTCATTTATGGACATTAATATAATTTCTTTCTTTCTTTCTAAGCTCTCATTTTGCTCATTTAGATTTGAAACTTCATCAAGAAGCATTGCTATCATTTTCTTAAGCTAGTACGAATGCTCATTCGCTGCCAAAGTGATTGTGGAGCTTGAAAGGGAGAGAATTCTTGCATTATTTGTTGAAGGTAGTGTTTTAACTTTGAAGTTTATTTTATTTTTTGTTTTCAATCTTTGTAAACTTCATACTTGCTTTGATGTTTTTATTGTTGTCATTTTAAAATTTTAAACTGTTTTTTCATTTATTAAACTATTTAAATTAACAATATGTACATGTTATGCCCTAGGGTTTAACCATTGTTTTCTTTCCTTATAGTGTTGATTTTTGAACTTATAGGTGCATCTAAAGAGAATACTACTACAATGGGAACAATTTCCACCTCCTATGACCAATCCCGGTTCAAATTTGATCCAAATTCACTGTTATAAAGGGATGTCAAAATGCTAGAGCAGCTTTCAAGTGGTCGGTGTTTTGTTTGGCAATGCCATTATTGTGATGGCAAATTTAAAAGCAAATCAAAGGCCCGTATAGTTGGTTGAAAGTTCAAATGCAATTCAAAGGCTCCTATAGGTGGGTGAAAGCCCACTGGTGTGCAATACTAGGTCATGGCATTAGAACTTGCAAGGGGATAAAAAATATAGGGGTCTCAGCAACAAAAGTTTGGGAGTACATCAAGGAACAAAAAGATGTGGAAGCAGCCTATGCCATGAAAGCAGGGCATTCGTTGTCAAAAAAAGATCATGTCATTTAACGAGGCCACTTGTCACCCCATCTCATACTGACTCCCCAATTGTGGCGTCGATACATCCATTTGTGACAACACCCTCCATGCAAGATGGGGATTCACCTCTTTCACAAAAGAGAAAAAAAAGGAGCCACTGAAAAGTTCCTTTCAAAATGAGTGCAAGGATACACGGATTAACACATCATAGAATGTGTGTGTGCAAATGGTTTGTCATTCAATGTAGTTCGTTCACCATATTGGTAAAATATAGTGAAAGCAGTCAATGAGGCCCCAAAAGAGCACAAAGAGTAAGGTTATGAGAAGCTCCACACCACCCTATTGGCCAAGGAAAAAAAATGTGGAAACCTCATCGCAGCCTATTAGTGAATTGGGGGCTATAACTGGAGTGTCCATCATTTCTAATGGCTAGAAAGCTACAAGAAAGCGGCCTTTGATCAATGTAGTTGTAGTATGTGCTAAAGGGGCAATGATTTTTAGAGCATTTGATTGTAAAGGGCATGTGAAGGATGCCCAATTCATTGTCAACGTCCTCATCGAAGCCACTGAGATGGTGAGGCCTCAAAATGTAGTCTTAGTCATAACAGATAATGCTAAGAATTGCAAAGCTGCTAGGATGTTAGTGACGACAAGGTACAGGCACATTTTTTGGACACCTTGTGTTGTCCATTCACTCAATTTAATGTTGAAAAAGTTGGCTAATAAAATTGAGTGGATTAAGCAAGTGTATGCCAAGAGTGGAGATCCAAATGTTTGTGACTAACCATCACTAATCACAAGGCATGTTTAAATCTTTTTTACATTTGGAGTTATTGATGGTAAGGAAGGGTATCTTTCTTTTATTTATAATGTAAGTTTTTTAAAATATAGCAGTCAATTTTTCATTTCTTACCAAGTTGTTGAGACTCGATTTGCATCACACACAATTGTCTTGAGACAACTTGTGGAGGTGCAAAAGACACTTAGCAAGATGGTCACTTTTAACCTATGGGTTGTATGAAGGGTAGTCAGCATTGAACGAGCCCAAAAAATGAAAGCATTGATCTTAAATGAAGATTGGTGGGATCGTGTAAAATACTTTTTGAGTTTTATCGAGCCCATTATAATTTGAGTATGATTTGCTTTACTGACATGGATTAGCCATGTCTAAGTGAGATATGATGGCATCAACTCAATGATTAAGAAGATTAAAACTATAATAGCGCAAAAGGGCAAGATCCCAAAGAAACATTTTTCAAAGAAGAAAAAGCATACCTCATTGAGAGGTGGAACAAAATCACCTCCCCACTACATCTCCTTGCCTTTGCATTGACTCTTAGATTCTACAAAATAGAGATCGTTTATTTGTCACAGAGGGTGGCACCATACAAGGATGCTAAAATCAATGAAGGGTATAAGTTAGCGCTCTCTGGGTTGTTCCCTAATCTTGAGGTCAAGGACATGGTAATGACCGAGTTTGGAAATTTTAGAGTCTCCACAAGTCATAGCCGTCACACTCTTTGGGAAAAATACAAGGATCCTCATATGTGGTGGTACCTCTATGGTCAATCATGTATGTACCTGCAGCCTCTTACGATTAAGGTCTTGTCATAACTAAGATTTTTACTTCTCTTTCCGTTTTGTTTTAACTTTTGTAAAATTTAAGTTCGAGAGTTTACTATTATAAATATTAATATTAATTTGATTTAGGCTCAATAGGTTGCAAGTTCATCATCCTTTGAGCCCAACTAGAGTACATATAGCTTCATCAACTCAAAAGTGCAACAAGTTGGGGACAATAAAGGCCGAGGAGTAGGTGCATATACATTCCAACTTGCACCTTCTATCCCACAAGCAATCGTAGTGCAAAGGCCAACAAAACATTAAGATGTTGACCCAAAGAGTATTGACTTGGATGCTTCCATTTACCACTTGTCATTACATGACGTGGAACTGGAGACTTCTTTGGCACCGAGAGACCCACATTCACAAAGGGGTGCTAGCAGAAATGGAAGTGCTTTGAGTACATCTGGTTCTAATGAACCACATCAAGATATTAATGTTAATGCTCTCAATGAAGAGGAGCAATATGATGAACAATGAATACTATTTTGATCATTGGTGTAATAATTAAATTTAATATATGATCTTAAAATAGTAAAAATAGTTTTTGCCCGATGGCTCTTTACCCCGCTCTTCTCTAGACTGTATTCGCAAACCCTAGAGGCACCACTGGACAGCCAGATTGTGGCGTCAATTCTGGTGGTCGAATCGTGAGCGAGTCTTTTTCTAAGGGTGTTGGGCTGGACGGAAGCAGTGGTGTCTGTGCTCCTGTTGCTGGTAGCACCCCTCTGGCCCCTATGGGTCCTCTCCTCGTTGGTGGTGATGGTAGCACAGGGAATACTTTCCCCTCTGTAGGGAAGAGATCTTATGCTACAGCTTCAACTTCCTCTTTTTCCAAGCCCCTCTCTGCTGCTAAACTTGCTCCCCTGGTCTCCCTTGGGGATTCGGTGTTGGAGGTTTAAGAGTTTTTTTTCACTCCAAGGGTCTGATTTGTCGATTTAATGACCTCTAGCCTAGTCTTCTGCTCCTCCACTTGTGGATCTCTACGAACTAGTGTCCTCTTGTTTCAGGTAGGATTGACAGTTACCCCTGTGCAAAGGATTTTTTTATTGCGGCTTTTTGCTTTGGTGATGATAGGGATATCATTCTCTCAAAGATTTGGGAACTGCAGAATCATCACTTGTTTATGAAACCATGGTTCCAGACTTTCAATCCACTCACCGCCTCTTTCAATGTTAAACCGGTCTCGATTCGTTTACCTCATCTCCCGCTGCATTTTTGGGGAGAGGAAAGTTTAACTGCTATTGGCAATGCTTTGGGTAAGTTTTTATCCATTGATTCCAATACGGAATTCTACACTCACACTACTTTCGCACGGATATTGGTGGATCTGGATACCTCGCTTGATCTACCTGCTTCTATTGACCTCAGAGTGCTAGATCGAGTTTTGTCACAACCGCTGGATTATGAAGGCTTGCCCTTCAGATGCAGAAAATGTTTTAACCTAGGTCGTCTTGCTTCAAATTGTCAGGTTGTAAAGCAAAAATTTAAAAAAGAAAAGGTTTCTTGGTCGAAGGATTCGCACCAAAGCCTTTTGTTTATTGATGAGGAATTTGAATCTGCTGATGTCGACTCGACACATACCAGTGAGGAAAAGGATTCCAAGGCCTAATCACCAGCCGCCCCTTTGATGGAGGTGATTGAGGCGGTTAGGGTTGATAAGGTGTTGCTACCGATTGCTCTAATACTAGTTTCAAGACTGAGGAACCCAATGAAGGCCTTATGGCTTCCTCTGTGTTTCGGCTTCCTACTCACTCAAGCAAAAATGTGGATCCTTTTAGGAGTGATGATTAGACAGTCGTTAAAAGAAAAAAGAATGCTCATTCTCTGCCTACAATGCAACTATGATCCCATGTTAGGGTTGCTACTAGGTAAACTGGTTACAGCTACAGCAATGGGTGTTGCAATCTCTTTCTTTTCTCCTCTTTTTTTCTTGTGTGCCTTTTTGTCCTCCTCTGTAACGCTTTATTGTTTTATCCATCCTTTTAGGGCTTGTTGTACAAGGATGCAAGTCCTTTCAAAACCCCCAACTTTTACTATTTTCCAAATATATATATATATATATATATCATGACATTGAAAATTCTAGTTTTCGTTTGGCATTTGATTGGCCTTAATAATTTAATTTAAGCCTTCAACAAATTATGAGTAGTTTCTTGCGGTTATTAACTTATTTAGTTTGTTTTGTTTTTCATATGCATATTATGCAGTTAATTCCTATTGATTAGCCTGGAATTTATATATTTTTTGTAATTGTATCTGGATCCCAAAAAAGTTGCCATATCCACATATTGGATACTCTGTATCCAATATTTGTATCCAAAAAAATTGCCATAACCACATATCTGATACTCTATATCCAATATCCATATCCAAAATGTATCAACTTAGGTTTTAAGAATTATGGACTATGGAAACCTTAAAACTCTTATGGCACCTTTTTTTTTCTTATATTATGTAAATATTACTTAGTTTCCTTCTAATATTGTCTATATTAGCACACATCATCCTTGTTGGAAAAAATCATCTATCAAGGGACTGAAAAATTATGTCATGTAGGAAATTTTGCATCCTATGTTGCTCCTTTGTGTTTTAGAAATCAGACTTATTTTTTTGTTTAGATGCACAAAACAAGTAGCTACTAATCTTTTTATTTCCTTCATTAAGGACCTTGGTTCTAAGTTAACCTATATTGTTTCCAACGAGGGATAATTTTAAGATAGAATGTAGTTTGAAGATAGCAATTGGTAGCTGGTCATAATGTGCATGTATCTACCACTCAAATTGTACCTTGGTTCCAAGTTAACCTATATTGTTTCCAGTTGACCCTAGCTTGGGGGGTTGGAGGGTCAGTGGCCCCCTAATCAGGGGTTCTGGGGCTGGCTCCAGAGAAAAATTTTGGGATCCCTATTTTCCCAGGAGTATAGATATGTGATTTTTTATCTATATGTGTATATGGGTGGTGTCCTAACCCATGACTTATGGGGAACTGTTATGGGTTGTTTTGTTAACCCATGGTTTTGGTACCCATTGTATTGTAAAACCGCTTTGACGGTTTCCTATTAATGTGCTTACATGTAGCTGGACATGCAGTAGGGTAGAGCAAACTTGGAAGTACATTATTATAATGTAAACAGTTAATACAATAAGAGAGAGAAGTTATTGCGTTGGGCTTTTTCCTAAAGAGTTTCCCAGGATAAATCTTGTGTATGTCATTTTTGTTCCTCTGTTTATCTTTAATATTTTGTTAAGTATAGCTTCTCATTTACTTGTTTATTGGATCAATTCTCTTCATTCACGACCTATAATTGAAATCTATTTGCAATCGCATCAAATTTGGTAATCCAATCACTAACAAGTCTGAACATTCACAAATATATATATAGATATACATATACATATATATAACCTTTTAAAAAATTAATGTCAGGTTTTATTTGGTCTTTTGTTCCATTACCATTTGTCTTACATTTTCGTAGCTAGATAATTTTATGAACCATGACATTACTTTACATATCCTATTCAGTTAGACGAAGTAGACATTGCAAGCTACAGGATATTCAGTGTGCCCAAGGTAATGTTCATATTTCAAGAAGTTATTATGCTTTCACCTTTCAGCCTGAGGATTTGATGTTCCAATATTTCCCATATTGAAGGTGCAAAAAGCAGAATGGCAAGGAAAACTGGTGCACCATATTTTACTAATCATACCCGCGCATGACAATTTCCTGTCACATTAGTCCAAACATTTGTCCTACTTAAAAATTGGACAAAGGGCTGCTTGTTGATATTAAATAGCTGTATCAGTTAATCAACAAGGTTTATTATGCAGCTGAGCATCCCTGTGTGGATTCAATAACCAAAGTTACACAAATGTACTTCATTCATGATAAATTGTCATGTAAAGTTACACAAATGTACGTCAAAGTATTACACAAATATGTTAACTTTGATTATCGCACATAATTTTTCTGATGAATGAGTTTATATGATCTCCTTATTTACTTTCATAAATTTTATACTTATTTATGTAGCCATGGATTAAATTGCAAGCTTTTGTACAAGCGTTTCATCTTTAGATAGCAACATTTTGTTTACAAAAAAAAAAGTATGTAGCTGAATTCAAATTGCTTGACTTCAAATAACGAAAGTTAGATGCTGCCAAAATTCCTGAAAAACATATGTCAGTCCTACGAAAACTGTTCGTGTGAATTTTTTTATCGGCAACCTCTCATTTTAGATTTCCCTTATGATGATTCCATTCAACATTTTTTTTGTTTTCCATTAAGTATTTTTTCAAATTTCATTGTAATTGACAAATCAAAATTTGGCAATTTTCAAAATTTATGCTTTATGGATTTGATTATGGACAAATATATCCTTTCGCATTTTCCATACATGTCTACCAAGATAGTTGCAATTACAATATCTAACAAAAATCCCCTCCCCGTTATGTTTTGATCAATGTCTATAATTGATGCAGAGCTTAAACTAGGTGTAGATCCTCGATGTCAATCCATCAGATAGAAACACCAAATAGTACAACCTTCCAATATGCCCTGACTGAGACTAGTCTCTTCTTTCCTTAATATAACTCAAACATGCAAATTTTATCATCCTTTGGCCTCAGAAAGTTTTCCATATCCATGTACTCTGTTCACAATTTCAGTCTTGAGCTGATAACACCTTTTCAATGAGCAAAAATAAGAACTACTTCCATTGGTTTCATCTCTACCAGTCTGCTCTTTACTAGCTTGATAAATGAGTCTTCTTGGAGTCACGAACCATTTGCACCCTGCCTACATGCGCTTTCTCTGCACAAGCAAACCCTTCACAAAGGTCCAAAACAAAAGGGTTTAGTAAACTTTACTCCTTCACCTTAAACTGTTCACTTTGAGTTCAAGAGCCAAGTCTTTGGTGGTTTTGGGATTAGAAACCTCTGCAAGGGGTCTAGAACAAGTGAACTTATTTCATACAACCATTATGCACCTCATAGAGTATAACAAAGTTTACAGTTCAACTCTTCTAACTCATTCCTCAATAACCTTTCCAATCTCTTTATTGGCCTGCACTTCTGGTGGCTCTGAAATTCTCTGCTGTCAGTCCCATCAGACACTCAAGCAACTTTGAATCCAAATCTGGAGGTTTTCATGCCCCCTTCAAGCTCTATTGCCTCCCCAAGAAGCCTCCACTTCTTAATCCATCCCAATTTGCATCTTCTTGATTACTGCCCTATCTCCTTTAGGACTGTGACACCTGCACAGATAGACTGTCAAAGATAACCCGCAGGAGAATGATGGTTTTGATCTAATTCTTCCACAAACACTTAGACGTCCCCAAGACCAAGATTTCTTCAAAATTTTATAGAGTTTGGTCAGTTTCATTTTTGAGTTTGGTACATTTTCTCCTACGAAACCCTAGTTTGGGGTTTACCAGTCTGAGCACGCCCGAGAGGGCAAAAACTTAGTATTTCTAGACTGTAATTCAATCTCCTTCGACCCTACAAACAAGGAAGGTCTGTGCTAATGTGGAGCAACTGTTATAAAGCGAATTAACTCATGACACAACTCCATACCCTTGACAACTCGTTTTGACAGTGAATTTTGGCTAAGACACTCTGTTTCTGCCTTAAAGTGAGAAATAAAGACTTCTTTGAGGTATTGTTTCAATTAGGTATGACTGTGGGAATTGGAAGTGGTCATACCCACACATTTTTTTCATCTAATCTCCTCAAGAGCTCGAGATCACTTCTCTTTTGTTGACTATGTCCCCAAAACATGTGCACCTAGACTGCTACCAACATTCATCAAACTAATTTTACCCAAAGATCAAACAAAACCACACCAAAATTACCATACTAGTGAATAGATCCTTCACAGAAAACAACAGTACCTTCCTGTTTCAAATTACCTTCATGCAATAACATCAACTGTCAAATACATTTGTTTCATCCAATACTCGGTCTTCTGAGGATGTTCTGAGACCAAGGATAGTAATGTGGGCTCTACTCACTTACATGCACCTCCCCTTTCTTGATCCCGCAGCGTTTCCAGGCCCAAGACTGTGTTTTTTTTTGTAGTTTAAATTAAATATATCATTACAGCAGAAATTACAGTTTTCATAGCACCATTATTCTACAGAAGGTACCAAATACAACCCATCATAAACATGGATAAAAATAGCATGTATGAGATAAATCATAAATGTAATAAACACCTCAACTAGATATGGTAGGGACAAATGAAATTATGAATTTATGAGTAGTTTGTTGAGGTTATTTAGCTTGTTTTGTTTTTCATATGCATAATATGTGGTTAATTCCTATTTAGCAGGCTGGATATCAAATCTCAGCTTCAAGAATGCAAAGCCTCAATTTTTCTGCTATAAAACTACTCAATCTCATTTCAACCATATACAACTCTCTCAAGCAGGGCAATCCCTCCACACCTACAAATATATACTTACACTCTTCATGCACCAACTTCTTGTACACTTTTCTCCCAAAATCCTCCTCTCGTGTATGTTTTTCACTTGAAATACTCTACTACAGTACTCCTCAGCCTTGTTTAAGGGCTTATATCTTACTATCAAACAAAGAAACACTCAAAATCATGTAAAACTTACAAGAACAAGACTCTCACCGGTCTTAGATCTCTCCACAAGTGCATGCACAAGATCAAACTTCAACATTTAACACAAGAATATACAGAAATTGTTACACAAGAATAAGTAAACATATAAGAAAACCTTTACCAACTCTCTCCTTGAAGCTTCCTTGATTCTCATTTGAATGGGAATGCTTGAAAACAGTTATGTTTAGCAATTTATAACCTTCTTCATCAAATTCTAACCGAATAGGCTCCTAGACCTCTTGGTCACATGAGTGTTTTTAGACTTAACACTAGATTCCTTAACTTAAAGACCCAAGCCCTTGATTTCTCACTCAAATTATGACTTCTAGACCCTAAGGAGAACCTAAGACACTTAATTACATCTCATTCCATCCTTTTACAAGTTTGTAAGCTCCATGAATCACTTAAAACAACTGTAACAAGCCCAAAATGGCCTTCATAATCAATTCTTACATTTGGAGGGAAAATACTCCGTTTGAACTTTGGAAGGCCTACACCAAAACTAGTCATACAAATGAACTCCTAATGACCCCCAAGACTCATTACCATACTTGACAAACCAAAATTGATGTTATCATCCCTATATACACTCTAGAGTTGATGCTCCTGCATCAATAATTGTCTTGAACGTACAAGTGGCAATTGCTTAAAAGTCTCTAAGGCCTTTTCATCAAACCCTTCGCGCATATCTCGCAACCATAAAATTCCATATAGTTCACTCTTTTTATCTTCTATATGTCACGTGTACTAAGCCACTCCGCAGCTCTTGTTTATTTGTTCATGGTATGATGGACTTCGTCACTTTAAAATATATGGAAATAGGTTCCAAAGTTACAAAGGCATTATGAGATTGCCAACAATGGGAGTTTTGCATGTACCGCTTATGTTTTCATTGGTTCCAAAGTTGTAGCTTTAAAGTTGCAATGACTGTAGCATATATATACTGGTGCAGTCAAGGTAGAACCTTACTAGAGTCTCACCTCACACACAACAACTAAGGTGACAATAGGATTCAAAAGAACCCATAGATTCATAATTTCTTTTTGCTTCAAATTCATTCCACTCTGAAGAGCTATTACAATCTTCCTATTATACTTATTCTATTGGCCTTCTACTTACATTTCTATGTTACCTGTCCAAATAGAGTTTTAAAGCTTATGTCTACTCTAAATGAGCTACTTTATTATGCTCTAAGCACTTGCAAAGTTTCTCTAGCCCCGCAACCTTGCAACCAACCCCGCATCCACAGCCAAAAATGACCTTAAACAAACAAAACTGGGACTCAATGCAGATTCCCACTCAAATCATCTGTAAAACTCATAAATGAGTTTGGCCTCATCAGATGAATGTTGGTGGGATAATTTTTGATACTCAAGAGATCTTTGTGACCTTTGCCACCCAAAAGTGAATGCTAATTCCTCTAAGAATGTCCTTTGGAGGCTCTGCAAGTATGATCGCTTCCCCAAGACGACCTTTATGCTTTCCAAGGAGATGTTCCCTCATTCCAAGTGATTTCTCCCAAATACGAGCATGTCCTATCAACTTTGCTTGTGGAATCTTAACTCTCTTAGTGTCTGAAATCTCTTCAAGTTTAATAGTCTTCTATCTCATTCAACCAATCTACCAATTCCTTTAATTCAAGGGATCATGAGTAGCATGACACCATCACATGCATAATTCTATCCAACTTTGAGATTGCTCTCAACAATCTATCCTCTTCAAACTCATCGTTTGTCAGTCCTGGTCTGCCAGCCTATTTTCCTCACTCTCATCCTTCACAGTGATGAACCTTATTTTCCTATCGTCCTCAAATACACTCATCTCATTACACACTACCTTCACCATCTTCAAGGCTTCATCTAGTTTTCTTGCTTCAGTGCTTTTTGTATTACTTCTTGTAGCCAAGGCTTCATCTACTTTTTCTTGCTTCAGTGCTCTTTGTATTACTTCTCCTTGTAATCATCTTTATTATTCTTCTTAGTAACAAACTTTGTTGTCTCTCTCTAGACATAACAACACTTTCCAAATTGCACACAACCTATTTCAACTCAAAACCTGTTCTCTACCCATCTAATCTTAGATGGAGAACACAACTCGCACACCTAGTGACCTCTACCCACCATTTTGAGAATGGAGGACACTCCACACACTTTCCTTAGTATTCTCTACTCTCTCCTCATCCTCTACCCAATTGTCTCAATCTAGGGGACTCTTAGAAAACACTGAAACGTAACAATCTTTTACACTTGTTGGAAGATGTTTCTTGTCACATATTGCTCCCTCTTGACTATTTTCCACCCACAATGACTCACGATGTGGAAAACCGACCCAATACAACTCACAACACTCTCTCATTGACTTGTCCTCTCAACATGCTCTTTTCCTTCACTCAAACAACACTCATAATGACATATACACACTTGTAGGAGATCGTCCCCTACTCTCAAAACTTTGGTCTTCTTGACTCACTCTCATGCACCTTTACTCGCAAACCTCCACAAGAGCTTTGACCAAGCTCTGATACTAGATTGGTGTGGTCAAAATAGGGGTCTCAGCTAAATGAGCGCCCTTAGCCCTGCAACCTGAGACACTCTACAAGTTCGTAGACTTTTCTCTTCAGCCTTACTAGAGTCTCGCCTCACACACAACCACAGTGAAAATAAGTTTCAGAAGAACCCATAGACTCAGAATTTCCTTTTGCTCGTATCCATTCTACTTTCAAGAACTGTTACAGTATTCCTATTACATTTGACCAATACTATTGGCCTTCTACATACATTTCTAAGTTTCCTGTCCAAACAGAGTTTTGACGCTTGTGTGCTCTCTCAATAAGCTACTCTCTATGCTACATTATTGTTCTCTAAGCACTGGCAAAAAATTTCTAACACTTCTCAAGTGTGTATTCAACAACCTTACAACCAACCCCACAACCACAACCAATAATGTCCTCACATAGACACAGCTTTCTGGGAGTCAAATTGCATATTCATGCTCAAATGGCCGGCAAAGACTCATAAATGAGTTTGGTCTAATCAGAAGAATGTTGGTGGGATAATTTTAGATACGCAACAAAGCTTTTTGACATTTTTTCCCAAAATTGAATGTTAAGTCCTCCGGGAAAGTTACTTGGCAGCTCTGCAAGTTATGATCACTTCCCAAAGACATCCTTTACACTTTCCAAGAAGATCTAACCTCATTTTCTGTGATTTTTCTCTTGGAAAGCCATTTCTCCATTAACTCCCACCGAATTCTAGCTTAATGACCCCTTTTGCTAAAACCACTGAATGCATGTCTCTTTCCATGTGATCCCCTTTGTTGTGACCCCTTTTGATTAGTTCCCATTTGACCTTTGTGCTTCTCCATCCTTCTCGTGGCTCCCATGTGAATTTCCGCACTCTCTAAGTGCTTCAAAAATGATGTCCCAATTTTCAGGCACATTGCCACCTCTCAGAAACTTGTGGCCACCTCTTGCAAGCTTGTGGCCTTTCACTTCCCTGGCCTTCCTCTCCCTTTTCTATGACCTCCAAGAAATGCTTCACCGCGATTATGATACTTATCACAATCTCGTAGCCTTACGCTATTTGAGTTGCAGCCTCCCTTTCTCTTTTCTTTAAGACCTTCATGAAGAGATTCCGCAAAGTCGTGACATTGTCAAGATCTTGGTGCTTCTCACACCATGCCTTTGTTGATTCTTGACCTTAGGGAAATTTGGGATGCCACCAAGTGGCATCATCTCAGTGCCATTGCACTTGGGGGCTTTTTCCTTCCTCAACTCTATGGCCTCAAACTCTTCATGGAAAGATTCTCCATAATTTTGCAATGTGTCGCCGTCTCAGTATCCTACGTCACAGACCTTTTCAAACTCATTTTGCAAACACTTTGTGGCTCCTTGTCCTCGAGACTTCGAGGTCTCACCACATGGCACTCCATCGCATCATTCAAAATGCTCATGAGCCCTTTCGTTTAAGCAAGATGGACTTTCTATGTCCAATACATGATAGAAGTGTTTTAGTATTAATAAAACACGATTTTTCTCGGCACTTGGCTTGTGGGATAAACCCCTTCAGCTGTGATCTTCTCTTTGGCAGCACTACTGCCATTGCAGTCTCTCCTCTAGCCTGCAAACAGCTTCTTCCAACTCTCTCCAACTTCAACAAGTCTCCCTAGGTCTGACCACAGTTTCACACATCTGCATATTTCAAACATTCAGCATCTTTCGAAACATTTCCATCAACCATCTTTTCTTCACCATGCTTTTGATGGAAATATCTAAAATTAGGAGTTAACTTACAGACCTTAGTTAACTACTAAGTTGTTATGCCTAACAATCTACTTGTTAAAAGACATAATACAAGACACGGTTTATAGTTTTCAAAAGTACAGAAAATCTACGGTTTAATTTGTTCAGAAACCAACAGAATATGATTTTTGCTGATTTGGTGTGTTTCAGAAAACACACTCTGTAGGTCAAAAGTGACAACCAATAACTCCAATAGAAAAATTCGATAAATGGGGAGGTAGTCCAGAATTGCCAAAAAAATCATTCGTTTCCAAAATCTTAGTTCATATTTTTTTTAAAGCTTCCTTCCTTTTTGGGTTTTAAGTAATTATGAGCTCTCTTAATCCACGGAGAAATATTGAAATTGGGTAGCACAATCAATACAACATATAAGTAGTATTGAACTTGAATAAATTTCGACAACCAGCTCATTGAAATTAAAATACTTCATCTAACTCCTTCCAAAATTGGATAAAATAGGGCATCTAACTCATAAATATAAGGTTAAAAACTGGATAAAATACTGTGCACCCAACTCATATTAAAATTGGGTGAAATCCAGTATTAAAAACAGGAAAAATACAGTATTGAAATTGGGTGAAATACAGTAATGAAATTAGGTTACATACAGCAACCTACTCGTCTACAAATTAAAAAAAAAACACGCAGCCAACTCATTGGATGTAACACACACCAAAGGGCAAACGCCAGGTGAATTTGACGCTTGGCAAACCAAAAAGAAAGAGATAGATAACAATTGATACATGAACTGAGGCAAGAGAGAGTGAATGTAACTGACTTGAAAGCATTGCAGGTTTGATGGAAATAAGGATCAATGAAGGCCATAAAAGTGGAGAAAACAGTGCCCCATAATACGCCTTCGAAGGGTTCTGTTCCAGAATGGGGGACGCCTGGATCACCCTGATAGCCTGGTCCAAAAATCTTATCCATGCCAACGCCCTAAAACCTGCACAGTAAACACTAGACGAGGGTTTCGCGAGGGTTTTAAGAGGCTCCTCTTCAATATAGATGGTTCGTAAATGGAAGATTGTCGGTCTATATGATTTTACCTTGTCATGTCATAAGCTAACCCATGTTTAACATTGGCGGTTGTCTACATTTTTTAATTTTATTTATTTTAAATAAATAATGAGAAAATTGTTGGTATTGATGTGTGGATAAGTCCATCTACTTCGATTTAGTGTCAAGCATTATGGGGTGTCTATTGACTAACTCATTTAAAGGGGTGAGGCTAGGTAACACAGGAAGTTTTTTGATCCAAGTCGTTAATAGAAGACCCAACATTAACACTTACGAGGGCTTGGCATAAAGGTGTTGTTTTTCAAGAATGTCCAAAACTTTATAGACATGATTTAAATGTTCCTCCTAGAACTTGTTGTAGATTAATATATCATCAAAGAATATTACGACAAATTTGTGCAGAAATGGTCTAAAGATGAAATTCATCAAAATCTGGAAAGTAGATGGTGCATTTGTAAGGACGAAAGGCATTACTAGAAATTCATAATGTCCCTCGTGTGTCTTAAATGTTGTTTTATGAATATCTTCATCACGAATTTGGATTTGATGATATCCTAATCGAATATCTAATTTGTGAAATAAACAACACCATGTAATTCATCTAGCAAATCCTCACTAACAAGAATGGGAAACTTATCTTTTGTCGTGTATTTGTTGAGCTCCTTATAGTTTGGACACATGCACCAACCTTCATCCTTTTTTCAAACCATCACGACTAGTGAAGAGTAGGCACTTTGACTGTGATGAATAATACCTACTTCCAGCATCTCCTCTAACATCTATTCAATCTCACTCTTCTGTAGATAGGGGTACCTATAAGGTCAAATAGTGAGCGGTTGGCTTCTTAGTACTAACTAAATAACATGATCATGATCTCTCTTAGGTGGCAACCATTTTGACATCTCCCCAAACACAACTGAATGCTCGTTAATAACGGTCTACATATCTAATGGTATAGGGTATTTTGATGGTTGAGCTTCCATTGAGAATAATTGTGCCACAAACCCATCTACACCCTTCCTAATAATTTCATGCATTTGATGAGAACTTACCAATTGTGGAGCTTTAGCCTTCATCTCGTGGAGTTCAAAAGTACTTCCTTCATAACGGAATCGCACAAGAAAATCCTAGAAGTTCATCTCCACCATTCCCAAAGTAGTAAGCCATTGAACCCTAACACAGTGTCTACTCCTCCCATTGAAATGACATACATGGGGCCCTCTAACAGGTAATCTCCCATAGATAGCTTAATCTTATGGCATTTTCCTAATCAACTAAATTTATCTCCATCTACAACAATGACCTGAAATTATGATGTTGGATAAACGAAACAATTTAAGCATATGGCCAGCTTATGATTGATGAAGTTATAAATACTTGCATCATTTAAGATTATCACGCTTTGCTTCTTTATGAACCCAACAACCTTTAGTGTTTGTGGGGTGATGATTCTTAAAATGGCATGACAAGATATAGTTGGTTAAGATTCTCCCACCTCAATCTCGGGAACCTCTTCCTTTGCATTAGTTGTTTCCTCCTCAACTTGTTCCTCATTAGGACCCTTAATGTAGAATAGCTTACTCACATAACATGTATGTCCTTTGCTCCACTTGTTATCACAATTGTAACATAGGCCTTTTACTTGTTTCTCTTCAAGTTATTGAGGAGTCAACTGGATAGGTTGAGGAAATGATGGTACCAAAGTACTACGATCTCTAATGTTAGTGAAGGCATTCCTCATCATGACAAGGAATTTGTCCTCTTCCATACGCGTCATGATAATAGAATCAGAAACACTTGATGGAGAAAACATTTGTACCTCGTGGTGGATGTGATCCTTAAGACAGCCCAAGAACAAATGATTCAAATTATCATTTGTAATGGTATCCACACACAATGGAAGGATCTGGAACTACTAAAAATAATCGTGTATGGATTTTTTTTGCAGCTTCGGTAGTTAGTTGAAGTGGTTCTCAGCCACACTACTTTTTTAGTGTATTTGTAGCTCTTCCATAAAAACTAACCAAGTGACATTGAGAGCCTTCTTCTTTTTTTGGTCACACAACGAACAATACCAAGTGAATTGTTCGTGTTATATATATAATGATGTCATAGTAAACTTTTGCCCACTTGGGATCTGATTTAGATTAAAGATATCCATTCGAGTGATCCAATTGTCCTTACCAACAAACTTACACATGTCCACCTCTGGGAGTAGGTTCTACAGCCAAAAATAAAAGCTCGCTCCAGATGAATATGATGTAGTATGTGATTCACGATTTGTATTTCCATTCGATCCCCCCTTGAGTTATGTGAGAGGCTAACAACAACTCAATATTTGCAAATATCTTATGTATATCTCCTTTGATGGCCTCTACTTCTACATGTATGTTGTGATCCATTGCCTCCACATTTCCCTTCAACTTTTGCATGCTCTCCATAATAGGTTGGATTTGTTCATTCATGAAGGAATGAATAACATAAGAATTTCCACCCATTTCCAACTTTGATTCGTCTTCCTCCTTGTCAGGCATTTTGCTTGGAGTAACTGATTTTTTTCTTTGGCCTCTAGTTGATCTCCTCAACATGGAAATTAGGGTCTAGGTTTTGTATCTTATTTCGACCAGAAATACAAAACCTTAAAGAATAAACCCTAACTTAAATTTAGATACCTTTCCAAAAATGATTTTTTTTTAGAGAAAATCCACAATCTGCAACGTGGGGAGTGAATTTGTGTAAAATACTAATTTTATAATAACTTTCACAAAACGAATCCAAATCTGCTGAAATTCGGGGGTCGATGTATCTTCGGATTTCTCAAATTCAAGAAAAACATTTTTACATTTTTTGCAATTATTCACAAAATATGACCGAAATAAAAAAATAGGATTTCTGACATAATTTTGGTCAAGGTCGCAATTCTAATACCACTTGTAAGGAAATTACTTGGATAGATATGAACATCGGTAGCAGTAGAACACCAAAAAATAAAAAAGTATAGAGAAATGGTCAGAATATGTAAGTAGAATAACTTAGCCACTTCGAGGGGGCAACCTCCAAACCATACAATGAGACTCGAGTGCTCAATATAATGATCATCTACCACATAATAGACCTATATATATCCTATTATACTATGCAAAGCACCAAGGCCGACCTACTAAGCATATGAAAGCATAAATAAATATGATATGACATATTAGGAGATAATGTTAGCCACATTTCGACTATACATATCATGATACATGACCTAGGATTAAGGGCATAATAGTGAGATTAGTCCAACTCAATTCATTACTAACATTTTTTTAAGGTTACCGACAAGGAGGAGATGTACCTCAATATAAGACATTGATTATACATAAATAGGTATTGATTCTGGGCGCCCTGGTCTACGTAGATGTGTAGATCAAGGATTTCGCGCTTGTTACCTGTCCAAGTTAATGCACCAAACTAAACACAAAAACCCTGAAAAACTCCAATAAAATTGATACCTGATGGACAAGATCCGAAGATGTAGACGGATAAGGAGGTTGATGTAGATAAGACGGGCGCACACGAGTAATTCGCACAATAGATCCAAGTAACCTGCAAGACACCGATGCTTGACAGAAAAAAACCATGTTAAAAGGTATTTAGGTGGACTGCCCGAGAAGCGGGTCCGGGAAGCGATAAGCTTCCTCAGCGGATGTCAGTCCACGTTTTCAATTAAGTAGAGAAGCATACATGATAAAAGATGTACATATAAGACTAGATTTTCTGATTACAGTAATGAAACCGAATTTAAACAGCAGACAGAAAGCTACAGAAAACAGGAAACTATGAAATAAAGCTGGATTTGTGTTACCTGTGTCCTTTTACCTATCTGCAGGATGATCGGCGTCGATTATGTAGAATCGGCGTCGATTTATGTGATCGGTGTCGACTGATGTGATCGGCGTCGACTGAAACAGATCGGCGTCGACTGAAAGCAGATCGGTCAATCGGGAACAGTGTGAGAAGATTCGGAAATTGGAAAGTGAAGGACGGATCGTCAATGTCTGTTGGATGTGCCGAAGTTGGTGAGATACTAGAACAGAGTCACCAGAAGATCGATGGATACATGCGATGTTGATGTGATAGGAGCAGAGTAACGGTGCTCCTCTCAGGGATTGATTTAGACAGGATCCGATCTCATTTGATACACTTGATGCTCAAAGATCTCTCTTTCTTACAACCTATTCGTGCGTGTGTTCTTCCTCCTTTTTTCATCTTTTTTTTTCGTCCCTAGAACTGAGTTCTGGGTTTGTATTTATAATCGGCGCCGCTCCTAAAAAATCGGCACCAACCGTATAGGTCGGCGCCGATCGCGGGACAGACTCCCGAGATGGCCAAAATGAACGATTTCTAGAAAGGGAAGAGTTACCCCAAATATGGGAAATATCCCGCTTGGGGAAGAGAAAAAAATAGGGGTGATACATAGATAGAATAAATTTGGGGTCGATAAGTGATTAGGATACATGGGAAGAGGTGTAATTAAATATTTAATACTTAATTACTCACGGGTAAGATACAATGGGGTGAATTAAACTTAGGATAGGTGTTTAAATCACAAATCGGATAATATCCCAAGGGGATAGTGGTGACGTAAACGTGCCCCAGGCTACCTGAGCAGGGAAATGAATGTGAGGGACACTAAATTGAGTAACCAATTTTAAGTGTCTACATTTTTCCCCTTTTTGTCAAGTAACTTGCGATGAGCAAGGTTATGAGACAAAAACAAGGAGATGGAAGAAGGGAAGAAAAAGTGATGATGTGATCCCCCTCAAACTAGGGATGGGATGGATGATAGAACAGACGATCCCAAGTTTGAAAAAGGTAGATGAAAACGCAGGATGCCCCAGTCGGATGTCTGGAGTAGATCTGATCATTAACGATGTACAAAAATAAATAAAAAGGCAGCAACCTAAGGAACTCACATTGGTAGGGCAAAATAGACGGTCTCCTCATGAGACAACGTTAGTGCCTACAGACCCGCTTAACTCTAAGTTGCCAAAAAGTACGAGTGTCCCACGCAAAGGGAACAAAACCCGAAATAGACGGTGATATCGAAAAGATGCGCCGAAAGGCAATATTCAGTGCACAATAATGATCAGATGGATAAATAAGCCAAACATCAACACTATGGCAAACAAATATGGAAATTCGATGGCGATCACAGTAATCGGCGATGACCAAGATAAACGGCGTAGATCAAAAAAAATCAGTGCCAAACAAACGTAGCGCATATAAATATGCGAACGGAAAATGTAAACGATTTATTTTCATCGTGACGATTGATTCAGAGAGAGTCAGAATTTGGATTTGAGCACCATGGAAGCCTCTGGGAGTGGTCAGAAGCGCAGGAGGACACGACCTGGGGTAAGTGGTTCTTCTTGAACCCGTTGTATTTCATTTTTTTTTTTGTTTGATTTTTTTTGTTTGTAGGAGGCCAGGGTCTGATTTATGTCCGGACAGTCAATCGGCGTCGATTGGTATAATCAGCATCGATTGTTGTTTGAGTGGCGTCGATTGGTATTAATCGGCGTCAACTAGAAATAAATGACGCCGATTTTATTAAATCGACGCTGATTGGAAGAGATGAGATTTTTGTTGTTTTGGATGTTGTGATTTGGGTAAATATGAGACTAATATTGCTCTTGATGTCGTGGGTGCAAGCACGAGAGGCTCTACACATGAGGGATGCTATTCCCGAGTTACTGGAGACTATTCTCCCTGATGTGACTGATGCAGATTGGCGGCATTTAGAGTTAGCCGGGCTCGGGGGCTTTAGATACTACAGACGAGTGCCGCGAGATGTAGAGCTGATGCGGGCACTAGTGCGACGGTGGGACAGCCATACGTGCACTTTTTGGTTCAGGACGGGTGAGATGACCATCACCCATGATGACATATATAGGATTTTGAGACTTCTGATCACTGGGGACCCGATCGAGATTACACCGCGAGAGCAGCATCAGAGGGCCCTAGTTCGATTATACAGAGATAGGGAAGATGATTCAGAGATAGTGTCTGGGGCAGTGCGGATAGCCTCACAGTATAGACAGGATAGCCCCCGGAGCAAACAGATAGTTCTGATTCAGATGGCGATATCCTATTTTGCTCTGCCAGATTCAGGAGGTGGGAGATTCCCACTATTATTATTAGACTACGTTTGCGACATTCTACAGTTTAGGCAGGTATTTTCCTTTGCTGATGCCTTGATAGCTCAGATATATTACGAGCTATGGATGTACACCACAGGCCGGAGGACAGGTATCGATGTCAGTTTTGTGCTCCATTGCTGGGCATATGAGCATATAGCGGTGATCAGGCCATCCAGGCTTCCTTGGATGCCAGCAGCAGTGGGAGGTATCGATTATGGATTCAGGCGATGGCGGGCTGACATGGCTGCTGGGGAT
The DNA here is from genome assembly GCA_019776745.2 of Taxus chinensis. Lineage (NCBI taxonomy): Eukaryota > Viridiplantae > Streptophyta > Pinopsida > Cupressales > Taxaceae > Taxus > Taxus chinensis. The sequence goes on along the minus strand of CM034156.1, from coordinate 121,739,680 downwards.
ACAGGGAGATCAGCCGATTGGTACACCGAGCGTTTCAGGACGCTGACACCGGATCAGGTCATCTGGAGGCCATATCGGGTATTTCCGACATGGGCAGGTCAGGATGCTCACTTGGTGGCACTGAGACGGAGCAGGGTGGTTAGGGGCCATAGGCCGGATATGTGGGAGTGAGTCCCATTTGTGAGAGTATTGAGACAGTTCGGCCTAGTGCAGACAGTGCCGACCACGTACACGCCTTATAGGCGAGATAGCAGGGAGACTAATCTACCGATTTTGATCCCGACAGATCCATTGAGAGAGGCCCCACCCTCCATAGACAGCGATGATGATGCAGGGGTGGATGAGGGTTACGAAGCATGGTATGATACAGAGTTACCACGACATCTCCCGGCATCTATAGATGCCGATGAGGAGGACATAGCTGCGATGCTTGATAGACTGGAGGGAGAGCATGCCACCCTGACACAGACACATCAGGTAGCTCTTAAGGAGATCAGGGCTCTGACAGAGGAGAGGGATGCCCTAATTTTGGAGAGAGACACCACTCGCCAGGAGTGAGATACAGCGATCCAGCAGAGGGATCGCTATTATCGACATAGGGAGGCCCTCGGGGCCAAATATGGGGAGACAGGTACCACGTCGGAGTCTGGTATGCAGGGTACGACCCTAGGAGGAGCACCACCAGCAGCGCCAGCAGCCCCAGCAGCACCAGCAGCACCATTACGAGCACCAGGTACCATAAGCTTGAGCACATATCAGTCTCTCCTCGCTGAGGTGAGATACTATGAGGATGCCTTAGCGCAGCATGCCCCAGATGTGCCTCGGTACAGGGCGAGGAGGAGAGCAGCGATGGCCACAGTGAGCGGGGCCTCAGGTGGAGGGAGCACCGGGAGAGACCAAGGTGTGTAGAGACCTCCAGCAGCAGCTGCGTCGAGCTCGATAGGTGGCGGCCAGGAGAAACAGCCTGGTCCAGAGGAGGGTGGAGGAGATAGTGTCCTCCATGCATCGGATTTTACTATATAGGGATTGATAGATTTTGTATCCATGTAGTGATGTAGCCTCGATTGGAAGGCATTGTATAGATGGCTTGATTGAAAGCCTCCCATTTTTGTTGTACAGATACACATGTATATATAGATTCATCATTTCATTTGTCATATAATTGTTCTCATGCTTTTGATTTTGATATACATGGATAAATGTAGCGTAATTGTGATGGATATAGATATAGACTGATAGATGATGAATAGATGTGATTGGATAAATATAGATTGATAGAGGATAGAAATAGATGTGATTTGATTTGATGTGATTGATATGTGGATATAATTTTGATGAAAAATAGAGATAGATAGATGTAATGTAACTTGGATGTGCAAGTTTTTAAATATTTTGATGGATAAATAGATAGATGTGATTGATGTATGGATTTTATTTTGATGAAAAATGGATATAGATAGATGTAGTGTAACTTGGATGCACCAGTTTTTAGATATTTTGATGGATAGATAGATAGATGTGATTGATGTATGGCATTTTGAGATTTTGATGAAAAATAGATATAGATAGATGTAGTGTAACTTGGATGTACAAGTTTTTAGATGTTTTGATGGATAGATGGATAGATGTGATTGATGTATTCGGTATGTTTGAGATGTTAATTTAATTTGGATGAAAATAGATAGCCAGATCCACATGTGTTGACAATACATGCTTTGATAGATAAAATGAAATTATATAGATGATAAATTTTGATTAAATTAACATGTGAAATGTCGATTTGACTGGATGAATAACAAAGAATAATAGGGGAATACTCTTTGTGAGAGCCAAGGATGTAATGAAAATGACCTTGACTAGAAATAAAGGAAATATACTCAGATAAGAAAGAAAATGATAAGCTGGACTCCCAACCGACCATAGATAGAATCTGGATAGGAAATCACAATATCATTCATGTAAGGCCCTACATGAGGTTAAAATAAACCTGACACTAACTAGCCACAAAACAGATCTAGGAGGGAAACGAAAGGAACAGTAAGTAAGTATCTTATCGGAATTTACAAGGGACAGAATACATGTCCATAGTGGGAAAATAGGATTCTCCATATGATCGACAAAAGGTCTTAAATCTCAGCTTCATGATTTTGGCAGAAGAGCAAACTAATCAATGCAGGAAGTTTGCTTGATATGGAAAGACTGATCAATACGGGAAGTCTTTCAGTGATGCTAAAAAGTGGATAAACTGACTGAAAGGCTGATTAATTGCAAGAAGCCTTGAATATGTCTTTGAAAAACAGCCATCCTTCTAGGGAGTGGTCTGTATTTTGAATTTTAATGATAGCCATCCTTCGAGGGTATGGTCTATATTTTTTCTTTTTGATCTTTTTTGATAATGTATGGATAGCTGTCCTTCAAGGGATCAGTCTATCTTTTTGGATAGCATCTTTTTTTTTTTTTTTTGAAAATCTTTTTGGAAGAAGCTGAGTTTAGACCTAGATAGATTAGATGGAGGGGAAGAGAACATAAAGGAACATGCACTCATGCCCCGAGTAGATCCGACTAAGATAAGCACTTGGGACAGATGAAGTGGTGATTAAGGTATTCCTACCATGAGGAGGAACATATCCAAAAGAAACATGCAATGAGTAGAGCCGCGATACTCATATTTTAAGGTAAAAGAGGCAATAGGCAGAGAACCACATAGTTTCGAATCACCATGAAAGTATATGACTGGTTGTTTTAGACGGATGAAAGATCTGTGTTGCGACTAGACTTGTGTAAGATAGATTTTAACAGTAGAAGGGCCGTAGATGCAAGGCATTAAGAGGTTCCGCTTCAGGTATACCATCCATGGAAGATAGACGATAAGCCCCAGACCCATATTTATGAGTGATAATGTACGGGCCCATCCAGTTGGGAGCAAACTTACCACGTTGACTCCTTTCGAGTGTAGTGACATTTTGATTTTCTTTAAGAACAAGATCCCCAATTTTGAAGTCACGGTGCTGCAAGTGCTTGTTATAAGCACGTTTGACATGCTCAAGATAGACCTGATGATGTTCAAGAGCGTTGAGACGCCGCTCATCTAATAATTCAAGTTGTGCTAGACGATTTTGACGATAGTCCTCATCAGAGACAAATTCTCTAAGAGAAACCCGGAGAGATGGGATTTGGACTTCCAAAGGAAGAACAGCCTCAGACCCATAGACGAGAGAGAAGGGAGTAGCACCAGTAGGAGTACGAATGCTAGTCCGATAGGCCCAGAGAGCAAAAGGGATATGTAAATGCCAATCCCTACCAGCTCGACTAGTTACCTTTGCGAGGATATTACGCAAAGTTTTATTGGAAGCTTTGGCCTGACCATTAGCTTGAGGATAGTATGGAGAAGAAAAACTGAGCTTGATATTGAAAGCGTTGCAGAGGTTCTGCAAATCAACGTTCTTGAAAGACTTACCATTATCTGTGATGAGTTTGTGTGGAACGCCAAAACGACAAATGATGTGTTGATAGACGAAATCAACTATGGGTTTAGCCTTTGTTGAAGAAAGAGGGATAGCCTCCACCCACTTAGTAAAGTACTCAGTGGCAGTAATGATAGAATGATGACGCTGTGAAGAACGGGGATTGATGAGACCAATAAGATCAAGACCCCATTGCGAAAAAGGCCACAAATCCGCCGTGGGTTGTAAAGCTTGACTAGGGATGTGTGTGAGATTGGAATGTTGTTGACACTTGACGCATTTCTTAGTGTATTCACAACAATCTCGATTAAGAGAAGGCCAATAATATCCCAAATGTAAGATGCGTTTAGCTACAGCTAAGCCACTAAAATGTCCACCACAGATACCATCATGGACCTCCTGGATAGCTTTAGATGATTCATGGGTTGTGAGGCACTGAAGCAAAATGCCATCAAAGCCGCGTTTGTAAATAATCCCGCCTAGGATAGTATAGCGATTAGCGCGTTGGATAAAAGATCTTCTACCATTGGAAGTTAGATCTGGAGGAAGCACCGAATGAGATAGATAATCAACAATCTGTTGATACCACTCATCCTGAGTATGGGTTGTGACAGCATGGATTGAAGTTAGTTGCCTAAGATGAGATGGTTGATCTAATCGTTGTACAGCCACATAAAGTCGCGAGTCCTCGGTAAAAGGTGGGATAAGTGAGGCTAACGAAGCCATTGTATCCGCGAATCGATTTGCAGTGCGAGGAATAGCTTGGATAGTGAATTTATCGAAAGATTGGAGTTGAGCAAGAACGATGTCACGATATTTTTGAAGGATATCATTCTTGCATTGATAGACACCCGTGACTTGATTAACGATGAGTTCAGAATCACCAAAGATGTCAATATGACGAGCGCCGAGATTAATGGCATTTTGAAGACCCAAGACAAGAGCTTCGTATTCAGCCATATTATTGGTGCACTCAAAGTTCAATTTGTGTGCGACTGGGATAGGCGTACCCCAAGGAGGAATCATCACGAAACCCGCACCTCCCCCTTGCTGACATTTGGATCCATCAAAGAAGAGCTTTACTTTAAATGGAGATAGACCAAAATCAATTTGTTGGATATATTCATCGGGGAATTGAGCAAGGGGGTCTTGAGTGTCCGGAAGAGGAGCATCAGCTAATTGATCTGCAATAACCTGACCCTTGATAGACTTTTGCGGGATAAACTCGAGGTCAAATTCTGTCATAAGCATGAGCCAACGAGTGATACGATCATTGTGATAAGGCTTTGCATGAATTGTCTTGAGTGGATTGACACTTGTGACAATGTAAGTTTTGTGATTAAGGAGGTAATGACGAAGCTTAGAAGTCACGAAGAAGAGAGCACAACACAGCTTTTCAGCTTCGGAATAACGTGTTTCATACTCATGGAGGGTGTGACTGATGTAATAGACAGCTTGTTCTTTACCACAAGTGTCCCGATGTGAAATCATGGCTCCCAGAGCATGGTCAGTCACAGAGATATAAAGATAGAAAGGCTCCCCCTCGCGTGGAGGTGTAAGCACAGGTGGAGAAAGAAGATAAGCTTTGAGATCATCAAAGGCCTTTTGGCAATGTTCATCCCATTCAAAATGAACATTCTTACGGAGGAGATGGTGAAAAGGTTGACAACGGTCTGACAATTGTGAGATAAAATGACGCACTGATTGAAGACGTCCTTGGAGACTGCGGAGTTGCTTTAAGTTAGAAGGGGGAGGCATCTCAAGGATAGCTTTTATTTTTGCGGGGTCCACTTCAATACCCCTGATGGAAATGATAAAACCTAAAAGTTTACCAGTGAGAACGCCAAACACGCACTTAGATGGATTTAGACGAAGACAAAAGCGGATAAGCCTCTCAAAGAGAGGTGCAAGGATGAAAAGATGATCCTGACGACGTTTGGATTTACCGAGGAGATCGTCAACGTAATCTTCCACAGTTTTGTGTAAGAGATCATGGAAGATGTAGGTCATTGCTCGCTGATAGGTTGCTCCTGCGTTCTTAAGACCGAAAGGCATGACGCGATAACAAAAGGTCCCCCAAGGAGTTATGAAAGAAGTCTTATGTTGGTCTTCTGGTGCGATGAGAATTTGATTATATCCAGAGAAACCATCCATAAGAGAAAGCATCTCATGACCCGCAGTTAAATCCACGAGTTGGTCGATATTAGGTAAAGGAAAATCATCTTTTGGACAAGCAAGATTAAGATCCCGGAAGTCGGTACAAATTCAAATTTTCCCAGTAGCCTTAGTTACTGGTACTACATTGGAAACCCATTGTGGATAATCGATGGGTTGGATGAAGTTAGCCGAGAGCAAGCGCTGTAATTCTTCTTTAACAAGAAGGGCTACTCTAGGGTGCATTTTACGTAATTTTTGTTTAACTGGTTTGATGTTGGGAAGAGTAACGATATTGTGGACCACAATATCGGGATCGAGTCCTGGCATATCCTCATATGACCAAGCAAAGGCTTGACGATGGTTGGAAAGAAAAGTGGTAAAATCTCCTAACTCCTGTGGATTAAGGGATTGGCCGACCTTAATGATGCGAGGGTCTTCAGAAGTCCCTATATTAAGGTCGACAGTGGCTTCGTTGAGAAGCGTAGACGTGTCAGAAGGAATAGTCTTGGGGAGATATGAATCCTCTGCCCCCAGATAGGTGAGGACAGAATCATCATCCGCACAGTGGATAGTGTTGATAGTAGGAGAGTCGTCTCCAACTATTTCAGGGAAGATTAACGGTATGGAAGTGGACCGGTTGTTAGTCTTATAGGCTAGCGGCCCTAAGGAAATGGTATTGATAAAAAAAAAAGTTAGGTGGGATGGAAATGTCATCGTCCACATCGAGTGATGCTTCTGACTTAGCGGGAGAAGATGGTTCCTCAATAGGAAGAGGCTCATCGAGAATAGTGATAGTGGCTTTTGAAAGAGGTTTAAATCCTAAACCAAATTTTTGATGTGGCATGAGAGTAGGAATGGATGTGAGGTCATGCACACCTTGTTCATATTTTCCTAGGCCAAAACCCTTCCACGCGCATCGATATAAATAAGTTTTTGCAAACGTGGGATTCTGTAGATAATCGAACCCTGTTAAGTAAGGTTTGGTCCTAGGAGGAGAATCCGGGTGATAGTGAGGTGTATCAAGACCACCGTAGACGAAATTAGTCTGTTGATTGGGCAGACCAATGGTGACGATGCGACCGAGACCTGGTTGATATTCAGGTTGTTTGTCTGGTCTACCATACTCACTAGGTTTGAGATGAGCGTCGAAAGAAAAGAGAGGAAGCTCTCCCAGTGAGAAACGCTGCAATGTCTCTTCTAGATTTTGTAAATCCGGTAGTTTGGTTGCAGGTATGGAAGAAGATGAGGCCCCGTCAGGAGAAGAAGTATTTTCCTTTAGAGGGGCAGACCTTGTGGTCATGTCGCATTGTGCGGAAGGAAAAGGATCTCCTGGATGAGTATATATTTTACCCTCATATTGATATTTTAAGCATCGATGGAGGGTGGATGGGACACAATGCATCGCACGAATCCAGGAGCGTCCGAGGATCATATTATAGTGGAATTTTCCTTCGACAATGTAGAAGAGTTCGTGAAGCAGCTTCTTACCTACTCGAATGGGTAAGACCACAGTTCCTAAAGTAACTGCTAGCTGATCGTTAAATGATCGAAGGGCGAAGGGCGGGGGTGACACTACGTTCTTTGGTAACTTAAGTTGCTCGAATGTGTGCGAGGAGATGACGTTGAGTGCAGCTCCACTGTCGATCATAACGCGTTTTAATGTAGTGTTGTCGATTTGGACTGTGATAAAGAGGGGAGTCTCCAAATCCTCTGAAGAAAGAGGAGGAATTTCCGAATCTTCAAAAGAAATGGCGGTTGATGGTCTATTCAATCCAACAACCAACTCGAAGGGTTGGGGCTCATCTGAATTTACTGCGATGCGACGCAGATTATCAATCAGAGCCTGGCGATGTTGTGGAGAGGATTGGATGAGGTCAAAAAGAGACATTTTGACCGGAGCCTGGGTGAGTTGTTTCATAACACTCTCCTCAACTGACACGGGAATTTGAGCCCGAGGTGCAGCACGAATAGAGACCTTAGGTCGTGGGGCTAATGAGGAAGGAGGAACTCCTTCAGGGGCTGCAGAAATGACAACGCGTGGTCGAGATGTTGTAGATGAAGATGGATTATCATAGTGTTGGGTTCTGGTGGCGATATGGATTGTGTCAATTTGAGAAGGTGGAAGATCAGTTGGAGTGGAATCACTAGAGGTCTGAGTGGATCGTTGGGGCTCAGATGGGGCTAAGATGATAGGAGATACTTGTTCCTCCTCCTCCAGCAAAAGATCATTTTCTTCCAAAAGGTTGTTGACAACAGTTTGAAGAGCTTTACATCCCTCAGTATCATGACCCGGGGTACGGTGGTAAGCACAAATTAGATCAGAGTTAAACCAGGTAGGTTTAACTCCTTTAGGGTTATAGGGTTTAATCGGAGGAAGGGATATGGATGAAGATTGGATAAGTTGGCGAAGGATTTCGGTGTAGAACCCGGTAGACGAAGATGAGGACAGAGGTGATGAAGGTGCCTCTTTTACTTTAACAGACTGCCGAGGCAAAAGAACCTGCATGTCAGGTTTGACAGTCTTTTTAGGGATCATCTTATTTTTTTGGACACTTGGAGGAGCAGTCTTGGGCACTTGAGATGGAAGTAAGTGAGACATGATTGATTTTGGTGGAGGGGGAGCCCCTAAAATAGATTTTGAAGATGATGGAGATGTGACAAGTGTTGTGGTCTTCAAAGATAAAGGAGGTTGCTTGGTCGAATTTACTGATGATTTAGATAATGTCGATTTAGATGAGGAAGAAGCTCCCAAAGTAGGTGTAATCGGAGGGACATAGGGTGTCCTGGCTTTTGGTAATGAAGATGATGATCCTGATAGAAGAGGTGACGTCCTTTTAGTAGGTAAGTCAGCTTTTCGGGGTGTTGGTGAAGGATGTGTTGTAGAAGAAGATGATGGTTTTGATAAGTGTGTAGAAGAAGACGCCTTCTCAGCAGACAAATCCAATCTTTTATGGGGCGTAGAGAGAGATTTTTGTGGGAAAGCACCAAGGGTCTTGATGGTTCGAAATATGGGCTTTCCTTTTTCAGGGATGGTGACAACTTCAACGGCATAAGGTGATTGTAACCTTTTCGGGGGAAGTAAATGGGGAGGTACTGATGGCGCAACGTTAGATTTTGGTTGTCTCGGTTTAAGTTCAGGAACCGAGCGTATAGGTGTTGGTGCTACTTCTTTTGATTTTCCCTTAATAGGCGAAGTAGCATTAGTGGTGGAAGAAGTGAGTGATGAAGAAGCAGTTCCTTGCGAAGGGACGACTTCTGGTGCAGTAATTATGGGTGGAACTACTGTAGGAAAAGAGACGGGAAGAGTCAAAATCGAAGACGCTTCCGTCGGAGTCGGCACAATTATAGGTACGTTCACCAGGGGCATAGTTGCAGCGAGAATGGGAGCAACAGAAGTAGATGTATCTGCAGTGGAAACTCGAAGGGATGTAATTGCCTCGAGCATTGAAAGAATGTTTGACGATGAGACAGATGAGGATGACACTGTCTCGGGTATGGATGGAAGGTCGGACAAAGGAGCGGAGAGAGATGAACCCGTATCTAGCGATGTAGGAATATTCAAAGACGGGCTACCTGAAGATGGTGGAATTCCAGTGATTGACGAAGTGGAAGGAGGTTCTAATCCGGTTGATGTGTTCGCAGATGGCTTGGTTTCAGAAGAAGATTCTTTAGTAGAGATGAAGTTGATAGTATGAGTGTTTGGTTTTTGAGACTCTGAAGCATTATGGTTTGGGGAATGATTGGGAAAAGGTTGTTTAAAAACATCCAGTGCCTGATTTGGGGGAGCATTTGGGTTATCCAGAATGAGCTCGCCTTTATCAATGAATTTCTGGACAAGATTTTTAAAGGTCTGACATCGTTCGATGTCATGACCTTTGGTTCTATGATAATGACAGAAATCATTTTCCCTATACCAGAATGGACGTTCTTGGCTTTCATCAATATTCCTAATGGGGGGAAGTTCGATCATGCGAACTTCCAACATTTTCTCTAAGATAGAGGCATATGATTCCCCCAATGGAGCGAAGGATCGAGATGATGAAGTCCCTTTTCGAGAAGATGAGGGGTCTCTTCGTGGTGTTTGATTAGAAGTATTATCGACTCGTGATGTTTTTAATACGATAGCGTTGGTGGATCCCTGATTCTTGTCTTTAGAAGGGGAAGAATTTGGTTTGGTAAACCGAGAAAAATCGGGTTTAGATTTAGAGCGAAGTTTTAGCTTCCCTTGTTCAATGGCGCGAGATTCAAGTTTGCGTGCCATCGTAAAGGCTTCTTCAAAGGTATGAAAAGTTTGGATCCTTAAAGTGGAAGAAATGTGATTAGCACAAGATCGAGTAAACAACTCGATTTGTTGGGATTGAGGAAGGGAGAAAGACAATTGGTTGATTATCCCTCTCCAACGAGCGACAAAGTCTGCAATAGACTCATCATCGAATTGACGAATGTTATAAAGATCTGTAATCGAGATCTTATGCGCGATATTTATTGAAAAGTTTTCAACAAACATCTGGGCCAATTGAGAGAAAGAAAATAAGGAATGTTGAGGAATGTTATTGTACCAGTCTAAAGCAGGACCTGCTAGAGACATAGGGAAAGTACGGAGCATAAGCTCCTGATCCTGGACTATGAGGTAGCAAGCATGTTTGAATGCTCGCAAATGTTGTTGAGGGTCCTCTCGACTATGAAATTTTGAAAATTTAGGAAGTTCCCATTGGGGAGGATAAGGCTTAAAAGCCACTGAGGGGTGAATGGGTTCATTACACACTTCTTCAAAGGAGTATGAAGGTCGAGCCCCTTTTGTGGAGGCTTCCAAGTCTGCGATTTTCTTGAAAAGAATTTGAACCACGTCAGATTGAGGAGGAGGCACACTGGCATGTCCTACATAAGAAGCAAATGGTGGATGTTGTTGAGGTGTCAACGGGGGATTCATCTGTTGATTGGTAGGATGATAAGAGGAGTAACCAGGGGTTCTGGGTGACACCTGGTGGGGTATTTGCTGTGAAGTAGCTTGTGTATAGGCGGGCTGTGAGATAATAAGTGGTTGAGAAAATGAAGGTTGGATGACGGGTGGAGCCTGTGATTGGTGGACTCCTATGCTTGTTGATTGAATCGGGACAGATTGAGGAACATGAGTGCCGACTTGATTGGACATATTGGGGAACAAAACCTGAAAGGGGCCTTCTACTACCGGATTAGGCATTAAGGGTGCCGATGCTAGAGGATGGGCGAAGGTCACTGTTGCTGGAACATTGGAAGAAAGACCCACTGGAGGACGAGAAGTAGGAGCCAACTGACTATTCGGAGGGGGTTGGCTCATAAAGAGGTACTGACCTTGGGACACGATGGAGGGCATAGATGAATTAACAGCAATATGCGGGTGCGCAGACGCATTCATTATAGCCAGGGCAGAGGACCTCTCAGAAGTAGGTTGTGGAATATTCGAGGTAACTGCGGTGTTAGGAATAGGTAAGGCTATTTGAGAACTAGTCAATATGGTCGGTGGAAGAGAAAAGGGAGGCACAGGGGCCTCGCCCTTCTCCGTGACTCGAGGCAAGAGAGATGATGCAAACTGTTCTACCAAGGCCTGGGATGGTTCATGAGAATAATCGTACACTTGCTGGATTGGTGGTCCTTGATCAGATATCTGAATAGACTTGTGTACTAGGTAGTCCATGAGGGCTACCGGATTGCGATCGAGGAGCGCCTGAAATTCAGGATCCCCGCGAGGAACATACTCTGAGTCAGACGTAGATGATATTTCTGAAGGACTAGGGGAAGCTGGACGTGATGGGGTTACTTTGGCTTGATAGAAAGGATTATATGACCAGGATGGGGAACCAACTAACAGCGGTCCCGAGGAAGATTTGGGGGGTGCCGAAACATCCACGCTAGTGGTAATCTCGGAAGAGGAAGGGGCCAATTGAGCCATTCTTCTAGATTGTAACCGAGTGATGACCGTCATAAACACACAGCAAAGAAGATTGACCTAACTAATGCACAGACAATTCAAGCAGCGCAGGTGATTATCTCCTTTAAGTTTTGATGCTTTTAAGAAAGAAAATATTAGGGAAGGCTTTTTAGAACAGGAACTACTCAGATAGCCAAACTAAGGATGGTTTGGGGAATGTTTGGTGAGGAGTCCCGAAGGCACTTCAGTAAAAGACCGGTACGTGGCTTGATATAGGGGCCTACCCCCGCACTTCACACACCGCTGCGATAAGGGAGTCGGGTGCTTTGCCAATATATACCAGAACTTCCGTGAATTTATAGCGCGGCCTGAGTACCCGCGTAGGCTCTTCCTCTTGGATGTCACTTCCAAGTAGGCGAGGCCAGGGAAGGAATTTTTGTTTAAATGCTTTATACCTAGTGATTTTGGCTTTGTGTGCAAGGGTGAAAAATAAAAATCAAATAGTGTCACTACCGATTTTGATCAATTTTCCAGCCTAATTAAAACTAGATGAAAAACATGCAGCAGCAATGACAAAGAAAAGGTTCTTTTTAAGCACTTAAAAACGAAGTGTTTGATTTCGATGAAGACAAGTCAAACAGATTCTTTCCCAAATGCGATTAAATTCCTTTTAAGCACCAAAAATTGAAATGTTCGAATGTGATAGACAACAAACAAAGAATTTTTTTTTATTTTTTTAATTTTTTATTTTTTTTTGGTTCCTAAAAAGGAGAAAACACCGTAAAAGAGGAATACCTGTAGATTTAGCTCTCCAAGGTGTGTGGACTTCAAAAAGCGCGTTGTTGAGCTTTTCCCCTCGAACAATCCCACGAACAAGAAAAGTGCTCCGTAAGAAGAGGTTAAGCAAACACCAAACAAAACCCAGAAAGATATATCCGGATAATGGTGAAATGGAAATTTCTATTTCAAGGAACTAGGAAAATTCCAAGGAAATAAAAATTTCACAAAAAGAGCAAGATTAAAACGATGAAAGGAAATGCTCAAGCAGAACTGATAGAAATCAGTGAAGAAAAAGAACAAAGCTCAAAACTAAAAAAAGAAATGAACTTGCCAATAAGGGACTTTGGTTAGGTCCCACCGGGCGTGCCAGAATGTAGATCAAGGATTTCGCGCTTGTTACCTGTCCAAGTTAATGCACCAAACTAAACACAAAAACCCTGAAAAACTCCAATAAAATTGATACCTGATGGACAAGATCCGAAGATGTAGATGGATAAGGAGGTCGATGTAGATAAGACGGGCGCACACGAGTAATTCACACAATAGATCCGAGTAACCTGCAAGACACCGATGCTTGACAGAAAAAGACCACGTTAAAAGGTATTTAGGTGGACTGCCCGAGAAGCGGGTCCGGGAAGCGATAAGCTTCCTCGGCGGATGTCAGTCCACGTTTTCAATTAAGTAAAGAAGCATACATGATAAAAGATGTACATATAAGACTAGATTTTCTGATTACAGTAATGAAACCGAATTTAAACAGCAGACAGAAAGCTACAGAAAACAGGAAACTATGAAATAAAGCTGGATTTGTGTTACCTGTGTCCTTTTACCTGTCTGCAGGATGATCGGCGTCGATTATGTAGAATCGGCGTCGATTTATGTGATCGGCGTCGACTGATGTGATCGGCGTCGACTGAAACAGATCGGCGTCGACTGAAAGCAGATCGGTCAATCGGGGACAGTGCGAGAAGATTCGGAAATTGGAAAGTGAAGGACGGATCGTCAACGTCTGCTGGATGTGCCGAAGTTGGTGAGATACTGGAACAGAGTCACCAGAAGATCGATGGATACGTGCGATGTTGATGTGATAGGAGCAGAGTAACGGTGCTCCTCTCAGGGATTGATTCGGACAGGATCCTATCTCATTTGATACACTTGATGCTAAAAGATCTCTCTTTCTTACAACCTGTGTCTCTTTCGCGATCTGTCTCTTTCTCTCTCTCTGTTCGTGCGCGTGTTCTTCCTCCTTTTTTCGTCTTTTTTTTTTCGTCCCTAGAACTGAGTTCTGGGTTTGTATTTATAATCGGCGCCGCTCCTAAAAAATCGGCGCCGACCGTATAGGTCGGCGCCGATCGCGGGACAGACTCCCGAGATGGCCAAAATGAACGATTTCTAGAAAGGTAAGAGTTACCCCAAATACGGGAAATATCCCGCTTGGGGAAGAGGAAAAATAGGGGTGATACATAGATAGAATAAATTTGGGGTAGATAAGTGGTTAAGATACATGGGAAGAGGTGTAATTAAATATTTAATATTTAATTACTCACGGGTAAGATACAATGGGGTGAATTAAACTTAGGATAGGTGTTTAAATCACAAATCGGATAATATCCCAAGGGGATAGTGGTGACGTAAACGTGCCTCAGGCTACCTGAGCAGGGAAACAAATGTGAGAGACACTAAATTGAGTAACCAATTTTAAGTGTCTACAAGATGCTCAAAAAACCTCCTCTGAGGTGTCGCAATAGGTTCACACTAGTCTACCTTTTGCCGCATGTATGTCATTGAATTATATCGAATGTCTCTATAAATCTAGAATGAATGAATCTCCTATAAAACCCCCAAACAAATCATCAAACCCTAAAAAAGAAAGATGCAAATGGAGGGGCCAGATTATCCTCAGTTTCCAGAATGATGGACTTATCACTGAGCATTGCACTACATCTCAGACCCAATGTAGTTCTAGGTGTGTGTGGGTGCGAAATTGTGCACTAGGTTACTCTTCTGTCAGTTGCATGTGAAATAGCAAGCAAATCACTAGATGTAGAATATAAATAATGTGTGCATGGAAACAATAGACTCCCCTACTACGAAGTGTGATACAGATGAACTAGTCATTTGTCCCTTATGATGGAGCTAGATGGATGCAAATGGAGCTATAGATGTCTTTGATGGATGCAACCTTAGGTGGTGATAAATAGTGTTTAGTGCTTGGTCCCTTATTATGATCACATAACTTCATATTTTTATGATTCGCTTGCTTGAATTTTGTAATTAACCTCGAAAAGGCCGACTACCAAAAAGATAAGATGCTCAAACGGTTAGAAAAGACCCAGAAAGTGTGACCAAAGTACAAAGAGGACAAGGGTACCCACAGGGGACAGGGGCGCGTGACACTGGGGTCCTGACTAGGCGCTAGTGTCTAGAATGAAAAATGCCGAAAGGTGAACATACAAACTAAGCAAGTAAGAATGCAACACTGAAAGCAGAAACACAAAGCAAAGAAAGGTGGCCAAAGACATGGGTTAATTAGTACTTTTCTTACTCATGAACCATATGAATAGTAGTATGCAATCGACACTAGATAATGACTCAAAGTAAGTGATTTTGTGTCTACATCAGACACCCATGTCCAGCTTGATCCATGAGTCAAAAAAATTACTCTGAGCATTGACGACACTGTTCACTTCTAGTTCAACAGTTTTCCCAATCTGTACCAATCCCAGATCAAACATAAATCAGCTAAGTCATCCTTTATATACCTCTTACTTGTGGTTTTGCATACTTTCTCATTGCGTGTGTCATATTGTATGTAGCAATTGTATATCATAGTTTACATTTAGTTACTCTGCAATTAGGGTTTCATAAAAAGCTTATTTTTGTTAAATCATTGGGAGCCCTGACAACTAAATAAGTATGGGGATTTTTAAAGAATATTGGTTTGAGGGGTTGAAATTTGAGTTCCATTGTGAAAGGACTAAAAGGGTGTTACCTAAGTACCAACACGAATCTTTAAGAAGCAAGCTCGAACATGCGATGGTTCACGAAATGAATTTTTTTTAAAACCGTTAGTGAGGTTACGGATACCTTAAACCATGATTTCATTTGACTCTGAATGGCCTTTAATTTAGTTTTGCAAAAAAAGATTTAGAAGGAATACGACCACAAAAATAAGCAATAAGAAAATTATTCCTATACCATTTTATTATTGGTTCCATACTCTTTTTGGTGGGTTATTTATTTGTACTATTTTTTTAAAAACTTCTTATTTTCATTTATTCATAATCTCAACACAAAAATATTATTCACCCACTTTTTTAATGGAAAAGTGCACGCGCGCGCACACATACATATACAAATAAGATATATACAATGCTAATTGTACAAAAATTGGGTGGAGAGATACACACCCCGTAATACAAAGCATATCAAGCCAAATAGGCTTCGAGAAAGAGGCTAGATTAGAACAAAACCACTATAAAAGTGCAATAATCAATCAAAAAACCTTAGCAAAATAAGGAGCCCATAAATCTAGGTTGCAACCACAAACATGGAGGACGAAGGAGGAAGCGAAGGGTTGTCGAGTTTGTCACCCCAACCAGAACCAGAGGGGTGAGCCGAGTTCGGGATGGGTTCTCACCCACTTTATTGTTGATTTTGTGTTGTTACTCAGGAACCTCAAAAGACGATCGAGAGAGAGGAATGACAAGATCCAACCATGAATTTTTCCATCTTCCAATATAAGGTTATGACTCACTATTAGTCAAAAGGATCTTATAAAAAATTTGAGAAATGTTAGAAAAAGAAAAAGCAAAGATTTTTTGGTAACCATTTGGGATAGTAACATCTATGGGGACTCTAAGTTTATGATTGAATGGATAACATAGTCTATGGTACAATGCATTTTGGGACTAGATGGTAGCTTTTGACATGAAAGACTCAACCTTTTTATTTATACACTTACATCACATGTACATGGAATATAATCAAATCAATAACTAATTATCCCAATAAACCCATAGTAGACAACTTACTTCTCTTCTTATTAGATCTTCCTAAAATGATGTTGGTGATATCCTCCAAGTCAGTTCAATTTTTTTTACTATTGGAACATCACATTATATAATATAAATAAAGTTGCAATAATAAGGTGACCAAAAAACTCATGGTCCAAAATGAAGGCACGAGGGCATTAATACATTGGCCATATAGGAAACAAAGAATGTCAAAAGGGAAGCAAAAAGAGGCCCTAAGGGTAGATTCCAACAAACATAAAAAATAAGATATAAGAGCATAGTTAAGAACACGTAGCAGTAACATTAGATGGAGGGGAGGATCATCCTTAGGAGGGATGAACAATTTGTTATTTGGTTCTTTAAATGTAGGATCAACAATCCAACCATCATGGTCGATAATTTATATGTTCAAGGGCACCATTATCCCCCACCTTGGTGGCAAAGAGCCTGGAAATGTATTCCCTCCTTGAGTAGGAGAAGTCCAGTTCAAGGAGTTGGCCACAACCTTCCCCCAAAGTGGTGGACTCTAGCCCAACAAAGAAGAGGATAGAGTAGAAAGATGACCTCGAGGAGATGAGGGGTGTCAACTGCCAAGTGGAAATAAGTTATAGGTTACCATCTTTAAGGATAAACTTGATATTTCCTTTATTAATAATTTTCCCTAATGAATTATTTTACATGGATTTGTTATAAACCTATACCAGGTCTACACCAATAAAAGACCATATGGGTTTGTAGAATTCACGAGGAAATCCATCAATTATAGGAGATTTGTCATTCGCCAAACACATTTGAGCTTCGTGAAGCTCATTAAGAGAGAGAGATAAGAGCTTCACAACACGCTTTATCTTTAAGAGAGATTTTT
The DNA here is from genome assembly GCA_019776745.2 of Taxus chinensis. Lineage (NCBI taxonomy): Eukaryota > Viridiplantae > Streptophyta > Pinopsida > Cupressales > Taxaceae > Taxus > Taxus chinensis. The sequence goes on along the minus strand of CM034156.1, from coordinate 121,722,490 downwards.
TAAGGAACTGCCACCATTCATTGTTATAGAGATGAAAGGCACTCAACAGAAGGTTCTTGCACTTAAAAAACTAATTTATAATGCTCAACAAAAGCATTGGTTACCACTGACAAACTGGTGAATTGATCATGCACACTTTGTATAGCTTTGATCTTATCGTGATTATACTTTGCTAAAAGGGATTTGAAAAACCTTTTTGAAGCTTTATCTCCCACCTTGAGCCAATGTAAATGGGCTCAGATATGGGCTCATCTAGCAGAATAACTCTCCATGACCTTGAGCTAGTGTCAAAGCTTGACAACTTGAAGCTGGGTTGGAATATCAAAAGGACAAGATTTCATAATGATGAAAAATCTTTGGAATTCCTTATTTAGAACACAATATGCACCTTTTCACACCCGAATGACGTGCTTTCCAAAGTGGCAAAGGAACTTGGTGGTGCACTGAATGGTTACGTTCCACCACTCAATCCAGTTGGCAGCAAAATACGAACATGGCTTAATATTCCATACTTTGGCAACGAGAGGGATGACCCCGTCATGACTCAACAACGAGATATTAAGATAAAATTGATTCCTAGGCACTTTGAAACGGGTTGCACTCTAAAAAAACTTAAATGAGATCGGGCTATGACATGATAAGAGAATATTATGCCAGACAGTGATGACCGTTATAGTTTAAATCAAATATTTGTTGTTGAGAGAGCATAATATGATCAAGCCTTTTCATAATTTTGTTAGAGTTTTCTCAAATATTGGACCAAGAAAACCAATTTTGAGAAGTAAAGTATCACCGTCGTCAAAACAGAGGGTCGAAAAGTCCCCAAAGACTTTTAAAATAACCAAGCCTCACGCTCGCCCACACATCACCGCATATGAAGGGCTCCTTATTTTCCTTCAAGATGTTCAATCATATTAAAGTCTCCACAAATCAACTAATAAAAAATGGAAAATTGTCACCTAACCATCACCATAACGTCATATTTTTTGTGACATCATTAGGGGCATAAATATTAACAATGCCAAGAGAAAAGCCATTAACTTCTAAAATAATCCACACATCTCAATTAGCAAGATCGTGGCCCATAGAAGTAATTAAAGCTGAAAATATTGGGGAAATGGAAATACCGACACTACCTTTCCCATCTATATGCATGCTATGAAATTGTGTGTAATCTAGAGCAATACCAATTATAGTAGTCTGAAGTAAAAAACTAGAATTTTAATTTCCTGTAAACAAATAAAATCTAAACTACCTATCAACTGACAAGATGCTCGCACAGAGTATTTTCATGAGGACTCTCTGAGACCTCAAACATTCCATGAGAGAAAATTCATGAAATATCTGGCATTTCAAGATCTATTTTTCCTTCCCTAAACTCTAAACCCAATAAAAAAAACTATTAGAAAGAGTCAAAAACTATTTTGACATCGGATGCTCAACTTAAATGGAGCGGCGTTTAGCCCCATTTTTTCCCCTCGACCCAGTGGGAAAATATTAGGGTGGGTTACGCGAATGAGGTTGAGATAAAGAAGTTGAAGCAGAGATCCTATATTCCTAGTTTTTATGCAAAGACAATAAATGGCTTTGTGAAGGTTGGGGAACTCAAGGGACATGAGTTTGATTATGACTATCCACTAGCTTTTTGAGGGAAGACAATGGTGTAGTAGTAGTCAGGACCTCTGCAGACACAGGTTTAATCCCTGAAGCCTTCTTATTGCCCACTAAGGTTCATCCATCAGGCGGTGGGTCAAACTTAGGCTTATGATTTGGGGGAGAGATAGCAAGATGCTTAGAGCAGGCTAGAAGAGAACAATCACAAATACGATAACTATGAGCTTAACAATGAAAACATGTATTAGGAAAGTTAAATTAAACAACCTTATGAGATAGACATATGGATCCCTCTTGGAGATCTATGTGGTCCTTCAAATCTTTTATCAGGTCCACCTCAACACAAACACGTTTATTGGGGTGAACATAAAAAAAATTCTTGGTTGTAGCAAATCACCTTGCCAACGAGTTTGACAATATCTAGAATAAAAGACCAGACATGCATTGGGTGTATACACATGATCATGCACTTGGGTACATTTCTAGGTCATAAACACATACTAGCATTTATATGATTCCTAAGCAAAAAAACTAGTAATTGATGACTCTCTTTGGCCTCTTTTATGTGTTTTTGGTTTTCTAGTTGGTCTTACACACACTACAGTCTAGTCAATATTTTAATTAGTTATATTTTATAGCTCCAGACACCAACACCTAGCCAGGACAATAGTTCTCAAGCGCTCATGTCCCCTCGGGGCGTCCCTGACCCTTTCTTATCTTGCTTGCTTTTTTGGGTCTCTTTTATCTTTTTGGAATTTTTTTCACTTATGGGTTGGCCTTCCAATTGTTAATTACAAAATTCAAACAAGGGAATCATATAAATACATAGCTATGTGTTCAAAATAAAGGACCACACTCTAAGCATTACTACCATCACCTAAGCTTGCATCCATAAGGCACCTGAAGCACTTCAAAGCATCCAATTGGTATTCATTAAAGATACAAAAGACTACATTTTATGCATACATTGCATAGGAAGGATAAGTTCATTCTATTCCATCCACACATGTTATACATTGTTACATTCTAGATCTAGCTCGTTATCAAGTGCAATTTGCACTAGGGCATCCTAGGGCACAATCCTTACACACACTCACAGACCTACATGGAGTCTGAGATGTAGTGCAGTGTTCAATCGTAAGTTCACTCTATTGGGTGACCTTCAGGGTCAGTCTGACTCCCCATATCGCATCTTTCTTTTTGGGGTTTGATGTGGTTTTGTGGGTTTTGCAGGGGAACTTCTATTTTGCAGGTCACAAGTATCTTCTACGATCAAGGTGCGACATATAGGTGATCAACAACGAAAATTTACGACACTTGTGTGACACTGTGAAAATAAGATTCCAACTATTTTGCAGTCATGGACACCCAAGCTCCCCTGCCCCAGTCTTGGTGATTATGTTAAAATGTAAAATAATAGCCTAATCTGATGCAAGTTTATAATAATAAATAATCGAATAATGAAGCAATTAAATACATAAATGATACCCAAGAAACTAAGCAATGAAAATATGAAATCCTAATGTGTAAAGAAGGTTAAAAGAGCCTTAGCTGATTTGCAGAGGTTGTAGGACTATGTTGCAGTGGAGACTGACTGAAGAGAGATGGAAAACCTTCACATAAAAGCCCTAAAAATTACATATCCAGAAGATTTGAGTGGACCGGGGTGCCTAGAAAGGGAGAGGGGTGCCTTGGTCTTGATTTCGGGCACCCTGATTTGAGTAAATGCTCAGAAAACCTCCTCTGAGGTGTCACAAGAGGTTCACACTTGTTCGTCTTTTGTTGTGTGTATGTCGTTGAATTCTTTCGAATGTCTCTATAAATATGGAATGAATGAATCACCTGTAAAATCCCAAACAAAGCATCAAACCCTACAAAATAAATATGTAAATGAAGGGGTCAGACTGTCCTCAGCTACCAAAATGATGGATTTATCACTGAGCATTGCACTACATCCCAGACCTAATGTAGTGCTAAGTGTGTGTGTGTGTGCATAATTGTGCCCTAGGTTACTCTTCTACCAGTCGCCCGTGAAGTAGCACACATTATTTACATTCAAGCCTTTTGTCCCTTGTGATGGAGCTAGATGGATGTAAATGGAGTTGTAGATGCCTTTGATGTATGCAACCTTAGGTGGTGATAGATAATACTTAGAGATTGGTCCCTTATTATGATCACATAACTTTATATTTATATGATTTCCTTGCTTGAATTTCGTAACTAACCCCGAAAGGGCTAACTACCAAAACGATAAGATGCTCAAACGAGTACAAAGGACCCAGAAAGTGTGACCAAAGTACAAAGAGGAAAAGGGCGTCCAGTGGGGACGGGGGCGCCTAGTGCTAGCATCTTGGTTGGGCGCTAGTGTCCATAATAACAAATGTCGAAAGGTGAACCAACATACTAAGCAAGTAAGAGTGCAAGAATGAAAACAAAATCATAAAGCAAAGAAAGGTGGCCAAAGACATGGGTTAATTAATACTTTTCTTACTTGGGAACCATATGAACTATTCACTTTTTAAACAAGACTAGATTAGGAACTCGGAGAGGGAGTGTAAGAAAAAATTCTTAGGGTCTGAGTGTGTTGGAAACACAAGCACTTTATGTTGGTGAAGGGGTAGAATCAGTTCTTTTTCATAAATTTGAAACCAGATTCATAATGTCATAAACCATGTCAGATCTTGAGGTCAGAGAGCGTGTCACCATGAGAACAAAAATACATTCAAAGCATGGAGAAAATAAAAATTAACCACACGTGAAGACAATATTTAATGTGCCAGAAACCCTTAAACAGGAAAATTTTTAAGGAAGCCTAGGGCGAGAAAAACTGTATGGAAATGTTGATGTGAGTGATATACCTTGTAGCTAGTTTTGTGGTCATGTTGGAAAATGACCATGTTGACTGCATTTCGTTATTTCACTACAGACAGAGCTGGAAAAGAGAATATTAAAAAGTAGTTGGAAATAGAAATGGTGAATCTCATGATAACAAGTTTGTGTGAATACCCTCTATCAAATTTGCACTGGAATAAGGCCCTAAATTTTTTTATTTTAATTTCATATGTTGGCCCATCAGGGATTCTTTTGTAAAAGCCTTATCTTTACACTCAAGTTCCTTGAATATGTGACACTTGTGCCCCTCAATTTGGAATGATGAAAAGAGTGTACATATGGCATATTATCAATGAAGTGCTCACTACCACTATGCCTTACCTTACCGACACTGTGGACTCAAAATTTATTGAATCAGTTTATTCCATGGGATTGGAAAGTTCAGGGAATGCCTTTTCCTTAATGAGGCCTGAAATCGCTGTCACATGGCCATGTGATAAAAAAATTCATCATTTGATATATTAAGATCTACAACACAGTTTCTATTCTTGGACAAAGGCCTGAAACACTCACATTTCGAATGGAAGTTCCCAGAATAGGCCTACGAAAGTGACAACTATCATCCACTAAATGGAATTCTAAAAGAGACTAACCTTTAACTAATCCCCAATCTTTAATGAAAGACGTAATCATTGCACTGATGATGTGTACTAACTACTTGTGAGGTAAGATATTTAACTTGCCATATGAAATTCGTATGTGTCTGAGTTATATAGCATACTGCAATAAATTCAACAAAAGTTGTGTAACTAGATTCATAAAAGTTACAGACTGTGCTCCAAGACTCAAGGATATACATTTTTCCAAGTAAGTTTCATCCTGCATTTGTCTTCTTCCAAGCTTTTATCTTTTTATAAGTATCACTTTATTGGGATGGGACAATACAGGACAACGGAATAGTGCTACTGATTTAATAACAAATCCAAAATCATGCACATACGAGATCCAAACTATTCCCCATAAAATCTGCATGCAATTGAAGTATAAACTAGAATAATCCAAATCACACAAAAGTACACACACATAACACAAGTATGTACCATGGTTCACCCAATGTGGGCTACGTCCACCTAAAGATAGAGATCTCATATATATAATATAACAAGAGATTACAAACCAACTCTTTTACACAAGGGTACATGTATCTCTACAAGAGTATCTCCTCCTCCCAGATCTCCTAACCGAGATCTTGCCTGAGTACACTAAACCATGCCTCCATACCACTACTTGTGTCTCCTCTAGATCTCTAACTAAATCTACCTGAGTGCACTACAACTATGCCTCTCAAACATAACCAGATCTCACATACCCAAAGCTACCCTGCATCTGTCATTGTGTAACCAAGCTCTCATTGTACTATGAATCTGTAAACAAGACCTCTAGAAGGGTCTACCAATGTGCAACCATAACCGTGCACCAAGAAATAAGTCTCTCCATCGTCACTGCATCAACCCATGCAGACATGAAGACAACTTCCTCTATAATACTAGATTCATCATGATCTCATTGATATGTAATACAAGATCTCACAACATGTGGATCTACAAGAATTAACAATAACAAGATCTCACAATAACCTGTGGATCTAACAAGAAGAAACACTAAGTGCTTTACATACTATGCAATCCATTACAATGAGACAATAAATGATACAAAGGAAATATAGTAGAAGATAATACCATCTTCTCACCAACAACGTACCTACACTTTCCTTCTGTCTAGCTGATCTCTCTATGGAAGCTCTCTGTCTTAATGTAATCTTGTTCCTTTTTCCTCTTCTTCTTCTTCTGTCTTCATTCTCGTTGGTCTAGGAGAGAATCAAGGATATAATGCGATCCCTCTTTTGAATCTACTATTTTCTCTAACCCTAACGTTTTCTACGCTTATATAAGCTTAGACATACTTATGACACAATTAGGGCATCCAATTACATCCAATAGATTTGCTATATAAATAATCTATATTAAATCCCGTCACTTATGGACAGAACACTCGGTTAGAGCAGGTAACTGGAGTCGAGTTACTACCTAACCGGTGTTGGTCATTTCCTGACCGATGTCGGTCACTTCCTGACCCATGCTGCTTGATCCATATGACCGATGAAGGGTCGCGGTATTTAACCCAGTCACTTTCCATTGCATGCTAATTAGTGAAGCAATCTAGCTCCATAACCTAACAATATCCCACTTGGAGATAAATTGTCTGAACCTTTGTACCTATACCTATACATCACTGTCTTCTACACACCGTGAAGACCATCTATTCTTTCTTGTCAATAATTCTCTTAACAAATAAAAAACCAGGAAGATCAAAATATATTCTCAAAACCAGAGAAGATAAAACCATGACTTACCAAAACTACACGAAGCTACAACTGATATGTGACATCAAGCCTAAAGCTCCCATAGAATCATAACACCATACCAATTGTTTGTATCAAGCAATCAAGCCAACCGAGCTCCTCATGCAATAAGACATCATGACTAACACACCTACAATAGCTCTTGCTCAAACTAAATTATAAGCCTCAATCGCATCCATAGCCATACCTATAAAACCAACCATGTTATCCATCCATCTATCCGTGTCTCCATGCAACCACCAATGCAACTAACCAAGACAAGTCAAAATGGAATATGTGAAAGCAGAAAAATATCCTGGGTAAAGATAACCCAAATGAGTTCTACATGCAACCGGTGGGTGACCAATCCACAAACACCGATATAACTCATAGAATCCAAACACTGCAATCTGCAAATCCAACCGTCCATAAAAAACTAACATGTCCAAGATAATCATTTGTATATAACATCTCCCTTGCAGTAATATAGTAATCAAGAGGAAATACAAACATCCCTTACTCATGCTCAAGGCATCCATATGCAAATCAAACATCTGCATCATCATAGACTCACAAAACTGAATCTATCCATATGTAAAAGCTCACCATGCACATGTATCCATATCACCAGGCTCTCAGGAAGCTCCAAGTCTGCCACCGACTAACTCCAAAGCTGAATATGAATCCTGTGCTCATCAATGTCAATAACAAACATCCATGTTAAATCATGTCACTAATACCAAGTGTAAATACTAGCATACATGTCATCAACATACTACATAAACCAACCAAGATGAAAGCAAAACAAGGGCACCATCTAAAAATGGTAAATAAACACTGGTGTCAAACTTGTGATGAAACCAACCCCGGTCACTACCTCACCGACCACGGTTACCAAATGACTGACCACGGTTAACCCTAACCAACATCGGTCTCTATAACTAGCAGATTTTCTCCTTTTTCGCCCTTCAAACTCTGAAAATTGCTTTATCATCTAAAACCAGCTGAATCAACCATCAACTACCTTCCCTAAGGAATATTCAGGCACCACAAAATAAACTAGAAGTGACATCACAAAGCAAGAAACTCAAAATACCTGCAAAGCTGTGACTACCCTCCAAAACCAACTTGTGCTTCCTACCACTTTAAATAGTAGCAATCTCCTCTCACTTTGCATGTGCATCATGTATCCAATCGTGTAATGCCAATAATCATGGCTTACTCTCATTGAACATGAAATCCCCTACACTGCCTCTAACACCAAGCTCAAAAGCTAATTTTTCAGTGAGAAATAAAATCAGATGAAAGAACTATAAAATTGATTCCCTTTCTTCTCTAAGAATACTTCTACATCACAAAAGTTTGGACTTCTTGTGAAGTAGGTGAATCACCTTCTTTCCATCCATGTGTACTCAACATCTCTCATTACCTATAATTGTGTCTAATCATGACTTTTCATTGAGGATGTCAATGGACTAATCGAGCCATCTATGTCCTCTTTCTAATCTAAACCATGAAGTGATCTACATTGTTTCTACCATGTACACTATGTGCAAGAAACTCGATCCTACAAACCAAGACAAAAACTCATCTGCCCTCACCTGCTACAAAAAACCATGTATAGATAAGTTGCCACAAAGACCGACCATGACCATCCCCTAACTGACCATGGTTAGCTGACTGATATCGGTTCCTCTGTGACCGACCTTGATTCTTAGACCGATGTCAATGCTACTGGAATGAACCCAATGCCACACAATTTGGCATAGAACACCACACCAGGTGCCTACTTTAGCTGAAGCTGATAGTTGAGTTGAGCCAGTCATTTTAAGAAGCATCCAAATCGTACAAAACCACTACAACAATAAACCATGCAATAAATTACATGAAGATGAAAAACATCACTTTACCAGCACCAAGATACTCAACCACATCTTCAACCGAAGTACGTGCTTCTCTAAGGGAAGCCTTGTCTTCATTTTGTGCTACAAACTCTCTACCGAAGTCTATGCATCTAACTGCACCATGGATGCATACCTTCTCCTTTTCTCTGTCTAGATCTGCAATCCAAAACTATGCATGTGCAATTAAAATGCAAAGCACTGCAAAATCAAGATAAAACCATACCTTTGTAATGTAAAGTGAATGAATGATGGACGGGATGAAATGTAAAGTGAATGGAAGGAGCCACATGCCCACTGAGTGAATGGAATTGTATGCAGTGACGCTCATTTGTTTATGCCCCCTCAGAAGTCAAGAATGAACCCTAAACGAGAGTGCATCATCGGGAAATGGTCGAACTATATGTTGTATGTAGCGTGATGTGATGAATGTGTAATGATGATATGCAACATAGAGACGAGGTGCGAGAATGTGTGATGATTTAGCCTAAAGCGTATATCACAACAAGATAATGCAAAAAGTGATGATTTAGCCTAAAGCGTATATCACAACAAGATAATGGAAAAACTGATGATTTAGCCTAAAGCGTATATCATTAGACGATGTTAGAAGAAGTGATGATTTATCCTAAAGCATATATCACTAGATGATGCCAAAGGAAGTGATGATGTAGCCTATGATAAAAACTGAACTATAATAAACAACACCAAATAACAAGAATATAGAAATTTGAATTAATTCATTCGGGATGTCAATTACAATGATAGAGGTTACATTTTATAATGGTTGATCTCCTATAAAGGTGGAGTCAAACTTCATCTTCAATCCCTCATACCACTCTCCATGAATATCTCAAACTTATCCCTAAGATATCTCTCGCATCCCTTTATTATCTCGCACACCAAAATAGCTACGTGAGTTGTTTATTCAACAACTTCACTCACACACAACTATTAACTATATTATTAATATGAGTTGTATTCAATCATTATTGATAATATTACAATTTATTAATAATGTCACAATATATTTGTAACATTCACTCCCCTATTGTTAACATTATTAATTCCCAATATATACTCCCTTAATGTTGATAAGGTAGAAAAAATAATCACACTTCCTTCTACAGCTTGTCGCCCATGCGTGCTCATGATCTGGATGGTTTTGTAGGACAACCAACAACCTTAACAAGGATGGTTTTACAGGACAACCAACAACCTGAAACAAAGGATGGTTTTACGACAACCAACAACCAAAATATCACTTTCCTTTGTGCTTTCATATGTCCACTATGTCTTTACTTCAGAGAATATGTATGAACCATTGCTTACTGAATAGAGGGAAAATTGAACATTGAGACCATGTTCCAGTTCCCACCCTCAATGTGAACATTCCACTCATTCAAATAGGAACCCTGAAATCATACTACATATATGAAATAAAAGAAAACACACATACACACACACTACCACCACAGCTTCGTGTTACCCCGTCATTGGTGACTAATGAGAGATCGTTGATTGACCTCTAGCCTCCGTTGCCTCCGTCATGCAATGAGTGTCACTACTTACTCAGTAGATTGGACCATTGAGCTCAAATTTGCATTACCTTTTGTTTATGCATCTTCCCCACAAATCTTCGCTTTGGTTCTGAAATTCCAAAGCAGGGGTCTGGGGGTGGTAGCCCCCAATGGGGTCAAGGGGAAATGCCCCTTACAAGGTCCTAGGGTAGCGTCCTGGGTGCAATATCATTAGAACTGCAATATTATTCATCTTATTCTCCCAAAAATTGGACGTTAGGTAACACCTAAAATGCATCCGTGAGACAATTTTATTTTATTTGTACAATATTTAAATCTTTTACTTTCTAATAATGGACCCAAAAATACTAGAATTTGATGACACATAACTCTACTCAAGATAACAAATTGATAACATGATGATGACTCACATTTGAAAATAATACTAATGACACCTAATACAAATAACTTAAAAGTAAGGAATTTTGTTGACATGGATCATATACAACTACGACACTTTACATAGACTTTATTAAAAAAATGAGCATGAATCACTCTAATTTTGAAACTTAGACTAAATTAAATGAAACGTGTGTATTATATAAATGACAACCAAATAACGAAATCTACTTCATATGACCTGGATTTGCGTTGTCTCCTTATATATAACTCTAAACGATTCCAAGACTCAGTCAAGTTACGGACAAATGTCAGAAAGAGTTTAGATATGCATGCACACATTAATGGAAGATCACACATTCATCTAACCATGTATTTAGCTAGATCCAATAAAGCGGCTTTCGCTAAGAAACTCCTCTTGATGTTTCAATGATCTAACTCACCATCGAATAAAGAGATGTTTGGAAAACAATAAGTGGGTAGAACAAATAGAAGTGTTTGTGTACTCAGATGTAGAGAATAAACTGAGATGTGATAGGTAGAAAAATGATGCCATGTGTGTAAGAACAACAACGTACTCAAAAAAATTGACTTACTCCGAGTAAAGTAACCACAGATCTGACCGAGTTCATCATCGCATTCAAGACGAAGCCAAGTATATCTGAAAGCTCTGAATGGAATGGAAATTCATCCAACTTGATTCCAAAAAAATTTAAATGTACAAAACACCACCTAATTTGAATATTTAGTGCAATTTGATATGTTGATTTGCACAAATGTGTAGACCATACCAAACCTGTCATGTGTCTCAGTCCAAAGAAATGAAAATACGTAAAAATCTAGCACAACCAGATCCACATATGATGGAGGGACAAACCTAATTGAGATGGATCAAATTTTTGATAACCAAGCTTTGGTGAAAGTGTAGATCCATATGCTCAAAACAAGAATTGAACCTAAATCTCGTCTCCTTCATGTTTTTCCAGGAAACAACTCAAATCACAGGCTTTTAACTCTGATAATTTTGACTAAATAGCTATATAACTGTAGAGATTATAGTGTCGATGGTAGTGAAGATCACCTAGAAATAGGACCAATGAGTGCAACGACATGTATCATTAAGCGCACAATTCATAGGCTTGGGGCAATAATAGAGGCTTATCGTGTTGCCCCTTGACTAGTCTCGACTCTCCATAGTTTTCTCAGGCTTGACCGAACTGCTCTAATACCACTGATAAAAAATGAACTATAATAAACAACACCGAATAACAAGAATATAGAAATTTGAATTAATTCATTTGGGATGTCAATTACAGTGATAGAGGTTACATTTTATAATGTTTGATCTCCTACAAAGGTGGATTCAAACTTCATCTTCAATCCCTCATATCACTCTCCATGAATCTCTCAAACTTATCCCTAGGATATCTCTCACATCCCTTTATTATCTCACACACCAAAATAGCTACGTGAGTTATTTATTCAACAACTTCACACACAACTATTAACTATATTATTAATATGAATTGTATTAACTCATTATTAATAATATTACAATTTATTAATAATGTCACAATATATTTGTAACAGCCTATGGCGTATATCTCTAAATGATGCAAGTGAAAGTGATAATGTAGCCTATAGCGTATATCACCAATCTAGGAATGTCACACGAGAAAAAGATTGAATGGTGAACATGTGAATGTGATGAGGTCCATTTGTGATGTAAATCCTTGACAGTCTAGTATGGACACCGAGACTAGAGTGCGTCATTAGGTAGTGAGTGCAGCGTGTATAAGTAGATGTGTATAATGTGTAACATGTAGTGTGTAATGTAGGATGTATAGTATGTAATGAAAGATGCATGGATGTAGATACATAGTAAGACATAAGATATAATATGTAGGATATGTATGTAAGATGTGTGAAGAGGCATGATGTGCAATGTTTAGTGTGTAGTGTGTGAGGTTCATGTGTATAAGATGCCCTCAACAGTCAAATGTGAACTGAAGCACAAGAGTGCGTCATCGGGTAGTGACGATGCTAGCATCTATGAAGATGTCCATGCAAAAGTCTAGGATGTGTGGATAGGGGTAAACTGACAAGAGTCACCTACTAGAGACCAAGTTTGCGTGAAGCGGTGGAAGAATGTGTGGCAAAAGTGATAGCAAGACCATGTGATGGTGGCAAAGTTTGAAATGTGTCCTCATCGTCAGTAGAAGGGGTAGTTGCTTTGACAAAATCAATTGGAAACGAAAGTGGACCAGGATGGGAGGAATCTTGAATGGTGGTAATTTAGGTGGAATTGATGATGCTACAGAAGACTTGATAGTAGAAGAAGGTGGACTGATTTTGAGATGTTGTTGCATATTTTGACTTGGTAATGTCACAAATGACTTGAAAGGAGGGGGTGTTATATTGATTTTGAGAGGCAGTTGTTTCGGCAGTTCTTGATTCTTTGTAGAAGGAACCTTAGAAATGATGATATGATGCTCATTAGATATAAATGAATTAGATTTAGGAACCTATTGGGATGGAACAATTGTAGATAGGCATGCAACTATATAATGAATGAGATAAAGCCTTGACGCTCAAGATGTTTGATTCTTTCTCGTAAAGTATAACAATCATTATCATTATGTCAATTGATTCGATGATAATTGCAATATGGGCGACCTTGATATTTTATAAGTCAATAAGGAGTATAGCCTTGAGTAGATGGTAAAGTGATCAATTGATGACTAAGGAGCTCAGTAAGAATGTCATGTTGCGTAGAATTGCGATCAAAGGTGAGAGGCTCTGGTAATGGTATGACCTTAGGCTCACTGATATGAGCACATGTAGTAGACATAGAATGAAGATGAGATGTAGAAGGAGAATAAACATGAGCCTGAGAAGCACCCTTAAGATATTGGAATTCATATTTGAGAGATGTTATCGTGGATTCTATAACCTAAAATTTGTCTTGAAATAAAGAATATAAATCTTGAATTGAGTCCAACATGGAGTGATTAGATGGAGGATCACGAAGACTAGGGTCATTGGATAAATGATCAAAGATAGGACTTATTTCATGTAGTAATGTTTCTCTATGAAAATACATGGTATCTAAGGTTTTTTGCAGAATATCCTAGTAATTGGGATGCATCTTAAGTAAATCAGACAAAGAAATTCTAGGAATGTTATAACCTATGATATAGGAAAATTTAGGATCCTTAGCGTGAAAGTGTTCAGGTTCACTAAAATGATTATGCTAACATGTAAAATAATAACCTAATCTAATGCAAGTTTACAGTAATAAATAACTAAATGATGAAGCATTGAAATATAGAAATGATACCCAAACAACTAAGCAATGGAAATATGAAACCATAATGTGCAAAGAGGGTTAGAAGAGCCTTAGCTGATTCATAGAGGTTGTAGGATTGTGTCGCAGTGGAGACTGACCAAACATATACGGAAAACCTTCGCACATAAGCTCTAAAAATTACAAATCCGACAAATTTTACTGGACTGGGGTACCTGGAGAGGGATAGGGGAGCTCGTGGGTACCCTGGTCTTGATTCCGGGCACCCTAGTCTGCGTAGATGCTCAAAAAACCTCCTATGAGGTGTCGCAAGAAGTTCAAACTTGTTCACCTTTTTCTACATGTATGTCGTTGAATTCTACCGAATGTCTCTTTAATTTTGGAATGAATGAATCACATGTAAAACCCCAAAAAAAACATCAAACCCTAAAAATGAAAGATGGAAATGAAGGGGTCGAACTATCCTCAGTTTCTAAAATGAGGGACTTGTCATTGAGAGTTACACTACATCTCAGACCCAATGTAGTTATAGGTGTGCATGTGTGGAATTGTGCCCTAGGTTGCTCATGTCGGTTGCACATGAAGTAGTGAGCAAATCACTAGATGTAGAATGTAAATAATGTGTGCATGGAAACAATAGACTCCCCTCCTATGAAGTGTGATGTAGATGAACTAGTCTTTTGTCCCTTGTGATGGAGCTAGATGGATGCAAATGGAGCTATAGATGCCTTTGATAGATGCAACCTCAAGTGGTGATAAATAGTGTTTAGTGTTTGGTCCCTTATTATGATCACATAAATTTATATTTATATGATTCCCTTGCTTGAATTTTGTAATTAAGCTCAAAAAGGCCGACTACCAAAAAGATAAGATGCTTAAATGGCTAGAAAAGACACAAAAAGTGTGACCATAATACAAAGAGGACAAGGGTGCCCAGAGGGGACATGGGCACCTAGCACTGGAGTCATGACTGGATGCTAGTGTCTAGAATGATAAGTGTTAAAAGGTTAACAAATAGACTGAGCAAGTAAGAGTGCAAGACTGAAAGCAGAAGCATAAAGCAAAGAAAGGTGGCCAAAGACATGGGTTGATTAGTACTTTTCTTACTTATGAACCATATGAATAGTAGTATGTAATCGAGACTAGATAATGACTCCAAATAAGTGATTTTGTGTCTACACCATGCGCCCATGTCCAACTTGATCCATAAGTAGCAAAAATTTAGTCTAAGCATTTATGACATTGTTCTCTTCCAATTCAACAGTTTTCCCAATATGTACCAGTCCCAGATCAGACGTAAATCAACTAAGTCATCCTTTCTATACCTCTTGCTAATGGTTTTGCATACTTGCTCATTGCTTGTGTTATATTGTATCTAACAACTATATATCATAGTTTACATTTAGTTACTCTGCAATTAGGGTTTTACAAAAAGCTTATTTTTGTTAAATCATCTAGAGCCCTAACAACTAAATGAATATGGGGATTTTAAAAGAATATTGGTTTGAGGGGATGAAATATGAGGTCAATTGTGAAAGGACTAAAAGGGTGTTACCAAAGTACCAACATGAAGCTTTAAGAAGCAAGGCCAAACATGTGACGTTTCATGAAATGAAAAAAAGTGAAAACCCTTAGCGATGTTACGCATACCTGAAACCATGATTTCATTCGACTCTGAATGGCTTTAATTTAGTTTTTCAAAAAGGATTCAGAAGGAATGCGACCAAAAAAATAAGCAATACGACAATTATTCCTATACCATTTTACTATTGGTTCTATACAATTTTTGGTGGGTTATTTATTTGTACTATTTTTTGAAAACTTCTTATTTTCATTTATTCATAATCTTGACACAAAAATCTTATTTACCCACTTTTTTTTAATTGAAAAGTGTGCACGTGCAACACACACACACATATACAAACAAGAGATATACAATGCTAGTTGTACAAAAATTGGGTGGAGAGAGACACACCCCATAATAAAAAGCATATCAAGCAAGATAAACCTCAAGAAAGAGACTAGATTACAACAAACCCACTATAAAAGTGCAATACTCAATCAAAAAGCTTAGCAAAATGAGGAGCCCAGAAAGCTAGGTTGTAACCGTAAACATGGAGGACGAAGGAGGAGATGGAGGGCTATCAGGTTTGTCACCCTAGCCAAAACTAGAGGGGTTAGTCGAGTTAAATATGGGTTCTCGCCCACTTTCCTGTTGATGTTGTGTTAGTACTCGGGAACCTCAATAGATGATCGAGAGAAAGGAATGCCAAGATAGAACCATGGGAATTTGCCTTGTTGAGGGGCATTCTAGCCAATGCCACTAGAATCACCAAGCCAACCAAAGACCTTGTCATGAACAGGGGAAGACATATTAGTGCAAGGATACCACCACCGTCAAGGAGAAGTGCTCCATCTACTCGAAGAGTGATATTTGTAAATCCCTCGGCCTCGAGGCAGAGGATGAGAGCAGTTCGGTCAAGCTGGTGAGAGGCAATGAGCAAGGGAATCCGAAGGTGTGCTATTGACTTCACAGCGGGCAACGCCCTAGTGGTCGAGTAAGCACTAGAGGTGATAGACCTCAAGTCAAAATTTCTCGGCCTAGTTTTGAATCTAGAGCATCACAGTGGAAATAACATCCACTTGTCACATAAAAAATATATATCCATATGAGCATCAATAAAAATGGCATTATTTAAATCTTTCTAAAGATGAAAAAAGAATATCAATTCTGAAAATGTGCCAAAATTTGTTATAAATGACAGGTAACAAGGTCGAATCCCCCAAGAAAATAATTTTCCAGGTAAATAATTCTTGAGAAAAAGGCTGAAACATGGTATAAATCCACTTCTATATCGATTGAGCTCGAGGGAAAAACCAAAAAATGTGCTTAATAGAATTTGGTTGATGGAAAACTAGGAAAGTGGGGTTGAGACCCATATTCTTGAGTCAGTCCCCAGCTAGAAGCCCTTTGTGCAAAATACACCACTAGGAAAATGAATTTTTTTGGGTTCGATAAGAACACTCCAAACCCTTTGAAACTGATGTTTTCAAACAAAATCATGGGAGGCAATATTCTATCGACGATTAAGAGTGTTAATGGGCATCGATTGAGGGGCCATTAAGGCATACCCCAAATGGGACTCATAATGGCGGAAAGGTATAGCGGTGGGCCAATTCCAGTACTACCACCACAGAACACTAGAGGTGATGCCAAATTTGTACACATATTCATCAAGTATGCAAGCAATGATTTTCCGAATTGGTTTTACATCTTACTCTTGAAGATTATATTTAGTAGTAAGTGCACCCAAGGAAATCCAAGATTTGGAGTGTTTGTAAAATAAATCTCCCATCACCGTGATTCCTTTTCTAAAATTTCTAATACCTTTAGCCCAAGGAGCCAACACAAAAGGATCATCATGAAAAAGTGAGAATAAATGACCACTAGATAGAGTGGGAGTTAATAAAGACTAAATTTGAAGCCACCCCCTTTCCAAATTATGTGTAGTTTAAATAGCTCCCAGGATTTCCAAATGCTTTGGGCAATGAAACTACCCCCAATTTTAATTGAAACAGAGAAGAGAAGAAGGGATTGAAATTTGAGACCTTACTAAGCCTACCTACCAAAAGGAGAGCCTTGACAAATGTAATGTTGGATCAAAATCTTCCAAGCCTCATTACCTTCCAGGGTACAGATTAACCACTTGACACATAGAGCATGTCCTTGGAGTTTGATGTCAAGAAACTTAAGGACCCCAACTTCTTTAGGTCAACAATAATTATCCCAAACAACCCTGTGGGACCTCTTTGTAGACACAAAATCACGCACTTGGGTACATTTCTAGGTCCTAAAAGCATACTAACATTTACATGATTCCTAAACAAGAAAACTAGTAATTAATGAATATATCTGGCCTCTTTATTTTGTCTTTTGCTTCCTCTTTGGTCTTACACACGCTACAACCCACTCATAAATTTACTTATTTATCTTCTATGGCTTTAGACACCATATCCCATCTAAGACAGCAACACCCAGGTGCTCGTCCCTTTTGGGCACCTCTCGCCCTTTCTTACCTTACTCACTCCTTTTGGGTATTTTTTATCTTTTGGGCATCTTTTCACTTATTATTTGGCCTTCTAGCTGTCAATTACGAATTTCAAACAATGGAATCCTATAAATACATAATTATGCATTCAAAATAAAGGGACCAAATAGTAAGCATTAATATTACCACCTAATATTGCATTCAAAAGGCACCAAAAGCACTTCAAAGCATCCATGTAGCATTCATTCAAGGGACAAGGGTTGCATAATCTGCATGCATAAACATAAGAAGGGGAAGTTTATTATATTCTATCCACACATTTTCATCATTGAGCAAGTCTAGCCCACTATCTAGTGCATCTTATACAAGGGCATGCTAGGGCACAATTTCTACACACACACAAGAACTACATGGAGTTTGAGATGTAATGTAGCACTCAATCATGAGTTCACTCTTTGGGTGACCGTCAGGGTTAGTCTGCCTCCCCATTTTGTATTTTCCTTTTTAGGATTGATACGGTTTGTGGGC
The DNA here is from genome assembly GCA_019776745.2 of Taxus chinensis. Classification (NCBI taxonomy): domain Eukaryota; kingdom Viridiplantae; phylum Streptophyta; class Pinopsida; order Cupressales; family Taxaceae; genus Taxus; species Taxus chinensis. The sequence goes on along the minus strand of CM034156.1, from coordinate 121,703,939 downwards.
TTGTGCAATTGAACTTCTCTTTTGCATGTTATAGGTATCATCGACGATCAATGTGTGAATATTAGGTAGTTAATAAAGAGCAACTGCAGAACCCTAGTGACATAAAAGAAATCAAATTTCAAGCCCCTGCAAAATCATAGGTGCCCAGTTCCAGTCTCCAGTGCCCAGGCGCGTTTGTCCTCTCGTGGGTACCCATGTCCGACATTGTTCGTAGATTCCAAGTTTAATAGTGACTTGTGATGACCCTGTTTGTAGTCTATTCAATTGTCACACCTGCTCATATCACTTCCTTTCCATTAAAAAATCAGCTAAGTCCTCTTACCTATTCATCTTGGTTAGGGTTTCATATTTTACATGCTTTATTGCTTGTGTATTTACTGTATCTTAGCATTGTACATACTTATTTACAGTAGTTACTCTAAAATCAAATTTAATTCTATATTTACTAAATCATTTGGTGAACCCCATCACTTGAACCCTACCTTCCTTTTAAGCATTCATGTGGTCTTTCTACAATGGTCGAAACCTATGAACCCTTTACCGATGAAGACCTTCATGATATCTAAGCCCATATTATTGAACATCCTTAAGACTTAGATCTTCTCTTGTTCGTTGCTCGTGAAGAGGCCACCAACCTAGTTGAGCTCAACACTCTCGTCTCTGACAATGTTTCCATTCCTACTGCCACCTAACCTCCTAATTCTACCCTTCCACCTACTTTCATTGTTCATGTTTGTATTCCTAATCCTACCAACCATTTCACCCCACCTTTTACTTCTCATGCATGAAAAGTTTCCTCTTCAAGAACTCAAGACCTAACTTCTCTATACCAGGACCTCCAAGCTCAAATATGTCAACTTCAACAAGCCACTACACGCTCCTCCCCATCTTTTGACTCCTCCTTACTCCTTCATACCCCTTTTGTAAATGACATTTCATAGCTTATCCACTTCCTCCTAACTTCATTACACCTAAGCTTCCCACCTTCAATGGCCATGATGACTCTTAAGAGCATCTCTGATATTTCCATGTGGCATGTCTTGACTATGCGGATGATCATACACTATTAGCTAATCTCTTTCCTATAATTTTGCAAGATTACGCCATGCATTGGTTATATGATCTACATGTTAGCTCAATAACTTCTTTAACACACTTAGTTGATGTTTTCCTTGCACATTTTTCTATCAATATCGGTACTAAGATATCTTATGCACAACTTGCTCAAATCAAACAAGGATCTGATGAGCATCTAGCTAACTATGTTTTGCGTTACAAAAACAACCTTGTTAAGATGCTAAACGTACTAGTTTATTATGAATTGCAAGATCTTTTTATTCAAAGTCTCTTATCCACTTCAAGAGAGTGTTATCCTTGAGACCTCTCCCTCATTTGATCAATTATGCCATACACTTAAAATGTCTGAAAGCAAACTCTTATCTATGGGTAAATTGAAATATTATGACAATGCTTCATCCTCGTCTTTGATTTAGTTTCAAGGAAAATCTACTTTCAAGCTATCTCTTAAGCCCACTAAAGTAAAGGACATTGTTAATGATGTTTCTACACCAGAGAAGCTACAATTGCAACCTATAAAGCGTACATTTGCCAAATTACCTTATACACCTCGCTTCCTATTGCCACAACTTATCGAAAGCAATCTTATCACTCTTCCTCCACCACTCAATCTTGATCCTTCTCCCCCTCGTGGCTGCAATTATGATGAAAATGCTAGATGTGATTATCACCAATGCGTTGGGCACTCTATTGATCATTGTTTCAAGCTTAAACATCTTATCGATAATAATGCAATTGATCTCCCTAATCCCTCTTCTTCTAAGTCAGTTAATGATAACATAAATATAAAAATCTTTAATGACCCTTCACCCAAACATGACAAGCAAGCTACTGATTCTTCTACCAATCATACATATCGCGTTGTGCCTCCTCCTTCCTCAGGGCCTCTTGATTTTATTGTCACTATTGTTGATGCATCACCACCAGTCATTACAATCTCAGATCAACATTATCATGCTACATTTACCTCTGATTCATTGAATATCAATTCCTCTATTGGTTCCTATACCGCCAATAATACTATGATTTATCCATCGGCTCCTACCAATGTGTGCTCTATTGCACTCCTTCTCACTATCAAATGTCCATTGTCTAATATCACATTTCCAGTTCCTAATTCTTTTGGCTACATTAGGCTTCCCGTTACAGTTGGGCCTTTTATCATGATCGTTTCATTTGTTGTGACATCTTCAATCAAAAGCTATGACATGCTCTCAGGTCTCACTTGGCTCCGCGCCACCCAAACCATTCCTTCTATGAATCCTTTGTGCCTCAAATTCATTCATAATGAAAAAATTATCACTCTTAAAGGCATTCCATCATGTACAACATTGCCTATGTATTCTCTTGATGACATCTATACACTAGTTTCAGCAGCTAGGCCTCCTATGCCTATCAAGTCTAAAGCACGCTACACACCTAGCTCTCCTATGTGCACATGAACTACTTCACGAACTTATCCTCCTCATAGGTTCATTAATCCGACTCATCAGCCTAAGTCCCCTACTCAAGTAACCCCTTCACATAGGTGTTCACCAACTCCTTCGCCACATAGGTCTCCTTTATGTGCTCATCTTTCCTCAAATACACCACCGATCTAAGAGCATCATCACATGCCTTTTTCTCCTCAACTATTGGGTGGAGGGCCCTTGCCCTTCACTATCATTGGATATCCTTCTATCCCTCACAGAGTAGGGGGCATCACGTTTTCTTCCCCCCTCCTCATAGATATCAACTATTTATTGTCTCTACCAATACACTCTATGCTTCACATCTAATCTCTCTACACATTTTGATACACTATACACTATGACGCACTCTAGTTTTGTGGTTCATACTCAACTACTGAGGGTATAGTTAAGAAATGAACCTCACATCATATACACCATTCACGTTGTATACTTCATGATTCATCTTTCTAACATTTACACTCTCATACCTATTTCCCGATGACACACTCTTATTCAATGGTTCATTCTTGACTGTTAAGGGGGATTTTATAAATGAACCTCATCCTAATCACATTCGTTGGGGGGCATGCTACTCCTACCATCTTCACACATTGCATATCATTCCATCACACCCATACACCACATTTGTATATCTTGGTTGCATCTACTCTTGTTAAGCTTATTTTATTTACATGTTACACTTTGTTTTCCACGATAAACAAATTCTTAGTATGTCATTATATTTCTATATACACATGCACGTTCACTTGGTCTTTTGAGGTGAATGCAAATCTCTTATAGCTCCTTACCCTTACTACTCTCGCACATTACAGGTTCTATCATTTCATCATTTACTACTTCTTATTAGCACTTGCTTTTTCATTGACATATACACGTCATGACATACTATTTATCTTTCTAACATGCTAATGAATGCTTCATGTGCAACATTTACTTTGCAGAACTATGTACAACCATGACTATCTGATACATTTTCCTTATTATTGTTTGTAGGCTATGCCCTATGACTTGTTTGATCAGTGTATGCTTTTAACCACTTCAACCCTGATTGTCTTGTGACATTATGAGTGATGTCCCATGTTTGAAACCCAATTTTCGCAGTCCATCTTGTTTGCACACTTGCTTGTTACATTGTCTTCTTTTGCATGCTAGCTACTTTTACTACTACCACATATTTCCAGCCCACTTTGCTTGCATTGCCTTGGTTTTTACCATGCACATCCTCTACCCCCTGCAGGTATCTAATTCTAATCAGCATCAAGTCCTCTCCTTTAGGCCGCATCCTCCTATTATCGTCACATGCACCCCAAACAAGGGGGACATACATTGGATGAATAAATCACCCCTATAACATCTCAGAGCTACAACACATATCAGTTCAATACAAAATCATCACATACGTACAGTCACAAAACGATCCAGAATAAAACTTGGGTCAAAATCACAGAGAAGACACCAATGCCTAGAATTAGACAACAACGTTTGGGCACCTGTGTCCTCCCCTGGGTGCTAATGTCCTAGGGGCACATACAATCATTTTCACATATCAACACAAGCTACAAAAGTCTTAAGAGCAGTTCTACAGTACCAGGCAATGGCCTTTAATTACAAAATGCATTCTATCTCCTTCAATCAGAACAAATTTGGAACTAATTTAGGATAATCGGAAATAATTCGGGACGTACCATCTAAAGCGGTGCTTATTGGGTAGAGTCATGAAAGGAGAGTAAAATTAGACCTCTCTCTCCCACACTTGCTCTTTGGCATGAGATCATCCAAAAAAACTTACACTTGGCATGAGATCGCCCAAAAAACCCATACTTGGTGTGAGATTGCCCAAAAAACTCACTCTTGGCATGAGATCACCAAAAAACCTCACCTTTAACATTCAAATCAGTAATCTCCAAGCAACATGAAACATTTCTACATTTTACTCTATTTACATATTAGGTGGACACTTTTCTTTTTACATACTTATGCATACTTTACACAGATTTTTCATATACATGACTTTGACTACTCTTTTGCTCTTCTTTTGCACGTTCATCCTTAATACGCAACAGGGATCAACTTACTTCGCCAAACATAGGTTCTAGCAACACTTTTTTATACATACGCTTTACCCCTAAGGTCACTTTCCTTTCCTAGTCTCTACGATTCACTTTGCAATCACTCCACGCTTCACGTGTCCACTCGACACGCTATTCACCACACTTTTTGCATTATCGTAAGGTATGCATCTTAGAACTACTTTATGTTATCGATTATTCACTCAAAAACATAAAGTGGTGGAAAATGTAGACACAAAATCATGCACTTGGGTACATTTGTAGGTCCTAAAAGCGTACTAGCATTTACAAGATTCCTAAGCAAGAAAACTAGTAATTGATGACTATCTTTGGCCTCTTTTCTTTGTATTTTCCTTCCTCTTTGGTCTTACACACCCTACAACCTAGGAAAAACTTTACGTATTTATCTTTTATGGCTTTAGACACTAGCACCCATCCATGACAGCAGCGCCTAGGCGCTCCAGTCCCTTCGGGGTGCCCTTAACCCTTTCTTACATTACTTGCTCCTTTTGAGTCTCTTTTATCTTTTGGGCATCTTTTTCACTTATGGGTCGGCCTTCCAGTTGTCAATTATGAAATCCAAGCAATGGAATTGTTATCCAATTACACCCCCTGGGTGAAATTGGAGAACAGAGCAGACTTGCACTCATGGATTCTCATAGCCATTCGGAAGAAGAAGAATTTTTTTAGTTCTCAGGGTAGAATCAGGGTTTTTGGGAGAGTTGAAGGTTGCAAGAGGAATTTTTCCTCTTTTTGGTTTATTTTTAGTTCAAAATTTTCACCTGATCTGGAGTAGCAGCCATGAGGCCCACCTTACTAACAAAATGAAAAAAACCAGATGCGTTGCTTCAAAACATCCTAAGCACCCTCTTATAAACCTAAAAGCACTAAAGATCCAAATATTTCATAACTTATTCAAGACGGTTTATGGATTTTAAAGGGAGAGCCTTCAACTCTTGGGGGAGATCATCGAGCTGATTAAAGAAAATGAAGTTGCTCATTTAAATCAACCTGGTCGTCTTGGAGGGAGTGATCGAGCTACATTTTAGAGTTGAGCTCCTCAAGTTATGCACCAAACTACAAGTTGGCCAAGTTATTTTGTCGATCTCCCCATGTGCCATCGAGTTATTATAATATGCACCGAGCCCATACGTGGATGAATCGAGTTGTTAGAGAGGAAAGGGTCAAGATTTTTACAAAACAAGCTTGTTAGGACCATAAAGGGAATGAATCGTCCAACTAAGCCACAAATCCCATGGATAGAAACTCGATTTTGTAATGCATGACTGAGTTGTTTCCATTTTTGAAAGAAGAATGGGCCCTTGCGGCCAAGGTAGAAAAGTGAGGCCTATGTATCTTGAGAATGGGGACGATCATGCACCCGAAGGCCGAAATGGCTGCATAGGTTTATGTGATAGTTTTGGGAGTAAATGGCCCATGTGGCCCAGGGACATATGTGCCTCCAAAAGGTGAGATGGCTGCAAAGTGTGCGTTGCAGTAAGGGTGGAGAAAATTGGCTCGAGTGGCCCTGAAACATGTGGGCTAAAAAAGTCCAACTTCACTGATGGGCGAGGCGTGCGGGCATGAGATCGGTCAACGACCTGATCGGGTCAAAGGTGGGGCTTGGGAACCTTGCGGGTGCGATGGTGTTGGGATCCCTAAGTGCGGGTGAGTTAGGTCAAAATAGCCTGAATGGCCCAAGAGAAAATGTGCATCTCATGTCCTGAAGATTTGAGATCACCGAAATAGACAAGGGGATGCAAGGAGGGTGGAGTTCCCGCCGAGTGGGGATTGCCTGATGTTAAAGAAACCTAACTTGGGGGCCAATGCAACATGTAGAGTGGCGTTGAGTTTTCAAGATTGCTTGGTAGGATGCAGAAAGCAATAAGGGATGCCGAACAATACAAAATAAAAGGGCTCGCTGACCTATCAATTGGCTCGCTAGCACAAGCTTGCTTACGTGGTGATAGGTGGGTATAACTCGACATTAAGGCAATGAACTTAGAAAATAAGCACAAATGCACATGGAAAAGGGGCCCAATGCAATGTCTGATTGATGGGTAGGAAAGTCAGGTATGAAGAAGTGTTGATCAATGCACAAGAGTTGTTTGGCGGTGCAAGAGAGAAGAGCTAGTTCGACCGAGCTGGCCAAGCTGGCAATGTTAATTGCCAAACATTTATACCTCCCCAAGAAAGGTAATGATAAAATAGATGGGCCCCACACTTTTAAAATGCAAGAATCATTTCAAAATGATGCAAAAAACATTAAAATGAGGGAGGGAAAATAATTATATATATCTCTAGCTCCAAAAAAATTAAATGTTCTGTCCCGGAAAATGCAAGAAATCCCTAGCAAACTCAAAATGACTGGGATCACTCAGAAGCTTATATCTTGAGAAATTCTCAATGAAATTGCACAAATGAATACTCGTTGGAATTGTGGCTCTGAGATCATCTTACAAAAATTGAGAAATCCATAAATTGATGGGTATCTGGGGGATATTTAAGGAAAATGAGCCAGGTTCTAACCAATGATTTTATTGGTGGTTGGGAGTGCAATTAAGAGGCATGGGCAGACATTTTTTACTACTACAAGTCATGGGACGATATGGGATGCCTTCTGTAGGTCATGTCTCGTCATTTGGGCACATTTATGACATCTTGCAAGTAGTTATAAGGCAAATTTTGAGATTACAATTCTTTCTCCTTCTCATTCTATAAATTGTAATCTTGGGCTCATTTGTAAGGGAGTTAGTATTTTTATCTCCTGCCCCCCCCTCTCTTCTCTACTAGGATTGGATGTGGAGCTTAAGCCTCTTCTCTCTACTTTATAATGGAATTATCTTGCCTCTTGCCCACTAATGATGTACTGTGTGAATTCACGGAGTAATAAAATATGTTTTGTGATGCTTCTTGTTCATCCTTTGCTTATTTTATTGTCTCTTCTTACCTCTCACCATTTCAGGGTATATTGTGCGTACTTCTTATGTCTATTGCAGGTTTTGAGAGTTGTGTTTGATGGTTTTGAAGTGTTTTTCTGTGTGAATATCATCTTTGGTCTGTGATGCATCTTGTCCATCCTCTCCATTGCTCACCTCTCTCCACTTCAAGCAGTTGGGATTGTGATCAAAAACCTCATTTTCTGGTGTATCACCATTGTTAGTGTAGGATTTTCTTTCATGCACTCTCTCTCCCTGATCCCTTGGAAGGTTATATTAGGATTAGATAGTTTTTCCTGTACTGGAAGTAGCTTGTGGCAGGTAGTTTAAGAGCAAGAACCAACTTTCTCTAGAGGTCCATCTCAAGTAGCAAGTCTCGCAACTTGGAGATAGTACCCATGTTACCTAGTGACATCGCGAGCTCAAGCACACACACTTGTGTAAATATGGGGTGTTGTGATTCAGTGATAACATGAATCACATAAATACATAGTTACGTTTTCAAAATAAAGGTATCAAGCACTGAACATTACTATTACCACCTAAGCTTGCATTTAAAAGGCAACAAAAGCACTTCAAAACATCCATCTAACATTCATACAAGGGACAAGGGCCGCATACTCTAGATACAAAACATAGGAAGGGTAAGTTTATTCTATTCCATCCACACATTTGCATCATTGAGTAAGTCTAACCCATTATCTAGTGCATATTGTACAAGGGCATTCTAGGGCATAATTTCTACGCACACACACAAGAACTACATGGAGTTTGAGATGTAGTGTGACACTCAGTCATAAGTTCAATCTTCGGGTGATTGCCGAGGTCAGTCCGAGTCCCCTTTACATTTTCCATTTTAGGTTTGATGTGGTTTATGGGCTTATGCTGGTGAACTTCTCTTTTGGAGGTTACATGTATTATCAGTGCAAATATGAGGTGGTCAATAGAGAGGAGCTGTAGAACCCTAACGACACAAAATAAATAAGATTTTGAGCTTCTGCGCAGTCACGTGTGCCTAGTTCTAGTCTCCAACACCCAGGTACCTTTGTGCTCCTGTGGACACCCATGTCTGACATTGTTCATAGATTCCAGCTTTTACAGTGACCTGTGATGACCTTGTTTCCAATCTATTCAACTGTCGCACCTGTTCATATCACTCCATGTCCATTCAGAAATCAGCTAAGTCCTCTTACCTCTTTATCTTGCTTAGGGTTTCATATTTTACATGATTTATTGCTCGTGTCTTTACTGTATACTAACATTTGAAAATCATGCATTACAGTAGTTACTCAACAATTAAATTTAATTCTATTTTTTATTAAATCACCCTTATATCCTTCAAATTTAGCCCACAAAAAGTTCCACAACAACTTCTCAAGTTTGACACATGTAGTGTTAAACGAAGCCCAACAAGAAGAATAGTAAATGTGAGTATCAACTAACGCTTTAGAGCAGATTTGAAACTTTCTTATGAAAGAAAGAGGCTTGATAATCTAAAAGGAAATCTTACGCTAAACCCTTTGAACCATATAAGTCCATAGTTGAGTAGAAGTGGCCTATAAAGCAAAGGAAGTGCCAAGAAACTTGAACTGAATACCCAGTTGAATCAAACTCCATTGCATTCCTTCTAACAAGGGAGGGATATGAGATTAGGATTGTTGATAACATTAGGGTTTCTCCCATTGAATAGATGAGTTAGAATCTAGCCACAAAGTATCCAAACAATCCAAAGCATTTTAAATAGACAAATTCCTCCTCTAAGAGTGTGAGAAAAGAATCATCTGCAAAGTGGCCATTGACGAGTTGTTAATCCAAAGCGAGCAGAGAGATCCCTTTAACCAAACCTTGTGTAATGAAATTACTTGTATAATTCAGATTATGAGCAACAATAGAACACCAAATAACACATTATTTCAGAATAATGATCTCAATATGTAATTAGAATAGCTTCACCACTTCAAGAGGGCAACCTCCAAACCAAATAATAAGACTCAAATGCTCAAATGATAATGAAATACTACATACAATCCCCTATATATACTATTCACATGTTATGGCCATCACCAAGGCTGACCTATTAAGCATGAGAAAGTATAAATGATATGGTAAGTCACAAGTCGGCTACTTATATCCTAATACAAGCAATAGGTTATATCCTAATACAAGCAATAGGTTAAGGGTGTAACATGCGCTTCCCCTTCAAACCAACGTTGTCCTCGATGTTGAATAATCCTGGATATTGCTACAGAAAACCTTCATCCTCCCAGGTTGCGTCTTTTATGCTCAGATTCTTCCACTTGATCAAATATTCCTTAATGTCTCTGGTTCTCAGCCTCTTAGTACGTGTTTGTAGAATCTTCTCTGGCTCCAAAATGATGCTTCCTTCCTCGTCAAGTTCTGGTAAATCTGTATGGGCTTCAAATTTCTGTCCAATAACCTTCTTCAAGCATGAAACATGGAATACTGGGTGTATGAGTGAAGATGGAGGCAACTCTAGTTTATAAGCAACACTGCCAATTTATGTGGAACCTAATAAGGGCCATAATATTTAGGAGCAAGTTTGTTGTCCTTTTTTTGTTGCTTTAGGGACATCTGTTTGTAAGGCTGGAGACATACAAAAACCCAATCACCAATTTCAAAATGTCTTTCACTACAGTGTTGATCTGCTTGTTGTTTGATCTTGTTTTGTGCTAATGCTAAATTCTCCTTCAAACTACCCAAAACCTGTTGTTGATGTTGAATGTGTTCCTAGACATCTCTAACCTTAGTTTGCACCCTTAAGGAGGAAGTGATAGAAGGTGGATGGTAACCATATAATGCTAAAAATGGGGTCATTTGAGAAGAGGTATGAAAAGATGTGTTATAGCACCATTCTGCTAGTGGTAGCCATTTAATCCACCTTTCCTGCTTATCTGATACAAAACAACATAGATACCCCTCTAAGCATTTGTTGACCACTTCCATTTGTCCATCAGTTTGAGGATGATAAGATGAATTGTGAGCTAGCTGAGTACCCAAACATGAAAATAATTCCATCCAAAAAGTACTTGTGAAAATAGGATCACGATCACTTACAATTATCTTTGGGGTTCCATGTAGCCTTTAAACTATCTCCAAAAAAATAGTTGTGACTGTACTAGCTACAAATGGATGTGATAGGGCACAAAAATGGGCATATTTTGTGAGCCTATCCACAATCATGAAAATACCATTCTTACCCTCTGAACAAGGCAATCTGGTGATGAAATCCATGGAGACCTCTCATCTCTAGCTAGGAATTGGTAAGGGTTGCAACAGATTTGGTGTCTTAATTGTTTCGCCTTTGTTCTGTTGGCACACTAAACACTCTGATATAAACTTTTGTATATCCCCCTTGAGTCCTTCACAAAAGAATTATCTTTTTATTCTATGATATGTTTTTGAAGAGTGTCCTCCAACAGGTGAGGCATGCGGCTTTGCAAAAATTTTATGCTTCAACTCAGAATATTTACTCAAGTATAACTTGTCCCTGTACCATAGGGCATTACCTTTCCACTCAAATTTGGTAGATGTCATAGATCCTTGCTTGATATTTTGTGTTAGAGATTGTGTATCCTTGTCTTGATTCCATTCCAATCTTGCTTCATCTACCCAATCGACCGTCAACATGGACATTCTACATAGTAAGACATCTGCGGATGTATCCCTTCTGGACAACGCATTAACTACTACATTTTCTTTACCCTTTTTGTATATGATTTCAAAATCATAACCCAACATTTTTGTTACCCATTTTTGTTGTCCCTCAGATGATAACCTTTGCTCCAAAAATTATTTGAGACTATCATGATCAATTTTTACCTTGAAGTGTCTACCCATGAGATAGAGCCTCCATTGCTTGACCGTATGAAGAATAGCCATCATTTCTTTCTCATAGACATGTTTGAGCAGATCTTTTCCTTTGAATTGGTGACTCTCAAATGCAATTGGTCTTCCTTCCTACATTAGAACTGCTCCCAATCCTGATCCTGAAGCGTCACATTCAACAATGAAGGTTTTTGAGAAGTTGGGAGCAGCCAAAAATGGGGTGCTGCACATGGCTTCCTTTAGCTGCTCAAAGGATTTAGTGGCTACGTATGTCCAATCGAAGGTATCCTTCTTTAGCAATGGAGTGAGTGGGGTTGCTATTCTACCATATCCCTGCACAAATCTTCTGTAGTACCTTGTTATTCCTAGGAACCCACAAAGATTTTTGAGATTTTTGGGCCTTGGTCATTCCACCGTAGCTTTGATCTTCTGAGGATCGACTTTGACGCCTTCATGGGATACAATGTGACCTAAGTACTCTACCTCTTGTACACCAAAAGAACATTTGGATGGCTTTGCATAAAGAGTGTGTTTCTCCAAAACTTCCAACACTTTATTTACATGTTGTAAGTGTTCTTCCCATGTCTTACTGTAAATCAATATGTCATCAAAGAAAACTAATACAAATTTCCTTAAAAATGGCCTAAAAACAGTGTTCATCGAGCTTTGAAATGTTGAGGGCTCATTTGTAAGACCAAAAGGCATTGCCAAAAACTCATAATGGCCCTCATGAGTCCTGAAAGCTGTTTTATGAACATCTTCCTTTTTTATTCTACTTTGATGGTACCCCGAACGAAGATCTAATTTTGTGAAATAAACAACACCATGCAATTCATCAAGTAAATCATTAATTACTGGAATAAGAAACTTATCTTTGATGGTGTACTTGTTGAGTTCTCGATAATTTGGACACATCCTCCATGTTTCATCCTTCTTAAGTACCATGACCACTGGTGAAGAATATGCACTCTGGCTATCCCTAATGATACCTGCCTTCAACATTTCCTCAACCATTTTCTCGATCTCACTTTTATGGGAATATGGGTATCTGTATGGTCTTATGTTAGGTGTTTGGCTCCCTGGAATCAACTGAATGGCATGATCATGTTCCTAACTGGTGGTAGTCCCTTTGGAATTGCATCAAAAATAGATGAGTGAGCATCAACAATCTTCTGAAGATCGGGTGGCATTCAAGACTTTGTATTTTGTACTTCTATGAAAAATAACTTTGCTACAAATCCATATACTCCTTTTCTGAGAACCTTTTACATCTGATGATAGCTAATAATATGTGGAGACTTAGCTACCATCCCATTCAATTGTATTGTCCTTCCATTTGAATGAAATCGCATGAATAATTCTTGGAAATTCATCTCTATAGTACCTAAGGTTATGAGCCATTGGACACCCAAAACAATATCTGCCCCTCCCATAGAAATAACAAACATAGGCGAGTCTAACATGTAGTATCGCATGGAAAGCTTGATACTATGGCACTTAACTGTCCCACCATCCATAATCATAACTTACATTTTTGGAGCTGGGTAAACAAAACAATTGAGGCGGGCAACTAACTTACTATTTATGAAGTTATGAGTATTCCCTGAGTCAATCAACACCGTCACCTTCTGTTTTTTGAGATAGTCAATAACCTTGAGTGTTTGAGGAGTACTAATACCTGAAAATGCATGGCAAGAAATTGTAGGTTGGTGATCCTCTACTTCATCTTCTATTGGTTCCTCAACCTCTCCTTTAATTTTAGCTTCCTCATCATCCTCATTACCTCTGTCAATATAGAACAACTTCTTCTCAACACATTTATGTCCCGATCCATATTTTTTATCACAGTTAAAACATAATCATTTTTCTCTCTTTTCTTCTATTTGCTGAGGAGTCAGTCTAATTGGCCTAACAAATGAAGGGAAAGAGATACTACGGTCTTTGGTGTTAATGAAAGGTGGCCTCCTACTACAAAGAAATTTTTCCTTTGCACGGCATGCCATGATAATAGAATGAGAAAGCTTGAGTGGATTAAACATATGTACCTCATGCTCGATGTGGTCCTTAAGACCCTCAAGAAACAAGTCATTTAAATTCTCTTCTAGAATATTCTCCACCCTTAAGGATAAGTTCTGGAATTGATGCACATAATCTTTGACTGATCCTGTTTTTCGTAACTTTGCTAATTGACTAAAGTAGTTCTCTGAAACAATGTAACTATAGTGTAATTGTAACTCCTCGGTAAAAGCTGTCCAAGTGACACCGAGACCATTATTCTGCCTCTGAGCACATAACCATCGATACCAAACAAATTGGTCAGGTTCAAGATACAAGGATGCAAATGTCACCTTTTCTCCTGATGGTGTTTGATGTAACTCAAAGTAGTTATCCATTTGATTTATCCAATTCAGGGGATCCTTACCATCAAATTTGTGCATATCCACTTTCAGCATCATGTTTCGTGGTTACGAATAAGTTGGATTCTGATTGGGCTCGAAAAGTGATCCAACATGGTTATTTTGTCCATGAGTTTGAACTGAAGATCCTCCTTGGTTGATATGGGCCAGATTTGGGCCATATTGTTTACCCTTTACATGTTGCACGATATCATCCAACTGATGATTGATTTGGTCTATGTCTCCTTTAGAGGCCATCTCAGATTATACATTTCATAGCTCATACTCAAGTTGGCTCACCTTATGATCAACTGAGGTAAACCCTAGTGCTGAGGAATATGTATTTACCCCTTTTGACTCCATCTCTTTAATCACTACCCCATCTTTATATGGGGTTTTACCCGGAGTAACCAGATTCTTTTTTGCTCTTGTGGAAGGCCCTGCCATGATGTCAAACCTTAGGGTTTCGATACAAATCCGACCGAACAAGAAAAACACAAAGAAAATACTAATACTATTTTTTTGAGAGATTTCTGAAAATGTAAAGAACTTGAAAATATTCCACAATTTACACCCTAGGGAGTGATTTTATGAAAAACCCTAAATTTGTAATAACTTTTGCAAAATAAATAAAAAAAGTTTGAAATTTTCAAGGAACCTTACTTGAAATGTTTCGCAATTATGGTAAAAATATCTCCCACTAATTCACTCTGGTTCACAATATATGACAGAAACAAAAAATTAGGGTTTTTACCCTAATTTTCGCCCAGATCGCAGCTCTGATACCACTTGTAATGAAATTACTTGTATAATTCATATTATGAGCAACAATAGAACACCAAATAACACAATATTTCAGAATAATGATCTCAATATGTAATTAGAATAGCTTCGCTACTTCGAGGGGGCAACCTCCAAACCATATAATAAGACTCAAATACTCAAATGATAATGAAATACTACATACAATCCCCTATATATACTATTCATATGCTATGGTCATCACCAAGGACAACCTATTAAGCATGAGAAAGTATAAATGATATAATAAAATGATATGGTAAGCCACAAGTCGACTACTCATATCCTAATACAAGCAATAAGTTAAGGGTGTAACACCTTGAGAAGCATTATGGGCTAGCATATAAGTAAACCCTTCAGCGGTAAACACATAAAGCTAGGGGCCAAAGGAAACCATTGTCTAATGGATCTGAAAAAACCAAACCTAAAAAGATTGAACCCCATTGATGGATATGCAAGCCCTGTCATTGTTAAAAAACATCTACACAATGTGAACAAATCTCGACCCAAAACTAAGAGCTTGAAGCATATCCACAATGAAAGACCATTCAATGCGATCATAAGATTTAGTAAAATCAATTTTGACAAATAAAGTTTTTTGCTTAGAGAATCAAGCCCATTCCATCCTTCCCAAACAACAATAATATTAACCAAGATATACCTGTGCTCGATGAAACTTGTCTATTTGCTTCTAACAATAAGAAGAAGGAGATTGTCAACCCTATTAGACAAATCCTTAGCAATAATTTTGTAAGATATATCAAACAAAGTGATGGGTATCCAATTATAAATTTGTTCAAGGTCTCTAGATTTGGTGATAAACTTGATGTTCCTTGGTTAATCAGTTCGCCCAAAGAGTTTGAATCTAAAGATTCAAGGTATACATCATGGAGATCATTCCCTCAGAGTGTCCCATAAGGTCTAATAGAATTCAGAGGAGAAGCCATTGATGCCTGGAGCTTTATCAGGAGTGATTTGAAAGGTTGTCTCTAAGTAAGGTCTGTGAAAGACAAAGGCCTATCACACGCTACCTATTGAGGGTGTGTGACTTTGCAAGGCACAACTTGTAGGTATTTTAAAAGAGCCTCTTCCCTGATAGGGATGACATGTTGAGAGGAAAAATCTCCAAGATAGTGATGGAAAAAAACTTGGAGGATATCTGACAGAGTTGTGTGTCGGACATTCCCTTGCAAAATGACTTTGATTTGATTAGAGGAATGCTTGGTGCGAAGCATAATAAAGAACTATTTGGAAGTTTTATCACCAAATTTGAGCCAATGTAACCTAGCACACAACAGAGCACCCTATGCTTTGTAATATTCCTCCACCTTAAGTTTGTGTCTCTAATGGACAACCTGGAGTTGTAGGGAATGATTGAAAAGGAAAGGAGTTAAGCTTTTATGAGACATGTTGAAACTCATGTTATGAAGTCTCATGCACAACGTGTTGAAAGAGAGCAACTTGTTTGCCATAGATGCGAAGGAAGGCGCTAGATCTTTTGATGGCATCATTCCACTAAGTAATCTAGCCCTCCTTACCAGTAAGGCAAGGAACCAAGTTCCAAATGCGTTGGATATGAGATACAGTTCGAGAATGCTTCTGGTGCACAATGTTTAAGTAAAATTGAGAGCTAACCATGTGTTTTTTTTGGTAGGTTTGGCCCAAGTAATGTCAAAGAAAATGAGGGAATGATCATATAAGAGAACATTGTTAGCAACCACAACAAATCTTCCCAAAATGGGAGAAAGATAAAATAAGTCTTGAATCAGTATAATGACACGATCCAATTGTTGCACAACCCTATCTTGACCCTTTCGGATAGAGATCTTCTTATAGGGGATGTTGGGGTCAAAAAGTCCGAGCTTGTGCTTTATATAGAACTAGGTCTCCCACTCTCCCGCACACAACAACGCATAGAAAAAGGACCAACTTTGTCTTCTAGGTATTTAATCATATTAAAATCACGACAAATAATCAAAAGAGCATCTAGAAAGGAGTCAACAAGCTAGCATCAAAACAATGCTCTTTCAACCACATCATTTGACACATAAATATTGGCTAAACCGAAGATACGCTCGTCAAAATCAAAGAGATTCCAAATCACTCGATGAGTGGGGTTAGAGCCCCATGAGAGCACATGCTTAGCGAGATCAGGGGAAATCAAGGTCATGACCCCTCCACACCCAGGGTCGTGATTATACATGTGGCAAATAACATTGAGCCAAATGGTGCGAACAACATAATGAAGTAAAAAGCCTACAAGTTTAATTTTTTACATACACATAATACGCATATGCTTAAAGTGTAGACAACTATCCTTGACCAGATATCTTTAGGTAGGTTCAGTAAGGCTATGTATATTCCAAGAGTACGTAATCGTTGGATTAAATCAAGGTGCATGGATCCCTCATCATCAAGATTGGAGAGGGTGGAAAACTGGTTGTGAGATGAAGTGACATGGGTGACATTTGCAAATGATCACAGTCAACGTCTTTCTTGCAAAAATTCACCTTCTTCTTCTGGTACGGGGCTATAGGAGCGACTAAGGCAAGCTTTGTAGGCAAAAGAAAGTTGATTTTCTTCCATGAATGTCGGTTATGACAAATGGAGAGGCAAGGCGACCGATGGAGTTGGAGATTTCGAAGGGACAACAACAAGGGCAACTAGTAGAGAACGAAGAGAGATGGGGTCGTCGTGGGAGGTGAAGGCACAACTTGTTTGCCATGAATAACAGAGGAGTTGGATCCATTCACAACGACTGGGTGATAGGAAGAAGTTGAGGGTTTTGCAGGACCACGAGCAACACTCTTTTTATTGGTTATCATGGTCCACCCATCCAAAGAGGAGGGAGCTATGGACTCCGTTTGAGCCTTTTCTTATGACATAGGGTAGGATTTTACCATTAGAGGACATTCGCGAATAATGTGGTCAAAAGCTTGGCAGTGAAAAAAAGTATTAGATAAGTTAATATAGAGGAATTGTTGAGGAAAATGAGTATCTCCAACCTGAATATCAATGGAGTCTTTAAGGTCTTTGAATAAATCCACCTCAATGCAAACATGTTTTTGGGGGCGAGCGCTAAAAAACTTCGGTTGTTCCATACATATTAGTCAACCTAATGGTTTGATAAGGTGTTTGACAAATTCCCACAAGGGGAGAGGCAACCCAGGAAATTCCACCCATATTAGGATTTTAAGCTTGGCTTGTTCGGAGACATGGAAAACACAACTAGTGTGTTTCGAATAAACTAATGGTCGTGGTTGAAAATGACCTTGCAATGTTCAATGTTATTGAAGTAAAACAAAAAAAGGCCCTTGGTGAGGTTTTGCACTCCCTTGATCTTAACACCATGTGGTTGCCAATGGTTATGAACCCATTGTTTCAACAGATTTTTAGGGGACTCGACCAACAAAATACATAACAAGGGCGTATAATTCAAGCCAGTTACGAGCCTTATTAAATTCAGGCAAATTAAGCACAACATCAGGTAAATGAGTCTCAGACTCATAATGATTACCTCATCAAGGACTTTCGCGACAAATTTCCTCGCCTTCTTTAGAGCCTTGAGTGCCAAGCGCTCTGCCAATCAAACCTGCATTACTAGAGGCGACGAAAGGGTAGCCATTAATAAAGGCGTGACGCCGCCTAGTGTTGGATTTTGAGGTTCAATGTTACATGTCACAGTAAAATTGTTTGGCGGTCTAGAAAATTATATGGTTATCATTTGACGTTTAAAATTTAATATGCACATCAAATTTGTTTTTATAATAACTATTACAAAATACACAAATTAAATTAGATTTTATATGGATGTTGGTGTTCTTTGTAACATTCTCTCATAGTTATGTGACTTTTATTTAATCATGGATAATATATTATACTAATTAATTTCATAGTTTTTCACATATTCATTTTTTCCCAAAAAAATTATGTTGCACTAATCAATTTGAAAATCCATAAACATCATTAAAGTTTATGAGAATATTAAAATAGAATTTCAAATTAAAATTTAAAAACATATTTGAAAAAAATGATATAAATGACTCACTCAATGCAAACTTGGAATTATATAGAAAATGAGTTCAATTTCCAACTTCCAACTTCTAAGCTTGTAATGCCAATCTTCAAATTTCACCTTTCATGCAAAAGCCCAAATCCAATACATCTAGAGTATTATCCAATTTTTATTCATAAGAAATCAAACATATAAAAAAAAAAAAAAAAAAAACAATTACAAATCAAAATCAATAAAATACAACTAAACAAGAAATAAAAAATAAATCAAACAAAACTACTTAAAAATCAAAATTAATGGATGTTTCTATTTTATCAATGAGACATGCATATGTTTATATTTCATTAATAAGATATTAAGATAATTCTATTATTATTATTATTATTATTTTATTTTCACTCCAAACTTTCCATTTTCATTTATGTTATATTTCTCACGAATCTCACAAATTTAAAATATGTAGTGTCTATTTAATATTTAATTTATTAACACACATTTATATATAAAATTTGACGGTCAAATTTTGAATATATATGTCATTTTGATGTTTAAATTATATATATACTTGTCAATCATGTGACAATCATATTTTTAAAGTCGTATTTTGACATCTAAAATGACTAAAAACAGCTAAACGCCTTGCAAAATCCAACATTGGAATAAATAGCCCACTCAACCGAAAAACTTTACATGCAAAACAAAAATCCTACCAAAATCCCAAAAAAGGAGAATATAAAGACATCCAATAGCAAGCATGAGAGGACATAACACCTAAACCCTCTCCATTTATCCACTTTTCAAATTTATTTTACATTTTTTCAACCAAACGTTTCTAAAATCTCAAAATTTCCCACCGTGGCAGGTAAGTCCAACTGTTCGTCCGGCATTGCCAACAAAAACTACATTCTATATTTCTTACTCTCCTGTCGTTCGGTTAATCCCGAAGCCTACGTCTTTTTTCCTCTCCATTTTTCCAACACAACTAATACCTTCCCAACCGAGCAACCCAGAAAATTCCTAGAAGACTACCGTGTTACGCGAATTCCAGGTGTTGTCTCGCGGCTTACAGCGGTTGTGGCGGCGAGGAATGTTGTAGCAGAGGTGTGAATGTTGATGGACGCCGAGCCGTGGAAAATCTGACAGCAAAAAAGTATAGGAAAACACTGATCCTCGTCGGCAAACGAATCCTCAGTTTTGGACGCCCCCGGCTTAAAAAATGGGGATGATAGGGGACACGATCGAGTCCATCAAATCGCTTCAGATTAGACAGGTCGCCATGCAGGCCATCAGCCTTGGTATGTGGATGCTTTCGTTTCACTTTCTGCTTCTTTTCTTTTCTGGGGTGAATTTAGTCTACAGATCATCAAATTCTGATTAGCTTTGCCTGGAGAGTTGAAAAACTCTACCATGACCGTACCTGAAACTGTCGCTGTAAACAAGTGATCTGACATTTAGACCGGGGCCGTTTTGGCGCTCATGTTTGTTTTTTTGTCCCCGGAGAAACATAGGGTTAGTTAAGGGGGAAATCGTTTGACATCAAGCTTGGAAAATAAAATTACAAAATGAATTTAAAAATTCAATACCTTGTACATACCGAGACAGCTCATGCTAATGGAGCAAAATATCAAATAAAACATATATATATATATATATTGTTTGAAATATTTGATACTTCCTCGAAAATTTACATAGGCAGAATACAGTCTTAAAAAATTCTTGATTGTAATCTTGGTAGAAAGATTTGAGATACATAGGCATGGAATACAGTCTTCAAATTAGGCATGGAATACAGTCTTCAAAAATTGTTGATTGTAATTTTGGTAGAAAGATTTGAGATAAACAGGCATGGAATACAGTCTTCAAAAAATCTTGATTTTAATTATGCTAGAAAGATTTGAGATACGGCCATATAACCTTCTAATATAATCCCATATATATTGTTTGTAATATTTGACCCTTTCTTTAAAATTTACAAAGGCATGGAATACAGTCTTCAAAAATTCTTGACTGTAATTATGGTAGAAAGATTTGAGATACGGTCATATAACCTTCTAATATGAACCCTGATTGGGGCTTTTATAGCTGAGCCCTAGGTTCAAGTCACAATTAACTTTAATAGAAGAGACCCTTGGGCGAGCCCCAGGTTCAAGTCCTTTGGGGGCATGATAAAGTGTTGAAATTGGATGAACTGATGTGTGTGCTGTATTCCAATGTCTTCAAAAATTCTTGATTGTAATTATGGTAGAAAGATTTTAGATATGGTCATATAACCTTCAAATATGACCCCTGGTTGGGGCTTTTATAGCTGAGCCCTAGGTCCAAGCCACAATTAAGTTTGATAGAAGAGACTCCTAGGTGAGCCCTAGGTTCAAGTCCTCTAGAGGCATGATGAAGTGTCGAAATCGGATGAAACTATGTATGTGGTGTATTCCAACGGAGGGGTTTGGGGTAAGTTATTGTAAACTTTGATGAAAGAGACTCCCAGTCCTCCGTGTTTAAGCCGAAGGTTACCCCACAAGGTAAATTAACCAAATAAATATAGAGAGAAGCACCCGACTCTAGATTAACCAGTATTGAATGATTGAGCGACCATATAGAGAATTTGGCGCTTTCTTAGAAGGGTTTGCCAAATGTTGTATGGGAAGGGGGGCTAGAAGTTTGATGATCTTGCTGATAGAATTTAGGAAGGTTTTTTGCCAAATGGAAGCATGCGATGGTGATGATCCATAGGGATCCTATATGACTCTACTTCATCAAATCAACCAGCACCAGAAGGAAAAAATGGAGAAAAGGAGGTCCTTTTTACCTTTTAATATAACCATCCGCTCTCTGCAGAGTAGCGGTTACAGAACTGATGCCCAACCCAGGGAGGCGATCCTGTAACCTAGCCACCCAGCCAGGGTGGCATGTCTTGTGAGCTCGCCGGTCTACACCAAAGCGGGCGGAAATCCTGTCACTTTTGGACATAAAAATAAATGGAAGCATGGAATGGACACGAATTTGGAGCATCTAACTTTGTCCCTTCCCTTCCATGACCTTTCCCATCCTCTAGTGCATGAGAGGAGATGGGGCAGGCTATAAATACTTGGGGAGCAAAGGAATGGATCATCGGAAGACATGAGAGTAAGTGAGCAAGAGTTCTTAGTGCTGGAATTGAGTTTGTAGAAGAAAGGAGCTTGAAGAGTAGAACAAACAAGTAATTGGGAGGAAGTGTGAGATATTATCTACTTCCCTTTCATACTTATTGTAAATTCTTTAACTCCTATTTAAATTGGCCAATAAAAGTGGGAAGAAAGAGTAGTTTCCCCTTCCTGACTGGTTTTTCCCTCCTCTTGGAGGTTTCCAGGATAAAATTCCTTGGTGTTCATAGGCTTAGAATTGTCTTATTTTTATGCATTAATTGGTTCTAAAGCACAAGCAATTTATTCACTAGCTCTAAATTGTTATTTTCAAATTGAAAGTAAAACAACAACATATAATTGTGATTTTGTAGATGATTCCAAAGTAGAGAGTTTACAGATCATTTTGGTATCAGAGCTAACAAGTATCTAGGAATGTGGTATTCGTTCTTGGATTTGTATGACAACATGAAAAGATCTAAAGGCAAAGAGGCTTTACCGTGCGATCCAGACATTTCTACAAAGAAGTGGAGACAAAGAATTCGGGGACAAATGGAGGAAGAGAACTTGGTCTGTAGAATTGAGATGCTAGAGACCATGATGGATTGGATGTTACAGGAGATCAACAAGAGCTCTCAGAACTGCAGAAGATGGCTTCGGTGAAACAAGATTCCATGGACATAGTGGTTTGAGCGTTGGTTGAGAAGTTTGGCATAGGGAAGAGCAACAAAGAGGAAGATGAAGAGGAAGAACGTGAAGAAGAGACTTCAACTACAAGAGAGAAGGTAAAATATGATTATGCTCCCTTTAAATTTGAAACTAAAGTGGAAATTAAGAGCTTTGAAGGAAAAATAGATGCAAAATCACTTGATAAATGGTTTAAATAGTTGGAAGTATATTTTAGTGTCAATAGTGTTACTGAGGCATAAAGGATCACCTTTGCATGTCTCAAAATGGAGGGACATGCACTTCTGGTTTGGTGGGAAACCCATCTTAGCCACTTGTGAAAAGAAGAAACGTCCTATTGTCAAATACTTGGCAAGGATTTAAGGAATTACTTAGAGCTAATTTTTATCCTATTGGCCATAAGACTGACCAGATGATCAAATGGCAGTATTTTAGACAAGGCAGTGGTCAAAGTGTGCAGGACTATACTACGGAGTTTCGGAGGTAGGCCATGTTGTTGAATATGGACTTGGAGGATGAGGACATTCTGACTAAGTACTTGGGAGGACTTCACACTCACCTTCGAAGAAAAGTCATCTCCACGAAGCCCAAAGATCTCAACGAGGCGTGTGTTCAGACATACTATATAGATGATGAGAAGAAGCAAGGAGAAGCAGAGCCAAAGGCAAAGCAGTTGACAAATCAGCAGAAGAAAGAACATGGGCAAACAAGTAACAAAGGTAAGTGGAAAGGGAAAGGTAAACAAGCTGCCACTACTTTAAATACTTGTAAAGATCCCAAGAATTTTTGCAAGAATTGTGATATCAATGGTCATACTGATGCTACCTGTTGGAAGTTGCATCCGGAGTTACATCTGAAGAACTGAACCAAGGACTCAAAGAAGTCCATGACAGCTATGAAGACAGAAGGGGAGGTGGAAATCGAAGATGACTCTGATGTAGACGAGAGGCTTGGATGCACGACCACCAACATGGACAACTAGGAAGAGGAGATGAGTAGACTATTCCAAATCAAAATCCAGATCAAGAGAACTAAGGTAAATGCTTTGGTTGATACCGGTTCTCAGTCTAACTTGATTTCTGAAGCAGTTGTAAAGAAGCTTGGTCTTGAGACTTACGAGCATCCACACCCTTATCCCTTGGGTTGGGTGAATAAGGGTGTTGAAATTCAGGTAACAAAAAGGTGTAAGGTCAAGTTTGGGATAAATTCCCCATATATTGATGTATTGGAAGATGTTATTCCACTTGATGCATTTGATGTTGTTTTCGGGAGTCCTTACTTGTATATCAGGGATGCTATATTCATGAGAAGGGAGAACCGATACAGATGGGTCAAGGATGGGATCAACTACAACATCTGGGCACACCAGCGTAAGACACAGGTTACTATGGTGAGTGCTAACCAAGCAAAATGACTTATTCAGGCAAATCATAATCAGTTTTGTTTACTTTTGTTAAAGGATAAACAAGATGGGGTAGAAGTTTCAGAGATTTCTAACCAGGGAAAACATGATTTGGATAGTATTATTCAGTCTTTTCAGGCTCCCAGTGGGTTACCACCAAAACAGGAAGTAGAGCATGAGATTCAACTGTTGTCAGAGTCCCCTCTACCGAACATCGGGTTGTATAGGCAATCCTTGCTGGAGAGTACTGAAGTAAAGAAACAACTCCAGGAACTGCTAGACTAGGGTGTGATACGTCCGAGCACCTCACCATGCGGTTCACCTATTGTGATGGTGCCGAAGAAGGATGGTTCTTGGAGAATGTGCATCGACTACCACGCTTTGAACAAGATCACCATAAAGAACAAATATCCACTCCCCCGCATAGATGATCTCTTGGACCAGCTTCAGCATGCCAAATTCTTCACGAAGTTGGATCTCAAGTCAGGTTATCACCAAGTCAGAATGAAGGAGGAGGATATATGGAAGACTGCCTTCAAGACAAAACAAGGTTTGTATGAGTGGTTAGTAAACAATGTAATGCACCCGCAACATTTATGAGATTGATGAATGATGTATTGCGGGATTTCATAGGTTCATGTGTCATTGTTTATCTAGATGATATCTTGATTTTTAGTGCCACATGGGAAGAACATCTAACTTTTTTGCAGCAAGTCTTGCAAGTTCTCAAGGAGAAATAACTGCTATGTAATATGAAGAAATGCGAATTTGTCAGTCACGTGTCTATTTAGGGCACATGGTTGGAGGAGGAGAGCTACGAGTGGATCCAAAGAAGGTGGAAGCCATCACCAACTGGCCAACACCAACTGGAGCCACAAAGACTAGGAGTTTTGTGGGAGCAGTACAGTACATGCAGAAGTTCATTCCTCTCGCGATTGCAGCACCTCTACACACAGTGGCCGCAAAGAGTTAAGTTTTGATGGGGTAAGGAACAAGATAAATCCTTTTGACTTATTAAAGTACAAGATTAGTCATGCTCCAGTACTTGATCTTCCTAACTTGCAACAGCCCTTTGAAGTAGAGATAGATGTCTGTGACTCTGTTATGGGCGCAGTGTTGCTACAGGGAGGTAAGCCAGTCTGTTATCATTCTGAGACCTTTACTTCAACAGTTAGAGGATATTTAGTATATGATAAGGAAATGTATGCACTAGTTCAGGCCATTAAGAAATGGAAGCATTATTTGTTGGGTAAAGAAACTATTGTGCACACTGACCACAAACCTCTCCAGTATTTGCAAGCACAGTCTAAATTGCAGTAGGCAAGGCACTACAAATGGATGGGGTTCCTTCAACAGTTCCATCTAGTGATCAAATACAAGAAGGGTAGTACAAACTTGGTGGCAGACATGTTGTCTAGGCCGCCCACACAGGAGAAATTCTCATGCTTGGCCACTATCTCTTACATCGAGCCCTTCATGAAGGAAGCTTACAAAGAGACATATGCCCAAGACAGACTTTGGGGTGACATTTCAGCAGTTGCAGTCCCAAGGGGCTGAAAGGACGGGATTGAAGATTGTTATCTCAAGGACGGGCTGCTCTACCAATGGGGGAAGCTTTGTGTGCCGAAAGAAGAAAGACTTCTATTGATGAGGGAAGCACATACCTCGAAAGTAGCGGGACATTTCGGTGTTGGTAAGACCCTAGCCCACTTGCAAAGGTACGTGTATTGGCCCAATATGCAAGAAGTATCAAAATTTATACGTGGATGTAAACTTTGTTGTACCAGCAAGCCTAAGATTAGGAAGGAGGGTTTGTATATGCCTTTACCAGTACCTACTCGTCCGTGGGAGGACATTTCTATGGATTTTGTAGGAGGATTACCTATGTCTAAACATGGCCATGACTATCTCTATGTTGTTGATAGATTCAGTAAGATGTGTATTCTTATGGCATGTAAAAAGACAGTAAAAGCACATGAGGCAGCAGATCTTTTCTTTGCTAATGTATGGGTACATTTTGGCTTGCCAAAGTCTATTGTTTCTGACAGGGATTCCAGGTTCTTGGGGAAGTTTTGGGCTACTTTGTGGGACAAGATGGATATTGGGTTACAAAGGAGCACGACTTTCCATCCACAGACAGATGGATAGACAGAGGTGGTGAACAAGACTTTGGTACAGTTGATCAGAGGGTATAACAACAGATACCCAAG
Organism: Taxus chinensis; assembly: GCA_019776745.2. NCBI lineage: Eukaryota > Viridiplantae > Streptophyta > Pinopsida > Cupressales > Taxaceae > Taxus > Taxus chinensis. The sequence goes on along the minus strand of CM034156.1, from coordinate 121,677,906 downwards.
GACTTGGGATGAGTCTTTAGCCTATGTTCAACGTTCCTACAACCGGGCAATACACACATCCATTATGAAGTCACCGTTTGAAGCATGCTTGGGATATCTACCTACAAATCCGTTGGACATAGTAGTTGGGCACCAGGATGAGGAGGAGACACAAGACACAGAGGTGACTAGAGCAAACAAATTCATTGAGAGGATCCGGCAAATCCATCTCAAAGTTAAAGAACAGTTGGAGAAATCCCATGCCAAGTACAAGGCTAGACACGACCAACACAAGAGAGAGCATAAACTTCATGTTGGGAATAGAGTTTGACTTTACTTGAGCAAGGAGAGACTACAAGTTCAGACACGGAAGTTCAAGCCACTACGTTATGGACCCTTCACCATATTGGAGCAGGTTGGAGAAAATGCCTTTCGGCTTGATTTGCCACCATTTATGTGGATGTACTCAGTAGTGAATTGTGAGAATTTGCACCTATATGAGCCATCCATGCTTGATGAAGATGAAGGATTACAATTGCTACCTTCCATTGAGGATTGCGTCTTGGACTCACGAGGTGAATTAGAGGAGGATGTAGTGCTGCAACAGAAGGTCAGAGAGACGAGAAGAAGTCCCCATGAGTCTTGGCAAGTTGGACTAAAAGGGAAGACACCAAGACAGGCCCGATGGTACTCGAAGGAGCAAGTGAGGGAACTATTTCCTCATCTACTCCCCCACTAAGCTTTTGTGGGACCAAAAGCCAACTAAGCAGGGGAGGTGTGATCCATAAGGATCCTATATGACTCTACTTCATCAGGTCAGGCAGTACCAGAAGGAGAAAATGGAGAAAAAGAGGTTTTGTTTGCATTTTAACAGAACCGCCGCCCAACCAGGGTGACGATCCTGTAACTGCCGCCCAGCCAGGGCGGTGGTCTTGTGACTGCCAGTCTGCACCGGGCAGTGGTCTTGTCACTTTTGGACAAAAAAATAAATGGAAGCGTGAATGGATGCGAATTTGGAGCGTCCGACTTTGTCCCTTCCCTGCCATGACCTTTCCCATTCTCCAGTGCACGGGAGGACATGGGGAAGGATATAAATACTTTGGGAGAACAAAGAAATGGATCATCGAAGACATGAGAGTAAGTGAGCAAGAGTTCTTAGTGCTAGAATTGAGTTTGTAGAAGAAAGGAGCTTGAAGGCAGAGCAATCAAGTAATTGGGAGGAAGTGTGAGATATTATCTACTTCTCTTTCATACTTATTGTAAATTCTGTAACTTCCTATTCAAATTGGCCAAGAAAGAGCGTTTTGCCCTTCTCGACTGGTTTTCCTCTGAAGGTTTCCAGGATAAAATTGTTGGTGTTCATAAGCTTAGAATTGTTTAATTTCTCTGCATTAATTGGTTCTAAAGCACAAGCAATTTATTCACTAGCTCTAAACTGTTATTTTCAAATTGAAAGTAAAACAATAACATATAATTGTGATTCTGTAGACGGTTCCAAAGTAGAGAGTTTACAGATCAGGTGATGTTTGAATGGATTGTTTTTTAACTTAGAATGCAATGTCGGGAAAAATTACAGCTGATTGCTAAAAATTTTATAGGCTCGCTGCATCTTTGTAGTGTTTGTAGAGATAATAAAGGTACCCTCCTCCCTCAACGAGACAATTACTTGAGGGTTGCATTTTCTCCAAATGAGTTAGGCTAGCAATTTTCAGACTCAACCAAATAAAAGCTGCGTCGTTTTAAATGTTTATAGCATGTCATTTATGAATCTAATTTTTTTCAACTTAGTTAGATTGGTGTTGGTGCTGAAATCAAACCTTGAAAGAAATAAGCTCGAAGCAACTTAGAAAGGAAGATAAACTTAATGTTAATCTAGTGGCAACTAGCCTGGAACATGTTTTTTAATCATTCTAATAAACCATTACTATGGAGGAGGCTGTTGCTACATTTTTTAAGCCTCAGGTGGTCATGTGGAACATGATTCGTTTGTGAAATACCAAAATTAGACCCTTCTCCATTCATTTTGTCAATAGCACATGATGATTTTGATGCTTAAAGTTTTGAGATTCTTTTTGCAGTAAGTAGTAATAGTAATAATTTTTTCAATAAGATTGTAAAAATTGTTGGAAGCCGTGCACAAGGAAGAAATAAAGAGAAGGCAGATTGCACACTATGGAGATAGTGTGTCTATCATTATATTATGAATGAAGTAGTTACAAAACGGTTGCTATAGTTACAACCGGTTACAATCATCTTTTTGTTAAATAACTAATGATATCCTTATAAATAAGCCTTACATTCTAATACCCCCTCTTAAGGCTTATCAAGTTATCCTACTTAAAGCAAAACAAACATTTTAACAAAGTTAGAACCAAACAGGACTACGTAATCTTCAAAGGCTTTTACTTTGAAAGTAGTGCTTTGACTAGGTAGGGCTCCATCAAGCTGCTTTGTGACCTTTGTAAAGATGTAGCTCCCGAGCTAAATTCCACCTCCTAAACTCCCGAATCATAGATCTCCCGAATTATTGGACAACCATCCATATTGACCCATCCACACGCTCCATCAAGTTGTCTCATGACTCTCATGAGGGTATAATTCCCAAGATCCAGTCTCCCGAAATATCTAAGCAATCATCCATACCGAGCTTCATCTACCTTGTATCCTTTCCTGCCTTCAAGGTTTAGAGCATCTTTATATTACGCATTTGTCATTGTCCTCACTACCTTCTGTATCTGGTGGGTGCTTTCTCTTTCCTGTTTACTATGCCCCACAAATTTTTATTCATAAGTTGCATTTGTATTTTTACTTTCCATATATTAAAGTTTAGACGATAATATTTTTCTACGGTAATTTCCATTTAATAAAATAAATACGACTGCGTATTACCGAAATGAGTAAATAGAGAAAAATACCAAGTCCTTTGCTGCAACTGTAATGTGCACTGTTCCGTTCCCTAGATATTGGAATGATAGAACTGTCCAAACTAAAAACGTGCCCTAGTTTGTATTCACTTGAAACTCTGTTTTTCTCCTGGAAAACGCGACTGTATAAATTGTATGATAGTGCTCTTGATTTGTCCTTGCTCTTTGACCTCAGTTTTTTAGGCCTCACGATTTATTTTCAGGCCAAGACTATCTTTATTTGCACTTCGTGATTATATTCGCATCTGTTTTTGTGGCTATTTCGTGCTCAAAAGGACTGTATTTTCATGGTTATATTGTTTGTACCCTAGTACAAAATCTTCAACATACTTCAGGAAGCCCACGAAAGGCACCAAGATGCCATGAAAATGAGTTGAAAATGCTGCAAAAAACCTTGACTGTTGTGACTGTAATGTCGACTGGTATTTTCCGTGACCTGTTGCAGTCCCTGGAATTAGTATATAATTGTGGCTATATGAAACTCACGATTTTGCAGGCTTTGCCTTTCCTCTTCTCAAAAACCTCCTCGCGTCTCACTCTGATACCAAAGTTGGAAGACATGCACAAGGAAGAAATAAAGAGAAGGCAGATTGCAAACTATGGAGATAGTGTCTCCGTCATTATACTATGAATGAAGTTGTTACAAAACGGTCAATATAGTTACAACCGGTTACAACCATCTTTTAGTTAAATAACTAATGACATCCTTATAAATAAGCCTTACATTCTAATAAAAATTTCCATGCAGTCTTACCCAAAAAATTATTACTATGATGTTGATGCTCTTGATGAAGAGCAGTATGCTGATTATTTTGATTTTTAATGATACATTTGCACTATGTACTTGTAGTTTTAAGTTCGACAACTGACTATTAGTCTATTATTAATCTATTTGGATTTATACCATGACATTTGGCATTGAATTATCAGTAGCATTTTCAACTGTTTTGTGATTATTTAATTTATTTTGTTTACTCTATGAATATTATGTGGTTAGTTTTTCTTATTAGTTTTTTGGCCATTTTTTTAATAATGTATATTATTTTAGTTTCAAGATTAGCTTGTTAGCAGGGTAAAAGTAGGCGAGGATTTTCTTGATTCAACTGCATAAAGAAGTTAATTCAGATGTTTTGGATCCCACTACAAACAAGGCCAGGGTTGGTTACTCAGCGAAAAACAAACTAGTGCTTTGATCAGGAGAACTGTGAGCACCGAATCATCAGGGCTTAAGCTCAATAAGTTGACTGCATCATGGCGTTTTAGTCCAAATTACTGAATTGGGGGTACTGGTAAGCCAACATAAGCATAACTGAGCTGAAAATGGCTACTTCAAATGATTAAGGCACAGCCAAACTGCTCTCATTCACCATTTCCATTCTACTTAGTTGAAAGCGTGAAACAATTTTTATAGAGCAAGGAGTTTTACAAACAGAGATCAACCAAACAATTGGTATTAGAAAAGATAAGAAAACTGTCTTTCGTCACTTTCTAGAATCCAGTAATGAAGAAGAGAGCTGTGAAGTTATAAACCATAGCCACCTAAAATACTGCAGATAAAGAACTGAAACTGATTTATGAAAAAATAATGACCGTGGGCAAGCTGTTAGTGCCCAATCAACTGTGCTAATTTGACAAGGAAATTGGAAGGTCTATTAGAGTTTGGTTCCAGTTGGATAGTAGAGTTTTCTCAAGTCTAATTTTTTCATGTCGAGATTCTAAAACTCTGAAAAAATAGGAGGCATTAGAATTAGCCTTGTTAACTTTTGTTTATTTCTTGAGATTGTATGAGCTTGAATTTTTTTTGTTCATGGTGTAATTGTCAGAAACATATTGCAGAGATTCCTCTCATTTGTTTATACACCAAATTTTTGACTTGTATACATTCTATGGAAAGTATTTATGCGCAGAATCCTGACAGCAAGTCAGTTTGCTTACATTATGCATTTTTGAAACTTTTATTTCCATCGATGATCGCTATGTTGGAGCTCACCATGTTGTATGACTTTTATTCTGCTGCAGGTGAAATAACTGTTTATACTTTTGCAGGGAAGAATATCATTTATTTCTAGTGGCAAGGTGTTTGCTGTTGTCACTGTAAAGCTGAAGACAATCCATATGTTGTTTTTTTCTCTAGTTTTAGCTAATAGCACTGTGCATCATGAATTGCATGCTCTTCGGAATTTATCCTTGTATCTGAAGTCGTAGTAATTATAATTTGGCAAACTTGTGAAAGTGCTTGGATCTCTAACATCTTTTGCGAGATACTTTTTTTTGGCTACATCTCAGGAATGATTGTCACATCAGCTCTGATAATATGGAAAGGATTAATGTGCTTTACTGGAAGTGAATCACCAGTTGTTGTTGTGCTTTCTGGAAGCATGGAACCTGGTTTTAAAAGAGTAAGTCTGACATCTAAAAAGCTTTAAATGAACATTTCAATTTTGTGTTGAGCAATGGCACCTGTGTCCTTTATTTTTTTGATTGCTGATTAGACAATTAGGGTGTGCTTTTGGGAGTTGGTCATACAAAGTTGCCCAAAGTAGTGGTTGGATGCATTATATATCCCAACATTGCAAAGTAGACAAGCCTGCCACAGGGAATCATGTTTGCTAATATTTTAAGGAGGGACAACCTCCCCATGGTTCCGTTTGTCTGCTTAGTTTTGGTCTCTGTAGTTCAAAGAAAATAAGGGAGATGTGTAACATGCTGATTGATATTTTTTTATTGTGCATGCTTTTGTCAGTCATCCTTTAATTTCATGTTACATGATGTATGGAATACATTCAATTCACTTTGAAAATGTAGCTAAATTCCTCTTATTTCTTTGGTTTGTTTAATCTTGTGTATCCTTCCATGTATCAAGATTAAAATCACTCTTAATGGATCTGTTCATACTTCAGTCCCATATTACTTAACATGGTATTCATTAAATATTCTTCTGCCTCACTTTGATGGGGAACGCCTTTAATTACTTGTTGTTAATGTGTTGTTTTCGTCTCCTTTTGGATGTGCTAGCACAATCACCTAGGTGAAAAATGTTATATGTGCTTTAGTATGCAATACAAGTGTGCGGCAATCACCTAGAAAATAATTGTTATATGTGCTGTAGTACACAATGCAAGTGCGCACAAACTAGGGACATTTGATGATTAGGTTCAGTCTTGTAACTGTTTAGCCATGCATTTAATGGAAATCCCAAAGAAAATGGGATACACCATTGCAGGTTAGCATCCCTGGTTATGGGGTGTCTATATTCTTGTGAACAGGAAATGCTGAAATGATGAGGAAATGTTATTGGAAATGACATATTCCTGCTGTTAACATTTTTAGCCTGTTGGAAATGTTTCCAGAAGGACAGAAACACTATTTGGCTATTTATGTCTGCTTACCTTACCCTACATGAAGGAAATTTGAGAGTGTCTCTTTAATGGCAAGTTTTCCCCACTGTTCAACCTTTACTTCTCGTTTCCAAGGCTGCCCTTTATCAGTCAATTTGTGTGCTTTAGAGGTGAACCTTTTAAGAACATGTTCAATGGTGGCAAATTGTAATAACATACTTAGCTGATTCACTTTTTATAGGATCCCTTGGTATAGCATTTTAGTATGATTCACCTTCCCTATTATTAGCTCAATTATTACATGGGAATCCCTCACTGAGTAGAGATGCTTGATAACTCTTTTAATGTTTTATCTAATCCTTACTTAAGTGTCCATGCTCCTGCCACACATTGGCTGTTTCCTCCAATCCCAAAATAGATAAACTCCTCAGTCTACCTCTCCTTGGTCTGCTCTTTGCCACCCCATTGCTCAGGCCTTGCTTTAGTAGACATTTGGATTTTCAATTCGAGTATTTTACTAAAAGTTTTCAGCAACATTTCATTGTTTGATATCTTCACCTAAGTAGGAATTGATCTCTCCATTTGTGCTTCCTAGGTACAGCAGGAGAGTCATTGTAGACGTTTAGTTTCTGTTTCAATTAGTAAATTTTTGACTCTGTTTTGAATTGCAATTATTGAGCTTACTATTCATAATTTCTTGTATTGAATCAAAGGTTGTAAATCTTCTCACTGAAGATTCATTTTTAGTAAGTGTACATGCTATTTGTTTGGATGCAAGATAATGATAAGTTCCTCCACAATTTCATTTGCCCAGGTTTGCAATATGTGCAATGTTAATGATTTCACCTTTTTTGCAGGGTGACATATTGTTTCTGCATATGAGTAAAGCACCAATTTGAGCAGGAGAAATTGTTGTATTCCATGTAGATGTATGTATTTTTATTTCTACGATCTTTTGTTTTTATTTGGCAAAAAGGAATTACATTAACTGATGGAAGCCATTAGACATGCTATTGTATGGATGAATCTGTCATCCAAGATAGGAGGAATTCATGTAGAGTGTAAGAAATTATGCTAACTCGATGAAGCAGATTTTGACAATAGAGAATGAATCAACAATTTGGCAACAGAAATTTGATCTCAAGAATCCTGACACCAAAAGGTTGGATGGTTGAGTGCCAAAATATACAGAGTATATCAAAGGCTGGAGAATAAAACTCTGGGGGTGAACAACAGAATGGACTGGATGTAGTGTGTGTGCTGCACAATGAAAAGTAAACCCGAGATGAAACCCTTGATATTTGCCGCATACACTAGGTATATCAGACGCTGAAGGCACCTGATCTTGGCTCTGATACCATTCGATCTGGAACTGATATGTCTATTTTTGGATATATTTATGAGTATTGTCTTACACTGGAGGGACCTGCACATATTGGTTAAGAATCTTACAATTTCATTTTATGTTTCTTCCCAATCTATCCAACTGCCTACCTAACCTATCCAACCATCCAGCTGTCTACCTAACCTATCCTACCCAGCTGTTCCAGCTGTCTACCAAACTTTTTAATTCATTTATAACTGTTTGATTAAATTACTAAGCATAATAGATGCCTCACCATTATCAATTGCAAAAACGAGTATAGAAGAATAACAGCATAAAATTGAGGGATATATGCACATACAATCCTCAGACCCTACAAGGTTTTACGAGTACGTAACACCTATTTATTAAATTGCCCATGACCTATAACCTCTCAAGACTCCTCTAACATTCCAGATGACCTATCACCTACCAAGTCTGTGACTCATTACATAGTTAGGACAACATTCATTAGGCTTAATGCCTTGATGACATATTCTAATACCCCCTTTTAGCAGATACATCAAACTAATGAAGGTACTACTTCCCCCAAAATATATAAATGACCAGGAGTCAAATTCCCTATCGTTATTTGATTGGATGCTTATATACAGAGCTCTAATTTCTTTGATCCTTTTGCCCTATTAAGCGTAGATGTGCTGACAACCAATGCAGCCCTTCGGTCTATGCTTCATTGAGCATCTCCTAAATACTTGAAGTCATCTGCAATTCAAATAACCGTGTCTGTGATTACTACAGACACTTCTGCACCTTGTAACTGAATTCTTGCATCTTTGCACACCATCGATGCTACTAATCTCACTACAAGGAATCCAGTTGTGCTTGATCCTAATGTTGGGTACATCAGCTCTTCATAAAGTTGAAGGTGCTGGGGTGTTTGCTCCACCTTCCATTTTAAGTAGTGTACAGCTCCTGCATGTTGAATTTACCTTTTTCAAATAGATTAAATCTTCTGAAAAGATATGGACTAAATGGACTAACATCATTTTTCTGTTTTAACTGTGCACAAAATTTAACCCTTGAATAATTCCTATGATAACTCATTTCTCGTGAGCAGTCATTTCATGTATGACTGATCTCTCTTGAGCTTGAGTGGTCCATTGGACATTCATTGCATCCATAGAGGATCATAGGGGTGAAGCATGCGGATTGAAACTGGTGAAATGAACTGTTGCATAGCATCAATCGTCACAATTGGGACTGGCATGATCATGGGGGTGAAGCAATGGAATTAAAACTAGTGAAATGAACCGTTGCATAGCATCAATCGTCACAAGTGGGACTGGCACACAATAACCAAGATTTCTTGGGAGTTCACCATGACATAGCATCAATAGTCACTGACTATTGACAATTGCATTTGCAGATGCAACCTCCAACAACATATTTGGGGTATTGTCACAACTCTTTGGGTCGCAAAACCTTTAACTATATCAGACTCTTAACCTTTCCCGTGTATCATGATCATATTTGAAACCACATGGTTGTTGAGCTGCTCTTGAGGAAACTTCTACATTTGGTGTGGTCCAATAATTCCTTGGAAATAAGATTTATGCTCGACTTGCTATGTTGTTTCAATGATAGTAACGAGTCTTGGCAAAGTATAGGTGAGGAATTGCCAATCCGAGTCTTCCCTTTTGTTGAGGTTGTAGACTAGGTTCGGTGATGTTAAGATATTTCTTTATCAAATTACTCGAATATAGTCCACATCGAGGGGGAAACCTTCAGAAATCAGAATAAATGATTAAATAGACTGAATGATAGGATTTTGGATGGTTTTGGGAGAATCACACCCATCCGCATTTATATACATAAATACGAAGAGTCGCACGCTTTCACCCTAATTAGGTCGGCCTAACTATTTATTAAGAACCAATAAGTGAAAGGTTAAGGTTATGAAATCCACTACATAACCTTAGTAATCATATGAAGATATAATATTAGAACTATAACACGACCTTCCCCTTCAGAAAAGCATTACCCTCAATGCTTAGCAGTTGAAGTTGTTGCAACATTAAATGTTCATCTTCTCGTAGTGCATCTTCAACTGGCATATGCTTCCATTTGATGGTAATTTCTGGAATGGTTCAATTTTTTAGTTTCTTCACTCTTCTCTCGATGACTTCGTCAGGTTCCGTAATGAACTTTCCTTCTTCATCTACCTCAGGAAACACTGAAAGAGAAATAAAAGTATATTGAAACTTTTTTCTTTTTCCCTCAAAACTAGTAATATTATATTTACTCTCTAAAATATAAACATGCATATATCACTTAAATGAGATAAATGATCTAGATGCTACATTCTCATACTCATAAATAATTAGAAAACGACCTCCCACATGATGTAACAATCGTTTACACTAACCAATGGATTGAGAATTTCATCGACATTTGAAGAAAATAAAGAATCCAACAAAGCACTTGATATGTGAAATAACAAAAGAATCCATTTGTTTTATTTCAAGATGTGTTTTAATTTAACATACTTTGGTTTAGCTTCAATGCGATAGGTAGCTTGGAGGGCTTCTTACTCCCGAGACGAATAGGTTAACTAATAAAATGTAGATCAGTTGTCTTTTTGATTGACTTCACATATACATGATGTTGTCCACTGGTCGAGGGAGATTTGTTATTTTGTCATCAACTTGAATCACATTACTAAGTATTATTCGAGAGGGAAATTTTTAAAGTAAATATAAGCATTGAGGATTGAAATCAAAGAAGTTTAATAAATATGAAACGATATTACATCATAAAATATAAATTAATTATTATTAAAATAAAATATTTGCATTACAGACACTTTAGTACTTGACCGATTATGTTAAAAATTAAACTTATTTGACTGCGTTTTAAAGTTGATGGGTAACTTTTAATTTTAATTTCATTTTGAAGTCTATTTTGTTTTTAGCCTTTTATGATGAGACGGGAAGCATTTGAAGGGCATTGACAACTTTAAATTTGATCCTTGAAGGGTATTATGATGATTTGTAAAGCACTACAAGCCTTCCGAGGTGACGCAAGAATACTGCAATTCAATCCAACACCAAAGACATGTAAACCTGGCTTTTATCTACCAAACCTACTTATGTCTTTGGATGATGCAAGATAGCTCGTACTCCTTGGATGCTTTTGCATCAATATCCTAAGCTATTTAACACATGTCACAACTTCAAATACTCACATGTGGTCAAGGAGTTATGAGCCTCACAAGGTGACATACTAGTTTGTTGATAATTTGCCAAAAGAATGCCCTAAATTGCCTCTTGGATCATTCACCTCTCCTTGAGAAGCAATGCACCCCATTGCACCTTGTTCTGATATTTGAGGAACATAAGAACTTGGAGTGGTGTGGTCCATCCAAAAATCATTTTTGCTGATTATGAAGATCTAGGTGGCAGCTGTACCATTAAACCACCATGTGCCCCTAGTGGATTGAAGAGATAATCTAGTGTACCACAAGAATAATTTTTCTGGGCCTCATCTCTACCTCAACATGTTATTGAATTCATTGACCATTATTGTCAAGACCTTGACCAATTTATATTATCTTCTTCACGACTTCATACCTATGCCTTTGGAGCGATTTTGAAAACTGCCAAATGAATATAATGAAAAGTCTAATTGCCAAAAACTAGGAGGGCTTACCATTTACTCATTTGTTGTTGTTTGTGCATTTTTCGTTGATGTCTTTTGTTTGCAGCTCTTTGATCTGCAGTTCTTCATGGAGTCCTTGCAAAGCTCGGTTGCATCTTTCCTCTGCTTGAAGTAATCAATGATACATACTAGTCCATTCGACATGAAAAATGTCGGGATGCATTGGAGTCAATGATCCAACAACTAGTAGCACTGTCAAGTGAGCATGATGGCATGAGGCACAAAGCATTCTCTTCTTCACAATCCTGTTTATTTGCAATTGTTGCCACATTTGTCTTGATATAACATGTGCTATTGCTAGTTTATTAACTTTGTAAAATTTCTAGTTAGAGTTGTTGCACAAAGGGGGATATATTCTTATTAAACAAACAATTAACACATTCCACACCAATTTTGAAGCAGGCCTAATCAACACATTCTTATCAAGATCACATAAAACCACAATATTCCCTAAATCTATCTCCTCTTTATTCATATATCTCAATAATCAATACATTGTTTTGTTACACATACTGTTGAATACACTCATATACTCACTCACTCACTCACTCCAATACATTCCTATCTCCATCCTACTCTTATATAACTATTTTCGTTACAAAAGGATGTGTTTGTTAATTGCATCTATAATAAATATAGTGTCTTCATTTCAGGTCATGAAGCACCATCCAACACTACACAGGACCGCCTAGTAGTTCACGACATAGGCCATAGCCACAATATATTTGGGAGCTTCAAAATTAATATCTTGTCTCGCTCTTAGACAACCTTGATGAAGGACCTGCCAAAAAACTTGAATTTCTTTTCTCCTAGTCTTCACTTCTGTCTTTGCTCAGCCAGTTTGGAGAAGAGCATATTTACACAAACAATTTTCGTTGTACATTCACCCAACATATTACAATTATATATGAGTAACATCTTCTAGTTTATAGGGAAGCTATAACAACTCCTATAACAAGTCTATTGTTACTCACGTAATAACTCAAATTCTAATTAACTTTATTCTTTACTGTAATATCCCACTTCTGAAATCAAATGGAAATTAGACAAACAACCAACTCTTCAATGCATCAATCAACTGAAAATAGCAAACTATTTATACCGGTTGAGTAAATGACTCAATAAACCCTAAGGCAATGGTTTAATGGCCTTAACTCATTAGTTAAATAACTATGTAGAGATCTGAGCTGAACATTCATCCAAAGATCACTGTAAATAACATCACTCAGATTGTTGTTATTAAGTATTAAACCAACACAACTCAGCTGCAATAAAACACTTGGAGTTACTCCCAAATGCCTTCACACATATCACTGCCAGGTATATGCATTTAGATCAATGTTATAATTTGCAAAAGTCGTGATTCCTAATCACCATAATGAAAGATGAGCTCGCTGTTTGTAAACACTCAACAATATGCATTAAACATATGGATATGTGCCCTTCTAACACAGTTCGCTGTCACAGGTCTCAACCACTGCTTGATCAAGTATAAAATGTATGGCAACAATACTTAGAATTCTACCAAACATCCATCAACAAATCGCTGTCAAAGAAGAGACTTAATTACATCCTGAGTACATGCCTATGCCAGTCTATTCACTTAGAGATATTTCATATTAAAATCTGTACCCATAACTTCTTATATCTTTTCAATCTTATGCAAATCAAGTTCACAATAGTTAGGGTATATTAATCAACGAGCAAGATAGGATTCGCTGGACACTTTGGGCCTTCAACAAGCATTCTTAACACTACAAACCCAGTCGCTGATGTCTGAAAAGGAACAACAGATTTGAATGGATGGAAATCAAATAATAATTATGTGGAGATATTGCCAAACCTGTTCTACATCTGTCGCTGCCAAGAGGGCTGTACAAACATCACACAAACATGCAACTCCTAGTCGATCCACCTTGAAACTACCTCAATCATGTACCAACTTAATAGGCAGAGTTTGCTGGGCATTTAACATACCAACATGCCTTAGAATGTTCAAATAACATATGCAAAGAGATTGCCGCAGTTAGGGGGATAGTAACACCAAACCAGCTAGTCGAATTCACACTAAATATTGCATATATAACAGTCCATAAACATTAATAAAGGAGTCGCCAAAGATGGAATGGAACACACCAACAAACCAATTTGCAAAGCACATAGAAAATACTTCGATTTGATCATGAAAACCCAGCTGCTACAGTGACGTCGCTACAATGATTCGCTACAGTAGTAAAAGGCAGATTTTCACTTGCAAATTTAATTAAATGCTTGCCAAAGCCAAAAACATGGGTCTCACAAATAATTATTTCAATTGATTCTCAATAACCAGCTCAATACAACCTCCCACGCGAGAGAGAGAGAACATCAATGGGCATGCATCCCAACTCCAAGCATGGAGTATCAAATAAATATCATCATAACATGATAATAATAATGATCCTAGCACTCCTTTTATAAGCAAGGAGACACAAAATTCGAAATCCCTAGGAGATGAAAATTATTAAATAAAAGCAGTTTATTTCCCCTAGGTGTGGTGTCCCCTTTTCAAAGGGTGATTTTATCAATAAAAGCCGCCTAAATATTTATTTAATTAATTCCCATTTAATTTTTATATTTTGGGAATTAAATTAAATAACCTTCATAATTAAATAATTAAATAATTATTGTTCCAGGGAATAATATTTAATTATTTAATAAAAATGTTCCCTTTGCACATCTCAAAGTCCATGGGGAAGTATAGGCTAAGGGTCTTCAGAAATGGGGACATTACATTTACTAACCAAATAGAGCAGTACTAAATGAATATTCTTAACATTCCCCCCCTTACTGCGAACATGGTAGAAAAACATACACACTCTCAACTGTAGTACGATCACCCCTGTGAAACATGTCCTACTATGTGACTCATGATCTTGATCAAAAGAAAGGATCTCTCTTTCCATGGTTTTAAACATGCTTACCACAAACCTTGATGTGAAGAGGCCCCATCAACTGTCCACCTCGTGTGGTTTTCTGGATCCTCCCACAAACCCTTTCAAGATCCATGAACTGACTTACTCTGGTGTTTTTGTTTGCCACTATGCTTGTACATCAGGGAAGTATATAGGAATCATAGCTTGCTTATTACAAAACTGAACAAAAGAACACATTCTGGAAAGAGATTTCACATTACATCCTATAAGAATTGCAATGTTCTTAATTGCAGCCACTGTTGTTGATCGTTGCCACTCGATCTCAAACAACATAAACAACTACTGCTGCCACTGGAATCTGCCTTTGACTTTAGGTGTTTTGGGCTCATGATGGAAATGGAACATTGGTGTCATGTTCCCCCCCCCACAATGTGAAATTTCCACACACAAATACTGAGAAGCAAACTGTATTGAAGTACATACTACTGACTGGATCTTGCTAGTTAGATCTTGCTGCACATGGTCACCATTGTAAGTGAACGTATTCACAAGCGGACCATCTTGCAACGAAGTACGACAGTTAGAGGATCACGCTAGTCAGAAGATTATTGACATTCATCTACGCTCCAACACAACTCTTTTTCAGCATCGAAAACCATACAAAACAGGGACATTGAAAAAATTGAAAGCAATACTCACACCGCAATAATGTCAACATAGCAAAATGTGGCCCCGTCGTTGGTGACTGACGAGAGGTCGCTGATTGACCTCCAACCTCCTATGCCGCCGTCCTCAGGGTAGTCTACTATTAACTCAACAAAATGTTCTTTTGAAACACCAATACATACCTTGAACAGAAGTCAGATTCCACCGAAAATGCGTCCATAAGACAAATTTTTTTAATCATGTTTTTACAACTTTTGACTCCACAAGACACTAGTGACAATGACACTATTTTGACACAACCATTGAAAATTTATAATGACCTCTTTTTAAAGACAACAATAAAATTTTGCTCTTTTACAATTGACACACTAACAATATTGATGATTCTTTACTTTGACAATGACAACTAGATTTTACAACACTTTATGAGACGCACAATGATTGATTTTAGACATAAATAACAATTTGTACTATGACTCGTGGCACATAATGAATAACACACATTAATTTTGTAAATACCGCGTGCTTTCTAGAAACCGTGAGCTCGTACGAAACCAAGTTGCATTGGACTGTTTGCATGTTGTTTCCCGGATCAAAACACGCGTAGCAGATTACAGAATCTTCAGCGTAATAAAGACCTCGACTTTGTGTTGAGAAAAAAAATGGTTCTCGGATGTGGTGAGGCAAGCTTAGTGTCGTCCATAAGTGAAGAGTGAATGGATCTATGCATGCATGAAATTTAATCTTCTATAATTCAATATCCACGATCCACGTTCCAATTCAGTGGGCTTCTATATTGACTTGCTGCAAGCTTTTATTCCTACAATGTTGAATGTAGAAGACATAGGCAACGTGGAGAGTATGACTCAGGAATATGTGTTGAGAATGCACTCCAACAGCTGGTGGGTATGGCTTCTGTTCTAAATATCTTTGCCTTGCATTTGAGATATGTCAACGTAGTTTCTGTATATGTACTCTATTAATCAGCGAAGGCAATGACTTACAGGTGTGCATGTGCCAGTCAGATCTATGAATCTGCAGGGCTCAAAAACTATCAACTATGTGCCCAAAATTTTTCCACAAAACCTTCTTTAGACTGCGCATGTGCCTAGATCACACCAAGATGTTCTATAATAGATTTCAATTCTGGAGGAGCCAGATTACAAATGGTCAGTACCTTGATGCTTATTACAACAGATATTGATATAGAATGCACATACGAGGAGAAAAAATCTGCAGCTTCTTTATCTGGGACTAGCACGCCTCTTCTCAAAATGCCTCTGCCTATCCCAACTTATTCCAACAATGCTCGGAGATTAATCTGAAACACATACATGTAGAATTAACGCATAGATTAAGGGGCAAAACATAATTATAGATCCACCCCCTATTTTCTTCTTACTCCATCATGCTCGACTCTGATACCAGATGAAGGAGAAGAGCAGATTTACACAAACAATTTTCGTTGTACATTCACCCAACATATTACAATTATATAGTAGTAACATCTCGTTCTTTCTCTTCTTGGGTCGTGGCTGGCCAGCCATTGAAATAAGCAAATATATGTTGTCATGCCTCCCAATGTTGTTTGTAATTCCTCAACTTGTGCTTTTATCTTATTCCTCTGCTCTGTGTTCTCCTTATTGAGTACGATCATCTTGGATGTTTTGTAGTTCTTAACTGCCTCAACTCGGATCTGTTGATCTCTATTGCATTGCGTGTGATATGGTCAACCAAATTTTTCTCTGTTTCCTCTAGTTGCTTTTCCACAGGCGAGTTTGGATTGGCCTAATATTGCGGCGTTGCTTTAGATAATTTGACAATTGTTCGCTCCATTGTTTCCTCTAGTGCGACACATTTTTGCATCAATTTCTTATGCGCGCTATTACTTAGAATTTAAATCACAGGGTTCGGCGATTTTTGGGCAAGAAGCTCAAAAATATTGAACTTTATTGAAGCAGAGGAAATTCCGGAATGTTTGTTGAAGTGTAGCCAAAGAAACCCTGGCCGAGCTGTGAGTGGTCAATGCCGAAAGTGCCATAGTCGAGTTGCGAGCAATATGCGAGAGTGGAAGTGCCCGTATGTGGCTATGCCTATGTGAGTGGTCATATCATAGAATCAAAAGCCCTAGCAGTCAGTTCTATATTAATGAAAACAACGGAGGAATCTAGTGCCAATATGCCAGCAGTGAGGATTATAAACCGCCGCCACTCGCTGCTATACACCACCATTCATGCCATTCCGGAGGAGCCCGCTACACGGATGTCGAAACTCTAAGAGTCTAAAGCCAAAAACTTTGAAAATGTTCGATTAGGTAAAAGTTTTTAATCGTAACATCTTCGATTTTTTTGTTTTTAGTTTGTAATATCAAATATGTATAGTCATGATTTAATATTTACATGTCTATTACTTTATTAATTTTTTTAATTTTGATAAAGTAATTAAACATTGAAATGTTTAATTATTTAGTTTTTAACTTTTTTAATTTTTTTGTTTTTTAACTTTTTAAACTATTTTGTTTTTAACTTTTATAATGTTTAATTATTTAGTTTTTAACTTCTTTTAATAGTTAAAAAATTATTTTTATTTAACATTTATAAATTATAAAATTTAAAATATTTACTTTAAATTAAATTTATATTTTGATAACATATTAACAGTATATAATATTATATAATAGCAATTGAATTTAATCACGATTTTTTTTCTGAATTTTATCATTGCCAAACTTATTTTATCTTTGCCGACCTCAAACTCAACCAAGAACCTTGCGACTTAAGTTAGTATCCCTCCTAAGTGTGTCTTTTACCCTTTCTCGATTTGTTCCACTACGCTTTTCAGCAGGAGAACTATTGCTTTTTGTTTTCTATGGGCGAGGATGACTTTGATTGTTTTGAGGGAGTCTCATGGTGTCATTCCCTGAGAGGCGCTAACCATTCCCGAAGATGTAGAAGTTATTTGCTTGGAAGATTCCCCTGTTTGTGTTGCTTGTGTGGTGTCTTCAAACAACCCTTTTGTTGCTTCTAACTTTTGTCCTTGGCCCTTTTTCGTCTTGCTTTTAACTTTGTGTGCTTGGCAGACTTTTTGGTTTTGCCTGTGGCATTGATTTTGGTTTGTCCCTTCTCCTCTTCAATTTTTTCTCTGTGTTTTCTTCTTGTCTCTAATTTCCTTTTGACCGAGCTGCCAATGCATTCTCAAATTTTCCATAGCTAGAGTTGATCGCTTGTGTCTTTCAGAATTCCTATTGCATCAAATAGGAACTGGTCAGGGTCTGGCTTTCCACCATGAAATGTAGGGCCTCCACAAATGTTTTATAGGAGGGTGGTAGACTATTTAGAACAAGCACCAGTGAATCATCATCATTCACCTTTTTATTGATGGAACCAAACTGGTTTCAAAGATCTTTCATTCGAAGGTGTTCTGACAAGGACCCATACTCCATCATCCTTGCTGAAAACAACAAATTTTTAGGTATAAAACTTGACTCTTCTTTGAAGTCATGCACTTGTTCTTCAAACTTGTCCATAGTACACTAACCTTAGTAGTGTTCTGGACCTTAGGCATCGAATCATTTGACACTGACAACTTTAGCAACAAGAAGGCCTCCTTATGATGCATGCTATAACTCACTAAATCTGCAATAGGCATCCCTTCAGTGCCAAGGATTATTCCATCATTGTTCCGATATTTTGCGATAGCTAGAATCTTGTAATTGTAATTCTGGCCAGTCAATTTCTGCTCCAACATAACAAGATTCTGAATATTGGTAAGGGTCTGGCTTTCCACCATGAAATGTAGGGCCTCCACAAATGTTTCATTGGAGGGTGGTAGACTATTTAGAACAAGCACCAGTGAATCATCTTCATCCACCTTTTTATTGATGGAACCAAACTGGTTTCAAAGATCTTTCATTCGAAGGTGTTCTGACAAGTACCCATACTCCATCCTTGCTGAAAACAACAAATTTTTTAGTTATAAAACTCGACTCTTTTTTGAAGTTACGTACTCATTCTTCAGACTTGTCCATATCACACTAACCTTAGTAGTGTTCTGGACCTTAGGCATCAAATCATTTGACACCGACAACTTTAGCAACAAGAAGACCTCCCTATGATGCATGCTATAACTCACTCAATCTGCAATAGACCTCCCTTCAGTGCCAAGGATTATTCCCCGATTAATATCATCAATGGCGACTGGTCTTATTATTACGATCTAATTGCATGATTCTTGAAATCTGTGGTTTGATTTGCGCTTCGTTCTTTTTGATCTTTACTGCCTTCAATTTTCAAAAATCATGCAAAGAACCTCTTCAAACCTTCACTGTAGTTCGTATTCGCTTCAGGGCTTACTTGAACTTCGAATCTTGCTGTTCATACCCTCTATGGCTTCCTCGGATAGTAAACGCTTCGAGCACCGATGGCTTTGTTACCAATGTTAGAAGATGTGAACACATAAAGAATGAATAGAAATGAGAAAGGCTCGAGACACACGTTGAGAGGTGTGTGGTGCTCGTATTTCTTATGTTGAAAAGGGTTACAATATAGTTGGGGAAGTTCATAATCGAACATTAGTTAGTTGATAACTAATAGTTCATTAAACATTAACTAATATACTTTAATACGATTGAGGGTGTTGGCTGTTCTACTTATTGTCAGATTTTCCACCAAGACTATTTTCTGCTCTTCTCCATCATTTTGACTTTTCTTTGATCTGGACTTCATAGTGGTAGGCCTCCCCCAATGTTTTGATATTTGTGATTTCCATGTCATATGGTTGTAAAAATGCAAACCGTTGCGATATTTGAGAAATGGGCATAGCTCACTATTGCGTAAAACAACTTTTTCTGACAAGGCATGAAATGTGTTTGTATGGTCCTGCATTGTGTGGTCCTAACCTTGGTGCCATTGATGCAACTTTTAAATTGGTCATCACAATTATTCACAGTTGTGCTCTTCTTTGATGGCATCTACGAATTCTCCCCAAGTTCTAGCTAAAGCATCCTTTTGGTCCGGTGTTAGTTCATCTTTGCCCTCCTCTTCCCCGCTTGGAAGACAATGCGATTCCCATCATTTGTTTTCATGGATTGTGACTTTTAAGAGCGCATAATGGCTTTTAAGAGTGCGAATGCTATCTTTTCATGGTTAAAAAAATATTTATAGAGAAATATGATTCAAATTGGTTGGCCATTTTTCTACTTCGTCTTCATTGAAATTTCCTTTAAAAAGATTAATATCGAAATTAATATGTACGTTAAATTGTGTTCGTCCCTACAGGCATGATCTGTGAAATAATATTGTTGAATTGTGCCATCATCTCCCGCCTTTACTTCTCAAGGGCTTTGCAGAGCAACACTTTGAAAATATCTCTCGTTCCCTCCGTTGCCATCTGAGATTGTATGGAGCAAAAATATTATTCTAAGGGATGCACGTCTCGAAACCACACTTCCTATAGTCTGTCATCATTCAGCAAAACAGACAAGAATGGAACAAATCGCTGTAATACCATTGGTATAGATTTTACTGGAACTTCAGTTGAGAACGCTAAATTTCAGTAGCAGTGAACTGAATCAAAGAAGTGTTAGTGGACACAACAATAACATAATATTGCAATTTAAGTGAAATTCTTATTAAATCCAATTACAAGAAAGTAGCAATCTCTGAGAAGAGATATGAAGCTGCAACACCCTAATTTTAAAATTTTTACCTTAGAATGACGATTCCTTTACATCTAATTTTAGCAGGAAATGAACAGTCTAAAAATAGAACATGAAGCGATTCGCTTGGAATCTGAAAAGTCATGTGATAAGTGTTTCCCCAAGAAATTGAAGGTATTTGTCGTGACATGAAACATATAAACATAAATAACTTTCAGTTTTCCAAAAAATTAGGTATTTTTCATGTATTTGCATTTTACAATTTTGGAGCCCATTGGAGTGGAATTTTCCCTTGAAACTTTAGCCGGATGTCTGTAAGGGTGAGCATCCAAATATTTTCCATATCCTTAGCTTTTTAATGCATATTGCTGCTTCAAATTTTGAGCTACAGTCATGGAGTTATGACCCTGGAAAGTTTGCCCTAATTTGTTGGTAGTCTGGCAGAAGACTGCCCCAAACTGCCACATGGATCAAGTAGGTCGAGAAATATATCTCCCACATATGATTTGACTTCTATTTTTTCCTGAGTTGCATCCATTGCTGTTTTTTTAATTTTGTGGGCTGAAATCCATTTATTTGACTGTGATCAGCTGTCTTCTCAAAATTTCATTAATAGTTTATTAATAATGATGTAGAATTTGCCTGTAGCCTTTATTCAAGTGGAAATTTGTATGCCCAAAAAGTAATCTTTGGGAGGGCCTGTACTAATTCTGATCAAGGTGAATAGCGATTTTCTTCTGGTTGTAAGTAGAAATCTGAATGCTGTGCCATCTCTTGGATTAGGCTAAAGAGCTCACTTCTCAATCTTTCATGTCTAGTACAATCAGAATACGAAATTTTTATTTTAAGACTGAAATATAGGTTCTAGCTAAGAAATCCAGTATATTTATAAAACAAGAATAGTTTTGATATTAATAAATAAATCTTGGCCATTATCAAAGTAACATTTCCATATGATACATAAAGCACATGCAGGGTTCCTGAGAAGGTATGGATGTCTATTCAAGTCTAAATTATTCCCAGAGTGTGTGTAATGGACTTGGATAAGTACTTAGTGTTTACATACTAGCTGCATTTAAATAATTAAAAAAAATCTACACAAGGTATAGATTACTTTTCTGTTTAAGCTATAAATATTGGCATTGTATTATTAACAAGGGCACAATAAAGAGGATTAAAAGCATGGAAGAAAAAGGATAACTTCTTTGAATCCTTTTCAATTTAGCTGTGTTGTGAAGCTTCTAACAGGTATAACTTGAATTGCAGTTTTCTTCTCAGCTATTTCCCTAGAAGTAGTAGAGTTGCAATTCTTATGGTTCTTGAAAACTTAAGCTTTTGAAAGTTGTCTGTCTCTGTTATTTTTATAGTAGGCTATTAAAATGACTCCACATACTTGTACACTGGATATTGTGAAATACATTATGGCCATTTTAAAAATCACTGTTTACTTTTGTTTTATTATTCTTGAAAATTTGGGTTTTTTACTACGAATTGATTTATACAGTTTTATTTTTCATGTCATAGGAAGCTTTTGTGTTCTAACTTTTGATTCAAGAAATAAATATTTTCAGAACTGTAAAATCCCGAGCATTGTGCCATATCCTTGACACTGACTTTTTTTGTGTCAAATCCCTTCGTTTTTGTTCAGGGTCGGCCAATTCCTATAGTTCATCGGGTTATAAAGGTAATGATTACTGAACTCATGTTTTATTTTGAAGGGCATGGAGATAACCTAATTTCAGGGGTTTTAAATATGTTGTTGAACACACTGGGTTTTTATATTGTGTTTAGCTTAATGTTTATTAGTGTTACAGATTTACTTGTTCAGAATGCATTCATATTAGTCCCTTCACCCAATTCCAACTAAAATGTAGAGGCTACTTGTAAACTTAAGTTAATTCAAGTTGGCATGCTTCAGTATGTTAAATATGTCGTGTTAAAAAATGAGAGAATACGATAACATCGAGTTGGGTAGTTAGTGACTGCAATTAGTTATATATATTATTATTCACCTAATTTCAGTAACTTAGGTTAAATGTTATTGATTTCTAATGTGAAAGCAACTATTTATTTCTGCAAATGGTTGTCTTATGGCTTGATGCCATCCTGGTGTCTTTCGGTGCTCAATCAACAAAAGGACTTGACAGAGAGCAATCGGTCGATAGGCAGAGAAGATCAAAAATAAGGAGATCGGGGACTCAGGACTTGATCCACACTTCTGCTATGCGGATATCATAATAATCTTAGTTTGCATACTTGGACTCGACTCAGATTTGGCAGACCACAAATTTTCTGATTCTGAAAAAACTCGGCAACTTAAAAAATACTTAAAACTTGGTCTGTACATGGAAACTTGACAAGACTTCTCAGAAACTTGCGAAAACTCATGCAGTCAAGATTCACAAGCTGAAACCGTAAAAATTTTCCCAACAAAAAATTCTGTGAGTACTCGGCAACTTGCTGAGAATTTACCGAGTAGTTGAACTATGATAATACTAATAACTCAACCACACTTACCCACCCGGCTATGGGAGATGGCTTCAAGGCTATCAACCATATGTGTCTCTTATAGGAACGCTCTGACTTTAAATCATATGCACCCCTCTCCTCATTACAGGCGCGACAAGAATCTCCTTTAAGCCCTTCATCAATGAAGCATCTACACCATTTGATTGAGGGCTGAACTCGTAGTTGCTAAAATATATGATCATATGATAAATGCCCCTTTATATGAATTATAGCTTAGGAGACATCCAACTTCCAAATGGACCTCTGATTAAATAAAGACTAAAGTTGCTTACTATCTACAACAGGAATCTCAAAATCTTGCTGCTTCTGCAAAACAGATGAAATTTGTTGTAGGAAAACATCAAGAAATATACTTTGAAATGTATAAACGTCACACAAATTGCATATTCAGAAGTTGAATAAAATACATTTGACTATAAAACTTTAAAAGTGAAGATTTGGTCTTGTGATTCAATACCGTTTGGTTTGGTACTGATTCTTGAAATTTCTAGAATTATAGTGTGAGCTACCCATATGAGAAAATAGAACTTCCAATACTCAAAGCAAACGAAAGCACCTGAACCTTAGATAGAATGAAAAGGTGTCATCTTTATATCATTGGAGACGATTGGAGCATGATTGACAAAAGAAGTAAAAGTTTACTACTAAAGCGAAAACAATGCCCAGATGATGTAGCCCCCCAATGAACAATAGCAATGGAATTGATGAAAAGTTAATTTTACTAGAATCTAATGGATTTCAAATAGATTCAAGGGTCCATTGGGAAGGACGGAGTCACAATCCCTTGATATTGCTTGATTAAATATTAACTGAATATTAATAGTTAGTTGCCTATTAAATTTAATAATTTTTGACATGGCTAAGGGCCTAAGAACATTACATTGACTAACATTTTGATTTACCATTATGTTACCTTACTGGTGCATGGTACTGCCTTTTCATAAAATGAAGTGCTATGGAAATTGTTTCCGCTGTATTGCATACTTTGACACACAATAAGCTGCCTTAAACTTTATGACGCATTCATTATGCCCAACTGCTCCATTGAATCTGTTTTAAAGGTCTTTTGATTTGTAGATTGGGGAAGATCCTGACTGAAATTTTACTGTGCCAACTTCATGTTTTAGCATTGTTTTCTTTTCTTGCCTTGGATCTTCCCTTTTTGTCTTTTCCTTGTAGAAAATCTTTAGAATGCAAGATTGTTCTATTCTATCATTGAGCATCTTGGAATTTCATCCATCCTATTCTCGATCGGCTGATGCACTGATGTAGACCATCAGTGCTCTGTTGTACATTTTGCAGCAGGTTGTCATGTCATGTGTAGCCTCTCTACAAAATATTTCCTCTTTTAATATCCTTTGTATCCTGGGGTCGCTGGCCACTTATATTACTTCAGTTTGAGGGTGGATTGGTTTGAAAGGGAGCGAGGGAGAGGGTGGATAACTTGAATAAGATCTGTCGTGATTTGGGCACTACATGCAGTCAGAGCTAATTCTGACTGATGAGGAGGAACCAGCATCTTTTCATTTGTCTGTTTATTGGTGACTACTGTTAAGTCTGGATTGTCCGCTACAAAATTTCAGATTCCCATTTGCTATTAATTTTGTGAAATACAAGAATCTTTGTCAAAGACATTATCTGTTCATGAGATTACTCGTCTTTTGATTGTAGCTTTTAAAGTTTTACAGTTTTTTGTTTCACTCATGAAATTTGTTTGATTTTCAATGGCCAATGAAATTTATCCTATTTTCCACAATGGTCCAGGTACATGAACGACCAGAGACAGGATATGTTGAAGTTCTTACTAAAGGTAAACATGACAGTATTTGAACCTGTGGAGTTTGAGTTGAAAGACTTAGTTTTCTAGATTTGAAATTCATTTTGCACTGCAGTCTATGAATTGATGACTTCATTTTATTCTATTAGCAGATTTGTTTTCATAATGCAGTTTGACTCAAGTGTGGAGCACTAAGGCCACAGAACACATCTTTTAGCCCTTCGGTGGTCTAAAAGAAGGGCCTGAGTTTAGATGCTTTAGGATATGTGACTGCAGACTTTTAAGATTTAGGTGTTGAATCTATTTGACTATTTCTTTGTTTGTAGAGAATGCCTTGTACTCGTAAAATAGAGGGAGCCTGATTTTGTGAGTCACACCAGATGTTAATTTCCCTTTTCCCTTCAAGGTGCCTTTTTCAGTGCAACAAATTCACTATTCCCTTGTACCATTAGCAAGAGCGATCAGAATTTGAGGTGTACTGTAATATGTTGAATGAAACACAAACAAAACTCTGTTACTGAAACCTTCCCGTCTTGCTAATGTTGTAGGAACTGTAGTATTTGCCTTTAATGAACTGTAACACTCTGTTGTAGTTTCCTGTTCCCTTTCAATAATTGATGAAGGGAAGTTTCTGGAAATGCTGGGCTAAACATTCTTTCATCACAGCAATTCCATTAAATAAAGGAGAAAGAAGCATAGAAAGCCTTAACTTGCTTAGCCAACCTCTATGCATTGTTTCTTTTTTCAAAATCTATTTGCTGCCCATAGTTTACTCCTTTTTTTAAACGTAGCTATCTAAGTCTCGGGGACGGGGGGGCAGCAGGCGGGGTTTTCCAGACTTAATAATTTATAGGGTACTTTGGGATTAGGGTTCAATCTTTATGGTAAAAACAGTTTTTTAAGTAAAAGCATCAGAAAACTAAAAAATAACTTAAAAAAAAAAAAAATTGTGTACATCCCCTTTGAGTCCCCCATAAAATTTGGGACATCACCAAAATTCGGGGGATGTGTTACTGTGCAACACTGTTTTTAATCCAATTATTTGACGTTTTTGAACCATAAATATCTATTAAGGAGACCTGGTTATCATTTCAAGAAAATTCTGACCACTGTATGTTTTTCAAGAAGGAAAATACATTTTTTACCATGAAGGTTACAAGTATCTACTGTGCTATCCAGGAAGGACAAGAACACCGATATAAGTCTTAGAAGAAAACTGTACTGCAGCACTGATCTGCTGATCGGGCAGTGGTAACAGCAGCTTATACTTGTGAGCTCAATTAAAAGCAGTTCGTGGGACCAAATATATGAATCTAGTAGGGATTACTGCATCATGGTTCTGTTGACTACTTCATATAACAGTCACCATATAGCTCTATATAAAAGACAAGGTAAAGGTAGTGTTTATGTCAACTGCCAAGTAAGGCAATAATTTTCTGTATCAGACCTCCTTTGTGGAAACCCATAAGGGGATTGCTTTTCCATTTACATTATATATTGTTTATACAGAATGTATATATCCTACTTCCACTTTCTGGAGTACAGATGCCTTCACCATTAACTACCCTGGCCGTACACATTTGCGAATCCTAGATGGTAGAGATCTTCACTTTCCTTGTTAACCTCTGCCTATAAAACTTGGTTCTATGGCTTTTAAACTCTTTAGAAAGCAAGAATTTCTTTCAAAGACAGGATTTGGGGTGATTAGTACTTCATTAGGTCTAGTTGGTCAATTCAAGCCTTAACAAGGCTGACATATCTGATTCATTATGTATTCTTGTGAGGGAGAGGAACCGGTACTTCCATAGCATGGTCCTTTTCTAGGGGATACTTAGAAGATGAGCAATAATTTCCAAGAGATATGGCATATAGCAAGGCCAGCTACAACAGATTTTGTTTGGAAGACTAGATGCAAGGCAATCTTTCATTGCTTGTATCGTACATCATCTGCTTGTTTTCAGAAGATGTAGGCTCTTTACTTCTTTTGGGAAAAGTCACAGAGGTTAGCCTTTTATCCTTTTAAGGATGAGATTTTACATTAAACTTTGCTCATAACTGATTTAAAATATGTAATATAAAATGCATTACTTCATAAGAACATTGCAAGGTGCATGGATTTTCTTGGTGTTTTGCACAAATTTTTGAACATTATGTTGATGAAACATAGATATCTATTACGGATGCCTACTCTTCATTTGAAGAAAATTATGAGAGCAGTTTATATTTTCTAGAGCAGAAAATGCTCTATTTAACCTCAACGTCGCAAGAGTCCACCATGTTTTTAACTAGATGAGATCCTTTTCTTAGTCAGAAGAAATCTATTCTGCATGACCAATTTATAATTGAGTGTCAGGCACAACAGCCCGTGTTTATATGAATTTGGAAAAGTATTCGAGAAATTATAGGAATAAATTTGCCAAAAGCCGTCTGGCTATTTCTACATTAGCGGAAGCCTGAGGTTGATTTTGAGCTGCAGGTGCCAAACTTACATGTTACACCTATACCAGCTGTCATGGGGTCAGCCTAAAAACAAAAACAACCGACCTCAGCGGCACTGAGACACTACTCTATTGAGCTCACCAAGGAGGATCGAACTACTCAAGTAGTCCCTGACTACGCCTTACCCCATTTCTCCACGCAACATTCCCATCATCCTCCAACTTCGATGTGCAAGTGAATGCTTCCAACACCCTCCATGGCCGATCATACAACCACTACTGAAAAACTACCCTCTTGTCTTCCAAATCCACTTGCGGGAGTGCACAACTCCTGCCACTCGACTCATCTCAGACACCAGCTCTCCAAACTCATGTTGGCCGGCTCACTATCTCAGACACCCAATCTGCATTCATGCCTTGCCACATCTCGTTGAAAAACTTCACAATTCCTTTTCATTCTTCACTTTAGTCTACTTGAGTTGTTGCGCTGACCACCTCTACGTGCGTCAACTTGGGGAAGTCCTCGTGAGTCCATCCGGCGCGTGAGTTCCCAACTCATTGTGACTCGTTGACACTAACTTTGCTTGCCAAGCCCCACACCAAAGATCTCTCTGTGGGGAGCTCTCCAGTTCTCCATTTTTGTAGACCACATCCCATGTGGTTGAGGTACTCCTCTTCCCTTAGCTTGATCACTGCATTGATCTCTCCCGAGTGCCATGGCCACTAACACCAATCTATGCCTACTCTTCTGGACGTTGCCTACACAAGCCTTCTCCTGACTTTGTAGCATCATCTGCGTCTAGACCTGTGTTGAACTTCTCTCTAGTCCTCCGCCTTAGTTGTTAACTTAGAACTCTGCAACCGTAACCATGATGCCTTTTGCTTGGACCACCATGTCGTGCATCTTTGGCTTTTGCACCCACCATGTCAAACTCTTCAAACCCACTGTCTCCGAGTCGTTGTAAATTGGCCATGTCCCTGCTTGGGTAACATTGCCTCTTGACATCTTTGCATGAGCACCCACTCTTCTTTGCATTGCATTGATCCACCACTGCGAGGATGAGGAGCTCGCCACTCTTCTAGGTTGCTCGCTTCCGAGTTACAAGCATTTGATCTTCGGATCCCAACTTACCTCTAAGTCTCCTTACGGCTCCATTCCATTGAATGCACACCACTTATCTCATGTGCATACTTGAACTCTGCATAGGAACATTCCACCTCCAAGGTCTTCCCAAGTTCAATGCCACTTCTCTTTGGAGTCATTTTGCTGATCCATGATGCACTGCTCTGCATGGACAAACTCTACAAGGGTAGAGTTTACCTCCAAGGTCCCATGAACATACCTTCCCTTTGAATGCCCAAGTCCACCAAGTCCTCTCTCCACTTGGTGCGAGCGTAGCTCTCTTGGCCACCTTTGTTGAAATTGCCCTTCTGGCTCTTTGAGGCCCTTGCGTTGCTTGTGGTGCTCGTTGGCACAAGGTTTCTTCTCCAAGTCCCAGCAAGGTCTTCCTACTTGAACCCTTCAACTCGGCATAGGACCATGTCCTCTTCTTGCCCTCCATGAATTGCCCAATTCGCTTACCACTCGTTGGGACACACTCTTCACTCCAAGACACCTTACACTAGCCATGTTCTGACTTAGACCGACATTGATTCCCCTCTGAGTTCTGCCATTGCAACTCCTCACCATCTAGTCCTCAAGTGCGTGCTACTCGAACAACCATTTCTGACTCACATTGGCATCTTGTCATACCACCATGTGGATACTCAAGTTCAAGGAACAATTCACTGCCTCTGCACAGATCCATCCAGCCATGTGAACATTCCGCCTCTCTCGGCGTTGGAAGACTCCTCTTATAGCTCTGGGTGTAACCAAGTCGCCCACCATAACGCCTCATCTCTTTCCGACTTTTAGACCTCCTTAGGTTGATTTTAAGCTTCCTCCAATCTTGCGTTGCACAACTCTCACTCACTTTCTAGCTCTCAAGCGTTGCACTCTTGGAGAGTCTGATGTGACCCCCTCTACCTAGCTCAGCGTTGCGTTGCGCAACTCAGCATTGGCTGCCTAACTCGTGTTGTGCTGCCTCGCCCAATGTCGCACGAAACTCTTAAGTCCAAAGGGACAATTCACCATGTCTGGATCCTTGCAACCTCTTTTGAAGTAGTAACATGCATTAGGATCAGTGTTTTAAAAACCAGTCAAACCGGAACCGGAACCGGCCGGTTTGACCGGTTTAACATTTTAAAGCACGAACCGTTTAGTAAACCGGACCGGTTGACCGGTCCGGTTTCATCCTGAACCGGCCGAGTCAGCATTTCTTTCCTTTTTTGGCATTTCTTTCCTTTTTTGGATTTTTGGTGAAAAAAACACAAGCATAGAATAAAATTTGCCATTTTTGGAAAGGGTCCGGGAAGATGTAGCAACAAAAACTTGCATGTGCCATAACTTTCATTCTGTGGCTCTGTTTCAGGTGTCGTTTTCTCTAAAAGTGCATATTTTCTCGAGCTCTACGCATTGATGGCAATATTTTTCTTATTTCCATAAAATCTATTTTTGCACCTTTTTGGACCAAGCAACTTCTTGCAATCTTCTGAAAGAATCATGAGCTTTGATTGCTTGTAGACAGATTAGTAATTAAAAATACTGGATAGCTTTCCAAAACTCGGCGAGTATTCTCCCGTGCTCGGACTAATCGTCCCACCTACCAACTTGGTTGCGACCTGCTTATTCAAATGTTGACTTCACATATCAAGTTATCAACAGATGCATAGGTTTTTTTTTTGCTATTTTAAGAGTCTTTTTTGTGTTTAAACTCCAATTTGCGCATCCTCAGACACAAGACTGAAGGCTATCGTAAAGGTCCCAACAAAAAGAAAGCATTAATAGCAATGAAAGAAAACGCTGCAAATACATGGTTTTGGCTGCAAATTTATGTTTTTTTAAAGAAATTTGAGTATTTTTTAAGTTGCCGAATATTGCCGAGTTTTGTTTTTTTGGGGTCTGCCGAGTATTTGCCGAGTGCGAGTATTCCAACTATCACTATATACATGAGCAAACTTTGCGTATTTTGTGTGTAATTGTTGGCATCATGGTTTCTAATTTTTCAAATATATTTCTTTCTTTAAAAATGTAATTTTTATGTGTTTTTTAGTAAACCGGTTCATAGAGTTTGAACTAGTCCGATTCCGGTCCGGTTCCGGTCCGGTCCAACCCTCGACCGGTTCCGAGTCCGGTTCCGATTTTTAAAACATTGATTAGGATGCCAACCCCATGATGCACAATGTCAGTTGTCTGCCTTGGTTGGGAAGCCAATACAACCCCTTGAGTAGCATCTCATGTGCTGCCTTATGCAAAAGGTGTCCATCCCTTCTTGGGGAGGTTGTCGCTTCAACCATTCCCTTATACTCTCCCCCACTTAAACTGGCCACGTCCTCGATGCCGTTAGTAGACTTCCTCCGTCTACGCAGAGGAGTCTAGAGTTAGATTCTAGGACAAAGCTGCAAATGCACTCTTTTTCCAATAACATGGAAGTTCTCCACTTGTTTTGGGGGTCTACTTGTCCACAATGCTGCCCTTGTTCAGCAACTTACACCAACACCATACCATTTCCATGCCTTTGTCACCGATCTTTCAGTAAATTGCTCTGCCAGGAACAACTTTCTACCACTGCAGCCTGCCTGATCTACCCAACTCTGACTTGATCCTACGGTGCTTCCGAAAGCACACACCACTTTCTTCAAGGAAATGGAGCATACTGCCACTGTTGCAAACTATGAGGTTTCACATAATCTCTCACTCTGATTCTGCCACAAGGGAGAGCCACTTCAACTCCATGGCTCGAGTATGAGTTTTGACATCACGTCTCTGCATCCACAATTCAGCCACTCCTGTCCAAGCCCACTGTCCACAACTTGATCTTCCAGCAAATTGATCTGCCAGGAACTCCTTTCTACCACTGCAACCTGCCTGATCTGTCCAAGCCCACTGTCCACAACTTGATCTTCCAGCAAATTGATCTGCCAGGAACTCCTTTCTACCACTGCAACCTGCCTGATCTGCCCAACTCTGACTTGATCCTACAGTGCTTCTGAAAGCACACACCACTTTCTTCAAGGAAATGGAGCATACTGCCACTGTTGCAAACTATGAGGTTTCACATAATCTCCCACTCTGATTCTGCTACAAGGGAAAGCCACTTCAACTCCATGGCTCGAGTATGAGTTTTGACATCACGTCTCTGTATCCACAATTCAGCCATTCCTGTCCAAGCCCACTGTCCACAACTTCTGGGGAGTCAACGCACTACTCAATGTTTCCACACCTACCGAGTTTTGAAGTTACTCAGCAGCATACTGCCTACCAAACTCTACCAAATGTTCTCCCTTCACTCTTCCTTCTTTGGAGTTAGTTCTGCACCAGCCTGCTGAACTGCTCATCTCGGTGACTTATCCAGTCCCCACTTCATACTGGCCTTTTTCTCCCCCAAAGTTTCAAGTCACTTGCACTGACCTACTTGCAAAAGTGCAAACCCCACTCCTTGACACCTACTTCTGGGTCCACACACCCTCATCTCCGATCACCATGTCCACTCCATCGCAAACCACGACTCCTTCCTCATCAGCTAAAACACTTCTCTGAGAAAGTTCTCCAGATTTCTTTCTCTGCTCAGTGACATTGACTCAGCGCTGCTCAGCCCTGATACTACTGCCTTGGATCACTGTGATCTGACATTGCCTGTCCAGCCTGCACCAGTCCTGCATTGGAGCATCTCTACTCCTTGATCCAATTGCGTTGGCATCGCTTCCACTCTGATCACCAACAGTGTTGCCTGCATTGATACTGACTCTCCAGTAGGTACCAACTTGTTCTTCAAAGTTTAATCAGCTCCCTCTTCAACGTTGGTAGCTCCAATTGCCAACTCTCAATTGGGTTCTTCACTCTGCTCACCAACTTCAGCGATGGTATCACTAACTTCAACACCAGTTGTCAGGCTGCGTATCAAAGTGCAACATTGCAACCGAGCGAACCACCTAGCTCTGATACCAGCTGTCACTGAAATATCCCTTGCAAGTTCTGATATGAATTTGACTTCAAGGAATATCATCAAACACTTCTGATGTGAAGTTTAAGCTTGCTGGTCTGAGATTACAGTCTGACAGTATGCTTGAAAAATAATGATAAAATGCTTCCAATGCTTATGAGTCAACACTACAATGTTTAAATTATCATCTAGATGCATATATGACTTCTTTTAATCATTTCCCGTGCACATAAATGACTTCTAAAAACAAACTAATCACCTACAGCCAAGTGGCATTTCGTCATACAATTGGCATGCAAGCTATGAAGTGCAATTGAATAAGTACTACAATGAATATGTACCCAGCAACTTATATCTCCATTGATTTAGATTGCAAGTCTCAAATATATGCCAATGTGCCAAGACTCTTGTCAACAAATGAAACCAATTACAAGCCCAAGTCTGATTACAAAATGCTTCTACAGCAGCATGCTAAGAATCAACTATGATGATGCATTAACCCCCAATTACAATGCCAAATGATGTAACTAATGCAATGATAATAATAAAGAACCTGAGATTTTCGATGGCTGCCTGGAAAGATTAATTCGATTCTCCTCAAATGCAATGATTATACCT
The DNA here is from genome assembly GCA_019776745.2 of Taxus chinensis. NCBI lineage: Eukaryota > Viridiplantae > Streptophyta > Pinopsida > Cupressales > Taxaceae > Taxus > Taxus chinensis. The sequence continues at coordinate 121,644,983 of CM034156.1, read as the reverse complement.
CCAATGAGGAAGCGTCTAGCTGTCTTATCATCTGACAATGCTCTATGAATTTTGTTTGGTTTTATTTCTTCTTCCTTACCTGAAATCGTACCCTTGACTAAGCTGCCCCTGCTGTTTGATATCAGACCTTTGTAATAAATTGTTGACACCATAAACCTCCGTTAAATAGCATCAAATATCATCTAAACCCTTCCTTGTGTGAAGCGCTGCAAACACCAAGAGAAATCGATGCCAAAGGAAGAAGTAATATGAAGAATCGTGGCTCTAGCTTGCTGTCATGAGTCACTGAAAATATTTCTAAAAATAATGCCAAACAGTCCCAATACAAGTCGATTTGCTAGAAGAAAGACTGCTGCAATTTTTATTCACCAAAAGCCTTCAAAACACTGCTGGAAATGCTCAAAAATCTGATTTCAACCAATGGAATTTTCTGAGTGAAAATCCCTCTCAACTCTTGGGGTTTTCGTCCACAAGAGATTAAATTCGTAAGGGTTTTTGTCCTTGGAATTTATTTGCAAAAGCTCAAGCTCAATGGAAAGGAAAATGACATAAGAATATTTCTTGACCCTAGAAGAGGCAAGTTGACTTCCCTTTTAAAGGAAAATGACCAACAACCAACCTCCAAATCAGCCATTGAAATTACAAGATTATTCCTAGGCCAAGTCGACTTGTTCTAGGAATATTTTGACACACATATCTAATTTTCCTTCACATGGGCAAGTCGCAATTTTCCCTAGACAGTTGCATTTATTTTTAAATTGCTTTTTGACTTTGCCCAACTCTAATATTTTATTAAACTTTATTATATTATTGTATGTGCATTATAATTTTATATTTTAATATTTTGCACAATACAAATAAAATTAATAAAACTTAGTCACCCTGAATTTCACCCTTTGGCCGTCGGGTAGACAAAAATGGGCCAAAGGTCTTCACTCGAACTATTCGAGAAAGAGGGACATTACAGTCACGTTGTGTATCAGAGGGCATTGTTGCAAGCGGGCTTATTTGGATGTATGTTTCAGAGGTGTATGCACATGATAGTTTGTCAGGAAAAACTGTTGACCAAATCTGCCAGAAATTTGGTGAGAGCATTCAAAAGATACCCGCAGGCTGCAAATGCCAAAAGGGGAACAGTTGATCTTCTGTAACACAGCATTGAAACTTCATAGAGTCTGAGGCTGGTCTATGCTAAAGAACTCTTGAGGGATAAACTTTGAATGTGAAGGGAAATTGAAATTATAGTTATTGATAATGTAACTAATAGAAAACACCCAAAACAAGGCCTGGTCTAAGAAGAAGGATTGCAGATTTCTAAATGCCAAGAGAAAAATAAAATGAAGAGTTGTCCAGGCAAACCTGGGTACCATTGTCGGCATTCGGTGAAGGAATGCCTATGGGAGCAAGTTCATTCTTGAGGAGATTGTAAGCTTTATTTTTTTTCTTGCAGAAAGACGCTCATGATCTGGGATAAATATCGTGTGTTTTTCCATTTCTTCCCCTTTCTCAAAGGGGATTTTTCGACATTTCTAACAAATCCACTCAAAGCTATGTTTAGACTAGGAAAGATCCATTGTGTTTAATTTTATTAGCTGAAAATAGATGATAAGCAGTTTCACCTGGTAATTACTCAGGTTTAGTTATCCTTTACATCTCAGTTACCAGATAAAATATATTAGCAATCCTTGAATCAATTAAAGTGAAGTCACTTCTGATTTGGGCTCTTTCTGAAAATCAATCGATCGATAAGCATTTAACATGCTGACAGACATTTATGAAACAAGGTAGAAAGATAGGTTACATACTTTTGTTTGTGAAAGCACCTTAAGGATCCCTCATGTGCTAATTGTTCACTAGTTTGCAGGGGATAACAATCTTGAAGATGACAGGCTTTTGTATGCTGATGGTCAGCTCTGGCTTCAGAAGCATCATATTATGGGTCGTGCTGTTGGGTAAGCTATTGTTTATATATTTGAAAATTTATCTCAATACTATGATGAAGTGATAGAATACTTGGTTTGAATTGAGTTCAGTTTTTAATTAAGAGACGTTTGGATCCTCCTCCCATTAGACTAGTTTATGCAATGTCGTTCCTTAACTTTGCAAGTCTTCCAATAGCATGCCTTAGAAGAAGTAAACTTGGATTTGAAATGCAGTTGTTTTTCATCCTTTCATGTTTCAATGCAATATTGAACAATAAAAGACCTTGAAACTGTGACAGCTTTTAGTCGGCTTCATATTTTCATCTTCCCGCAATGATTTTTTTGTTGATCATTGCTGGTCACCATCTTAGAAATTCTGTTATGTATCATTCTTCATTGTTGTAATTTATGTAATGATATAATATTTGTGAATGTTCAGTTATATAATAATGTCTTGTATGCAGGTTCTTACCGTATGTTGGCTGGGTTACAATCATCATGACTGAGAAGCCCATTATCAAGGTTTGTTTATGGAATTTTGGTAACATATTTTTAAATGAGTTTGGTTTTCACTGCAGTCATTTGGCAAACAATGACCTCAGTGGCAATATTTACTCACCTAGTGAAGTATTAAGAGAATATTTATGAGACATTAATAAAATAATGCCCTTGCTCAAATCTCAAATCTTATTTTCAAAGCTTATTTCTGTTGTATTCTTGACGTTTCAAATGGTTTTTTTACCAGTATATACTGATAGGCGCTTTGGGTTTGCTGGTAATCACATCAAAGGAGTAGGGATTCAATAAATTATTTATCATCTGTATGTGAATTTCAATCCCTATATTTTGCATTTTATATTCTATTTGTTTTTAAATTGCTGGAAGTGCTCATATTCAATACTTGATTTTATAATCCCTTATCCATTGTTTTCATTTTTCTGAAATGAAGGGCATGCTATATTTCATTAACTTTGTTGCCTTCCAGGTTCTTAGTGCATCTTCTTGTAATTTAGAGGTAATCTTGTGAATGGAGTCCAAGGATACAAGACAATTTTTTCAGGGCATGCTTGTCGATGCATGCTAAAGTTTTTCAATTCTAATGGAAAACACTTCCTCTCTAAAGAATATTTGTTTTTAGTTAATTCTATTGTGATGAGAGACATTTGGCATTATCCTGTTCCAACTTCGGGTTCATCAAGATGTGGCATTTATCTTGGTATTTATTTATTATGTTGAAATATCCCTTGTGGGATACCACTTAAAAATGCACAAAATATTGAAAACTTGGAGCCAAATAACGACCCAAAATTTCACACGCAAACAACACAGTAAAATACAGGATAACTTTTTTTTTTTTTGGCACAACACGACACGACATGCCACCACCAAGTCACAACTAACTCCGTGGATAACTCAATACAAGGATGACCACAAGGGTAACACGGAAATGTTCACACACTCCAAGGATGGTTCACTTTTCTATCTGACAAAACAACATAAGAAACCACCACATAACACACCTACAGATAGGGCAAGCCACAATGAGGAAATTATTGATGGTTATTTATTTTTATGTAACCTCTTTCGATCCTTAACTACAGTTTGCTAAGATTCTAGATATGATTTGTACAATGCTTCTTACAATGCTAAGTTTTCTCAGGCTAATTAAATCTTATCCTCTTCTAACAACTAACAGTTCATTTCACCTTAGGGTTATTTTACAAATTTCACCCAAAAAGGAATAATGTTCACTAGAGAAGCTAGGGTTATCATGTTATATAATTCTTACTCACAAAGATAGTCTCGCCTATGATTTCTTTAAAGAATTCCTTGCTCTCAACTTGGTAACCTCTACGTTAATTTATTTAAATATAACTTTTAGTTCAACTTTTATAAGTATTAAACGACCCACGTTATTTTACTTATGTCGCATTATTAATAAGTCATAGCAAGATTTACTCAACATTTCTTTTCAAGGGTAAAGTTTAATAACACTCATTCACCAGAACAAAACAAGGTTACATCCACACTTAAAATACCAATAATCCAATAAGGTCACTCAACAAGCAATAACCAATATTTTAATATTTTCAATGATGGTCAAACGAACCAAGGTGTCCAAAGTTAAGATGACAAAGTCCACAAATACATCATACCAAGACCAAAATCCTCTCCTACATTTTCCACTGTATGTTATCCATAGCTGAACAATATAAAAAGGATTCATGTAAGAACTTCTCAGCTGAGGTTGATGCACAAGTTTACAAGTCTATCCCTCATCTACTCGCTAACATTCCATCTGCAGCAAATATTTACTAGAGTCAGTTCGCTAGAACTGAGCATGATAAGATATAAACCTCACCTAATAACTTATGCCATCTAGCATTTAAATAAATGAAATTTTGCAATACTCCCTATCAAATAATTCCTAGTCATGTATTCAAATCTTAACTGCACATCTCATGATAACACATTTCATACCCATCATTGAACACTTCCCTAAAATCTGCTTACATATGAACAAAATTTCCAAGTGGCTAGAAGATATGCAACCTTAACCTTGCATTTAATCATAATTAAATTACAGTAACAATAGTAACGCTCACCTAATACCCTCAACCTACTTCACATATAAAAGTGTCCAACAATATTATCTTTCAATTAAATACAAGCACCAACGACATTAAGCTTCTATAATAAATACAAGTGTCAATCATATGATAATCATCAATATTACCCAAGTATCAACCTTTATAGAAAAACAAGGATATGTAAGTATACTTTTGATATTTATCTCACAATAAAAAGAATGTACTTATGTAAACAAGGGTTCCACCAATCAGTAAGTTCATATATTATTTAACTATCCTATCGGTTGTTTATTATCATGTCTCTATATGCCTCTATTAGTATAAGAGTCCATCCCAGAGGAATGAATTACGAACAACAATACCGTCATACTTCGTTAATGAGTAGAAGGTACATTTGGCTAGCTAAAACAGGTAAGCGTGGTCCAAGCCACTATAAATGCAAGTATCAACATTATCTCAACTCACAATTGAGATGCAAGTACCAATTTTTAGCTAACATAGTAATCATCATAAATGCCAGAAAATATTCCACGCGCTAACCAAGGATTGAAATAACATATTTATCCTTACCGGTTGCCTGATAGCATAATATATCATATTATATAATTCAACCTCCACTTGCATATCTCAATTTATGGGTATCAATCATTGTCCTATATAATGAAGTTAAATAATTTCAGGTCGACTTCTATCCTTAACGTCATATAAGGTATGAACAGTCCCATTATGTTAGTTGTCACCTTTACTTAAGGCTGTGTAAGAATCCTTTTTAGGGTAGTTCTCAAAACTTCCCTATTCATCTGTTTTGCTACCAAAAAAAAAAACATTTCAACAAGCTTTGAAGTCAAGGTATAGGATAAATTTATAATCTCATATTTCAAGCATTGTCTGAATTCATACGCCTGAGGGCCATCACATGTCAATCAAACTTGCAGAATGTACACATTCATGAGAGTTCGATGTATTCATTATTACCTCAACTGATTCGAAGATCTAAGAAGCGCCTCAAACTTAAGCCATATAGTTATCCGCACAAACTAACGTCTTGAGGCTTACCGTATTCAAACGGGTCACAAAATAGAACCCCATTAACACATGTTTCAGGAGCGTTCCAATCTAAAAGTAAGCTCATAGTAATAAGAATAGTAGAGGGCCTGGAGAGGGGTGTTCAATAATCCCCAAAGTAAACGATAATCAAAGGAGTCGGATAGTATCTAGAAGGACCAGTAAGAGCCAGTACGACTCTCCCCAAATAGAAGCCTCCAATCCTAATGGGGGGGGGTTATACTATTATCCATCCACATTAAAAGACCAACACAGTCTTTCGAGAAAATTTCCCGTTTTCACGCCATGTTTTACATAATAAAAACAAGACAAGAAAAATTCTAAATCTCATTCACACACCACAATATTTCCTACAGAAACCACTGTTCACAGGAGTAATCATGGCAAAATGATAAACTAACTTTATAAGGTCGAGAAGCGAGAATCACTGGAGAGAGATCAGCTCATGCAAATTGTGATTAAAAGTCATTCGGAAACCCATTTCTTTTGGGCATCTCGTTCAAGAAAGAGTCAACATATATATATGTAAATAAATATTAAATAATATCAAGAATCCAAGACGTTACTAACTTAGTAAAAGAAAATCACACATCAACAATCCAAAGGAGACATCACATATACAGAATTCAAACAAAACTGTAGAGATTGATTTATCTAAATGCTAAAGTAAATAAATTATTAAGAGAGAGGGTTAGGGCTTATCATGCCTTTAATGCGCTTCCCAAGGCAAGAGCACGCTGAAACAGGCCCTTGAAGGTAGTAATGAGCCGAGGTTGGCTGCTACTAAGAACACCAATTTCCGAAGACCAAGAATCACCGTTACAGCATGCATATTGCCCAAGAATACCACCAATCAGACCAGTAACCAAAGGTGCCTTTTCTGAGTTCAAACAGATATCATTCCAGCCTGTCAAAAAGCAACTCCTAACGCTAGTGCTGTGGCAATCGAACTATTCACTAGCACTTGCATCCAATCCCGTTGGCCTCCCTCCTTGTATTCAGCATCATTTTTGCGCTTCTTTTCAGTACCAAGCTTTGTGAGCTTTGAGAATGAGAAGAAAAACACGAGGAGGAGAGCTCCAAACATGAGGGAAGCCATGATAGATGCTGACATTACCAGGAACCTGGCAAAACCACCGGACAGATTTAAAGACTTCTGCTGAACAAAATTCCCATCCTGCTATGAATAATGCAAGCGCCACACTAATGAAGGCTTTTATTACCAAATAAGTTCTCCAACAGCAAATTGTGCTTCATGAATATTCTGATATGAAACAGATCCTCCTCTATGAGATTCTCTTCCATGAGTTGCATCGAAAAACTAGCAAGGTCCCAATAGATAATCTTTGTAATAAATTTCATCAGGTCTCCTGGTAACACTCTTACTGTCACTAATTGATTTGGATAAAATAAAAAATAAAAACTTGAAGGAGAATCCCAAATTTGAGGATGCATTCAATACTGAACAGGTAACAACAATGTTGGACAGCCTGCTTGTTGGAAGCGCTCAAAGAGGCTTCTACTATACTGTACACGCCTGCTGCCTGGCTAGAGCTGTTGCAGTCTATTGCTGTGGATCCCCAACAAGAACACACCCCGCAGCACCCATTGGAAGAGGAGGTAACACGCCTACTGTACCAGCTTGTAGCTTCATCTATAACCACCATACCAGACCCGCGCGGCCAGCAAGGAAGGCGCCCAACAGTCCTCCATAACTCAGACAAAATAAACCTTCCTCCACGTTTCTACACGCCCCCCCATTCCCCGAATTCCAGGCCAAACGCCCCCAGAATAGGATCCAAAGCGGCCATGGAAGGCAAATAAAAACAAGGGAACGAGGGCCAGGCGCGCAGCAAAAAAGGAGGCAACTTTTTCTAACGTTTTTCTCCACCAATCTACACACAGTTCGCCCTCCCAAGGTCTCACGCTGCCAGAGCCGAAATTTGCAGGAAAAACAGCAAGGACGTGGAAAGATACAAGACAAGAAATGTTAAAAGAAGAGAAGTGCGGCCAGTATGGAGGGAAAATGCGCCCCAATCCAGCAAAGGTCAATTTCATCATTAATTTTACAGCCGACTAGGGCAGAAAACAGGCGGCCCAATTAAAATCTCCCACTTCTCACCAACTTGTCAGAAAAAAATTACTTATCTACAAAATTAAATAAATATAATTAATCACAATTTCTTTTTTTTTTTAAATAATTCCGTTAGGTCGACAAACTGACGACAGTAACCAACTGCGAAGTATAACTGACGTCCATTCTTTTATTATTCATTTTTATTATGTTTTAAAATGCTGCGACACCCGACGGGGTTCGAAAAGTCGCTTAGGACTTAGCACAAAAGTGACAACAATTAAAATTAATAATAATACTAATAATAATAATACTAATTATGTAATCGAGAGGTCGAGCATGAGCGTGACCAAAACTACGGCAAAAATATCTGGCAGGCAACAAACAACAATCAACAGGAGGTTCGATATAACAAGAACAAGGTCTTCCTTTAATAGGATAAATCGCGAGGGATGTTGCGGGCCAGCAACCAAAACATCGACATTGACGCAAGCAAGAAAGCTCAACAAGACGACGACACCAACATTTCAAAGGGAACACAACGGCGTTCAGCCCTTAGAATCTCGGTCGCCACAGAATAACAGAGCAATGACGAATGGGGGCATTACAGGATACCACTTAAAAATGCACAAAATATTGAAAACTTGCAGCCAAATAAAATACTGATTTATGCAGATTTTTACAGTAAGGACAACAACTAAATAAAATTAATATCTCCCAAGATATCCACTCAAATCACTTGAAAATTTAAAGAGAGCTTGATATTATTATAGAGGATATAATAAAACTGTTTTTGGAATTTTACACAAATTAAATTGCTGCCAAAAAATTACAGAATGCCCTAAGCGGCTGGAAAACTTCAGAGGTTCGTGACCCTCTAAATACAAGAGCAAAAATAAGGGTTTTTGGAAATAACGATGACAGATATAGGAGATAGTATTTCCACCATTAGATCCGCAAACGACTGGCTAGAAAACCCCCAAATAAGGGCTGCAAGTCGCCTTGCTTGGTATGGGGTTGGAAAAATGATGGAGGTGCCTTCAACGTGCTGCCACACCCAGTCCCAAATGGTTGCCGTAAGTTTGATTTGGAATCCCTCTGATTATCTTCCCCGCCCCCAAAAATCCTCAAAACCCCTCCTCTGAACCCTCTGGAAATATCTTTGTAGCACGGCCCAGAAAGCGGCTCCAAAATGACAGACTAGGGTAGATCTCTGACCACCGAAGAATGCCCTGTTAGCTAGGGACGGGTCTCTCACCACCGAAGCTAGGGTCCCTGTGGGATTTGACTCCACAAGCCGAAAATACGCAACAAAAGTAGCTGCATGAGAAAGAGGCTAAAAGTATGCGACAAAAAGTGCCTTTTCTTCCTTCCTCGTCTCCTTATATACTTTTCCTTGGCAAATGAGCCCCCATAACCCTAGGCACATTTCATTCCATGGAGGGGCCACTAACATAAAAGTAACTATAGTTAATTTTTTTTTGAGTCGCCATGTCCAAAAGTGACCCTCAAACGCAAAACTAGGATATTAAAACCATGGGGCCCCTTCCCAAAAGCTTCTAGCGTCCACAGCCCCCTGGGTTTGACCATGTTTTGGACCCGACTTGGCCCTTGGCCCATTTGGCGTAGGAAAAAAGGGGACATTACAGAAAGGGGACATTACATATGTTTAGTTTTATGCAAATTAAGTGTTCCATTCATAATAGTTTAGATCGCTGTGTAGGTAAGAGTTCTGAGCATAACATAAAAACTTACAAGTATGATACTACAACAAAGTTACTTTTAACAGGAAAATTTCATAGCATTCATAACTGTTTTTGAGGAAACGAACAGAGAGGATTGGGTCAATTCAGAATATCCTTTTCATAGATAACTCCATGCCACAAGCCCTGTATTGAAAGACCAATGTGTTGCAACATGGTGGTTTAAATTAGAGGCAAGCGGAAGTAACAAATTTTATGTGATACGTTAGATAATATTTGTTTTGCTCTGATAGTAAACCACTTTTAAGATATGTTGTGGGGGATTAATCTTTGTGTTATTGATACACTAAACTACCTTAAACAAGATTTTTTATATTCAATTTCTTTCAATCAGTACAATCAACTGCGAATATACGAGCCTTGTTTATGGCTACTTTTCAAACAAGATGGAGCAGCAGTGCACAAACAAGTCTTAATTGTGATCACCTTGAAGGGTGTAATGTTAATCAAGAGGGAGGAGAATGTTTAAAACTAAGAACCTGGTAAATTCTGATATTGACTATGCCTGTGTCCAGAAGAAGAGTTTATTTATTGAACTGCTTTATCAGATCATCTCTAAGTTCATGTGAGGGTCACTCTACTACCTTTAACAAGATTTGGTATATGTTCAAGTTCTTTCAATTTGTAGAATCAATTGCAAATATACGAGCCCGGTTTATGGCTACTTTTCAAACAAGATGGAGCAGCAATGCACAAAATAACCTTAATTATGATCACCGTGAAGGGTATAATGTTAATCAAGAGGAAGGAGAATGTTTAAAACTGAGAACCTGGTAAATTCTGATACTGACTATGCCTGTGTCCAGGAGAAGAGTTTATTTACTGAATTGCTTTATCATATCATCTCTAAGTTCAGTTGAGGGTCTTTGGAAATCCATGATTTAGTCGTGTTGGAGTAACCTTCCTTATTAGCTGTGTATTGTAATTTTGTGTGGCACAATGTAATTCATTTCGTTGTTGTAAGATCAATGTTTAATACCAGCAGTGACCTTCAATTGAGTGGTGCACCTAATGAAAACGGAGAGCAGTTTTTAGAAAGATGAATACTTTGACAAAGCTCTTGATTTTCAAACAAATCATTCCTTATCGATTCAGTCGTGTCTAATTGTGCCCGGGTGCTATCAATGATCCATCACTTGATGAGAAATTAGTCAATTGTCTTTCGAAGTTGGTGTACCAAGATTCCATTGAGCTGAGGGTGTTTAAGTACTACATATGCAAGTCGCACACTTTATCAAACTAGCAACCGCATGTGTACAATGCAATGTGAACGCCGAACAATATATGTTATTTGATTTAGAGGGGTAGTTATTACTTTTGTAGTTGATGTTGATAAGGGGTGTGATTGATTTTGTAAGTGTAAGAATATACTTGAAACGTTACATTTAAAGGTTTTATCTGTACATTTCAAATTTATACATATAACAGAGATTCCGCATCTATGCCAACTTCTTCTTGACTAATTGAAGGTTGCAGCAACTCATCCTTTTTTAAGGATGGGTCACTCTTTGTAAAGAGCATTTTCTTCTCTCTTAGAATAAACTGTACGATTTCCATATTTTTTCTTACACTTAGGCATTCATCTTCAAGCTGCTTCATATGCAGCGTGACAGTTTCCATGCCTTCTGCTCTCTGTTCTTTGGCTTCCTGCATGACAAAACTTTAGTGTCACAAATTTTATGGATCATGTTTAACATATTTTTGTTTAGATTAAAGATTAGCATAAGTGTTTGTCTAGAATATATGCAAACAATGTAATCTACAAGAGGAGATTGGAATTTTACATCTGAGAGTTCCCTCCCAAGTTGTATTCCTCTTGCCTTGGTTGCAAATTTCAAAGAACAGACAGTCTTTGTTAGGTCATCTTCCTTTGGCCTGATATGGACGAGCATTAGATTCTTCGAATCATGTCCTGCATAAATCAGAAACTTAATCCTATATTACACATGCAAGATGCTATAACCGTGAAACCATAAGATATGCTCCTACATGGATGCACCACTTAACATGAAAGAGTATTTTGATGACCAAGAGAGTCTGAGAATTTGGGTGAGATTGTTGTTCTTGCTGGTACAAAAGGAAGCCAATATTAAAAAGCTGTTTGTTGACGAGTATACCTCCTGCTTCCAACTCACTAACACAAAGAACAAATATATGAAAGAAGAGATGCTTTGGTAAAGGTGCGAGTACCTATAAGGAATGTGAGATTGTTTCTTCTGCAATGCACTAATAACGTTTGAGAAAAAAGAATTCTGTCCCTATAAGCCCAAAAATTCAATGATAAAATTACCAATCCATTCCTTATCGACTATATATGGAGCCAAATTAAACCATGTAATTTTAGCTATCAATATGCAGTGTGCACACTAAATTTTAGAAGACCGCAAAAACCACCAAAAGAAACTAATTCTCCGTAGAAACCAAACATTCAAAAGCTAGAATTACCGATCTGCAACAAATTAGTTGTACAGATAAGGTCAAATTGAACCAAGATCTTCACAAGAATTGCTTAATATACAGGCAAAATAAAACAGTGTTGAGAAAACCATTACAAGCAACTAACTCTCCCAAAAAATGAAAAATTTACTGATATAGTTTACAATCTGTGTCCGAATTTAAATAAATGAGGTCAAAGCGACCTAAAAGTTTTGCTAAAATTACTTCAATACACACTTCAAATACAAAAGGACCGCAAAATCAACTAAATTCCCCTACAAATTGCAAATGCAAAAGTAAATTACCATTTTGTAGAAAGCTAACTGTATGTGAGGTCAAATACAACTAAAAATAGCTTAAAAAAGTAACAACGTCAAAATGCCATCAGAATCAACATCAGAATTTCATTGTAACACCACTTTCAATATCTTAGTAGTTTCCATTGCATTCAGAGGTTAGATTTTCAGGAAACTATGTAGATCTACAAAAATAATAACAGATTTGTAATTGCATCATCAATTGGAATGCCAATAAAAATTGCAAGCGAAAAAGAATGTGTAGATTACATAAAACTGTATACAAGAGAAGCTAACTGGGAAGCCTTTCTCATTATTTAACTTTATCTTCACATGGTGAACCAATACAACTAACAATGAATATAGACTTTTATACAACAACATTGGGAGTTTATGACCGCCAAAATATAAATGAAACCAAATTTGCATTTAAAAGATAAACCTATGAAAGTTTAATTTCTTTGAAATTGTTAAACATCAGAAGTTGAAATTGCAAATTGCTGGAGGAGGAGAACACAAGAAAGATTTTAAAAGTATTCGAGAGGGCCCAGTTTGGAAGAACTATTTCATACTATTGAAACCAATTTTATAAATAGAAAAGTCATTCATACAAACTGTAACAATTGTATTCAATATCTTGTTTCTGCCATCATAAGTTTGGCGTTCATTCCCACTATATCACATGGAAGTGGCTGAGCATCACATACAAAAAAAATTTCAATATAAACAAACATCACAGACTATTTCCCTCGGTCTGTCCTCACTCAACTTGTGATTCAATAAGCTACAAACCAATTAACACAAAAAGTGAGGCTCCACTAAAATTGATGATAAATCCAGGAGAAGTATTACATCAACAAACAACATTTGAATTTCTGAACCAACACACCTGTAGAGCAAGCAAGCAAAGTCACAATGAAGACCTTCATCTCTTGAAATGAGCTTATTTGAGAAAGTTAGACTTGGCATCTGTCCCCTTTTCTTCAACCAAAATATTGAACAAAAGATGCAAGCATATCCCACATCAGACAAAATCACTAGAAAACATAAAGTATAAGCAATGCATTAGGAGAGGTTGATGGACACACCTGCCAGAGAAGAATATGCCTTCTACACAAGTAAATGCTAGAATCCTTTCAGCAAAGCTTTCAGAGCTGAAATACATAGAGGACTAATTATTAGACTTATGTATGGCAAAGGCTAAAAGTCACAAACAAAAGAAAAATGCATATATTACCTATCAATCCATCGAAGAGCCCAATCTGCCTTTCTTGTAACATAAGGAACAATATCAATAGCATTGAACAAATGGAACTTTTGCTTGGGGTCCTTGATATAAGTCTCTAGCAAAAGACTAAGTTTTTGAGAATGCACTTCAAGTAGTCAAACCAAGCCCCAACCAAGATCTTACAATTATAAAGACTAATAATAAATCCCTGCATAGCAAAGTAAAGCCGAAACAAGGGTAGAAAAGGAAAATACTTGAATGAATATTCTCAATTGCAATTTGAAAACCATAAAATGCACAGGCCTAAATAGACAACACATTGCATCTTGATTCAGATTTTGTAACTCATTCAAAGAGGCTAAGGGCCATAAACGATATTAGATAGCAACCATGTTGAGTATTCTCAAGTATCAATTAATATTATTTTAAATTTTATTAACTATTAAAAGCTACAAGCATTCCTTGAGCATTTAATTTGTTTAATTTATCTTCAATATCTTTTGTTTTAAACATTTTACCTCAGGCACCTGAAATTATTTCATGAAGCGGCCAGCCAAATTCTCCAATACAATCCCATCAGAGGCAGCAAAAAATACCAAAACATTGCAGAGCAGAGATCATGATGGCGGTTTCGACCGTGTTACCGAAGACACAACAAAGGGTTTGTGGCGCGGCGTTGATCCCATTTATCGCGTTGATTCCGTTGGCGAACAAGATCACGTCCGTCTCAGTAACCACACTCTCGTAAACCATGTGATTCGACTTCACGAGATGAGATACCGTATTTTGCAGGCTCATGAATACAATATTTGTGGGCTCTGTCAATGTAGAAATGTCTACAGAATGAGGGGGAAAAAATTGAGTCCCCCAAATCCACCGTGAACTGACATGGTGGCATGCACAAATACATAATACATATCGATGCCTCCTCTGAACCCAAAAACGAACCCTAGCAAAAACAAAATACGATCTGCCCAAAAACTTTACACTCGAAATTTGACTTTTTAAGGTTAAAAACAGGAAAAACGTCACCACACCGGTGAAATTTAAGATAGTGGCGTGAACAACTGGAAAGTCCTTTCCCATAGGGGGAATGCCTTCGGCGTAATGAGAAGTGACTGATTTATCACATGGAATTAAATCTATTTTTTAACTGGTAAAACAAGACAAAATGATAATATTTGGTTTTCTGAGATTTCCACAGAATGACATAGTATAGATTATATTTGGAGAATTGTATGTGAATTTTATAAGGCCAACGTTTCGGGTCATCAACCTGGACCCATCATCAGGGACAAATAGAATAATATGATAAGATTGTTGAGGATGCTTTCTTAATAAATAATGATAGAAATGGTAAACAATTTGTAGTCGGCCAAGCAAAGGTAAAATAAACGAAGAACTTTTTGTTTTTTTTTTGGAGAGACAATATTATTTTAATTAATTTTAAGAGGGGAATTGTTATATCTTATTTATCCTAAAGGGGAAAGAGACCAATAATGAAACGAGGATGCACATTAAAAAGAAAACAATAAAAATGAAGCAACATGACGGATAGAGAGTTAAGAAAGGAGGAAATTTTTAATTTTTATTTTTTAAATTTTACATTAATTTTTCAAAAAACTTGCAGAAATTAGCTATTTAGGGAGGTTCACAATCACCGATTTCCAAGTATTGCTTAAAAATAGACCTTTATTCTTGTTAATGTTATTATCATGGTGCATGATTTCAATGGCTTTGCGAAGATGCCTTTTACAAAGTTTTCTTCAGCGGCGATAACACTAATTGCATCCATACAAATGGTGTGCTTAGTATTGATGGAATGTTCTGCTAAAGCATAATGCTCAATATGATCATATTTGATGTCTTTATCATATTCATTGATATGAGTTTTAATTGACTGCCCAATTTCACCAATGTAAGGCTTTCCACACGAACATTTAATCATATAAACACCACTATTGAGGGTGTTATCAATTTTATCTTTAAGAGAATTAATGTTCATTTTTAAGGTATTGATAGGAAGGAAAGATGTAAGAATGCCTTTTTTATTTAGGATTTTAGCTTTTTTATCCATAGTGTTCTTAATAAAAGGCAGGAAGGCTTTTCTATTATTAGAATAAGGATAATTAATATTAGGACGAGGGTGGTTACATTTTTAATTGTATTAACAATCACATGATCATTATAACCATTATTTTTAAAAACATTAGAAAGGTGGAAGAGTTCAATATTAAGGTGCTCGCTATCAAAAATCCGCAAAGCTCTGAAAGCAAGTGTTTTTAATACACCAGCATTTTGAGATGGGTGATGGTGAAATTTGGCCCTAAGGTAACAATTTGTGTGCGTTTTCTTTCTAAAAGCACTATGGGCGAAAGTTCCATTTTCCTTATGCTTAAGCAAGATATTATGGAAATGAATAGTTTCATTGACCTCGATTTCCATGGTAAATTCAAATGGGAAGAAATGCCATTAAGGTGAGAAAGAAAGTCATTGAATTGTCTAAGCCATGAACCTAGTAAACATTAGTATCATCCACAAATCGTTTCCACCATTTAGGTTTCAAAGGGGAAGACTCAATAGCTTTCTTTTCAAAGTTTTCCATGAACAAATTAACAATAATAGGAGAGAGTGGGGATCCCATTGCAATACCTTCTGTTTGTTCATAAATTTCTCAGTTAAAGCTAAAGAAGGTAGACCTTAAACAAATTTCAACAAGCTTGGAAGTTTCAAAATTAGTGATATCATTAATAATAGAAATGGCTTCATCAATGAGGATTTTGGTAAAGAGAGAGACTACATCAAAGTTGATGATAGAGCCCTCCCTTTCGACTCTCTGATGTTTAATAAATTCCACAAAGGCAAAATACTCTTTAATGTACGATGAGGAGCCACCCACCAAAGGTTTAAGTTTCTTGGCAAGAAAAGGGGCAAGTTGGTAAGTGGGAGAGTGAATGGTATTGACAATGGGATAGATAGGAGCACATGGTTCATGAATTATAGGCTGGCCATAAATTGTCGGGGTGATTTCATTAGAGGGAATACAACTTTTGTTAGTCTTGGCATCCAGAGAAGGATTTTTAATTGCATTGGTGATAGTTTTTAGAATTTTATTAATAATATTTTTACTTAATTTCTTATAGCAACCACAATTAAGATGATAAGTCATTTTAGAAACGTAATCCCCATAATCAAGGACTACCACAACATTGCCTTTATTGGCTTTAACAATAGCTAGGTTTTTATTATTTTTGAGGTTATTTAATGCAATTAACTCAACTTTAGTTATATTACTTTTTGGCGGTTTTGCTCTCCTAAGAAGGATCACACAGTCCTGACAAACCTCTTCGTTAACTAATTCAGGAAAACCATATAAGACATTCTCAATGTTAACTATAATATCCTTGGTAGGGATGAATTTAGGCATAATGGCAAAACCAAGACCCCTATTTAACAATTTGATAGAGGATAGATAAATTTATTACATTCCCAAGCGAATTAACAAATCTATTATTAGCAATGGTAGAAATAACTTCGCAAGAAGAGGGGCAATGAACATCAATGGAACGTTAGAAGGGCTTTGAATGGGAGTGAGAAACAAAGAAAAAGATGGAGGAGAGCGAGGCAAGCTAATGAGAGGAGGGACGTCTCACTTTGGGCTTCCATCACATGATATGGAAGGAGACAAAGGCTCAATCATGTGTTGACCACACGTTGAGAAAGACCAATTGAAGAGCAATTTGTATGGCAAATGACCCGGTCTTGCAAATAGTTAACACATTGAGGGGGAGGAAAAGACCTATGCTGGACAAAATGGGAAACAAAAACATCTTTGATAAACGAAGGATCAAGCGGCACCAAGATAGAACAAAATCCATGGTTAGAGAGTGAATGCCTGACAAAGGTAAGATTATCAAGGTTTTGGGGCCTAAGAGCAAGTAGTTGGCCATAAGAGAAGCGCACAGGGTTAACTCAGGAGACAGAAGACCTCAACTACGACAGATCAGATTTAGACCAGTGCCTAAAGTTATGGTAATGAGTTTTAGCCCACAGTTTATTGAATTTTAGTTTAAGGTTCAAGGTCGATCTCTCTAAAGTAACAAAAGCTTTTAATGCAGAGAAAAAATCAATGATTTGCCAAAAGTCAGGTTTCAAGGTCGAGGCTAACTCGAGATGTAGAGAAAAGACGTGGGGAGATAAATGACCAAGGAAGGAATGAAGGCAACGAATTTCAGATCTAAACAGAGCAAAGCTAGACTTATTGCAAATAGATTTATCTATTTTATTTTTATTTTTAAGAGAACGAGAAATACTAACAAAGTTTGGAATAATGTAATTATCTTTGCAACTCTTAAGAAAAGTAAGATCAATCTTCTGGGATAAATTAATTATGAGTTTTTCAAAAAGCCGTACCTTATTCACAAAAACCCTTTTATGTAGGGAAATAATTGATTTTCTGAGATTTCCACAGTATGACATAGTATAAATTATATTTGGAGAACTGTGTGAGAATTTATAAGTCCAACGTTTCGGGTCATCAACCTGGACCCATCATCAGGGACAAATAGAATAATATGATAAGATTGTTGAGGATGCTTTCTTAATGATGCTTAAGAAAAGTAAGATCAACAATCTTCTTGGATAAATTAATTCCGAGCTTTAAAAAAAATGATAATATGTTATGTGATCACCATGAATATAATTAATAACACAATTGGTCCTTGCTTCTTGTTTAATGTTTTCTTGTGGCTTTATCTTGCATGTTATCTTGGCTAGTATGCTGCTATATATTTCAATGCCACGATCTCTGACAGAATCTTAGGAATAATGTGACAAAGGAACTAAATTAACGATTCTTTAATGGTGATATGTATCACATTAGAGTTAAATTGTTAGTATTAGAGAATGAAGAGAAATGGAGGGCGTAAGGCATGTTGACATACTCTTTTGTCTACGACTGTGTGTTTGTCTTTAATTAATTTTAAAGAAGTTCCATATTTAGGTCAAGTAGTTATATGCTAATTATTACTATATATTGATTGATAATTGATTAGTGAATGTTTAATATTTTTAATACCTTCCTATAATTCCTATAATGACTTAACCAAAGAGTATTGCAAGTTATCGAAACGATAAAATGGAACCAAGTGATGTTTGATAATTAGATTTGCATGCTGCCTCTTAGGTATGAATCTTATCATTGCAATACTCAATTGGTTTTGTGTTGTCCAATTTATGAATTTTAGTCAATATAATAAATGAAAAAGATAACTAACAACAAAATATAAATCTGGTTGTGTGGGTGTAGGATATATCACCCCATCCATTCATTGTCCGTATAGTGTTTTGTTGGCGACGAATTATTTTTTGTTGTTGATAGCTTCAACCTGACTTCCATAGTCTTGAAATCATATTCTTAGAGATGTTGAGGGCTCGTGCATGAAGATGTGTTGGAACATTATTATAGAAAAGCTTGGGACTCAACACCCAAAGTAGTAGTATCAACACCATTCCCCACCCCATATTTCTAAATGGGTGGAGTTCGCTAAAAATATGTTAGAGTGGATGAAATAAAATTTGCAAATGGTAATAAAGTGACATTGGGGTTCATTAGATTACGTACATAAGGATGGAAATTTGAAATACAAGTTTATGGAAATTTGAAATACAAATGAACTTAACTCTCAAGAAGAAGGAAAGAGAGTTTCTCCATAATTTCTAAAGAAATAGCTCAAACAATAAAGTAGCAATGAGCGGATGAAGAAGTTGAATGGTAGAGGTGCCACACTTGACAGTTCCCTCTTAATGAAAACTTGCATTACTGCCATAATCAATCATAGATTCATCCTAGATGAACATAAATGGCTTAGGAGGATGCTTGCATTTGATTTATTGTAAAATTAACTATCGGTGCATATGAGGAAATATCTAGAAGTGTGTTAGGTTTATCATTTCGTACAACTAAAATCTCAGGGTTCTCAACCCTAAGTGAAGGTACAATAAAATGTGTGTTACTGAAGATTCTCATGAAAATTGGAACTCTATCATGAAGTAATCCAATTGAAGTGTCATTTCCTGCTTCATAACCAATGGCATGGCAAGATTTCCACTTATTAGGCTAGACTTGAGCAACAATGTTTTGAATATGTTTATGACATCTCCAATCAGTGATTTAATCAATCTATAACTTAGATGATCATGACAAGGTACACAAAGACCTTCAGGGTGCACCATATAGACTTCAACCAAATCTTTGTTCAAGGAGGCACTATTTGCTTCCATCTGAAACACCTTCAAATCACATTGAGTTGCTATGAAGAAGCAATCCAAATGTGATATTTGTAGTAAGAACAAGTCTTCTCATAGTTTATTCTATCAAGTTGTGATAAGCTTTCCACAACAAGACGAGCTTTGTATTTGTCCAAAGTACTATTGACTTTGCTGTTGACTTTGTACACCCATTTGTATCCAATGGATTGTTTACTTGGAGGTAATTTCACCAACTCACGTGATTGTAATTCTATCAATTCCTGGGCATGATTTTTCATTGAGGAGTCATATTCTTCTTATAGCACAATCTCCCATTTAGATTGTCTTCTTGCTTCAAAATTTTGCTTGTGATTTGTGTACTACAAAAAACATATATGTGAGAATAAAAATGAACATGCTATGCTAGATTAACAAATTTGTTTTTGGTCCTTCAAGCCAATGCCTTTGATTAAGGGATTAGATTGAGGCATTTCATCATCTCGCACACCCTTTATAGTGAAGTCTAGTATGTGGAGGTTGATTGTGGCAAGGTTAACAAGCCTATACAAGCTACTTTGACCAATGCTTAGGGTAACTATCCTACCCTAGCTTACATTAGACACGATACACCAATGTTGGGTGTGTGTGTTTGTTTTTTTGTAATATATGCGATTTCTATTCATGTTAGGAATACATCTAACATTCATTAACATGATTTTATTAGCATCATTCAACATGATGTGGATATCTCTTATCCCTGCTATTGCAAGTGACAAATTGATTCATATATATTTGTATTTGTATTATTTTTATCGACCAATCACCAAGAAATTAAATGTCTGGATGTGTTGGAATCAATGAACTAGTCACTGGTGGCACTGTTGATAGAGCATGATGCCACGAGGGCATACTTTTTATGAGAATCCCACTCATCTTCAATTGTTGTCACATTTGCATATATTTGTGACCTTTGTTTTGGTGAAATAATCAAATTGTTGCTCCCGATGATCCTTATTGACATGCCCAAGATTATGATAATAATAACATGCCACTTGATATTCAGAAGTAGATTTGTTGAGGTTATGTTTCTAGTTCCCTTTCCATTGAACAAAAAATGCACTATCAGTTCTATTAGAAGTAGGCTCACTTATTTGTCTTTTTTTGCTTTCCTTTTGCACCAAACAAGAACATACTTGCTCAAATGTTAGGGTCTTGCATTTTGCCATTAAGTGTAAACCCACCGCAAGTGTTTCATAGGAGGGTGGTAAATTATTCAAAGCAAGAACAAACAAGGTTGTCATCATCCACGGTTTTGAAGGAATGGATAGAGGACATGTCAATTCAAGAACAACGTTTTCATAGATAACTTAATGCCACAAGACATGTTATTAAAGACCAATGTGTCACTTAATGGTGGTTTGCATTAGAGACAAGTTGAAGTAACATATTATATGTGATATATTAGATAATATTTGTTTTGACGTGATATTAAAGCACTTAAAAAATGTTGCAGTTGATTGATCTTTGGGGTATTGACACACATAACTACCTCAAACAAGATTCGGTATAAGTCCATTTACTTGTAATTAGTAGAATCAATTACAAATCTAGGATAAAATGGTGCTCTCTACAACTATCTGAAACACCTTCCAACCAAACTTTGCTACCACAATGAGAACTAATCAAAATGTAACCTTATTTGGAATAGGAGAAAAAGTCTCCTCATAGTCTATTCCCTAGTTTTTCACAACAAGATGACTCTTGTAGTTGTCTAAAGTACCATTGAATTTTCTTTTGACCTTGTACACCCATTTGCATCCAATGGGTTGTTTACTTGGAAGTAATTTCATGAACTCACATGGTTGTCATTATGTCAATTCCTAGGTATAATTTTTTTTATCAAGGCATCATATTCATCTTGCAATGAGTCTCCCTTTTAGGTTTTTCTTTTGTTTCAAAATATCATTGCAATTCAAGTATCATAAAAAGATCATATGCGAGAGAAAAATAAACATACTATGTTGGATCGACAACTTTCTTTTCAACCCTCTGAGCCAATGCCTTTGATTGAGGCATTCCATACTATCGCACATCTTAGATAGTGGAATCTTCCTCCACAACTAACTATGCATTAGATTGAGATTTTCATCCTCCCACACGCCTTATATAATGAAGTCTCTCTCCACAAGTAATGAATATAGGTTGACTGTGGCAAGGTCAACGAGCTTATACAAGCTTCCTTGCTCAATGACTAGGGCAACTACCATGTCTTGTTTCACGTTAGATAAGATACACTTGTGCCTAGAGAAATTCACAATAATGTTGAGAATTTCTAACAAACAATTTTGTATTTATCTTAGGAAAATACCTAATGTCATTTCTTAGTACGATTTTATTAGTATTATTAAACACTATACAAATATTACTTATCCCCTCTACCACAAGTGACTACCCATCAACTAATAAATTGATTTATAAATATTTGTATTCGTAGTAAATTTTACCCTACGACACGTAAAATGTCTAGATGCATCATAATTGATGAACTAAACATGAGGGAATACTCTTCCTTGGAATCTTGTTTATTTCAATTGTTGCCAGATATTCCTATCCTCACAATTTTTTGTTGGAGGAATATCATTATTATCACTTTTAACAATCCTTTTAAATATGCTCAACCTTATGATACTAATAACACACCACTTATATTTTGAAGTATATATCTTAGATTTATGTTTCCTTTTGACTGAGCAACAAATGCACTCTCTATATGTCCACAGGTAGATTCACTTGTCAATGTTTGCTTGCACTCCATTTGAAGCAAACATGAACTAACTTAATCAAATGTCAAAGTCTAACTTTCTGTCATCAAGTGTAAAACCTCCATAAATCTTTCGTAGGAGGGTGATAAACTATTCAACACAAGATTCATTGGGTTATCATTTTCTATTTTTTTGTTCATTGAAGATGTTTTAATAGGGACCGACACTCATTCATCTTTGTGGAAAACAAATGATTCTTAAAGGACACGACCCAATTTTTCTTTTGAGACTGATACTTGTTTTGAAGACTCATCCAAAGACCACTTATCACTTTGTTATTTTGCATCTCAGTGATTAAATCATCTAGCACAAACATTTTTAACATTAAAAAAGCCTCTTTATGACGCTTGTCATTGTCAACATGATTTGTATTAGGGCTCTACTCATTTTTGAGAATGTTTTGATTTGAGCACTGATACTCCATAGTTGTGAGTATCTCATGACTCGAGAGATCATACCTTTGAACAATGAGCCTCCACATTTTTGACACAACTAAAATTTGAATATTGGCCATGATTTACATATGAATTGACTTTTGGCCCATAAATCAATGCAAAATAATATTTCTGTGTGCAATGTCTAGAAAAAATATGTTTTTGTCCTCGAAAAATGCTTGCGAATGTTGTTCTTGGCTAGGTTACATCTTGGGTTCTTTGAAAATACATCAAGTTTTGTGCCCTAATGCTACACAAAAATGTCAAACATTTAATTGTTCTTGTTTTGGAAAACTTTCCCCCTTAGGGATTGATTAAAAACATTCTCACTTTATTGTGCCCTAACATTTAGATTCTGGTATGTTCATTCTTCAAACCAAACCATGTCCCTCATTTCCTTTCTCTTGCACATGGCTTGTCCTCACGATTCTGTAATGATAACCATATTTTCCTCTTCAAAACATGTTTCTTCTAAACTCATAAACTGGAAATGAAATATTCTTTTTACTTTGCACAATCATTCTTTTTTCTATGTTTCTCCTTTTAGTCTTCATGTTTACCTAGATCACATTTTTTTGGTTTCCTTGCACGGTCTTCCTAATCTATAACTCACAAATTTTTGGAATCAACAAATTTTGACCACTCATGTTTTCCTCTTCTTGATTCCTGTCTTGAAATTTAAAATTAGAAATACACCCTCTCACAATCTTTCTGGTGTGCTAGTCGTGTCTGTGTCTTTGCAACATTATTATGCCTTTGTAACTTGTTATGGTATTTGTGATCTTCACGAGCTCAAATCATGACTTTCACAACTTCACCACCATTTCTAGGATCTTGCTTGACCTCCTCTCTTACCATAGCAATACAAGTGCTTTGGTTTTAGCTCACAACCCTTTTTCAAAGTGCCTTTGCTTTAGGCTTCCTGACACATGATAATGACTTCTTGTCCACACTCTTCTCCTACGAATTCTTCAAACAATTGTTTTAATATCAATGTCAGTAAATATGGGAGAGAATGAAGAGAAATGGAAGGCACATGACACACTAACATTCTTGTGTATGTCCATCTTTTACTAAGCTTAAAGAAAACACATTTAGGTTAGTTATATGTGAATAGCTAACATACATTAACTAATAGTTAATTAGTTAATGTGTTATCGATATTTTATGTCACTTTAGCTATTTTATTGCTTTTAATGATCCAACCCATGAAAGTGGCGTAAAATTCCCTAATCATGGAGAGATCACTTATCACCTATTGACAGGGTGATCCTCCTCTACATTTGAGAGGGGTAGCTCCCTCGTATGATGAGGATTTTTTTTTGGGTTTTTGGATTCTTTTAACCAAAAAACACCCAGAAGGACGGAAAAAGAGAAGAATGGAGAAAATAGATAGGTGAGAAGATGGAAGGAAGGAGTCGACAATAGGCTAAACACAAAGGGATGTTAGGACAACTCAAGAATAATCACAAAATATGGGAAACCCTCTTTCTCACATGAGGAAAAAACATGGACAACAACTGTGGAGGGAACAAGAAACACCTTGAAGCACACAATTTTCACAATTCATGGATTACTAATATATATCACAAAGTACACATGCATATATATGCAATACAAAACATGTAAATCCTAACATCACTTGTAATATAAATGAATGGAAGGTGAACAACATTTAATCACAAATAGATAAACATTATTTCATGATTGGAAAACATCCACACCATAAGATGAACTCTTTTTTCAATACTCATATCCTTTATTCATGAAATATGAAAATACATTATACACACAAAGTTGTAGCGACTCTCTTCATAACTAAAAGAGGAAAAGAGAGAATCCCTTTTACAATTGAGCTCAAGCCTTTTATAGGCATTTACAAATGACTCTTCATATCTTGGGTGATTTTCAACTTAAAGTGCAATCCCAATAAAGAAATAGAAACTTAAGTGACTTAAATAACTTTTGCAAAAGCGACTCCACAATGGAGGAAAAAAATGCTGGGGAAGAAGAGAGAAGATCTGAATGCGATCTATCCAATCATCTCTCAACACCAAAAATCCATTCCATCGAAGCATGTTTTAACTCAATTTTCTCTTCAACATATCCTTGCCCATGTCGGATCCACTTCTGGTACCACTCCTCCCTTTTAACTGCTAGAAACTGGGTGATCAATGTTACCTTCACTAGTGATGATAACAAGGCCAACACTCAATTTTGCCACAAATTATATTTAAAATGTTTCCAAACCATGATATAATGATCCTTCCCTAATAAGAAAGGTATGAATAAAAGTTTATCAAGGTTTGACATGTGGAATTGAGTTATGCCTAAAATAAATTTTCCTTCATGTGAACAAAACAATATTTGGAAGATGGTTTCTCCAAAGGTCACAAAAGTGATCTTGGAGTTTTGAAACATCTAAAAACATTACCTTGGTTCCAATACCTTTCCATCGAATCTAGTGGTGCTAAAAACTAAGCCTGTATGCATAAGTTATGGTCATGACAACACCGTTGAACATTCCATGGTTGAATATGAGAACACCCTATCTGGGAGAGACAATTTTCAAGGAGAGGAAGGTGAGAAATGTGTTCTATGATGCCAAAATAGTAATAATATCTTTATCCCAATTAAATCCTCTATGTGAAATGATTTTGAGAGAAAATGGGAATAATGTGTAGCAATTTTCAATTGGAGTCCTCTAGTGAAATTTGGTGTCAATCTTCCTTACCAAATGAAATCTATGAGATTCTTCTTCTTTAGAGCACGTGTGGAATCCATGAAAGTGTAGGTTTAGAGTTTTGAGAGCACAAAAAATTTATTGGAAGCAAAGGAGGAAGGCAATTCATGTTTTGTTTCTTTATTGTTAGCGAATTTGCATGGGGATGTTTGCAAGATATAGTTGCAGTTGAGAGGAGTAAAATGGATTTTTTTTAAAATTTTCAATGGATATGGAAGAATATGATGAAAAACACATTAATCCATATCTCCTAAAAAACTCCACTTCATCATGCAATTGATGGATCAAATGAAAGGTGCTTTCAAGAGGAAGCTATGCTCCAAATTTCAAGCCATTTGGTTTGCCGAGTCACCGAGAAAAAGAAAATGAATTGTGGGCAAGCTAGAGAAAAAAATGGTTTACTACAACTGAAAAATTATTTCCCACATAAAAATTAATCATCTCACCATCCAACATGAGGTTTGGTTCTTCTTAAAGGGGTTTTCACATAGAGCATTTTGGAAAAGTTTCAATGGGGTTGAGCAAAATAAGTTCTTGACAAGATAGGTCACGGAGTTAGTTTTCATGCCTTCATGTAGCAAAAATTAATGTCATATTATGTTTTCCCCTTGCAATTTATCTATTTTTCTATTGGGGTCTTTGGAGGGAAAGTAGGAAGTTTATAAAAGTAATTTAAGTGGAGGTGGAGATTGAGGTTTGTAAGTGCAAACCCAAAAGCGCACCCACTATGCATATCCCTCTTCAAAAGTATGCTCCAATGTGGCGAAAACACACTTTCATAATGCATAAAGCATTCCCAAAGTGCGCTTTGCATGGAAGGGCTTCAAAATGCGCCATTGGGTCTTGGGGTTGGGTAAAAACAAGGAGTTTTCTAATTTGAAGTTACTTTCTGGTAAATGGAATGGGCCAATCAGGTGAGAGCACACTTATGATGGTGGAGAAACACTTAATGTCACGTAAAACTTTGCATTTGACCTCCCAAAAGTCCACTGGCTCCTTAAGTGCGCCTAAGGTATTGACATCATCAACCCAATAGAGAAATAGAACATAAAGTAAATTTTGAGCCAAAAACACAAATTTAAGTTTCCAGGGGGTATAAAATATGATTTTGAGTGAAAACACTCAAAAAATCCATTGAAACTATTTTTAAGAGCTGAAAAAAACTCCTTGTTGATTTTTGAGCCAACTCACCCTTTTAGTGTAAAAGGAACAACAATGAGTTGAGCTACCATAGTAACCTGAGAGCAGTTGGAGATTTTTTTTTGGTGACATGAAGAGGATTCCATTATATTTCCTTTGACATCTTGTTTGCCTTTTGAATCCACCAATAGCTCCCATAATGTCTAGTTAAAGATGAATTTTCTTCGTAGACTAAAAACACCTTCACAAAAAGCGCTAAGAGTAAGTGGGTTGTCAAGTAAAACTCCTAGAAATTTTACATTGCAACATAATGTTAAATAATAATGACATGGATTATAACAAATAATTTAGGATGCTACAACAAGAAACTATAAGACATATTGACAATGCTAGTAGTTATTAATCTTTTCTTAGTGCAATCTACTCTATTCTTGACATAATTGGAACGAATGAAGTTGAGATTGATCTTGAGGTTCTTGACATTATAGATGGATCACCTTATTTGGATGATGTTATGGACGAGGATAAAAGTTCTTCTTTCATCGCTTTTTCTACCTCCTCCATTGCTTGACATCTAATCTACTTCTTCTAGCTGAAGGCTATGGTGGTGTGCTACCAAATTGTTTATTAAAAATCATGTGAGAAATACTATTCACAACTTGGAAATATCTTTGTAAGAATTGATGGCCAATAGAAATTATAGAACAAATATGGCAACCAAATACATATTGAAACTGATGAGGGGCATGCCCAAAATTATAAAATTCATATTGGTGGAAATGGGGTACGTGTCTTCACAATGGGACCTATAATTGATGAGGAACATGATGATGTTGAGGAATATTGTAATGTTGAGGGATAGGGTATTGTTGAGGGTCCTATGATGCAATTTTGACTTGAAGAGAATGGGTATTTTAGGATTTTAGGACTTGATGTAATTCATGAAGAAATGGACATTGATATAACTTGAGGATTTTAGATAGGAAATAGTTGTTTTAGTTACTCCTTAGTTAATATACCAACTAATTGCGGGCTTGTCCCATTTTGATTTCGATTTCTCAATTAATATTATACATACTCTAATTTTCGATACTCTAAGATGAATGTTGTATTGTATTATAGTTATTATTAAACTTACCATGCAAAGTTTATATTATTTTGTTCATGCCTCTTCATTAAATTAAAAAATCTTTACATTATTCTTGTTGGGCTTGCTACCCATTGAAAGTGAAGACTTAACTTAATGTTATATAAGGAGAAACTATTTCAAAATAAGTCAATATACACTTCATATCATGCCAACAATAATATGCTTTTCATATTTGACTAATAATATAGGCTAGGAAAGCTCAATAATTGTCCTCAATGCATAACTTTAAAAAGGTTCACAAATCCCAAGTTGCTTATGCCATTTCTCAAGGTGTTGACATCAATGTTATTTCCCTCTCTATTGTATATTTTCTTTGTTTCTCTTGTATGCTCTTTGTTTAAAAATAAAAATGAATTAACATTTCTCTTTTAGCATATTTGGTGAGTAATTATTAAAAAAAAAGTCCTTTGACATTGTATGAGGGGAGGAAGTATTTTAAAGTGTATGGTTGAAATAAGAATTCCATCTCAATTTAGGATGATGTGAGCGAGTTACAACAAAATCTAAAATCAGCCAGGATTGGTATGTGTAAGTTTATTATAATTTTAGAATTGAATAAGGTTTTCATTTTTGGTAGGGTACTGAAGTGCCAAACCTTCAAAACTTGATGCATTTATAGACAGGGAGTTAAATGAACAATCACTTTATTTGTGTAATTATGGATCCTAAAATTTTATTGTAAATACACTTATACATAAAGATGCATTCAAGACCTAAATTTAATGGAGAACAATTATATTGGATTTTGATAATGAAATTACATACTAGATCACAACACAATTCATTTGTTTATTCCTCTCTATTACAAATATGAAGAAGAACCATATAAAGGTAGCCCCTCAAAAGACATAGATTCTACACTCTTTATCTCTTTATCTCTATGAACAAACACTCTCTTATCTCTAATCAACATCACTTAATTAATTCCATATTATTTTCTTTTTCTTTTTTGACCTATGGAGTGCCGTATCAAATTCCCCAAAATCTTGAAAAATATCCGAAATTAAAAAAATAATCACATTGGTCCATTTTTGGAACTTTTGTTGGGGAAATTTCCGCTAAAGGAAGATTGGGGGCTATAATTAAGATAGATTGATAGTTTGCCAATTACAATTTCATAACTATCCCATGCGATAATCAATAATTTTGTCGTATGCTATGGAATATTGGATTTGATCCTTCTTTGATGACGAGAACTAGTTGCATTAAATAGAACATTGACTTGTTAATCTAAAGACATGTTTTTAAATATTTTTGGTTGATGTAAGATTGTCAACTACCAACATGCTTCTACATCATACACCATAGGTAAGTGAAAAATTTGTGTGCTCTTCCAATGGTTTGATGTACTTGTCAATATCATATGCCTTATGACCTAAATCAACTCTTGCATTACTCTTCCATTCCACTTTACCAAATACTCCATACTTTAGAGGGCTAAAATAACATCTATTTCTTCTTGCTTTCTTAGAAAACAATTATTTTTAATTTCCATTATCATCATCAAGTGATTGTTCCTCATGAAAGTGATATAACCTATTACATTAATGATGGGTGGGATATCAATCCCATTCAACACCTCTATCTTATAGGCATTTACAAAATATATTCCTAGAATTTTACATGGTCTAATGTTCTTGCACTTTAATTTATTGTATGATTCAATGAGATATATTTCCTTTTCACATGTGCCAAATCCAAATCTCCAACTGGAATCATTTTTACCCTTTGCTTAAGATTGGGTTGTTGTTTATATCCCATCATAAATTACTTTATGTTTTCACTTTTTCATATATACCTCTTTCATTTACTCTTTATACTTATTAGCTTCAACACTTTTCTCACTCAAATCATCGATGTCTCATAAATTTTTGAAACCTCTTGGATTGCAACCATGCACTATTTGGAACGGGATTATGCTCCAATTCAATTAACTAAATTATAGGAAAACTCAAAGTGTGTTAAGATAAGGTCTCATTTTTTGGGTTTGTCTCATGACAAACATGTCAACAAATTACAACTCTTATTCACCACCTTATTGTACCATGAATTTGAGGATGATACACTCAGATGAAACATATCTTGGTACTCATTTTTTTGCACAAAATCCTCTAAAAATGACCCACTAACTTGGCATCTCTATTCAAAACTATATTTTGAGATAATCTATACAATCTAACTACCTCACTAGCAATCACACGTGAAATGTGCGATGGAAATGCCGAAGGGGATGTATTGAAGAATTAAAGATGAAAGGAGTGAAATTAACAGGAGAGGAAGAGGAGAGATGAAGTAGGTATTTGAGGGAGATACACAGGAATGGGGAGAATTTTGTGAGGAACCAATGGGAAAGTCTTCTTTCCTACAACCACGTGCCTTTTTTTTCAAATTGTCAAAAGGAATCCTAGAATCCAAGGAATGGTCAATTGATACTACTAATGTCAATAGTTTTTTGTGATTTCATCTCTTGCATAAATGTAAGGGGAATTCAATTACATGTCTCATGAGACACTTTGTACTTGAAGGGGCCAAAATAGAAAATGGGGAAAATATAAAAGGTGCTGGTTGGGTATGGTGGTTGGAGAAATAGGAGGTGTACATTCTTGTCACACTACTTTTCACCATAGGATTACATGTTCACTAATAAAACCATGAAAGTTTGCATGTAATGTCCATGTCTAAAAGAGATTATTTGATTCCTTAAATATAAGATATAATGTACTTACTCTAAATGTGGCCCAACAGAGAGGGAACATAGAGAAAAATGGTGACCATGAAAAATACCTATACATGAAGAAAAACAAACTGAAGAGAAATAAAATAGTATGTTATTGATATGAACAACTTGGTCTTGGACATTATAAGCTACCCATAGACTTCTTGTAATTTCTCCAAGCATGCATACAAACTCCAAAACTTCATGGTACTTGATGAATTTTGTGTAATTGTATGAGGCACACGTGAAATGTGTGATGTAAATGCCGAAGGGGTAGTGTAAGCCGAGGTTGATTTTCAAGGACCAAAACATAAAAGGAGGAAGATGGGTGCAGAAGAGGGGGCTAGAGGGAGGAGAAATGATTTGGAGGGGATAATATTGGGTGGAACCATTTTGAGGAAGCTAACTTTGGTACGAGGAGGAACATATGTAACATGTGCATCTTTTATCAAATGTTTGATGGAGAAAGGGGAAACGATGTGTAAGGCATCGTGGAAAAATAGTTTGGAGATATATTAGAATGCAAGGTGTTGTCAATGAATGCTTAAAAGGAAAAATCACATTTTTTGGTTGAATCTCGAAGTTAACATATGTTACAAACCACCATTTTTTACGTTGAGGGTTCATTATGTTGTCAATTTCATGCTCATATATGATTATGGTTTCTTTTTAGATTTTAAGAATGTGAATAAGGTCCCCCCTGATAAACATTCGTATTCAGTGGCAGAATCTAGGTGTGGGATATGATGAAAGAAGTAATGAGTATCATCATTCATCAAAAAAGAAAATAGTATCGACATTATGAATAACGATGTATTGCGTTAATTTTAAGCTAAATGGAGGGGCCACTCAATCAATGTTATTAACTTTTCCATAAGTTGTGTGGCACCATAAGCATGTTGTACACAAATGAATGAAATGTAATATTTAGTAAGAACAAATGAAGAAGCATGCTTTGTTATTATTTTATTTTATCTTTTAAAGTGTTATATTTTTTGGTTGGATGACATTTAATATGTTTTTCATCAAAATTACGAGTGGTAAGGTACAGTTAACATTCAACGACGAAGAATGTGCAAGCTATATTCCACAATTTTTTTAAAAATAATATAAATAAGACTAATTGCTTTTCAACCTACAATAAATGATCTCCCTTTTTTGGTGCATGAAGGGTCCCTGGATTGGTGAAGGAGGAGAGGCTAGTATATCCAAGTGAAAGTGTTCCCCTCGTAAAGCAAGAAAGATGACACCTTAATAACAATAATGTCGTTGCCCAACTTGAAGGCAGCGGTGTAATCCTTGTTGATAGTTCCTCCCTAGAAATTAAAAATCTAAGTTACAATGGTATTGATACTTTCACACAAGGGCCAGTCATTTCCTATTATAAAAACCACCATTACGCCTTTCTTAATGGTCACAAAGGATCCTAGGAAGACACTGCTTTGAAAACATAGAACAAAAGTGAATCAAATAAGACGAACATGACATTTGTTATCTCGCTGATGACCAACATGTGCAATCCCACGATCTCCTTTGATGAAATGGTACCATACATGACATCCCCTGGGTGGATTGAAATAATCCCAATAAACGGATCAAAATATTGTCAGTGTTGTTGATACGTCTAAAATCTGGATAGTGGCAATCACAATATGTTGTAAGAGCCCCACAAGATTTGTATTTGTAAACATGGATTTTGACGTGAATAAAAAAAATAAGACATGTATATGTTAAGATTGAACATTTTACCACATTCATTTCAGTAATCCTTATAAAAAGAGGCACATTCATAAAATATGGATAATTTAATGGCACGAATAAACAATTCATGTAAACAATTTTTTTTAACAAAAATGCCATAAATTTCTGAAAAAGTCAGAGGGGGAAATCTTCTCGCAGTAAAAAAGTATTTCGGCATAAATATTCACTTATGAATACTCAAAAAGGCATTATTAGTTTCTCCCACAGGAAAAAGGAATTGAAATCTAATAAATACTAGGATCTATAAATACCAGGTGGAAACAAAAGAAAAATAGTTTTGTAAACTCTTGACCCATATTTTGTTGATTTGGATGAGCACAATGAAGCTGTCGTCCTTGACAAATACATTAATACATGAATATTATAAAATATATTGTTAAATATGAAGTAGTTTTGCAATTGATTTTAAAATTACAAATCTACGAAATAATAAAATAAAATAAATGTGCATCAACAAATATTATCTATGAACAATTCATAAAAATTGTAATTATGTTTAACCCCATGATATAACGTTCAATTATATATAATTAAATATATTTTTTCACTATAATAAATTATTATGCCATCAAAGTATGAGTATTATCTATGCCGCCCACCTTATTTTCCGTTGTTAGAGGGGGGAAACCTTAACTCAACCGTGAATGCCTTCAATGCAATAAATAAATATAAACCCTCTCATTATAGATAGCTTGTGATAGCGATGGATGAAAATATATTTCAGATTCCACCATCATTTCCGTCTAATTACCCATAGGAATTATCCTCTGGTTTTCTCACTTTTACAATCCATAAATGGCCACAACGACTTTGCACGCATAGCAAACATTACACAAAAATGAAAAAGCCAGACAAAAGTAGGATAGCTTGATGCTAAAATTAAAAAAGAACAAAACAAAATAAAATACCATGAATGAAGTTTTGAATCTATGAAGGAATGAAAGACAAAGGAGGTCGTTGGAGACTTGATCAGATGACGTGGGGGTTTCAAGGTTTGGAAATGGAAGAGGCACTCGAAAACCTACTTTTACCATAATAACTGTCGATGGAGCGCCAATGTGACAAATTTCCTGATTACGTGGAAGGGATTTTCCTTCATGTCAATTCGTTCAAGTACTGAAAAGTAATGAATAATTAAGGTATTTTGAATAAAATGACTTACGTGGATGGTGTTATTTCCGTCGGATCAAAATAAAAAATTATTATGTCGTCAATGTACTGTTGTTATCTACATCATCCACCCCTTGTTTGCTCTCAGAGGGGGCAAGCCTCAACCCAACTATGAATGCCTTTGACGTAATTCTAGTGAAAAATAGGTAAGTAACACACCATGTCTTCTTTATTGATAGTCAGCCCTGCCCGAGTCCATCTTGTCTACAAATTTATCCAGATATAAATTGCTACCCTCGGGCGTTGAGATATTTTGAAGGATTCATATTGGAAGGAGAGAAACATTTGAAGAGGAGGAGGGGTGAAGATGAAGGGGTTAGAGGATGGAGAAGTGCGGGGGCAACAAAAATAGAAAGTAGAAACAATGTACTGAAACTCAAATGCTGAACAACATGGCAGCATATATGGAAATCCTTTGAAGGAGATCGGGGTTGTTGTTGAAGACAATGCAGAAACAATTTATAGATATATATGTGAATGTAAGGAGTGGTAGACAAATATTTCTGAAGTTAAAATGTGTTTGTAGTTTTATCCATAACATTTAAAGACATAAAGAAATGGAGTGTAAGTAGCATCCAAAGGTTGTGACGTCATGTGAAGTTCTCCCCATCAACGATTGTGATGACATCGTTATTCAACTATCACCGACAAAAATGAGACATGTGTGGGTTGTTGATTTTTATTGGATGGAGGAAATTAATCACCTGCATGGGCCACACCTTTTCCATGAATGCGATTATTCATGTCCATATAAATCGATCTATTCTCTATCTTTTTCCACCATCAGTTCCATTTTGTGAAATGCATAAGTTTTTTTGTTTATGGAGTGGATTTGTTAAAGGGGTTGGTCTCCCTATTCGTTGTGGAGGTTGGAGCAATATTTATATCGAAACTAAAATCGAAGAAACTAAAGCTAATGTTGTGTTACTTGGCGGTGCCCATTTTCGAAACCTGACTCGAAGTTGGGGATGATTTGAATCACTGCAATCTCAATGACCTCGCCAAGAAATACTGTGAAAAATTCTTGTCGAAGATGGGACAAAGGAATCTGGTGGTGGCGTCATTTTTTGTTAATTACAGGAAAGTGCTTCATATTTCCTTGAAATGACTTAGTAAAGGAATTTGAAAAATAACTTATAATTGAAATGAAATTGAGTTTTTATTATTCAATATATTCTTTAAAGTTTCATATTTTATTACATGCTAGAAAATAAGAATTCTAACTAAAGTTTTATAATTATTCTTCATATATATTATAATATTGCATTGATTACAAAGTTCCATTTTGTCACATAGCTAGACAAGTTTATTAACATTCATCTATTGTGGAAATTCAAGAAGAAGTTAATAAAATATACAAATTGTGTTTGTACGTGTCTCCCATAAAATGATAGAGAATCATACATTGTCAATATAGATTAGAAAAAGTAACGAATGCTTTGTTGCAGATTCAATAAAGGAAAAGGAAGTGATTTTGGTGCAATTAAAAAAACTGAAGAATAACTCGATGAATAAAAACAATTGATGAACACCTTTCCAAACGTTTTATGGATGAAAACCCTGAGTATTTTAAGAGTATAGGGAGATCGAATGAAATATAGGAAAACTTGACTAAGAATTTATCCAAAATTGCCAAACAAAATTCCAACTCCCGTGGAAGTGGAAGCTCTTCTTACAAACAACTGCCTGCTTAATAACTTCTAATAAAATCAACCAATTGAAAAGCTTTATCCGATTAACTCAGTGGAGAGACTCAAACTAGCCTAGAAAAACCTCACGTGTGTTTAATTCATTACCAAAAATTGAAAGATGTTTAACAATCAAATATAAAAGTATTTTGAACTACATGTACCAAATGTAATAAGACCCCATATGTTTTGCTTCAGAGCAACCATGTAAGTGAAGAATTCATGAGCTCTTCCAATGGTTTGTTGTACTAGTCCATAATTGATGCCTTCATCCAAGTTGACTCTTACACTACTCTTCCATTCCACTTAACCAAATACTCCTCGTACTCTTTATCTTTGTTGTTATTGACAACTTTAACATCCAAAATGGCCTTCATTTCCTCTCTTTCTTTACAAAATTACTGATTTCAATATCCATTATTAGCATTATGAATGTGATCTATAAATTTGTTATGTTGAAGATGGGTAAGCTATCAATCCCGTCTGATAGCTCTATTTCATAGGATGCATTCGTTAAAATTTTTCTTAGAAGTTTACACGGTCTAATATTCTTGCAGTTCAATTTAATGAATGTTCAAATCTAGCAAATTTCCTTATGTAAATGTGCCAAAGCCAAATCTTCAACCTGAAAATTCTTTACCATTTGCTTGAGATCAACTTGTTTGTACATGCCTATGATACATTTCTCTAACTTCTCTTTCACTTGTTGATGAACCTCTTACATACTCTACATACTCCTCAACTTCAACACTTTTACTTCTCATCCTGAATGTTGGGCTCAGATTTGTGACACCTCATGGGGTGAAACAATACACTATTTGGAATGAGTTTTCACTTTATTTTGATTAAGGGGAAGTAGGAAAATTCAAGAAGTCTTAAGATTAAGTTCTATTGTTCACGTGTTTGTCTCTAACAAACATGTCAATAAATAACCATGACTCCTATTCTCCACCTCTTTTTTATCATCAATTTGTGAATGATACATTGAATTAAAGCTTGTCTTAGTATTCAATTACTTTAATAAAATACTTTGAAAATGAATATTAAAATTGATATCATATTCAAAACTATACTTCAAAATAATCAATACAATTTAACTATGTTATTGAAAACAAAATTTCAAAACTTCATATTTTAGGCCCATTCTTGTAAAAATTCACATATTACAAATACAAAAAGACTCCCATCTGGCCTTCTTTTCTCCACGGATCATATTCCTTAGACAAGAAAAAATGCCTACGAATATTCATTCAAGGAGTCCACACACCTCAAAAAATGTTGTGATTGAGGATCAATTTTGTATGGAGAGAGTGATGGTATTAATTTGTTGTTTGTACATGATTTTGATATGTTTCTCCAACTTT
Organism: Taxus chinensis; assembly: GCA_019776745.2. Lineage (NCBI taxonomy): Eukaryota > Viridiplantae > Streptophyta > Pinopsida > Cupressales > Taxaceae > Taxus > Taxus chinensis. Next base: position 121,608,371 of record CM034156.1, on the reverse strand, counting down.
TCTTTCGCTTGTTGACATGCCTCTTGCATACTCTACATACTCCTCAACATCAAGCATTTTACCACTCATCCTTGATGTCGCATAACATTGTAATACCTCTTAGGACGCAAGTATAGACTATTTAGAATGGGTTATCACTCTACTTATGCTAATTTAATTGCATGCAAACTCTTGAGATGAGTTAAGATTAAGTTCTATTGTTTGTGTTTGTCTCTAGAACAAGTAAGTCAACAAATTACCATGAATCTTATTCACCACCTCTATTTTACCATTAATTTGTAAATGACACCCTGAATTGAAATTCATCTTGGCACTCAATTGTTGTTGAGTTGTGGAGCTCAATTACTTCAGTTTAGCATGCTATATTAAATTTGTTAGAAAATACAGTAACTGACATCAGTTATGAAGGGACCGACATCGATCACCTATGACTGACATCGGTCAGGCAAGTAGGAACCGACATCGGTTAGGGATAACCGGTGTCGGTTACCTGTGTGTGAGTGTTTTATTTAACTCACGAGAATTAGATCTAATTTTAGTATTAAAGTAGATCTATTGATTGTAATTGCATGGCTAAGTGCCCTAAGTTTGTATAAGGTATTTATAAGCTAGAAAGCTAGGGTTAGAAGAGAGAGTTAGTGATTATTGTGAAAATAATTGTGAGAGAGAGAATTCTTGGAGAAGAAGGAGAAGCTTGAGAGAAAGAAAGTACTGTACATCGTGAGAGGTGTGGAAGATTGTAAATCTTCATTGTATATCTTCTGAAAGCTTTGGATAATAGATTGGCTTGTTTCTTGGTGGATGTAGCCCACACTGGGTGAACCACATTAAATCTGGTGTTGATTTATATATCTTGTTTTGTATATTTCTTCTGGTAGAATATCTACTTTTATTGCATGTATGCTTAGATCTGATATATTATCTATACAACCTTGTGCTAACCCCAACAACTGGTATCAGAGCTTTGTTTGAGGGTTTTATGTGTTGACATATTTACTCACAGAGGGTTTTCTGATTGAGTGGGAGCTATAACAATGGCAGAAGAAAAAAAATACAAGGTAGAGAAGTTTGACGACTGAAATTATCAATTATGGAAGATGCAGATTGAGGATTATCTGTATCAAAGAGATTTGTACTTACCATTGGATGAAAAGTCTAGACCTACGAAGATGACTGATGAAGAATGGAAGATTCTTGATAGAAAGGATTTGGGATCTATAAGATTGAGCTTGACAACATCTGTGGCTTCTAATATTACAGAAGTGACTTCTACGGTAGAGTTAATGAAATCTCTTGCTAATTTATATGAAAAACCTAGTGCTTCAAATAAAGTTTATTTGATGAAGAAACTATTTAGTTCTAAGATGCATGAAGGTGGATCTGCATCTAGTCATTTGAATGATTTCCGATCTATTGTAAATCAGTTAAAATCAGTTGATATTCCATTTGATGATGAAGTGAAAGCACTCTTATTCTTATGTTCTTTGCCTGATAGTTGGGATAACTTGGTAATGGTTGTTAGTAATACAACATCTGCTAATAATATTTTGAAGTTTGATGATGTGGTTAGTATAATCTTGAATGAAGAAATTCACAGGAAAAGTACAGAGGAATCATCATCTGGGAATGCTTTGAATGTAGAAAGCAGAGGCAGGTAAAAGGAGAGATCCAAGAGTAAGAATAATGGGAAATCAAAGTCAAGGAATGAAAGATCTAAATCCAGAGGTAAGGGAATTACCTGTTGGAATTGTGGAAAGAAAGGACATGCAAAGAAAGATTGTTGGTCAAAGGATAAAGAGAACCAACACCCAGACAAAGGTAAAGAGGTAAATATTGCAGCAGAGGTAATGCAAGATGCTCTTATTATTTCTTTGGATAATAGAATAGAATCATGGGTTTTAGATTCAGGAGCTTCTTTCCATGCAACCCCTAATAAGGGTTATTTTAGAAATTATGTCCAGGGAAATTTTGGGCATGTTTATTTGGGTGATGATGAACCTTGCAGTATTACTGGTAAAGGGGAAGTTCATCTAAAATTGTAGAATGGAAATACATGGGTATTGAAAGATGTGAGGCATGTGCCAAGCCTCAAGAGGAATCTTATTTCTGTAGGGAAACTAGGTGAAGCTGGTTGCATGGTTACATTCACAACAGACTCTTGGAAAGTCACCAAGGGTGCCTTTGTTGTGGCAAGAGGCAATAAGGTAGGAACATTATATTTATCTACCTGTGTTACTGATTCCTTTTCTGTGTTATCTACTTCAGATTCAGATGCATGCATGTGGCATAATCGGTTGGGCCATATGAGTAAAAAAGGAATGCAGATCTTAAAGGCTAAGGGTAAGTTATCAGATTTGAAAGATTTAGATCTTGATTTTTGTGAGCATTGTGTCTTTGGAAAGTAAAAGAGAGTGAGATTTCTCAAAGTTGGGGCAACTAAGAAGGAGCAGAAATTGGAGCTTGTACACTCAGATGTGTGGGGACCAGCCCAGGTAGCTTCTCATGGAGGATCCCAATATTATGTTACTTTCATTGATGATGCTACAAGAAAGGTATGGGTTTATTGTATTAAACATAAATATGATGTTTTTGAGACTTTTAAAAGATGGAAAACCTTTGTTGAGAATGAATCAAATTCAAAGTTAAAGTGCCTTAGATCTGAAAATGGTGGTGAATACTGTAGCAAATACTTTCAATGATTATTGTTCAGTGAATGGAATACATAGAGAAAGGATGGTTCCAAGAACACCACAAGAGAATGGTGTTGCAGAAAGAATGAACATGACAATCATGGAACATGCTAGAAGTATGAGGATACATGTTGGATTTCCCTTGCAGTTTTGGGTAGAAGCAGTTGATACAATGGTTTATTTGATTAACCATGGGCCTTCAAGTTCACTAGATGGAGGAATACCAGAGGAAGCTTGGACCGGAAAAGAGGTAGATCTTTCTTTTCTTAAATTTTTTGGTTCAGAAGCTTTTGTGCATATTGATAAGGAAAATAGGAAAAAGTTGGATGCAAAATCCAAGAGATGCACTTTCATTGGTTATGGATCTGGTGATTTTAGATTCCATTTTTGGGATTTAGAGAATTCTAAAATTATTAGGAGTCGTGACATTGAATGGAATGAAAAGAGAATGTACAGGGATCAAATTTTGGTACCCAAGGACGAACCGGTTGAGAAGTTTGTGAATGAAAATGAACTCTCAGATTTAAAACTCATACCTACAGGGTTACACAGTAACCGGTGTTGGTTGACCCCTGACCGACATCGGTCAGCTGAACCGGTATCGGTTACAGAAGATCCAAACTGACATTGGTTAGCAGAACTGGTTTCGGCTACAGGTGACCAACGTCGGTCACTGTTAGAATTGGAAACAAATGTCCAGGAGGTCCAGAATGAGCCTCTGGTACCCCAAACTTCTGTGAGAAGGTCACAAAGGGTAAGTAAACCTCTAGAAAGATTTACACCTTCTCTATCTTATTTATTATTGACTGATAATGGTGAACCAAAAAGTTTTGAAGAAGTAATGCAGGATGAGACCCACGTTCAGTGGGAGCATGACATGGATGAGGAGATGGACTCCTTGGAACAAAACCAGACTTGGGATTTGGTTAAGTTGCCAGAAGGTAAGAGGACATTACAAAACAAGTGGGTTTACAGGATCAAGGAAGAAGAGGGTGGACAAAAAAGGTACAAGGCAAGGCTTGTAGTAAAAGGATTTACACAGAAAGTAGGTATTGACTTTGGTGAAATATTTTCTCCTGTTGTTAAAATGACTTCCATACGTACTGTATTGAGTTTAGTTGTAGTAGATGATTTGCATTTAGAGAAACTAGATGTGAAGATGACTTTCCTTCATGGTGATTTGGATGAAGAGATTTATATGCAACAACCATCTTGGGTATGAAGTCAAGGGTAAGGAGAAATTAGTGTGCAGGTTGAAAAAGAGCCTATATGGGCTCAAGCAAGCTCCAAGGCAATGGTACATGAGGTTTGATAGTTTCATGCATGAGCATGGTTACTTGAGATGTGAATCTGACCATTGTGTTTATTTCAAGAAGCTTGAAAATGGAGCTATATTATTTTGTTACTGTATGTGGATGATATGCTTATTGCAGGATCTAGTATGCAGGACATTGGTGAGCTTAAGGGAAAGCTAGCTCACACATTTGCTATGAAGGATTTAGGAGTTGCAAAAAGAATCCTTGGCATGCAAATACACAGAGACAGGAAGAACAAGAAATTGTATTTGTCTCAGGAGGATTATATCTACAAGGTGTTAGAAAGGTTTAAAATGTAAAATTCAAAACCTGTAAGTACACCTATGGCTGGACACTTCAAATTGAGCAAAGATCAGTGTCCTTCATCACATGAGGAGGTCAAATACATGACACGAGTACCATATGCTTCAGCAGTTGGGAGTCTCATGTATGTTATGGTTTGTACCAGACCAGACATTGCACAGGTAGTGGGAGTTGTGAGTAGATTTATGGCCAATCTAGGTAAAGAGCATTGGAAAGTAGTCCAATGGATACTCAGGTATTTGAGAGGGACATCTAGCATGCAGTTATGCTATGGAGCTTTAGATATTTCTTTATGTGGCTATGTTGATTCAGATATGGCTAGATATTTGGATGGTAGAAGGAGCACTACTGGATATATTTTCACAGTAGGTGGGATGAAACTTAGCTGGATTTCGAGATTGCAGAAGGTTGTGGCTTTTTCTACTACAGAGGTAGAGTATGTTGCAGCTACAGAGGCTAGCAAAGAGATGATATGGATGAGAAGGTTCATGGAAGAGTTGGGAAAGGAGAAAGATGATTACAAATTGTTCAGTGATAGTTAGAGTGTAATTCATTTGGAAAAGAACTCAACGTTTCATTCTAGAATGAAACACATTCAGTTGAGGTATCACTTCATATGGAAGGTATTGGAGGATGGGCAGCTGAAACTGGAGAAGATTCATATGAGTGAAAACCCTGTGGATATGCTAACAAAGCCATTAGCAAAAGAGAAGTTGGAGATACACTCCACTTCTATTGGTCTTCGAGTTTGAGACTTGAAGAGGAAGAAACAAAGCTAAGGAAAGGATCCAAGAATGACGTTGTACATGTATAGTGTAGTAATTTATCTCCAAGTGGGAGATTGTTGAGTTGTGGAGCTCAATTACTTCAGTTTAGCATGCTATATTAAACTTGGTAGAAAACACAGTAACCGACATCGGTTATGAAGGGACCGACATTGGTCACCTATGACTGACATCGGTTAGACAAGTAGGAACCGACATCGCTTAGGGCTAACCGACATTAGTTACCTGTGTGTGAGTGTTTTATTTAACTCACATGAATTAGATCTAATTTTAGTATTAAAGTAGATCTATTGATTGTAATTTCATGGCTAAGTGCCCTAAGTTTGTATAAGGTATTTATAAGCTATGAAAGCTAGGGTTTAGAAGAGAGGATTTAGAGTTGATGATTATTGTGAAAATAATTGTGAGAGAGAGAATTCTTGGAGAAGAAGGAGAAGCTTGAGAGAAAGAAAGTACTGTACATCGTGAGAGGTGTGGAAGATTGTAAATCTTCATTGTATATCTTCTGAAAGCTTTGGATAATAGATTGACTTGTTTCTTGGTGGATGTAGCCCACACTGGGTGAACCACGTTAAATCTGGTGTTGATTTATATCTCTTGTTTTGTATATTTCTTCTGGTAGAATATCCACTTTTATTGCATGTATGCTTAGATCTGATATATTATCTGTACAACCTTGTGCTAACCCTAAAATATACCATTTTTAATCTATCAACAATAACACCCTCATTTAAAAAAAAAAATTAAAAATAAGACCCCACATATAAATGATGTTTTTATATAATCTTCACAACGATCTGTTTGTTTTTTTTTTTTGAGTGTGAGTACAAGGTATGTATGTACATATTTGAGGCATACATTTTACCCAAATTTTGCAGCTCTAATTTTGCACTTACTGACTCTAAAGTGAGAGATTAAATACAGTGAGAGTATGGAAAAATCACAAGAGAAAAGTTAGAATAATTGTAATTATATCTAAAAAAAACTTCACATTTTAGAAGGATGGCCCTCAAATATAACATGTATTTGGCCTTCCAAATAAGGTAGTTGAACTGTGGACGCTTCTTAACATGGACATTGTTTCGTCATTCAATGTTTATTCAATTATTTTTTGTGTTTAAATAATGAAAACAATATTTAATTTTTTTATATTTCAATATAAATAAAAACTTTAACAATACATGGTTAATTTTGTGTTATTTGAATATAAATGAAACAAATATTTTAGTAACTGTGCTCAATGTTAAATAATTATTTGTGCTATTTAATTGATAATCTGAATTCTATATGTCCTATAGATTGATATGCAAATGAACATACATGGACAAGACATATATCTCATCTTGTCTTGCGCTAGGCTCTCTTCTCTATGCTCGCCTATCCCATCTATATTAAGTAAGAATAAGGGGGGATATATAAACCAATGGATCATGAGAAGTCATTAACACCAACAATTATTTCCTCCTCCATTACTTCATTCTTCACGTATCCCCCTCCCTCGTTCTTAGTTACTCATCAAATGTGATGCACTCCTTTTAGCAGGAACTTGAAAAAGTCATAACTTGTGCTCTAGGTGTCTGTTTGAGTCCGTTTTTTTTAAACCACCTGTTTCGACAAGACGAACGCACCGGTCATTCATCCCTACTGGTTGGAGCACGTTTTAACATATTTTTGGGCACAAAATTTGTAATTTGAAGGCCAAAAATTAGGATCTAAGTTGTAATTTAGTTTTTTCCTATTTTAGGGCATTAGTAAATTTTAGTCTCTTAAATGCAAAGTAGGTTACAAAGTTGACAATTCCTCTAATTTAGGCATGTAGAAGACGCATGACAATTTTTGTGTCGTACGAATAAGCATCCACCACCTAGAGTAGATTTAATCAAATTTAGTTAGAGTTTGTTTGACAACTCGAGTTGGGAGTTGTTTTCCTATTTATGAAGCATTGTAATTTGTGATTCAATAACAAAGAAGAAGATTTATTTTCTTTGAGTTCAAGATATTTGCAGTGTATTGAGTTTGTGTTAAAGTTTGCTACATTATCTGGTATTAGAGCAAGTTCGAGTCTTGGTGAAAAAAAAAATAATGGTAGGAAGAGGAAGAGGAAGAGGAAGAGGGGGCGGAATTTCCTAGATGAATATAAACATGCAGTATTTGTAGAGGTAAGTTTCCGCGTATGCTGCAACTATAGCCTATAGAAGAAATAAAGGAGGAGATGAAACAAATGAAGATGAAGTTTGTGAAGAGGAGGAAGCACAAGGACCACCCTTAGATTTTGAAGACAGGATGATTCGAGAATTAGAAGGAAAGAATGATGGGATAAGAGTTGATGTTTCAGAATATGGTGGTAGCCTAAAACCAGAGGAGGTGATCGATTGGTTGACTAGCATGAGATTTTTTTTTTAGTGGAAGGCTATGTCAGAGCAAAAGAAGGTAAAATTTACATGCACGAAATTAAAAGGTCATGCTATGTTATGGTGGGATCATCTAAAAAAGGAACGGTCAAGAAAGGAGAAAAAATGATAAGGACCTGGATTAATATGGAAAAGAAGCTAAAAGACAAATTTCTCCCTGTGGATTATGCACAAACCCTTTTCAGGAGGTTTCAGAATCTCAGATAGAACTTAAAAACTGTGCAAGAATACATAAATGAGTTTTACAAGTTATCCACTCGTGTAGAGCATGAAGAAATTGAGGAACAAATGGTTGCAAGGTATGTAAATGGATTAAAATTTTCTATTCAAGATGAGCTAAGCATGCACAAGATCAAAAGCACAGAGGATGCCTATCAACTAGCTTTAAAGGCCGAAGAAAAGCAAAACCGTCGAAGTTTTAGGAGATCTCCTGGAATGAATAGAGGGACCTCATCCTCCTTTCGGGGACGAGATGGTTTCAGCCAAGGTAGAGGAGAACATCTGGAAACATGAAAAATGAAAAATCAAAAATGGGGATGAATTGGGAAATGAATGAACAACTAAAAACATAATGTCAGAGAACTAAAGGAAACAAACTATCCAAGTGGACCCCCACTTTCAAGGATAATCATGCCTTTCCCAAGAAATTGAGGAAGGGGTAGGGTTTATTTTAGGGGTGAATATTTGTGAATAGGTGAATATTAGGAATTTTTAAATTTTGAATTTGGAAAATTGTTTACTACCATATGATAGTGCGTTCACCAAAATTTTACGGGCGCTAAAACATTTTGAATATAATTTCTCCTTCTTGTTTCCACTAAGGGCCAAACAATGTTAGTATATTCACCTCCATGTTATAAAATACTATTATATATAGGATTGATTTTCCATAATATAGTAATATAATTTAATTTCAAAAAGTTGAAAGTATAAGCAAAAATGCATTTGAAAAAGCCAAAAGTATAAGCCAACTACCAAAATCCGAAGGAATAAGCGAAAGAGGTAAGAAAAAAGTGAACTGTCTGTCTGTCAAGTTTTTTTTGTAAAACTGTTACTGAATGAAAATATTAGTTTGAGTTGCCGTAAGGAAATGTGACTGCGTAATGTCGACCAGTAACAAGAACATGTTATCGGACGGTAATAGTTATTTGTGTTAATGTACAGTAACATTGTTTTGTATTTCCATTCGACAGTGTTTGTTTTACCATTCACTTGTATTCATTTGTGTTGTCATTCGATAGTGTTAGTTTATGTACCGCATGGTAGCATTAAGTTGTGTTGTTGTTCCGTAGTATGATCTTTATTTTTCATAATCTTGCATTTTTTTTTTACAGATCATTTTTGAAACTTCTATATTTTATCGCATGTGCAGACTTCAAAATCACCCATATGATGGTTTGTGTTACAAATGAGAAAAGAACTCAAGGAAAGAGAAAATGGGAAATGGAAATTTCAAAATATTTTAGTCAACCAATAGTAACCCCAGTGGCTAGAGGTAATTTTGACTCTTAATATGTTAATGTTACTCTATTTTTTTATTTACTTAGGAATTTTGTAAGTAAACCAATTTCTTTCAAATGCAAAAAACCCTAGCAATGATCTTACTCCAGATGAAATTCCCAATCAGTAGAGTAATTCAATTCAAATTGACAATATTGATAATCCCATTTACCATTCAACTCAAACTTCTGATAAACATTCTAGAAACACACATTAGAAACATAAGAGTGGGAAGTGGACTATATGAAGAACTTATAAATTTGAATGGTCAACCAAATATCTATTCATTTAACCTGTTGAACCATAAAATAGTACTGATACTCCTATAGAATGTAGATGTACTATATGTAGTTGGAAAATATGCAGAGACCAAAAAATGTAATTGAAGTTGGACACAATAGAGAAACATTGTGGGAAGGTATATGAGTCTAAAAAGTAAGATGATTCAACAATAATAAAAACAATTATATGGAAAAATGAGGAAAATTGTTTACATATGAGATATGCAAAAAAATATGAAAATCATCATAAATATCTTCAAGACCTAGTTGAGAAAGGTGGAACAATAAAGGCTAAATTTGAAAAAGCTACTGATGCAAGTCTTCAGGAAAAACTCATACAATTCAAAACAATATTTCACATTTTAAAAAAGGGTAGACCAATTTCAGATCTCATTGATTATAATATATTGTTTCAATATAATGGGTTTCCAAATATTCCAACAACACACTGGTCAAATACCAATGCATGGGAAATGGCAAAGTGTATGGGAGAAATTGAAATCACTGATTTGAGAGAGAAGGTAAATAATTAAATTTTTATCGCATTGTCAATTGATGAGGTCACAACAGTAGACAATACATCTTGGGTATGCATGCATGTCTACACTTTCAATTTCAATAACCATTTCAGGGAAAATCATCTACTAACTATGCAAAAAATGATGGAGAACTGCAATTCTGAGAACCTCTGCATTAAAAATTTGAAGGACATAACTGTATGAATGATCATTCAATCTCTACAAAGCTGATTTGTGTAGGAGATGATGGCATAACTGTCATGCAAGGTCACAAAAATGGACTTGGTATTTTCCTTCAAACAACCGTAGCCCTTTACATGATACTTATTCACTACATGGCTCACAAAATGAATCTAGATTACAAGATTGTAAGTAATTTTGAAAATGTTGCTAAATGGAGGAGCTTATACGGGACTTGCATTCATATATGTCAGGAAGTCCTAAAATATTTTTGGAGTTTCAGATATTTTCTATTGGAATAACAAATGGTAAAAAATTGCTAAAAGATGTTGACACAAGATGGATATCATTGTATGATCCAACTTGCTGATTTTTTGAGGAATACAGGTCCTTAATAGGGCATATGTTCAAGAATCATAGAGAAGTGGACAAGGATAAAGATATGTTGTATCGTTTGACAAATTTAGAGACATTATTAACTTTATGTGGTATTTTTACAATGCTGAAGGAAATAAACAACTTGGTGAAACATGCTCAGGAAAGATCCATATACATTGTTGATTTTATAAAATTAAGGAGACAAGTATGTATGATTTTGTATACCTTATATTCCACCCAAGATTTGGTTTTAGAAGCCAATTTTTAGTAGCTAGAAAGTTTTGATGGATACAAAATATCCCAACAACTATTTAAAGTTCAATATCAGAGGTCATCTTTATATTTCAGTTGATGGGAAAAATATTCCAATGCACACCTTCTACAGAGATCCTTATGTAATAGGTTCTGAAATTGAGGAAGTACTAGTCACATCCGTTATTTTTTATGCTCCAATTTATGATACATGGAAAAAATTGATGAAGATATCTAAAACATTATCTTATGAGATAAGAGAAAGTTTCAAAAATAGTGATCAGCATGAGGCCATGGGAGTTGTAAATCCCATTTTCTGGAATCTGATTATTGGTGAAGAATAAAGAGATACAAACTTTGGGAAATCCATGACTACACTTATGGAGAAATTTTACAAATATTTAGGTGTTAATGGAGGGGAATTGAATGGTATATTGGATAGAAAATTACTCATATCATAGTCACAACATTTTGCATTTACAATGACTAATCAATATCATACTATTGTTGAACCATCAGAAATGGGAGCTATCACACTATTGTGGAGAAAGATGTATCAGAGTAGCATTTTGAGAGAAAATATAAGTGAATACTTCAAACTATATGAACTCATACAGACAATGATTCTTGGGTTTGTTGAAGATGAAAGGGTATTTAGTGCACTTACATTTGTGAAATCAAAACTTGACAATAGATTAGACAAGAATTTTGAAACTTGTTTTAGACTCTATGTTGCAAGATATGGAGTGGAAACATTTCCATATGAAAGAGCACTAGATACATGGACATCTATTACATAGCGAAGAGTTGTTAATCAGATAACAAACAATGGAGTCTCTAATTATGGTGAAATTGACTTGGACTTTGTTGGACCAGAAACTGCAACAGATAAAATAAGTGATGAAGGACCATTAAGGATAGGGTTGTTTCAGCTACGAGATAGTATAAAGTATTCATTTTTTGAAATATATATTGTGACTCGATATTTTTTTCAATTTCATTTACATATATTGCACATATAATGTTTGGAATTTTTTTAAATCCTTTCTATATTTTTTTATAATGTTTGGAAATAACAAATGGTAGATAGTTGTGCAATCTCTAAACTAGATGATGTAATAAAATTAAAGTTCCTTACTAGGAAAGTATGTTCAATATTTGATTTCTCACCATCAATTCCATAGGCACACTTGTCTGCAAAGATATTATAATCCATATATCCCATCGTGATTATTAAGATTAATAAATAAAATAACAGTCTATATCCCATCATGATTATTGGAGATAATCTTTACATGATGAATCAACTATCAAGATTTGACATCAACATGCACATCCAAGTTTTAAATATTGAGTGCATACATGTTTGAAACTAAATTGAACAATGTAAATCTAGATTCCAAAATCCATGTATACTATTCATCAACTGTACAAACTTAAAAAAATAAAAAATACAAAAGTTTTCATTCTGGCACTTTGCACGCCGCCAATTGAAAAATTGGGGAACTCTAATGTTGTGAAATTCTACGTCCCCCTACTCATTCCAGGGAACACAATCCTCTTTCCCCTACCATAAGACAAAGGGGAGGTCAAAATGATGCAGTCCTTACGCGCTGAGCTAAAGCAATGGGGGTGGCCACGGCCATGGGTTGACTTTCAGATTGCATTTGCAAAATATTTGCAAGCATCAATACTTTAACAATATCAGATTCAATATGTTGATTCTTTAAATAACGAAGATAAATAAGTGAATAGTACAATAAATTCAAATTAATAAGAATGAAATCAATCAAGATTTCTTACACTGTGAATGTTGTAGTTCGTATTCAACTGACTGTGACACTAGGTGGAAGGGGGGCAGTGACACTGCAAAACTTGAATTTAGCAAAAACCAATTAAAAAGAACGATAAATTCCTAAAATAAATAAAATTTAATTCATTATTTATTAGTTTCTTAGTACCAGAACTTGAAGGGCTCGGGTGATGAAATGGTGCAGAATCAATCTTTTCTTGCTAAGCTATACATGTAGTGTCTGCACCAGTATGAGCAGACACTATGTGTCTCAGAGTCATTGATATGCCAGACAAGGTTGCACATTATGATGATGAAGTATGTCATTGTCAAGAATCAAAGATTCAGATTATCATTAGTCTGTAAAATAATTTAATAAAACTAAAATGATTATGCAATATGTATAAATTAAAACCTATATTTTGCATACTGGCAGTGTGCATTCTATCCTGACTGTAGGATTAGGATGAATCCATAGAACCACGCATCCGTTTGGCTTGTGTTATCCTTCTATGCTATTGGTTGCTAGTGACAACCAAAGAGTCATCTGCCATGGTGACATGAATTCGATTATTGTCACCAGACCCCTTAGGTCCAATAGGGTTATGTGCACAAACTACCACATTACGAAATTCCATTATTTTTCTTACTTTGGCTTGTTCAAAACAAAGTTACAAAATTATAGATTATATATTTATAGGAATTTATTTAAAGATGATTTTATTTTTGAAAAGAATAAAGATTAGATGCTTTTAAAACAAAATACTCACCAACTGTTGGTCTAGAGGAATTCCATGTTTATCCATCTTCTCGTGTAGAGCAGTTGGACATCTGTTGATTTCAGTCCGTAAAAACCCTTATAATATAAAGCAAGAACATAACAAGAACAAGAAATACCTGCAATAGGATTCAATCTGGCTCTAGCAAGGTCAGAATGAATCCTTGATGAAATAAATGTGCACCAATCGAATATAACACTAGAAATGGTTTGGATAAGCTAGTACAGTGCACACTGAGGAATGTTAGTGTATCTTCCCTATAACACGATTTGGGAATGGAAAAATTCTACCATTTGCAGGAGAATGGGGTCTTTAATAGATTATGTGTTAATCCCTCTTTTGGAGGGATTATGTTGGCTAGATTTTCTGTATAGCTGAAAACCTAGGCAGTCATGAGATAAATCTCCCTCATTTATCGGTGAGGCTCCCGTGTAATATTTTGTCAGTTATATATCATAATATCTATTTGTGGGTATTAATTTAACCATGTAGCTCATGAACCATAGCTATACGGTTCTATAGAAAGCAGGCGACTGTAAAAGAAACGAAAAATCTGCAGAAGAAGAAAATAATAGAAAATAGAAGAAAGTAGAGAGGATGTGCAACCCAAGCAATAGTTTACAGAGTTGATTGCATGCACATAGATTAAAACAAATAGATCATTAAGCACATAATTCAAAGCAAAGGAAACTTTCAGATCTAGATCTAAAATAACACAAAGTTTATGAATAGATCTAGAAAGAAAGTAAGCAGCAAAATGCACCGTTGACACAAAGTTCTCTGGAAATCTCTTATATATTCCTCTACTTGCAGAAATCAGGGGTTTTAGCTCAAATTCTGGAACACAAGAATGTTGATTACAAATTCCGATCCTTTAACCCGTAGGTTCTTCCTCTACTTATAACACGTAGAGGGGAAATTACAAATGGGAGACTATAACTAAACTAGATCATAAATAAGAAGTAAAGAAAACATCCGGAAATCATCTTCCTTTAATTCCAATCTTAGTGACAAGCATCAAGAGTTCAATTCAAAATTGTGCACATCTATCACTTAACTCAAAGAATCATTCCAAATAACTTAATGTAATGGTTTTCAAACCAATAACTTTTAAGTTTACAATTACATCCAGGGACATAAGAAATAAGAGAAGAAAGAAAAGAAGAAGGAAGATCTGCCAACTGTAACTTGTACACTTTATTTTTGTTTTGATACTGAATATACTTTTCGAACATATAGTTCATCGATTTCCCATCCGTTTTAGCCATAACTTCTTTATTTGTCTTGAACTGCATCAATCCTTCGTTTAAAACTTTGATGCCTGCTTCCACCTCCTTCAAACTAGCCCCAAACTTCTTAATGTCTGATTGCAACGTTACCAACTTACTGATTGAATTCATCGTGAAAGGCCTAACAACTTCATCAATCCTCTCTTGAATCATCAAAAGAGAGCCTTCCAGGGAATCATGCACTTTGTTGGGAATGGTCCTTTTGTATGAAGAAATGTACCTAACCACTTCCTCATTGGTGAAAGCAATTACATTGCTTGACAGTGACGATGCCATACCCTCGAGCACCTACATTATTTTAAACATAATTCTAAAGATCTCTAAGTGGAAAGAGACTGCGAATTCAAGCTGCTTCCCCTTTTCAACCGATCCACTAGGCACAATTCATTCTGTTAATCAAAACCTCCTTTGACAACTTATTTATCTCGACCAAAGTGCCGAGGTTACTTTTAGCCACTGTATTCATATCTACCCTGCTTGTCATCAGTTGCTTAAGCTGAACTAATGCATCCTTCATAACCTTTAGATGAATTGGCAATTCCCTGAGCTATACATAAGCTTGGCAAATGATCAGGCTCTTCCATTCATCAATAGATCTAACTTGGTTACCTGCATTTTCCACTTCCTGCATCAGATGATCACTCACCTGCTCATGTGCTGAAATTGGCTGAGAGAAAGGTTTGGCAATTAGCAATGATCTTGCACAACTGGGAAACCTGCTTTTGAAGTTCAACTTTTTCTGCCTTCTCTTTGTCAACCTTAAGGAATAAAGCATTTATTAGTGTCTACGTGTCTTGCTTTAATCCTTCGGTGGTAGTTTGACCTATTGACACCTTGGTTACTGATATATCTATTGTTGTAAGCTTACCTTTCTGCTTTCCCTCTTCTGGAACTGATACCTCAGTGAAATTTTTCCCTGATTCTTCAATAATCAACCTAGAAGTCACCTTAGCAACTTTAGATTTTCTATCTTTTCCGCCCAAACTCAGGAGTAGCTGCAAGTCATGTTCCTCCAGGTTGATCTCCTCTCTAGCTTTTGGGATTGACTATGAAGCCAACCACTTTGAGAAATTGATTCTCGAAGAATGAGAAGTCATTGAATGCACCACCATCCGTGTTCTAGTTCCTCTCCATCCGAGTTTGCTACAGTGTCATGATTGTGATCTTCTGAATTGTCCAAAGACAATGCCCTTTCAAACTATTCCATCTGTAACTTTAGCTTTTCTTCACGAAGAGGTGAAGATCAGAGTGGCTGAGGAGAAAAAAAAAATGTTGCTGGATTCAACGAAGCAATGACAAGATCTCCCTGAGGTTCAAAGGTAGGTGAAGTGTTGTGAGTTGACGCTGGAGAAGTTAGAACTAGCACCATAGCCATAGAAGTGTCCTTTTCTTGTGTCTGAGACTTCTTGTGCACTTTAAACTTTTCAGGACTTCTAATGATTTCACTTTTGTGCTTTCGTTTGATGGAGTCTCTTGCGCTAAGGTTTTCTGTGATCTGATTCATCAAAGCTTCATCAAGGCAATACCCCTTTGTTACCAACCATTTCGAGATGTTGACCAGAACCACGTCAGATCTTTCCTTGATTATGTGGCATCCACCAATGTTTTCCTGAAGAGTAGCTCTATCCCCTCCCATCTGATGATAAGTGTCAAGTAACATAAGCACATCATTTGTGAGATCTACTGGTATATGAGCTAATCCTTAATCAAACACTTGTTGCGCCGATAACCTGTTGAAGTCTTTCTTTCTGACTTCGTACTCGTTTTTGCACTTCATCCAGAAGTCTTCTAATGAAGGCACATGCGAGTACTCCTAGGAGATTGTCTTCTTTTCTACCCCATATGGATCGAAGTTCAGCCGTGCTAGGAAGAACTCATGCTCATACTCAGAAAAAATTTCAACTTCGATTCCTCTAGCCTTGTGGATGCTCTGGCAGCTATAATAGCCTACTGTGATCGGAGAGGAACCTGTAGACTTGTGCCGCTATGATTGTAGGTCACACATCTCCACGAGCTTCCTATACAACTCTATGATGACCCACTTGTCGCTTGGATATCTTTGCAACTTGATTGGTTCTCCCGAAAATTTGGTTACCCTGAGGTATGTGAAATATGCAAACTAGATGAAGATACAACCATGCTAGGATACATCTTCCCAAGCTTCTTTGCTCACCCTGTTGGTCTTCAAATCACTGTTCAATTTACAAATGAATCCATAGAAGAATCCATCGTTGACCACCTTGTAATCTTTATAGCATTTAGGGATTGTCAACTACGGGTAGCACTCAAAAATGGGATCCTTTGAGAGTATGCCCCGTCTATCCAGCTTGGAAAATATACCCTGCGAAGCTACTACGTATACCAGGTATGAAGTCATCTTGAAGCTGTATGTCTGCCTCACACTTAGGAACTGCTCACCGACATAATCATTGATGATCTCCACCCAATTGATTCTTGAATCATCTTTTTTGATCTCAATGGTTCTAATGAAGGCATACATCCATGAGCAGAAGTTATGAGTGTTAGCTTCTCCATTTATCCTGCATAGCAATTTGGCAATATCATCCACTTCCTGCACCAAATTGGATTGTGGAAGAGTCCTCGAGAACTTTGATGGAGACTTGGGATTCTTCATATATCTACTATTGATTATGCCCACACAGTCTGCTTTGTGCTTCTCCCATTTGTTGCCAACGTCCAACATGCTAATTGTAGTCACCACCTGTCGCGTTGGAATCTTTAGAAAATAATTGATAAATTGTGTATCTAGCTTGATTATTGTCTTTCCCACAACATCCTGAATTGTTCTGGATAGGAGATGGTATGACCTTACACACTCCATGAAAAATTCAGGAAACTGAGTTATGAATGGGAATGCTGAAGCTCGAATTATTCCACTACTTTTTATTGCCTGCATAACAGATGTCTTTCCAACCCTGGATCTGTCAATCAATTCAGAGAGGGGTTCGGGGCCTAAATCCATGTCATTGATATCAAAAAATCTAAAAGTAATGCATGATTATGTTGATCCTTCTCTTTCATCCCACTTCATCAAGGCCGAAGCAATCTTTATCTGAGAAACCTTTGTCTGAACTCTTTTTCTTTTGATCTTGCCGTAATTCTTTGCAATTAGTGTAGATCTAGTAATTTCTTCAGATTCGGAAGATATATTCAATGTACCTGACATTGATTTGAACTTCCTTTCACTTATATAAGCACCTGTAATGAATATTTGCAATTAATTCAGACAAAGATAGAATCCAGAGCATGAACACTTGATTTTTATCACAAAAATCTGCATATAAAGCCCGCTGCCCTAAAATTTGAGGTTTTGCTTGCATGCAAAGAAAGCATAAATATTTTCAACTTCACCTGAGCACTTATACCAACATGCAGATAATTAACAAGGCTTAAATCAAGCTCCTCCAACCCTAGGTGCCAAACTTTGAAGCTTTTCGGCAATGAAAAACACTTTTTGATGCAAAAATCCTCCTTCCTTGGGCACCAAAATTGTCCGGGCTGCAATCATTTGCAAAAATAATTAGTTACATCTTCACTATGGTAGCCCATGCTTATAACACTCTCAACATTCTATTTCTAATAATTTTCCACCATATTCTTGGCAATTAATTAATAAACAATGATGTTCATTCACCCAAATTGGGCACCTATTTTTGCATGCTACTGGCTGCCATTAAATAAATTTAATTTATTTATTTCTAGCATGCTACCTTCAGTTCACTTTGGCTTATCCTCATGCATTGACTTACTATTTATCCTGGGCACCAAAATTAGGCAAAACAACTATTAATAAATACCAGTAATATCATTGTTTAATCACCAAATGGGTCACACTTTTTGACATGAGTGAATTCTAAATTTAAAAAGTCAACTTCTGGTGGGAATTTTCACCCTGCCCCGCAACTCTAAAAATCCCTTCTTCCACTTAAGTGATTTACCATTCATCATGGGAATTTTTACCTTGCAAGGCAGGTAATAAATTCCCACATGCCTGCTGCTTCTAATTTTCCCATTGCAGCTTAAGTGACTTTCCAAAAAGTATGACTTGCATTAAAATTAGCCTCCTTTGAAAATGTGTGACTTGTTTGGGTGAACAAAACCTTATGATGGGAAAAGTTAGCCTGCTAGGTAGGCAGAAAATTCCCATTGGTGCTTTAAGTGATTTTTTCTTTATTTTATAATGGGAATTTTTACCCTGCAAGGCAGGTAAGAAATTTCCGCCTACCTGACGCCTCTAATTTTCCCATCGCAGCTTAAGTGACTTTGACTTCATGGGAATTTTCACCCTGTAAGGCAAGTAATAAATTACCACCTGCCTGCTACTACCAAAAATTCCATTGCAGCTTAAACCTATTCATTCCCAAAAAGTGTGACTTGTTTGGGAGAGGCTTTTTGTGCATGACTTCATCATTTTTGGTTAGAAGCTTGCATTTTGAGGCTGATTCCTTCTCGAGCTGTGTTGGTAGATGATCTCCAGATGCTTCGGGAAATTAAACAGACTATACTAGCAAAGAATTGACCTAGGGGAATTTCACAGAGAAACCAAGGAGAAAACTGAAGAAAAATGCAAAAGAAATAAATAAAAGTGAAAAATGTTGCCAAAAGTTGCAGACAAAGCTCAGGATTCATTTATGATGAAAATCCTATTGATATATGTGAATACTGACATGTGAAACTTCAATAGGGTTCAATTGGAGCACAATAAAAATTTTCCGCAGACAAAAATTGGCGAAGGAATAAAATGAGTTTGGGCATCTGGGTATTTGTCGAAATTGGCTCATATGATACACTAGGAATATCCTAACATAATTCAGACATCTTCTGGCAATAAAAACACAAAAAGGCCCGTTATTTTAAAAGAACAATTTTTTTTTAAGATGGGTGGTCCTAGATTTCAAGGTGAAATCTGGGGACACTAGATTATTAACCCCAACCTCAATAAATAGATCAAAATGAGACACTACAAATTTATTTTTCTCATCAGCTATAAGGGATTTGGTGGTTACATGAAATGCGTTTTGATGGGGTAGGCCTATTAGACGATGAATATCATCAAATGTTATTCTGATGAAAAATTGATGGGATGGTAATGCAACAGTGAAAGTGCCATAAGAACTATTATACGCTTGCATTAAATTATTTAATAACTTGTGTTCTGTCTAATACTGGGGCATGCAAATAAGTCCATAGAACTCTGAGCTACCAATCCAATTGGATTGACTGATTATTTGAGGGTCTTCTAGCAGTTGTAGTAACTACGGATACAAAATGTTTTGATAAACATAGGAAGTTGTTTTAATGGTCTTTTTTCTAGGTGCCATTATTCTTGAAATTTATTGAATCCTTGATGTTTTGATTCTTTGAAAAAAAGAGGTGTTGGCAAATGGTAGATACCTGTATACGAGGATCGTAGAAAAAATCTGGAAGTGGACAAGAAGGTTGGAGGATGGAGCTCTGAAAAAATCTCCCGGAGAAACCTACAAGTGAAAATGGGACAAAATGAGTGGGGATGGGTATATATATATATAGGCAAGGTAAGGGCAGTGGGCCATGACATGCAAATCGAGGCTGAAGACACGCGACATGGGGAAAGATGAATGGAAACAAAACCAAAAGCATTATCGGGTGATAACGACAATAAAAGGATGTGACCTATTATTGTTTGGGAATATAATCACAATGAAAAACGTCTACAAAACTATTTTTTTACCGGTTGGTAGCACATATATTAGTGTTTTTTAACCAGCCAGGAACACGTGTTTATGTTTTGTTGCCGACCGACCTAACACTTATATCATTATTTTGTTTCCAGCCGGTAATACATATGTCATTTTTTTGTTACTGACTGGTAACACGTGTCAGTATTTTGTTACCGACCGGTAACACATGTGTCAGTGTTGTCATTCGAGAGTGAGTGGGACATGTTATTGAATGGTAACCCATATGTTGTGTTGTCATTCAACGGTATTCCGTACATGCCAAATGGTAACATTATGTACTTGTCGACCTGTAATAGACCCAAAAAATGACATCCACCACTTGTGACTTTCAAAACACCTCCATTCGCCACCATCGTGAAACCCTCATTTCCTACATTTGCCACTTATGCGAATTGACTTTTTGTTAGATTTTCCACCCATTCTATAATAATTTTTTGGAGGGGGGTCTTAAAATGAACCCTGGAAAGGGGTCATACTTCATCGGGCCGATTAATGGATTTACAGAACAAAGGCATTTGGTGCTATCTGTGCAAAGGTAATATTTATAAAAGGACAAGTACTACAACGAAAGCTGGTTGTCTCTCGTATATATCATAGGTTTAGTTGTGTGTTTCCCTTTCCATTTGGTGTATTTCCCCTTTTTTTGGTGTGTGTCTTATTTTCTCTTGGTCGTGTTGTTGCTTGTACTACTTGTTTAATGTAGTGACTCTATGGCCCAATGGATAAGGCATTGGTCTAATCCTCCACGAGATTCCTGAGGTTTTTCATTACCCCTTATGGTCTAATGTCCCTGCACTAGAGCCAACTATTTTCATGCTAAATGTTTAACATGGAAAATTAAAAGTTTTGGTCATGACAACTAAGCCCACCATTTGAAAACCCTTCCCTGATCATTGTGAACCCTTCCTCTAGCCAACCCATCAACTCACGCTACCTCTCCAGGTCTGTTTCATCTTCATTGTGGCTAAAAATAATGTAATAAAATGGTTTTTTAAGTATGTTTCATGTGCAGGGGAATTGATCCAATTTGATTTCACAGTGTGACTAAGCTTTGTGGTAGAATAATTCTCTCTGAAGCATCAAATTGGCTATTTTTAGCCATATTGCAACATAAGGACACCCTCTGGAAGGTAACTGTGGGGAGTCAACACATATGGAGATTTTGTGGAAGAAAAATTAAGTGATCCAAGAAAATTTAGGGAAAATAATTGGAGGCATGTGATGTCAGGATCAATTCAAGTAAAACCAGGTCTTTTCGGGCACATGGAATGAAGGTTTCAATGGATAAATTCACCTTGTTCTGAAGGTTTCAAGAGTTTCAGGAAGAGTTGGGATCTCATCAAATATTCAATGGAAATATCTTGGAGTCCACTACATGGTGGATATATCATTTTTTTCTAACTCTGACTATTCTTCGTAATAGTCTGGGTCACTACCGCTACTCCTTTGTGCTAAAAGGGTGATTAGACCTGAAAAATAAATTGAAAGAAAAAAAATCTCTTGAAAATGGTTAGAATGAACTTAGAAGGTGTTTTTGAGTCAAAATAATATGATGTTTGGGCTCCAAACTCTAATTTTTGCTCCCGGGGCAGAAAAATAATCTTCATGTTCTATTCTTGCATTGGCAGGATGACATCAATATTCCTCATAAGCTTGAGCACACTTTTTCACCTCATTCATCCCTTGTCATTTTTCCCATGGTGCAAGGGGACAATAGGGACACCAAATTTCACCCCTTGTTATTGGTTGATTTTGCATCACTTAAGACATCACAACTTGTGTCCTCGATTCATTTTACAACTTCAAATCATGACCTCTTCACCCTTGGCACATTTTTTCATGCATGTTGTCCTTTGTCCCTTGTACCTTGGTGCAAAGGGAAATTATGGACACAAAAATGCTCCACCCCTCTTAGAAATATGTTTTTTTCACTTAAAATGATAACTTAGGTTGGTAGGAGGTTTGCAACTTGTGTTTTCAACTCACTTAGCCTCCTCCTCATGAGAAACTCCACCCATGGCACATTTTTTGATGCTTTATATCCTTTGTCCCTTGTCCCAACATCCAAGGGGATAAAGGGGACACAAAAGCATACCAATCTTAGGGAGATATCCTTGATCATGCGCGCAACCTCATCTAAGCTTCTAGAAGCTCATTTTCACCCCGTCTATCTCATTCACATGAAACCCCATGCTAAAACTTGTCTCAATATGGTGCAAATCATACTTTGGTATCCTTGTTATCACTATGCTTCAATTGTCCCCTATTTTTAGGGTACAACTCCACCTCAAACCTCCACTTTAACTAGGTTAAGCTTGGTTGAGTTAAAATGTGAGTTAAAGTGTAAATGAGAGAGAAATGGTTTAATATGACACTTAGCCATTTTTGATGTTTTTCAAATGTAACTTTTTCCTCGCAATCTATCTCTCATGCTGTTACATTGTTGGAAATGTGCCTGATACTTGATATGTTAGAAATGGAAAGTTATTCATAGCTTACAAATCCCTCACTGGATTTCCATGAAATGTTAACAATAGCTCCTTCTCAAAAAATCTCTTCAGATGATTCTAACCTTGCACCTAATGGTGGCCTACATTATTTTTTATAGATCGATCAAGTTTCCAGTTATAAAAAATTAATTTTCATATCTATGTAGTTTTGGCAATTGAAATCCTCTAAAAACTGGAACAAAGCATCCTTGTGAAATAACAAAACTTTTGAGACCACTCTCATTCCGTTCCAACACATGGAAGGCCCACTTATAAAAATAGTAAGTCTTACCAGGTTCCACAATCTATATATAGTAAGTCCTGGAAACATGTCATTTCCCGAGTTGTCTTCAATTATTGCATATCAAGAACACTAAAAATTACTAAGTTGAGACACTTACTAAAAATAGACATCATGGAATTAGAATTACTAAAAATCGTAGGTGTTGGGATTGTGGTAAAATTATTCATACTTAGTCGTCTCCATTTCCTCTCACTATCCTTTGTCACCATAGAGCTCAAACACTTAGGTGACGAGACAATTGCCACATTAAACAATGAGTATCATGATGTGGGTGAAAATGATGTAACAAACATAGAACCGAAGGGGTTGAAAACAAAAATGCTAAGTAAACACCATGCAGATGCAGAGAGGAATACATCCTCAATGGGATATTCAGAGTTGGTAGGGTCACGCTTGCAAGATTTGGTAGTTGCATCATAACTCAAACGGGAAAGGAATTACTCGTAGAATCCCAAAACTTGGTCTTGAGGTGAATTCCATATAACATGGTCATGGGAAAAATATTTCCAAGACTGTGTGTTTCACTTTATCCCAAAAATTATAGAAGGAGATTATCATGATTGAGTGATTCAAGAAGTTGTCATAGGTTCATACAATGAAAATCTTGTGGTGGAACTTGGTCAATGATTTGGAATGTGTCCACATCTCACATGAAGAGGAAGTTGCAATCACAATGCCTCAATTCAACAGAGAGGGAAATGTCAGAGGCTTCATTCTTGGAACATTTGTTCAACATCGATCGAAAACATGATCTTTATCAATGAAAGATCCCTCATCTTTGGATTATCACTCTCTCTTCTCTTCTTTCTCCTATTTCCCTATCCAACATTCTATTTCTTCATTGGAAATACAATTTTTGACTCTTTTTTCTTATTCACTTAAGTGGCCTTATTTTTCATTGTAAAATTTCCTTTATCAAAAATAAGAAAAGGACTTATTTTCATTCCTAGGGAACATTGAAAAGTCACATAGGGGGGGATGAAGAGACATCATTGTAAAGTTATAAATTGGGATAGCTTCTCCATTCCAAGGGGTGGTTGATATCTATTGTTCTCTTCCTACAAGAAAGAAGCTATTTCTTCTATTTTCATGTCTATGTTCGTCTACTTCCTAATTTTAACTTTGCAAGCATTATAATCTTGAATAACCAAGAAAGAGATCATATATTTGAGGAACACATCAATTTAACTTTGTGTCTTTGATTTGTTAATCTTACTATTACTTACATGGTTATTTTCTTCCTATTGGATGTGGACTTAATATGGTTAATGTTGGTGAAGTTTGTAAGTTCCTATTAACTACCTTAACCCTCTCTCCTTATATTTTTGTCTCCCATTCACCTCTCCCCAAGAAAATTCCTACCTTGTATTCATTACAAACAATTTTCCACATGTTTAGTGGAGTATTCTTGTGCAATCCCTAGCCTAATGGCCACCACAAATTTTACTTAAACCACATTCAATAAATGAGAGACTTCCATTCCTAAGAGGAGAGACCTAGTCCTAGAGCGTTGGTGAAAATCACTAATTCGCCCTTGCAAAAAATTATTTCGGCAACACAAGAGGAACAATAAGGCCTTCTAGCACAACATCCACTCTGAAAAATCCATGAAATGAAAAAATCAATATATAAGTAAGAAGAGGCTCTTCTCATACTATATTTATTGTGCTAACTATTTCGTTAGAGGAATGAAATAGAATGGGTATAAATTAGGTAATTTTCACATATGATTTATGATATAATTAGGCATGAAACTAAGAAGGAGCACATCCACACCATCTCCATCTTTAAGGTGCTTCCCCTTAAAGTGGAGGAGAACATCCACATAATCTCCTTAACATGGTATGACATTTTCAAGCTAAACAAGAAGGCCTTCTAGCACAATATCCACTATAAAAAGGCCATGAAATGAGAAAACTTAAGATACAAGGAAGAAGAGACTTGTCTCACACCATATTTGTTGTGCTAAATATTTTTTTGGGGGAATGAAATATAACTGGGTGTAAATTGGTTGATTTTTACATTTGATTTGTGGGAGAAATGGGCATGACATCGAGAAGAACCACATTCACAACATTTACTTCTTTAAGGTGTTTATCATCAGAGTGGAGGAACACATCAACATAATATCCTTGACATGGCAAGACACTTTCAATCGAAATAATAAGGATTTCTAACACATCAACTACTTTTACAAGACCACAAAATGAGAAAATTGAAGATATAAGGAAGAAGAGACTCTTCTCACACCATATTTGTTGTGCTAACTATTTCGCCAGAGGAAATAAATAGAATTGGGTGTAAATTGGGTGATTTTCATATTTTATTTGTGGGAGAATAAATTCATACTAGATCTGTGTATTAGAAAGAGAAAATTAACTTAAAGCATTTTCATAGCTATTAAAGGAATAAAAGGTTATTCTAGCAGCTGAAGTACACTACATCACATTACTACCATCTTGCATACATTATCTACTCTATAGTTATTCCACTATATTTGATCAAGAGACACAAGGGCACTCATAGGGGAATTATCGCATTCACACTTTCGCATACACCTATGAGAGCTACATGAGACTTGATTCCACTTGAGGGCATAAAGTGCAACACTTAGATTGGTTCAGTAGGGGTTGGCCACCAAGGGTGGTCTATTGTCACCACATAGTGATTTCTCCTTTTACTATCTAATGCTTTAATGAAGCATATTGTAGGTGTCTAGGGTTTCTACTTTGTTTCAGGTCATTATAGGTTGTGTGAACAAGAGCGATATACAACAAAGCATATTTATGTACAAGTTAATGGCATAAAAATTTATAGGATCTCACTTTATGAAGTTATAATATTGTACAATACCAATCATGACCATATAAAATAAGTGCAAAAATATAAATTAATTGTATGGTCATGCAAAAAGAACTTACCAGTTCCAATATTAGAAATGAAGAATCTTAAATCTTGTATCATCTTGTTTGCCTTGTCTTTGCATCCATATCTCCTTTGCTCCATTCTCTACAACTAAGTCTTAATCTCCTATTGTGTATTTGAGCTATCTTTCTATCACTTATCATTATTTCAAGTATTAAATTGTTATTCTAATTATGCATAATTAATTTTAAATTAATTAATTAAAAGTAACCTCCTTTAACAAACACTCACATCATCTATATATATATATTCACATTGCATTTACATTCATATATAGTTAGGATGTTAAAAACTACAAAATATATCATCAACACACAATTTTTTTTTGCAATTGTGGAACACCATATCTATTTATGTCACCCAATAACACATAATACTCACAACATCTATGGCCATGATCCATGTCAACACCTTTTATGAAACTATGAAATTTATTAGTACATAAAGGACTAAGTGGTGAAAGGTGGTTATTTTTTTCCCCATCTTCTTACTCTATGGAGCCCCCAAGGGTCTTTCAGAATAAATATAATAAGGTGAAAGTGGAATCCTCCCATCTTATAAGGTCTCAAATATTAGGGAAATGCCACAAGATTAAGTTGAAAAATGTTGAGACTAAAGCTCCCTAGGTCTTTATTAATGAGTCCAGTCAGGAAGAAGAAAATGAAGATGAGATTGTTGGGAAGAATTTTGTGGTGGGTGGAATTCATAAGGGTATGGTTTTTGGATGAAAATATTTCAAGGATGTTTAGGTTTCTATAGATAGATGCACAACTGAAGGGGTTGAGGGTTGGCAAGATAATGGAACAATAAATCACTTTGTGGTTTTCAATATGAGGAAGGTGTGGCTGGTCTATTAGGGAAGGAGGTGGTAGGGGTAAAAAATTTATTTTATGCTAAGAAAGAGATGAAGAAAAATATTTCTAGATTATATTTATTGTTATCTTCTCTGGGACTAGGTTTGGATCAATGGATAATGTGAACATGTCTATTCTAGCTAACATTTATGGCATCGATGTTGCATTCAGTACTAATCTAGGGAATTTGAAATATAAAGATGTTTCCAATGAGATTGTGGAGGACCACACCTCCTTCTTTGTTCCCCAATATGCGTTTGTTTCTACCTAGACCATTAGGTCTTTTGAGAATAATATTCTTATATTCAAAACAAAGGGGAGGGCGGGGGAGTTGGAGTGGGGAGCCTTTGTATGGTGGTATATAACATGTGTGATCATATAGGGGATAATTTTTGTTTATTTTTTTACATTGATATATTGTTATAAATAGGGTTAGTAGTGTAGAATGGGTCCCTAATAATAAGACTATGTAGTAGTAAATCCTAAAAAATAAGGGGTATTAAATTTAGAACCCCATGATCACACATGTTTTGGAAAACAATTCTTAAGTGACCCCCCATGTTCAAATCCAGGCTTTAATTGGTGGAACAAAATGTTAAAATGAAAAGAATATTGCAAACACACTTGAAGGATTTACTAGGTGGGTTTTGGGAGGAGATGGATAATTTAGGGGAAAAGGCTATGGTTCTTGTGTGCAAAATCTTGGATTAGAGAGATTTGGATGAAAAGATAATTACAAGCCTTCAGGAAAACCTCATTTTAGCTTGTGAAATTGACACCAAATTGTTTTTGTGTCACACCCCTCCTAGATTTTATATTCTCATTCTTCAAGAGGGTAGATGCAAGATAACGGGGGTGAAAATAAGTGGCTACTATTTTTCCTATATGTGAACTTGGAGAGATATTTAGGGGCACCTAGTCAAATAAATTTGTGATATTATAAGAAGATAAATTGTGACATTTAGAATCTAGTTTCTAAATATATAATTTTTTTAATACCCAGGTGAGATAAGTATGTGAAATTTATGCATTTGTAACAGTGACATGGTAAGTTTTTTGTGCAAATATAACAAAAATGCAAGTGTACGGACACACTTTTTTGAAGAAAATGAATAAATTTTTAAGTGAAATTTCATATAAGCCTTCAATAAATGTTGGAGATTGTCGAGAATTTTTTTGTCATAATAATTTTAAAACTCAAGAAAGTAGAAAAAATTAAAGTAGAAGTGTACAGACAACTTTTTGAGCTTAACTTCATATATATATATATATATTTGAATTGTAGTCAACGATGCATGTAGCTTTTTGGAATATAAATTTTGTAATGCATCGGTTAATTTTCAAAAAGTTATTAAACTATTAGTAACAATACATGAATGAATCATAATGAGTTATACTATGTAATAATTAAAAATACTAAGTTAACATGTAATTTTTTTTTAGAAACTATATTCTCTCCTCTATAAACCCATATTTTTAATATATATATATAATCTAACAAATATTTTGTTCCTACGAAGGCGAAAAATTATTTTAAACTATCTAAAAGCTTGAGAGAATATTTAAAGTTTTGAATGATTTCTAGATCTTGTTAGCATTATATTAGATTTCAACAAAGTGTTCCATGTTTAATGTGATGTTTGTGGGAAAACGTTGTGTTATTTAGAGTCAAGAGGGTAGACATATTACACATTTCAGTGAAAGATAAATCATTCCAAGAGGAATTATTTAATGTATGACCAAGAATTCTATGCAATTGTGTAAACTCTTAAGGAATCAGGATATTACTTTCTATAGAAATAGTTTGTTTTGTGCACATATCATCAAGCATCACAATTCATAAACAACCAAGGTATGTTGAAACAAAAGCATATGAAATGGGTTGAATTTGTTCAATGAACTTGTTATTTCGTGTTAAAATATAAAAGTGGGAAATCAAATAAAGTTGCAAATGTATTAGGTAGAATATATCAATTGTTGAATGATATGAGCGTCGAGGTGATATGATTTAACTCCATGAAAGAACTAGGAACTAAGAGAAAGTGAATTTCCAAGATGCATCATCAACATGCACAGAACCCAACCAATATAAGTAGAGCTCTATGGTTGGATTTCTTTTTGTAAGATGGATTATTGAACTCTAAGGACATTAAATGTGCAAGTAAGAAGGATCAATGCAAGATAATTTCTTAAAGAAGAAGCAAAGTGGTGGAATTTCTAGACATTTTGAAATGGAGAAGACATTGGTGCAACTGAATTAGATTTAGTATGATGATTGCAGATGGAGGGAAGTTTGTGCAAGGTTGTATAATTTTCCAACATGCCAATGGAAAAATATATAATTTGGGATTGTATCTCCACTCCCAATATTGAAAATAGCATGAGATGATATTATGAACGACATTGAACACTTGATTTACTAAAGACAAATCAGTACGACTCTATCTATTGCACCTTTGGCAACTGCTTATTGATACTCTATTTGGTCAAGTTTTATTTAATACTCTACTTAAGTAATTTTATTAGTTTATCAACTCTTTCTCCTTTCATCTTTGGTGTCAATAAAAATGAAAAGATGCATTTCGATTTCTAACAAATAGATTTTACTAGTATTTCATTGTTTATTCATCTTGTTGTCAATCGAATACATGGTAGAAAATCCATCACCAATATGGAAATATATATTTCGCAAAACTAAATTGTT
This sequence comes from Taxus chinensis, assembly GCA_019776745.2. Taxonomy (NCBI): domain Eukaryota; kingdom Viridiplantae; phylum Streptophyta; class Pinopsida; order Cupressales; family Taxaceae; genus Taxus; species Taxus chinensis. The sequence continues at coordinate 121,578,880 of CM034156.1, read as the reverse complement.
GTTAGCAAGACAATGAAAATTTGTTATCTTTTGTCACAAAAATATTTAGACCTAATAGACTAATAGTCCAATGCCCTTATATGTAAACAATTTATGAAAAATAATAGGGTTAACCACTTTTTTGTCAATACATATTTCGATGCCAATGTTATTTACAGCCTCAAATACAACAAAGCTCTACATGTCCTCTCGAAGAAGAGGAGATTCAAGTTATAGACTCGATGATCAAACCTACGTTCATTGGTTAATATGTACAAATGAGCAAAATCTAGTGGTGCCAAAACTTCTTCCATGACAAAATGACAAACTCAAACCTAAAATGATTAGTTTGAAAATGTAAATCCAGACCAAAATAAGTAAACTTGGGTGTTTGTTTGGCAAGGCACTTACAAATATTGATTTTGTATGATATTTTTTTAAGAAGAATTTTTAAAAGCTTGGTAGGTACGGAATAAACCTACTATACCAACTTTTATCCTCCCGTCTTTTGATGTTTGTATGTCGATCAGATGATACAATCTGATCAAGAATGACAATCAATCCCATAACAAAAGCTTGATCGTAGCGAGGCTGCACAATCACACTGAATACATCTCCTTCTAGTGTTATCTCTGAATTTACCTGTTTTCTTTTCATCTGTAAATATAAAATAACAATACATACCTTAGAATTTTGTCGCTGTGCCTATACCTCACATATATTTGCAATTGACAATAAAAATCAACTTTTCACCATTTTTTTTCTTTCAAAAATGCTTAGAGCTTTGCATTTATCAATGAATAAACAATACATAGATCGAAAAAATCATGAGATCAAAAGCAAACCTCAAAAACAATGTCGCCGGAGTTGTTGTATACAGTACAGGATCTCCTGGCATAAGATCCTTCAATCTTGTAATCAGGATGCCTCTTCTGTTTCGTTGAACCCACGAAAATTTCTGCTAAAACCTTCGTGGGAAGAAGAGAACGCCTTCTTACTATAAATAATGGCTTCTTCTGACCATTTGATTTATCTCCCAAGAACGCTTGCCATTCATTCTGCAGGCTAAGTCTCTGTCGTATCAAACAGAAAAGTCTGTTAATGAATGCATATATAATTGGGTTTCTTGCAGGATGAAATTTTGGCACAGTAGAGATTGTTGTTACATACCTTTCTTGTCACTGTGAGGAGAGAATTTCCCGCTGCATCCATGAGAACAAGCTCCTTGTTGAGGTCGGAACGGTAATTTTCAACTCTGAATGCCAGGTTCCCGCTTGGATGAAACACAGTGAAACCATTGCAGTTAAAGAGCAGGGATTTTTTCCACACAGTTAATGCCGTCACCCGCTCCATACAGAACTGATCCTCAATCAGGACATTTTCCGAGTGGTGTGGAATCCTTGGATGAATCTTAGCAGGCATATTCTTTTGGTCTGATCCAGAGAGAAAAGCAGAGCAGATGGGGTCTTCTTGTGTTTGGTACAGGTCGTTCAAAATGCTTTTATATTTGATTGCTGAATCCTATATTAAAGATTATAAAAAAAGGTTTGTATATAGTAGACATTAAATGAAAGGTGAAGTCGTTGATGGTTTCAAATAAAATTTATGTACATTATCTTCATTATAAAATTGATAAATGCACGATGTTTAAAGAAGAGTGTAGAGACAATGTTACTCCACCATAACATCTGAATCACTATAAGAATATGTAAGTTTATTTGAAGAGACACTACATATTAAATTAAATTATAAAATTGATAAATGGATTATGTTTAAATAAGAGTGTGAAAAGAAAACATATCTATTTTATAATAAGGACGTGGAGGAGACACAATGGCACACCCACGGCTATTTTCTTGATAGAATACACTGTCTAACATACATACCCCCATGAAGAATATGCATGCCCATGTATGGGTGGGTCCCGTGTCACATTATAGGCAGATTTATTTTTAATATATAAGTTTGACAATGGATAGCTGTATCTGTCTGGCTGCAACTCTGTCGGTATGAATGTACATTAGTGAACTGTTTTCAACAAATATAAAGGTGCTACATGTATACATGTGATGGGTGCATGGCATTTTTATGGACATAAATGCATTCTATGGAGAAAATAGACTTTGCCCAATACCACTACATTGTAAAATATGCTGCCTATAACATCATCTGAATCATAATAAAAATATACAAGTTTGAGTCTGAATCACAATAAGAATCTGCAATAAAAATGTACAAGCTTATTTGAAGAGACACTAGACAAAATAAAACAACAAATCTCTTTATCAAATACATAATAAAACAAAACCTATTACTCCTCTTATTCCCATAAACTACCTAGTAAGACTTCGACGGTTATTAAAGTTTTTAGTTTAAAATGTTGTTTTTATTATTCAAATACAAAACGACTGAAAAGAGAGAACGTGACCATTTTGTTGATTACAATGAACACTAAATAACCAAAAAATAATGTCCACGTTAAGAAGTATCCACCCACATATTCATATTTGGGGACCATTATGTAAAATGTGAAATATTGATATTTGAGAACCATTCTTGTAAAATGTGAAGTTTTGACTTACAAAGTTAGTCTAACTTTTGTCTTGGTTTTGCTTTACTCCCACTGTATTTGACCCACCATTAATTTGTTGAATAGAATATATGGCTTTGAAAATCATTAATTTGTTGAATAGAATATATGGCTGTGGAAATTATTAATTTGTTGTATATGATTGCTCTTTTTTCTATGAGTAAAAACATGCCTCGAATGTGTATATACATTGTACGTACTTTTTATGAACAACAAACAAGCGGCTCCAAAGGTATGGATTATAGTTGTGCATGACTTCTATAAAACCACCATTCACATTGTGGGGGGCGTTCCTAAACCTCAATCTTCGTTTTTGATAGATTTTTAAAAACGATACATTTCAATGCATTTAAGAAGACTATTGATATTATAAATGTTAACAAAATATTTTTAATAGAGTAATTAGATTGTATGAATTTAAGTAATTAAATTGTATGAATTATTTCGAAGTGTAAGCATAGATAGAGATATCGAGATTGTGGGCCAGTTTTAGAGAATTTTGTGAAAGAAATTGATTACGAAAATGAGTTTCAATTCAGTGTATCGATCACAAATTGATAGTAAAATAAATGCGTAGGTGAATAGGAGTTAAGGTACCTTGTTGACATGTTTCTTAGAGACAAATCCAAACAACAAGATTTGATCTTAACACATCGTGAGTTTGCTTACAATGTAATTAACAAAAGTTAAGTAGAAACACCAATCCAAATAGCGTGTGGTTGCATCCCAAGAGGTGTCACAAAGTTGCAGGACATCAAGGACTTGTGTGGGAAAAGTGTTGATGCTGAGGAATAGGCAAAATATGCTAGATGTGCATCAACAAGTGAAAGAGAAGTTGGAGAAATGTACCTTGGGGTACAAACAATAATAAGATCGAGTGAAGGGTAAAGAAATTTCAAGTTGGCGATAAGAATTTGGCTCATTTGTAGAAACAAATTATATACCCGATTGGAGTGAATAATAAATTGAAGTGCAAGAATATTGGACCATGAAAAATTCTAAGAAGATTTTCAACTAATGCATGTGAGATACAAATACTAGATGGGATTTATATCTCACTAATCTTCAATATAATAGATTCATATTGAACTTCCATGGGGACCAATCATCTCATGATGATAATAAAGATTGAAAACAATTGTTTTCTAAGGAAGAGAGAGGAGATTAAGGCCATTTTTTACTCTATAGTTGTCAAGAAGACTAAAGATAAATCATATGTGGAGTATTTGGTTAAGTGGAATGGAACAACACAATAAGAGTTAAGCTAGATGAAGGCATCTGATACATAAACGTACATCAAACCATTGAAAGATCTCATAAATTTTTCACTTACCCAAGGTGTTTAATGCAGAAGCATTCGAGGTGGTTCAAAATATTGCATCAACAAAAAATATATAGAAGTGTGTCTTCATTAACAAGTAAAATTTCTTTTTAGTACAATTAGTTTCAACCATTAAATAGGGATAAAAATGATTATTACCTAAAAGGTGATACATCTATCAGTTACTGCATAAGGTGACTATAACAGTCGGTATAAATTATTTGAAAATTGCAAAACCACCGCAAAAGCTGCAAACTTGTTGCTTTTTCTTAAACGACTATGGTGTTACTTCCCTACTGGTTTCACAATTATATGTATACCCTCCAGAGGCAATTTCACCCAATGGAATTTTCAAGATGGCAACAACAAACTAACGTGCTTGGTTTTTAAAGTTCGAGAGTTTTCCATGAATTTGGGGAATTCAAAGAGGCACTTCAAAGGTTGGAGGATAAAAAGATAAAAAATCCATTAATTCTATTTGTTGTTGATTAGAGAGAAGAGAGTGTTTGTTCATAGGGATAGGGAAAAAGAGAGTGACGTAGAAGCTAAGTCCATTGAGGGACTACATTTTAATGGTTCTTCCTCATGTTTCTAACAAAGATAAATAAACAAGTGAATTGTGTTGTGTTGTTTCAATATATTACATTTTCATTATTAAAAATTCAATATAAGTGTTCTCTACTGGCTTCTAGTCTTAAATTTATATTTGTGTCTGTATATGTGTTCATGGATAATAGTAGGATCCATGATTACATAGAGAATATGGTTTTTCATTTGACTTCATACCTTTTAATACATCAAATTATGAAATTTGACACCTAAATATCTGAGCAAAGATGAAAACCTTGTTCAACTCTAAAATTGCACCAAAATTCCACATACCAATCCTAACTAATTTAAAATTTGGCTATAACTTACTCACATCATCTATATACAACGCCATTTAAATTGAGATGAAATTATTATTTGAATCTATCAATTCACTAACAATATATTTAAAAAATGACAAATCTTAATATTTCAATAAAGGCTATGTTATTTCATCCCGTTGGAATAGAAACTCATGGTTGGAAAGCTCTCTTTATATTTCCCCTAATTTATTTTTAGCAAAGGAACTATTAAGCAATTGATTAATGAAGATATTTGAATTAAGGTAAAAAAAGGTGGGAGATTGGGAGCAAATAAGTCTAGGAAAGAAAGAGCATACACAAAAAATAATGAAAACATTGCTTCAACACCTTGAGAAACATAGAAGTAACTTGAGGTTTGCTAACCTTTTTAAAGTTATGAGTTGAGGATTATTATCAAGCTTTCAATTACTGTTGACAATGATAGGAAGTACATCTTGACGTACTTTGAAATAATTTCGGCCCATATAACATTTAAAATTTCACTTCTAATTGGTAGCAAGCCAAAGAATAATAGGGTAGGGTGTACCCCACACACACACGTAGATCTTTTAAAGGGTTAGTTTAATATTTCTTATAGCTAAAATTTGACCATATATATATATAATATAACTAGAAGTTGAACATGAAATATGCGATGGAAATGCTGAAGGGGATGCATGTAAGAAGTTATACTTGAAAAAGTGAAACATTAGAGGAGGAAGAGGGGGGATGCAGAAGGGGTTTGAAGGAGAAGTATAGGGGGGACCAATGCAAAACACTTCTTTCATATGACCGGGAACATATGAACCACACACTATTTTTGTCAATGGTTTGAAGGAGAAAAGGGGTCCAATGTGCAGGTCATTGAGGCAATGTACACTACCGACACTTGAAGTTACATAACCCCATCATTTGTGAGTTTGAAACTATATATGAAGTAGTCCCATACCGTACTATTTCATATTAGGGGTTGTACAATTCCATATAGGAGCATTTTCTAGTTTTAATCTTAAGAACAAAGCACTTCCTAGTTCTCATTATACCTTTTAGTCCATTTTTACACCCACATCATTTTTGTACCACTCTAATAAGCTAGTACTCATCCAATATTGAATTTTAAACTGTCATTTCCTTTTTTATCATCATTTATTTTATTAATAACTATATTCTAGATTGTATGGTTAATGTGGATTAATTTATCTACAATATCCTACTTGTAACATTCTTACTTCTAGTAATAAGCAAGGAAAGAAATCTTATCAAACCATTACCTATTTTATTTAGGGTGTAAGCATTTGGTGAACCTGAATTTTCATCTTATATAACCTCACCCTAAGGTTTCAGATTTCTCACTCTTCTAGGTTTTGCAATCAAATTTACTTCTGATTCCTATTTATTTCCATCCCCTAAATTAGGTTTTCCAAATTCCCCTTAGGATTCCATGTTTGGTTATCCTATTCAGGCCTCTTCTTAAGTTTTTCTAGCTGTCAAATCACCTTTCAATGCATATGTTTCTATTAATGAATCTATATTCAAATTCCTTGGAGATTTTTCTTTATTTTTGATAAACTAAATGAATACCTTTTTTGTCCTAAGTTTTTACATAAGTTTTAGAATTACAAATTTGCTATTTTTAGTGATAAGGGAACAATTATTTATTATTTATAATTATGATTTTTCTATCATATTGAGATTCTAAAATGCCTCTCTTGGTTTTGTAAAATTTGCATTATATTTTCATAAATAGTAATTTTATAAAAATTGGAAAATATCTTCTTCCTCTTTTTGTAAAAATCCCTTTTCGGTCTTATCCTCTATGGTCTCTTGCCTATCAACTTAACATTTGATACTTAATTCCTACTTTTTAATCTAGATTTTGTAGTGCCCACCGGATTTCTATCTCTTCCTAGGGATTGTTGACTCATTTGATTAGTTTGATTATTGCATATGAGACATTTTTATTTGATTTTGGTATATTTTTATTTGCACTTGCTATGATTATCATCCTATGGTCTATGACATTGTATTTAACAAGACACTTTTGAGACACTATATATGATATTCATGACATTGGTTATTTCATTCAGATTAGAGATGATGATACTTTGATCTTTTAGAATGATGGACTATGTTGCTATATGATATTCATTGTTGATCAGGATTTTGAGTTATATATTGTCGATATTGGATCATGCTTATATGTATCATTGGTAGAATAAATGTGGTGAAATTTTATTTAGCTGATATTGTATAGTCATATTTCATTACGATTTATATGGATATTTTATCATTTCGGGAAGATTTGAGGTTTTCCTTGAGTGTGCAGGATTTGCAGGAAACACCACTTGGTGAATGTGGGAATCAATGGTAGCACTACAAAAGATGCCTAAGCTATAATACTGAACCTTTTATCTCACCTTGTTTCTTTTGGCCATTGTTTGTAATTAGGAAAATTTTGGTTGACTCTTTCCTGTGATTTGATTTATTGATTTTTTCATGTTTTCTAACCTTGAGCAGCATGGTAAAATTTAATTTACTTCATTGCTCTCCTAATTTGGATTTCTTGTGCTAATAAAGTCATTTGGTATGTTTTTTGTTGTGGGGTGTCTTAGTGTTTTAAACTTGTTTAGGGATGTGTTTGGAAGTTGCTATGTAAGTTTGTGGGGGGTTATTTCCCCACCTTGATTCTTTTATTCAAACCCAAATCCAAAATTCAACCTTTAAGGGCATTTTTAAAGGCTTGTATTAAAAGGTAAAGGTCTCATTTACCTTAAAAATGGTCCATGGGACCTAACCTTTGGGTGGGGGAATCTTTTTGTGAACCCAAAAAACCTCTTCCTCACTCCACCCTATCATAAGTCACCAATATCTTTTCCTTGTCTCACATGGTTGGCTTTAGGATTTTGTGTGGGCTTTGCGGGCTAAGTGATATTTTTCCCCCTCTTGTATTTATTGTTTTGTGAATCATGGAAAGTGACTTGGGTGACATGGAGGTTTTTCTTAGTTTGTGGGGTGACACATGTCACCCTCCCAAGGGTTTGTGGCATTGAGAATTTTCCTAATTCTTGTTTGAATTTTGGTTTTTGGGGGATTTTTGGTGGAGAAATTTGGTGGGGAGCTTTGGGAGCTTGCGGAGACAAAGAGGTAAGAGCTTGTGGATTTGAGCTTGGAGTGTGAGGTAGGTCTCACACCTCTCTATATTTTGATTTAGATAACTTGTTTGTATGTATGTGGATGCTGATTCGCTATGGTTTTGATGTTGGGTTGATTTTTGGGATTATTGTGTGTTTGAGTTCTTGCTTTGTGTCGAAAATTTTATTTTGGTTTTCTTTTCTCCTCCACTCCATTTGGATGTGAATTTGGAGTGGGAATTGGGAATGAGTGGGGTATCCCTAATAGTTTCCTTTCAACCCTAAAATTAGACCCTATACATATCTTATATTTAAATATTTTTATTTCTTTTTCTCTATTTTTAAAATCAATCTAATCACGGAGACTTCGAATGCCTTGAGTTTACACAAAATCTACCTAAAAATATTAAATGCATATGCAACTCCTGCTCTTGTTAATCTTATAATTCCAACAAAGCTATCTACATCCATTTATTTATGAGTTTGTTGATGATGTTGAGCCTCCTCACATGCACATTAATATTTATTTGTTGAGAAAAAAGGAGGAAAATATAACAAAGAAATTTCCAACCTTGATTTTCTATTCCATGGGAATGAAATAACGCAACCTTTATTGAACTATAATGATTTTTCAAACTTATAGAGACTATTGATAGATTAAAATAACTTACTAGTTGAAGTTTAGAAACAAACATTTCATTTATAATTTATTTGGTGAATTACAAATTACAAAAAAAATTGACACAATATGATGGGAAATATTTTTAAAATGTATGTTTGAAATAAAAATTCCATCTCAACTTAGGATTATGGAAATTAATGATGTGAGTGAGTTATAGCCAAATTTAAACCCAACTGGGATTGGTATAAGGAAATTCATTGTGATTTTACAGTTCAAAAAAAATTTCATCCTTGTTAGGGTGATGCAATCACGGATAAGGAGCCAAATGAACAACCGCCTACTATGTGAAATGATGGATCCTAACACTCTGTTATGAACACACATAGATGCATGAACAAGACTTGAAGCCAATAGAGAACACTAGTATTGCATTTTGATAATGAAATTGTAAACTAAAACAACAAAACACAATTCACTTGTACAACACAACACATTGTACGTGTTTATTTATATATGTTACAAACATGAAGAAGAATCATACATGGGTATTCCCTCAATGGACTTAGGTTCTAAACTCTTTGCCTCTCTATCTATGTGAATAAGCACTCTTTTCTCTCTAACCAACATCACTTAATAGACATCAAATTATTTTCAATATCTTCTATAAACTTTGGATCACCTCCTCGAATTCCCCAAAATCATGAAAAACACTCAAATTTTAAAAAACCATGTGCATTATTCTATTACTATTATTTTGCAATTGTGCTACCCAATTTTACACTAAGGGAAGATTGATGGTTGCGAAATATCTAGAGTTACTCTATTTTCGCCTAAGATAGATTGACAATTTTGTAAACGTTGTAGGTGGTTTTGCAATCGTCGATGTGGTTTTGCAGTCAACTAATATAGAACAACAATTTCATAACTAGTCCATGTAATAACTAACAATTTCATTATCTACAGAGGAATAATCAACTTGATCTTTGTTTGATGACTGAAACTAACTGCACCAAAGATAACATTGACTTGTTCATGAAGACATGTTTCTATATGTTTTTGGTTGATGTGAGATTGTGAACCACCTTGAATGCTTCTACATTAAACACCTTGGGTATGTGAAAATTTGATGAGATCTTCCAATGGTTTGATGTACTTTCCCACATTATACGATGTTATTCTTCCCTTCCAATTGACCAAATAATCCACATACTCTTTATCGATGGTCTTCTTGATATGTTGATGGTGACTTTAGAGTCCAAAATGACCTCCATTTCTTCTCTCTTTCTTACAAATTTGTGTTGTTTTCAATCTTTATTATCATCATCAAGTGATTGTTCCTTATAAGAATGATACGAATTTGTTTCGTTGAAGATGGGCGAGATATCAATCACATCTTAAAGCTTTATCTCATAAGCATTTAAAGCAATTCTTCTTAGTATTTTGCATGGTTCAATATTCTTCCAAGCCAGTTTATTGTATGCTCCCATTGGGAACATTTCAATTTGCAAATGTGCCAAATGTAAATATCCAACTTAGAATTCTTTTAATCTTTGCACCTCAAGGTGAGGTATGTTTCTCTAGATTCTCTTTCACTTGTTGATGCACCTCTTGTATATACTCTACATATTGCACAACTTTAGCATTTTTCCCATTCGAATCCTTGATGCCCCGCGACTCTATGACACTACTCAGGGTGCAACCATACACTATTTGAAATAGGATTTACACTCCACTTCTTTTAATTCAATTGTAGGAAACACAAATTGTATTTAGATCAAGTCCTATTGTTTAAGTTTGGCTTCCTATAAACATGTTAGATAAATTACTATAACCCTTATTCACAACTTCTATTTTACCATCAATTTTAATAGATAATACTTCCACGAAACCTACTATATTTAAAAGAAGCAATCCATACACTTTAATTATTTCATTGAAAAATATATTTTTACCCAATATAACATCACTAATCTTCTCGGAGTCAATAAAGTATGCACAACACCCCCAAGTAAGGATGGTGGTTTTATAAAAACTATCAACAGCTGCAATCCATCCATAAGTTTGGAGCCACTCGTTTGTTCTTGTTAAAGAGGGAAGTACAATGTATGTACTGATTCGAGGCATGTTTGTAGGCACAAAAATATAAAATCCCAAACCCCATGTTTCTAGGCACAAATATATAAGATCCCAAACCCTATTTTTGCACTTAATGACCCTAGCGTGAGAAATAAAAAAACTCCTGTATTCTATTATATATTGTTGGCAAATACATTGGGAGTAAAGCAAAACCATTGGAGAAAGTCAGAACCTCACATTTTACAAGAATGGCTCTCAAATATCAACATGTATTTGACCTTCCAAATAAGGTCTCTAAACATGGACCTTTCACATATCTTAACGTAGACATTATTTTGGTGTTCGCTGTTCATTGTAATCAACAAAACAATGAAAACAACACTTTAAATTAAAAACTTTAATGATCGTCCAAGTCTTGCCGGCCAACAAGTGGTTAATCGTGTGTTATTTATATAAGAATAGAAGATTTTAATAATGTTTATGAGATCAGTAATTTATGTGACTAAGAATAATGTTTGTTTAATTGGATTTGTAAATTTTTTATTTCTAAAATTTGTTTTCTTATTTAGTTTTGTTTCTTCACTTAGTTTAAGGTGGTTAGGTTATTTATTTTCAATTTTATGTTATATGTGATTCATTTGATGCTCGACTCTGCTGGATCATTTATTATGTATTTTGATTTAAAAATTTGTTGTCTTGTCTCCTCAAACAAAATAGTTAGGTTGTTTATTTTTAAATTTCTAAGTTAATTGTTTTTGTTATACTTGATTTGGATATTACATTTGTTATGTAGGCAGCGTACTCCATGATATAATGTCATTCTATTTCCACAACTCCCTTCCTACAAAATAGACACCTCTCTTTTCTAACTCATTTTTAGACCGTATTTATATATCAATTTTACATATAAAAATAATGTGATCTATGGGCCATCAACATTTTTGCCATTCTGTTTGACATCTGGACGATTGTTCCATGTCCCATATAAATTTATATTGTTTAATATAATATTCAGCAGTCGAATACAAAAGCATCTTGAACTACCAAATACAACAAGGTCCCATCTGGTCTGCATTTCTCACCCTGGATCATATTCCTTAGACCCAAAAAAATGCCTGCTAAGATTCATCCAAGGATTCCACACCACTCGGAAAATGTCCTGATCGAGGATCAGTTCTGTATGGAGCGGGTGACGGCATTAACTGTGTGGAAAAAATCCCTGCTCTTTAACTGCAATGGTTTCACTGTGTTTCATCCAAGCGGGAACCTGGCATTCAGAGTTGAAAATTACCGTTCCGACCTCAACAAGGAGCTTGTTCTCATGGATGCAGCGGGAAATTCTCTCCTCACAGTGACAAGAAAGGTATGTAACAACAATCTCTACTGTGCCAAAATTTCATCCTGCAAGAAACCCAATCAATGCATTCATTAACAGACTTTTCTGTTTGATACGACAGAGACTTAGCCTGCAGAATGAATGGCAAGCGTTCTTGGGAGATAAATCAAATGGTCAGAAGCCATTATTTATTGTAAGAAGGTGTTCTCTGCTTCCCACAAAGGTTTTAGCAGAAATTTTCGTGGGTTCAGTGAAACAGAAGAGGCATCCCGATTATCGGATTGAAGGATGTTATGCCAAGAGATCCTGTACTGTATACAACAGCTCTGGGGACATTGTTTTTGAGGTTGGCTTTTGATCTCATGATTTTTTTCTATCTATTTATTGTTTATTGATTGTTAAATGCAAAGCTGTAGACATTTATTGAAAAAAACAATTGATGGAAAATTGATTGTTAAATGTATTGCTGTTTTTTAAATTTGCAGGTGAAAAGAAAAGAGGTGAACTCAGAGATAACACTGGGAGGAGAAGTATTCAGTGTAATCGTGCAGCCTGGCTATGATCAAGCATTTGTTATGGGGTTGATTGTAATTCTTGATCAGAGCGTATCATCATGTGATCGCCATACAAACATCAGAAGAGAGAAGGGAAGAGGTTGGAGTTGTGGCTTTAGTCTATGCCTAACAAACTTTTAAAAAAGTTGTAAAACAACTTTTTAAAAAATCATAAAAATTCGATGTTTCTAAGTGCTTTGTCAAGCACCCAAGTTTAGTATGTTTGTGTGGATATTGACAAACTAATTGATTAGTTTTGAGTTCGAATTTTCATTTTGGAAGAAGAGTTCACTTCACAAAATTGTGTATTTGTACATATTACTTCATCATCAAGTTTACAACTTTGCACACAAAAAGTCATGCTCGTCTAGGCGATATGTAAAGCTTTGTTGTATTTGAGATTGTAAATAACATTGACATCGACATCAACATGCACGATATGATTGACAGAACGCATTGACACAAGGGATCTAACCTTTTCCTTTTTCTTAAATTGAATACAAATAAAGGCATTGGAGTAATGATTTCCTACCTAAGGATTTTCATGATTGATGACAATAGAATTTCATTGGCTTCATGGCAACAATTTAATCTTGCAAAATGTCCATTGTCTTTTGACTTTCTACTATGTATCTTGATTAAAATAAGATAAATAGAAAATGATATACTATTATAACCTACCTACTGAAAATTCAAGTGTACCCTTTTCATTCTTATTGATGCCAACGATAAAAGGAAAAAAAATTGATGAACTAATAATATTGTTTCCATAGAGTATCAAATAAAACTTGACAAAATAGAGTATCAATTAGAAGTTATTGCCAAGAGTGTAGTGAATAGAGTCACTATCTTCTCTTTGGATAACCAAAGCAAAAAATCCATTGTCATGTTTTCTCGTGGTCTTTTCGATATTGGAAGTGGTTGTTACAATCTTATATTGTGACTTTCTCCCTTGGCATATTGGCAAATCCTACAACATTACACAGAATTTTGTACATTTGCACTTGACTTGGACCAATACTACCCATAATTTAGGTGCACTGGTGTCTGTTACATTCCAAAATGTCTAGCCATTCCACCTTTTTGCTTCTCCTTTATCAAGTTCTCCTACATTGATCTTGTGATGTGAACAACATCCATGTCCTCAGAACAATAATCCATTTTGCAAAAAGAGATCTAGTCATGGGGTTCTATCTATGTTGGTTGTGATCTATGCATGCTAAAAATGCATCTCAAAAGTTAAATTCCTCTTGGTATAATTCCTTTATGTGATAAAATCATATAAGCTATACTCTCATCTCATTCAACAAGTGACATTTGCTACTTAATGCATCTGTAACTCTATTTTATTTTTCATGATTCTACGCTTCGACAAGAATAATAGCTCTGAATAAATTCAACCCATTGAACATATGTTTTTGTTTCAACATACCTTGTTTATTTATGAGACTTTTCAAGAGACTTAGGAATGGCTATTTCTAGCCTTTCTAAGGCATGGTTCACACCCCCTAGAGTGAAGTTGCAAGACCAAATTCATCAGGAAGCAGTATTAAGGAGCTAGGAACATTGTGTAACCAATTTTGGATAGTTTCAAAGATTTAGGGACAAGTTCAGCAAAAATAGGTTTTTGAAGGTGAAGGAGCTTGGAGATCAAAACAACACCTGGGCTTCGGGAAGTGATTTTGAGATCTTTGGGATGATTTAGAGGTAAAAAAAAAATCATTGGAAAGGTATTTCAAATATCTAAGTGATGGTGGTTTCACTATTTTCACAAGAGATAAGCAATGCTTCACACAAATCATTTTCTGCATGTACAACTTGCGGTCCCAAGAAAAATTCTATTTTTGAGGGAGTTTCAGAAATAATCAAGACATGAGACCCATCCCAACCTTCTAAAAATTATCTTTTGAGTCAAAATTATATCAAGAAGTTCCAAAAATACCTCCGGATGCTCAAGATATGTCTCTAATGAGTTGCTCTCCAATGTACACTCTAGGAATTAGTCAATTTATTTGGGTGGACACATGTCACTTCCAGGCTCAAAGAACAATTTATTGTCCTAATTGTCCCAATCCCTTGGGGAAATTGGGACACAAAATTACGCCTAGCCCCAAGATAGCCTACTGGACCCTCATGTGACCCTGACGGAGCTCAAACAAGTCAGTTAAGCCCCCTTGCACCAATCTTAAGCACTCTTCGTCATCGAATGACCATCTGCCACTTTTCCTCACCAGGTGAGGGCACATTTTTTTGCACCATATGTCCCAATCCCTTGGGACACTTGGGACATAAAAATGCACCCAAGCCTAGCCCTCAGTTTTGTCATCCATGTGACCCAGTTCTAGCCCCCTGGTGTTTTTCGTTCACTTTCTCTCTCTCCTCCATCGACCAATCTCACAGTACCACTTGTCACAAGGAGGGTGATGATAATTTGTTTTCACAAAATTTATCAAACACTTGGGACACATGGGACACAAAATTGTGCTTAAGTCATTGAAGATGTAAAAAATCCACTTTTTACAAATTTCATAATTGCTTTTGTTGTTTCTTATCCGTGCGTACGATAACCTCACTGTCGGAAAGAACTTTAAATATCCATTTCCATTGCTTCCACATTTCCATTTATTCATTGAAAATTCATTCCAATAGGTCTACTGCTGCAATATCACACCAAAGGAGTGCCTTTTTAGTTGCTACCACGTCCATTTTTCACCAGAGGAACTCTGTGGCCAAAAACCTTGAAATCTTCATATCTCATACACCATAAATCATATGCTTCTTAAACTTTGACCATGTCTCTTCCTCCCAAAAACCTTCAAGCTGCAACAAATGTAAAATCCAATGGTGTCCCTGATTATTTACAGCAGAAAACTCTAAAAATCTTCCCTCTATTCTTCTTCTTCATTTTCCCAGTGATCTGGAAGGTGGATCAAGCTAAAAATGTGAGCATATGTTCCAGGTGAAAAACCTATCCCAGTGAAATTCTTTTCATCATGATCCGAGGTGGTGAAGAAAACTGTCAAAATCTCAATGATTCCATTAATGGCTGCCCTGGTAACTTTGTGCATGAAACCTATATCAGGAAAAGTTTTCATTTTTTATTTCCAAGCGTTCTGGTGGGTGAAGCATAGTGAAATGTGGAGCACGAGATCACGACTAAGAGCCGAATCTGAAAATATTGTCTCCGTCATAAACCGAGTCCATTTCTGTCACTTACTAAAAATAGCATATTCTATGCTTCCCCACATGTTAAGAATAGTAATTCCCCCAAATTACAAGTTTGAATCACCCAGGAAATTCAGAAATAGTGCAAAGAAGAAGACAGGGAAAAAATATCAATTTTCCCAAAATAGCAGTGATCTGAAAATCTGATCAAATTTTTTCTTCCCTTGACTATGGGCCCTTGTAGGCAATTAATTCTTTTACTGAATTCACCTCATTTAAGTAAATCAATTTTAAAATAATGCAACACAAAACTAAAATCACAGTGCACACAGGTTGATAATGGAGTTCGGCAGAATGCCTACGTCTTCGGGTTCATAAATTGAGCTGATTTATTATTCACTTCTAAATTTCAAATCTAGTATACAATCACAATTGAAGCTATAATAAACTTGATATCAGAAGAACATGAATCTCCTCCATGATCACCGAGTGATAATTCTGCGGCTTATGTAGTAGATCCGATCTCCAATGATGTATGAATAACAAGAACCTCCTCCATGACCACCAAGTGATAATACCCTGGCTTATGAAGTAGGTCCGATTTTCTATGAGAGATGCCCTTTGGCTCCAAAGTTAGAATCCAAGCTCTGCAAGTTTTTGGTGAGTTAATAATAACGCTCGTATTCCATATGACCCCAACGCCTCCGTTGTATGGTGTCAAGTCTTTGGATATGATCAGACAACAGGGATGATCCTTCATTCTACTATGCAGAGCTATGACTGATCCAATGTCTATTGTTGATGCTGAAATCCTTCCATTCTATTGTATGATAACATGAACGCTACACAGGGCTAAGTGGATCAATGTCACCAATGAGTTCGATAGTGAATATGACCCTCCTTTGAAGCAAACAATCTGACGATACATCCAACATACTAAGGATCTAAGCTATAGTGTTTCTCTTATGCTTCGTCACGTCCCTCAGCTCCACATCGTCTCTGGGATCCAACACAAGAAGAAGGCATAAATTTAGCTTTTTGCACTGTTCGGTGAGTAAATAGTTACTCCCACAATATTTACATGTGCCTATTAAATAATAGGACTTAATTTCATCTTGCCGATAATAATAATCGGTCCTCAATGAATAATGAAGATGATGCCTAAATTAGTACAATATAGGACATATATATCCTTATGCTTATATTAATACGATATATTTCATATAATAACATATTGTCTATAATAGCACAATATAGGACTTTCATATTTTTTCTCCAAAATTTTTCCATAAAATACTTTTGAACTTCTTATCGGCATTTCACCTTTCATCCTCTATGCTCAAATTGGCTTGGGAGAGCTTCGAATGGAGGAAGCTTCATAGTATAAAACCTATATAATATGTCATCTTTTTAAATGCCAAAAATATGCCCTTATTTATCTCCATAAGGCATAATTTCTTCACAATTTTCCTCTTAAACCTTCATTGCTACTCGTGAGGAGCTTCAGTCCTTTCTCATTGGAATTTTCCTTTGAGAGGATCCTTGTGTTGTTGAAATGGAGTGGGGGAGGGCCTTATATAGGCTTTGGCAAACCCAACTCTTCATTGGTTCATATACTTATCAGCCAGCTATATCCCAACCAACTCGTTTGGCCAAGTTGGTTGGCCGGTCGATGATAAGGGGGAGGTCACAGGATTGACTCCCCCGCTTCCTTTTTGGGTTGGCCATTGAATGAATCCCTGACCGATTTGTTGTGACCTGGTGCCTCCCAAATGCCACATTCCCTACTCTATGACGTCATCCATGTCACTTCGACCTACGATCAACACCTCCATTGATACCACACCCATGACACTGCACTTTTCATTTCCATGTCCTCTGCACTGGTGTCATGTGTCCATGTCATTGCCCGCCACGTGGCACTTGTCACTCGGCCATATGGATTATTTTCCCCACCGGCGTTTCTACATCAATGTGGATTATCCCACATTCATTATGGATATGGAAGAGAAGGGATTTATATAGCCCGTTAGGATATATGGTTATTCTGGCTTAGGCCATGAATCCTCACTTTTTTTGGCCGATGTATGTCTCACCTTAGCTCAGTTAATGGCTCACTGAACTCCACTACACAACATTGAGGTGGCTCGCTGAATAACTCACCATCTAGCTCATTAATCAAGCTCATCCAATGTCACTTGGTTCAATTGAGCTCGAGGTTGATGTGGCAATGTAGGCAATGTGGTGGCAAGCCACGTGGTGGCCTAAGGACCCACCACGTGGCAATTGTTTTCCATCAATTGATGAAGATGATGATATTCGAGTGTCAAATACCAGAGGTTTTAAACATCGACCCTAACTTATCACCTTCACCCTATTTTTACTTTTTCCACTTGTCATGAATTTCTAGTTGACCCTGTCTCATCCTAGGGTTGACTCAACTTTGACTAGCCACTAAACTTCACATACGGGCTCTGTTTAGCATGCATTCTTGTAGTCGTTAGAAATCTATCAAAGTCAATTTCCACACCATGACAATCCTGGGGGATTTGGGGAAATTTTGTCCTTCGTAATGTCCTCTGGATCACACCTCCCCACTGGGAAGGATTTTTATCCCAAAAATATTCTATTTTCCACTCCTTGGATCATGAACCCTATCACTAACTGTGGAGAGATTTCCGTAGGTGATACCATAGTCTCCAAATTGCTACTTCTCTAATAATATATTTGGTTTCATCTTTGGGACATGTGGCACTTGGGCTCACTACCTTCTACTGTACCACTCTTGATGCCAAATCAGGATGAATAATCTTCGTCTGGTCTTTGAGGACTTCATGTAGAGCTTGGATTACTAATGTTGAAAGCAAACACTAGGCATGATAAACCTGTTGTATAGTGCCTACTTACTTGGTGGCTTCAGCTCCCTATTATCTACTCCACATGATCAATCTCTTTGCAAAGTATGACACTGGTTTCTTGTTGTGCCTAGACAACTTAGTCAATAAGAAAATTTGATATACTACAACAATTTTTTTCCCTTGCAAGAGGGTCTTATAATTACAAATATATCAATACAAATAATACCCAAATTTTGTCAGAGATTCAAACCTGTCTTGTAGCTCTTGCTTTTGCTTCCACGAGATGTAGACGTTTCCTCGATTGATAATCCTTCTCTAGGCTATAGTGTGAATTGGTACATGTCCATCTCATTGATACTGTTGTGAAACCCTATTTCTCGATATCAACTTGCTCGGAGGTTAACAAGCTTATAGGCGCAATACATGCTCTGATACCAAACTTGATCCAAAAATCCAGACAATTGTTTTTTCCTTGACCATAGACCCTTATAGGCAATTAATTATTTTACCGAATTCACCTCGTTTGAGTAAATCAACTTTAAAAGAATACAATGAAAAACCATAATCATAGTGCAAACAGGTTGATAACAAAGTTCGACAGAATGCCTACATCTCCGGGTTCATAAATTGAATTGATTTATTATTCACTTCTAAATTGCAACTCTAATACAAAATCACAATTGAAGCTATAATAAACATGATATCTAGAAGAACAAGAACCTCCTTCATGATTACACTGAGTGATAATACCATGGCTTATGCAACAAATATGATCTCTAATGATGCCAAAATAACAATGAATCTCCTCCATGATCCACCGATTGATATTAACTTCGGCTTATGCAGAAGATCCAATCTCCAATGGGAAATATCATTTGGCTCTAAATTCAAAATCCAAGTGCTCCAAAACTTTTCGGTGAGTTGATAATAACTCTCATATTCCATATGACCCCAACGCCTCCATTGTTCAATGTCTAAGTCTTTGGATATGATCAAACAACAAAGATGTTCCTTCACTCTACTATGTAGAGCTATGACTCATATCAATGTTTGTTGTTGATGATGACCTCCTTTCACTCTGTTGCATACGGTAAAATGGCCGCTACATAGGGATAACTGGCATCAAATTTCACCAACAAGATTAATAGTGAATATGACCCTCTTCTAAAGCAAAGTATCTAATGATACGTCCAACGTACTAAGGATTTGAGATCTAGCGCTTCTCTTATGATTCGTCATGTCCCTCGGTTCCACGGCGTCTCCGAGCTCCAACATGAGAATAAGGCACAAATTTGGCCTTTTACACTGTTCGGTGAGTAAATAGTAACTCCCACAATATTTACATGTGCCTATTAAATAATAGGACTTAATTTCATCTTGCCAGTAATAATAATTAGTCCTCGGTGAATAACGAAGATGATGCCTATATTAGTACGATATAGGACAATATCTCCTTATGCCTATATTAATACGATATAGGTCATAAAATAACATAATGCCTATAATAGTACAATATAAGTCTTACATATTTTTTTCCTCCATAATATTGCATTCATTGGCATTTCGCATTCTCCTCCTGCTTGGACTAGCTTGGGAGAGCTTCGGATGGAGGAAGATTCATATATAATGCCTATATAAATATAGAACTTACATATTTAAATCCAAAATATGCCCTTGTATATTTTAAGGATTAATTTCTTAGAACTCTCTTAAAACTTCTTACTCCTAAGCTTTGACCTTCACATTAGAATAAAGAGAGGAACTTGTGTTGTTGAAATGGAGTGTGGGAGAGCCCTATATAGGCTTTGGCAGACCCAAACTTCGGGGTCGTATACCTGATCAACCAGTTCATATCTTAACCAACTCGTTGGTTGAGTTGGTTTATCCGATGCGATGATAGGGGGTAGGTCACGAGATCGACTCCCTAGCTTCCTTTTTTTGGGTTGGTTGTTGAACGACCCTCGGCCATTATGAACTTGACCACCATGTGCCCGCTCTGCACCCATCCACGTCGGTTCCTCTGTTGTCTCCATTGCACCCGCCTGTCACCTTTCAACCCCCATCTGTTACCTCATGCCCATGTGTGCCCTCCACATGGGCTTTTCAATTGGAGGGATTATTTTTCCCACCGGCCTTATCCACTTCAATGTGGATTATCCCACATATGTAGTGTTACCTATGCTAAAGGGCTTTATATAGCCCGCAGTGGATACATATTGTTGTGGCTTAGGCCATGATCCCCACTTTTGTTGGCCAATGCATATCTTTTAACTCGCCCAATGACTCACAAAGTTGGGTGTACAACTCACCCTTGCATAACTCGAGCTCAGTCCTTCAACTCGTCCCGTGGCTCAATGAATAGTTTCTAATGTGGCAATAGACCAATGTGGCTATATGGTGGTAGGCAATGGTGTCCTGAGGACCCACCACGTGGAATTTATTTTATGTTGACGAAGACGACTATAGTTGAGTGTCAAAGGAAGTTTTAAACATCGAAATGTCCATGATTTTTTCCACTTGTCATGACTTGCCAGTTGACCCAACTTTGACCAGCCACATTTTCAATTGCGTACAGGCTTTGTTTTCTACAGTATTGTAGGTGTCGGAAAGCTATCGAAGTCAATTTATGCATCGTGACAATATTGGGGGATTTAGGGAAATTTTGTCCTTCAAAATGTTCTCCAGATCAAATAGGTTGGGAAAAAACAACCTGTTAAAAATAACAAGTTGCTAAAAATAGAAACACATCATCAAAAGAAGAGGATGGAGTGTGCTAAAGGTTCAAAAGGTCAATTTGGAGCAAAATAGATGATATGCCCTGAAATAACAAGTCCCGGTCCTACCTGCTAAAAATATAAAGTCTTCATTCTGGGTGTAGAATGTTACAAATGGCTCCATTCTCACTCATATTTCCACTTTTTGGACTCCCCAAAGGGTAATGGTATGAATTCATAGTTAAAAAATAGAAATAAGAACTTCATAAAGGTCCTAAAAGCATCATCTTGAGCTCAACAATGTCCAAAAGCAAGGTAGAGCATCGCAAGGTGCAACTGGTGTATTCATCTCCATCTCTCGATAACTTGGGTGATTTGAGATAAGTTGGTCGAGGTAAGCTCAATGAGCTAAGGATTTTAATCGATCAATTATCGAGGAAGATCATCGTGAGTAGTTACTGTGTCCATCCTGAGCTCACATTAGGAGGTCTCTGGACTGATTTTAGAAACTCCTTCGGTGGTTCGAGGTGTCAATTTATCATGTACAATGGGAAGCATATGATCATCTTCGGTAAGTTCTTCATTAAAATATGAGGCATACCCATTCATACTATGGAGCATTATCCCCCTTATATCTTCATTCTTCCTCCTCTTCTCTCCCCCCTTTTCTAATCCTTCATTGTGAGAAATCGTGACATTTGTCCTATTCATTAAGGTGACTATAGTCTAAAATGTAATAATTTTCCCTTAATTAATAAAAGGGTACTTAATTTTCTTTCTAGGAATGTCAAAGGTCATAGGTTGTGTTGGTGCCATTTTTGAGCTTGCACCATGTTGCCCTAAATTTTCAAATCTATATCTGCTCAAAAAATGTTTTATTCTTTGATTTGATGGTCTATAATTCTTCCCCTCCAGTTGAAATGCTTTAAAAATGCTCACAAACTTGTTGTTTTGCCCTAATTTGAAATAATAATCCAAGTTTGCCATTTTCTATGCCCTAGTTTTTCCAATTTTGCGAGCTATGGTGCAGCTTCCATATGTGCCAGATGCATGGAAAAATTGGAATTGATCAAATGGTGGCCTGTTTGTATTTGAAAGATCCAACAGGGGCACTCCATTAGGACCCTGTGGTAAAAAACATAGTTCAATTGATCTCAAATAGAGAAGAAATTTGTCATGAGAAGGGGAAATGGAGTGAGAATGGAGGTAGGCAGAAAATGAATTTTGTGACGTTTTGACAATCATACAGGGGTCATTTGCCCGTCACACATTAATCCTCAGAAAGTTCATTTACAACGTGGCGGGTTTTCATAGTCAGAAGAAAAACAAAATGGGGATAGTGATGTAACTTTTCATGACTGAATGAAACTCATTGGTTGACAAATGGGGCAACCAATTGGGCCTCAATAAAAGAGGAAAAAATTCCTTCTTTTCCATTATCTGAATACTTAAGCAGAGTTTCTGATTGGCAGGGGGATGCTGGGTGGTCGGATTCCATTGGAATTTTTAGATTTTAGGGAGCAAAGAAGATTTAGAAGTCAAAAAATGGTCTGTTTTCCCACAACTTTTCCGAGGTGTAGAGCACTCTGGTCCTTTTGAAGATCAATCAGGGGGAGGACCGGGCTCAAAATGATGGACTTAGAAGCCATTTAGCTATACTTTTCAAGAAAATGTTACAACTTCACAAATCCTCAATGCCTTTTCAAATTCGCTCTATTGTGAAGAAAAAGCTCATGGCGGGTTAAAAACTAGATCCTGCAGGAGACGCAGATCGTTACAGGTTCGATTTGCCAGTTTGGAAGATATAGACCATATTAGGGTAAAATTTTGGAGCATGGCCTCTAAATAGCGAATCATCGAGGTTGTCCACATGGTAAGGAAGAGATTGGAGTGAGTACGGTCTGCGAAGCCAAAGTTGAGAATTTTCTGATTAGCTTAGAGATCTGAGCAAAAATGGAACAAATTAAGCCCCCACCCCCGCTTTGACTTTTCAACTTAGACATGTGGCTGCTTGGCTGATTGGACAATGCGGGTCGGTGGGCCGGCTTTTCTCAGGAGGGGATTTTAACATTTTTTGGAAAAAAGGACTCAAAATCAATCAATTTCCTCCACCGGCCCGCTCTCCCACTTTGAATTTTCAATGGAGGGCTTCACCTGGTGAAGGCATTTTCCTTATGCGGCTCGACGGAAAGAAAATTGAATTTTTTCCCTGATAGCCTGATCGAGGCTGCGGGTGATTTCTTAACTGGGCTTCAATTGATTTTCCCAATAGAGGCTCAAGCGACATGTAGCGAGGGAGAAATCCTAGGTGCCCAGGCCCACGGGGCAAAAAGTTCCAAATTTCCAAAAATTTCAACAAGGTGGACTTGCGCAGAATTGAATTTTGATCCCAATGCGGGCTTCAACTTGTGCCACATTTTTCCTTTCAAACTTTCAAAGGCAGAGCCGCGGAGAAAAAAGTCAAATTTTTCCATTTTTGCCAAAAGTGACTAAAAGTGTTAAAGTTCAGCCAAAAATTGATTTCCTCACCATCCAAGGACTTTGACACATGTAGGGCCTACATTCATTGAAGGCCAAAGATTTGATCAAGGGAAAATGTGCACCCGTCATTTTTGACTGCGGGAAAAAATACACCAGATTAAGCTTAGAATCTTCGTCATTTTGAATCTAATTTCATGAATTTCCTTCATGGCAATTCCATGAGGCATGGAAGAAAAAACTAGGAAGATTTGACAACCCAGGATTCATAGAATAAGAGAACAATCTCGATCATAAAGGATGATTCTAAAGTAGGATATTTCCCTTGCACGAGAAAACGGGACGATGGAGAATTTCTTAAAATGATCACAAGTTGCAGAGGTAATTTAAATAGCTCTAAAGGTGCACTACTTTTGAGTAAAAGGTCTCTTAAATGCTCTAAATTGGATTAAACACGTGCAACGAAGGGCATGAGCTCAAAAAAATCTAGATATTTTTCTATGAAAACGTAGAGTCTGTTTTCAGGGGACAACTGGCAACACTAAGGATGATATGTCCCTTTGGCTCCTCCTTTGATGTAACACATTTTCATTGACTCATGCAGGACTCTTCTCCTCAAAGGTAGCATATGGAAATTGGATAATCCATAGACACATCTCCTTGCTTGGAATGATAAGAAGGATTTCATCATCTGGCTTAAGAGATTTATAATGCATTTTTGGATAAATGCAAAAGTGTCATGAGAAAGTTCAAAAGCCACGAGCATATAGGTGAGAGAAAGCTGAGTGATTATATTTCAACCCATCAAAGAACTTAGAAGAATTTCTTCTGTGATTCAGGATCTTCATTAGGAGGGGAATTCCTTACACAATATTTAAAGCCATTAGTAAAGCTCTCAAGATATGTCTCATGAAACTCAACACATGCTGATCCCAATCTAACAAGCTTTTGAATGAATCTGTGTTTTTACGTGAAAAATGATGTTTAAAGGTTCTTATTTTATCAAATGCCTGGTCACTTGCTTTCATTATTCTAAGGTGTAACCTTGCATTGAAAGTTTAACTAGAAATCAAATCAGAGATCAACATTTCTTGTTGATAGTTTAGTGGCATTTGCAATCTCATGTTCTGAAGAGCCTTCATCTGATAAAGAGATAAACAAATTTAAAATCACTTTACCTTCCTTGACTACAGAGATTGCTTGTAAACCTTTTGGGGCACCTTAGGCGTGGTTTGATCAAGGATTTTTGTGTTTAATTGAGTTCTTTACTTCAAGATTTTGTGGTGAGTTCTCAAACATTGTGTGAAGAGTGCTACCTAGGCTTCCACTTATGCCTCTTCTAGTTGAAAGAAAGTCTTGATGATTTGAAGCATTTTATTTACTAGTTGTTACAAGTATTTTAGAGGTTGTCAAAGATCTAATATATCCCAGTTTGTCTCATCAATACCCCACCAAAAAATTCATTCAAACAAACTAATCCTACCCATACTACCCCTGCATTGCATTGTGTGTCAACAAAAGGATCTAACCCATCTACAAAAATGCACAAGGAAAATCAAGATTATAGAATGTCTTCAATAACCCTTGCCTTGCATTGAAAATATCTCCATAATCTGGGAGTGACAACTTGTGAAAGTCAGATTTGGAGTGTTGCTCATATTTTCCCAAGGCCTTTTCATACTACTTGCATAAATTGAGGGATATCTTCATCTCCTTCACCATTCGGGGGTTACAATATAGGTTCTCTTACCTTGGTTGAAAGGCACAACCTAAAATAGTGAGGGTCAGATCAGATCCATTCAAGGTGCTATCCATCTCTCCACAAATCTGAGTGTCAGTTACATCACATCCCCAGCTACAAAACGACACACACATCAAGATCTATCTGACCTCAAGCTTCATGGCATATCTCTGATGCTTCTCAGACTGAAAAGGAGAAAAAAATTGGGTACCAACAGGTTGTGAGGATAAATGAAAGGTCATGTGGGGGGTAAGTGAAGAGTCTCCTAAACTTCTATAAATTTTAATGACACCCTTGTTCTTAAGGGTTGTCAATTTTGTATGCTCATGAGAGATTACTACTCATGAAGAAACAAAAGAGATGGTTATTTACTCTTTTTCTCCTCTCTATGTTTATCTGTTTATCACTATGTAAAATTTTTCTAAATCATCAATGAAGAAGAAAGTATTTTCATGCCTTTTTTATTAGAATATTACTGAAACTTTGTGTCCTTAATCTTATCTTGTCTTGCTGTCGCAAAGTTATTTTTATTCTATATCGATGTGTGTTGAAGTACTCTAATTCATGGTTGTAGGCATATGATTTTCTACCTGCAATATTAATCCCCTTTCCTTTTTCCCACTCCCTTTCCTACTATCTCAGCAAATTCCTCTCTTGCAAGAAATTGCAATCTTTTGTTGTAGGTTTAGTGGAGTGTCCCAGTTGGATCCCTGACTATTAGGCCACCACATATTTTAATTTCATGCACACATAATAAATGGAGCTGCACCATTCAAGCATAGGTACCTAGAGTCTTAGAGCATTAGTGGATACCCATCAATTTGTCCACCTCACAAATTTTCTCACCAACATTAGGTAAACCAATCTACTTAAGGAACAATTTCAAAGGACGAAGGAACTAATACTATTTTTCTCAATAGTTCAAAGGGTGGTTCTACCACTAACTCAATCTACTAAAGGAGGACCTCCAGTTTAAGTACCTTGGGTGTTTGATGCAGAAGCGTCTAAGGTATAGGGAAATCTAACAAAATTTTGGTGAAGGATGATTGAATGCAAGTTGGGAGAGTGTGTAAGTAAGGAAAGGAAGCACATAACAATAAAGTGGCAACTATATAGAGGTGAAAAAGTAATTTGTATAGTATTTATCCATGGGGAGAAAAGTGTGTGGAGTGTGAAAAGGAATTAAGAGTGTGAGTAGTGTTTGGAAGGCTTGTAAGGGAGAGAAAGCATGAATAAATGATTCACAATTGTGCGCATAGGATTTTAGTATAGTGTTAGGTTCAACGTGACAGACTGGATGCATACAAAGATTGTGATGGAGTTATGCATAATGATAGAGAGTGTGCAAAGGGTGTAGGAGGATATAAAAAAGGATTACACAATAGCTTAGGATGTAAAATAATCTCACAGATGTTTTGGAGAAGGCCTATAAACCTAAAGATAATACGTGAGAGCAGTTAATTGTGAGAGTCAAGTATTTGAGTGCACAGTAGAGGAAGACAAGGGAATTGTAGATAAGTGTGAGAAAGGAGTGTGCGGTAGACTCATTATACCCAAATGGGTGCCAAAAATTGTTGGTGAAATATTTTGTCAAGGACAAAATATGGTGTTTTCCGCCAACACTCAGGGACTAAGTCCCTCCTCTTGGGAATGGGGAGGCTCCCGTTTATTAAAAGCTAGAAATATTGTACACTAAATCTATTCTCAGGGTGGTTGAAGGCTGAGAATTACACAGGAACACTACAGTGAACCTGTGGTAATCTTGTATAGAGGAAAAAGAGTGTGAGGTATGAGTATGAGAAGAGAAATGGAGAAATTGGTTTCGGATAATAGATAGAAATGTTGAATTTATTAGCCACAAAACTAGAATTATTTCCAGATTCAATGATAAGACACCGATATGTAAAGAAAGATTAAAAAACAATCAACAAAAATTTTAACTACATAATAATCATAAAAAAACATTATTTCCCTTGTTGTGTAGGATTATAAAGCTCTATTGGAGTAGGAGTTGAGAAAGAGAGGAATACATTAAGCAAGAAATAGAATAAATACAACTTGTTATAGGAGGAACAAAAATTGATTTTTTGGAATGAAAAGTCTTATAATTCATATCAAAAGTAAATGACTCTTCACATTCCCACGTGAATTTTTAGTTTAAAGTGCAATCCCAACAAAGAAATAGAAACTTTAAGTGATTTAAGTCACTTTTACAAAAGTTGTCTCACAAGAGAGAAATAAATTTCTAGAGAGAGAAGGTGTGATCTATTGAAGACTATTTAAGATGATTTTTTTTCCTTAATTATGGAGATGAATGTTGTAATTGATTAGAATCTTCCTCGATTGTTTATTTGATAAGGGCATGTATTAGAAATGATGTTCCACACCTTATCTGGAATGATCATCTTTTGTTATGTCTTGAAATCTCTCTATCAACTCTTCACCTCTACGAGTGGTAGGTTACACGAATCAACTCCTTATCACAAACATGATCTCTTTTCTCTCACATGAGTAAAAAATCACCTTGTAATCATCGGGAAGAATACACCCATATCACGCATGTTATGGACTCGGTAACCATGAGATATCTAAGGTTTTACAATATCAAATGTTTTTGATAATCCTCGGCAGAAACATGGCAATCCTATGAAATGGAAACACTTCCCTTTTTTGAGATGACACCCTGAAACAACTAAATGGATAATGTCTTCAAGAAGAATAAGAGTTCATCATATCATGTCTCTTGAATAGAGGGTGACACGAAGATCGATAATACACTAGTACCATGGTTCCTATCATGAAAGCCTTCAAATTATTCAATTTTATGTACCATGCTCGACAATCATCCTATGCACATTGACTCTAGTTAGCAAATGAGTTTTCCCTTCTTATCAAAGCATCTTCAATGTTTGCCATGTGTTCCATGTTGTTGTCTTCAACATCTGGGTACTTAGAAACCAAGACATAAATAGGCTCGTATCTAGAGTAGTGGAACTTCATTGTGAAATTTTATGGTTTCACGGCCTTAGAATGATGGTGGAATTTAATGGTGCAAGTGAAACGGGATTTCGAGACAATTTCCAAAATTTTGAAAATTTGAATGGGTTTTAATAGTTTCTACAGTTGAATCTATGTTTGGCCTATTACAAGGGAAAATCAAATCAAAATTATATGTTACTTGATTCATTGGAAAGGTATCTATAAGATGACAAGTTACTCCAAATTTTATGACAATCCCTCTTCAGAATCAACGGGAAATGGAGAAATAATTTCTGGCTAAGAAGGAAGCTTGGAAAATGGATTTAATAGAGAATGGAAAAAACTCAGTTTTTCATTTCAAGAGCAATAATCATTCAAATGGATTTATTTTTGATTCATTACATAGGTATTTTGGAATGGAACTAATGCTCCAAATTTGGTGAAGATCCCTTGTGAGGTTTGAGAGAAAACTAAAATATTTTTTAGTGTGAAAGAGGTTTCTGAGTGGTTTTAGAGGAATAAGTGGTTTTTCTCATAATTCATGTATTTATCCATCATAGCACAAGTTTTATATCTAAAAATGGAGGTTTTGGTGAGGGGAGCTTGTTGACAAATTTTGAGAGGTTTCCTCCATGTAGATTTTGCACAACCATCAACACAAATGTTGGTGGTTTTTGCAAAACAAGCTTAGAAAAACTAAAAGTTTCATGAGATCATTAAAAAACTATCCAACCATAGGAAATTATCAATGATTCCATGTAAATGTGTTTTTGTGAGGATTGTGTGGTTAAAAGTTGGGAGGGATTTGACCATGGGATCACAAGATACAAGAAAACCCACTTTTGGATGGGCTAGGGCACAACGGT
Organism: Taxus chinensis; assembly: GCA_019776745.2. Lineage (NCBI taxonomy): Eukaryota > Viridiplantae > Streptophyta > Pinopsida > Cupressales > Taxaceae > Taxus > Taxus chinensis. Next base: position 121,549,580 of record CM034156.1, on the reverse strand, counting down.
GGTTTTGGTAGCATGAGGGGTGAAAAAAAGTGCTTTAGTGGTTTTGGTGCTTCACTTTATGTTTTAATGGAAAATGTGGTTTTGGGGAGAAATTGGAGTTATGAAAGTTGTTTGCACATGTTGGTGGAAAATGGACTTTGCAAATGCAAAGTGTATTTTCCACCTTGTTTGCACTCCACCACTAAAAAATACACCTCCACTAAAAAATACACCTCCACTAGCAAAGGGTGTATTTTTTTGGTGAAATTTCATCTCCAGAGTTCACCTTAGTGCACATGGGATCTAAAACTTTTCCTAGGGTGGAAAAAGTGGGACCCACATGCAAAAAACCTATTCATTTTCCCATTTTCCTCATTACTTTTTACTTGTTTTTTGTCAACCAATCAGAAGGGGGCACACTTTTTCAAGTGGAGATTCAAAGTGGAGATTTAAAATTTCATTTCACCTCCAAATTCCACCAATCTCCCAAAGTACGGCAGGCATACTTGATGACATCATTAATGTTAGTGTGAGTTATCCTATGTGTCCTCCTCTCATGTTGGAGGGTCATCTCACATGGGTTAGGTTTAGGGTTTCATGTGTGTCATGCACTAGGGTTACTCAGCACCCTATATATACCCCTTTTCTATTCATTTATGAGCATGCCAAGACACTCTGTTGTCTTTCCTCTATGCAAGCTTTGTTTCTGTTGAGCAAGTTCTTCCATTACTGATCAATTTTTTCCTTGCTATCGCTGGAGCTATCACGATTCCGTTGGAGTGCAACTACTTCGTGGTGCCTCATTTCCGATTCGATTCTCACAAAATCTTTTCATGGTATCAGAGTAGAGATTAGGTAAACGTGCACTCAATTTTTTTGTTGCGATTACTCTTACTTGGTTTCGTTATTTTACTCTGCATGCAAGTCTTTTGATCACTATTTTCTGGAAATTATCTTGCAAATATCACTAACAAGCTTTCTCGGAAAGTTTTTTTTGTGTTTTTTTCTTGTGCTTGTGCAGGTTTTTTCAAAATACCTTGAGAAATCAGGTGTTTTTTCTGCTCTTTTTAGTTGGATGTAACCAAATCCAAAATAGATATTCTTTTCATTTTTTTATTAAAATGAAAGTGAAAATTTTTTAAGATCTCTGGTTTTTGTAGGATATTTGTCTGTGCATGGATTGTTGTGGATTGTTCTAACTGTTTTGGACTGTTCAAACTGTTCAAAATACAATTCAACTCGTTGCTTTTTTCACTTGGCGCGGCCTATAACTTTTCTTTCATTCACAGGCGTTTTAAACAACTCAGCCACGTTTTTCTTGCTTGAAAGGGTTGTACCTTCTTCTGCATGGCCTGTAAGCTTCTAACCTTGGCGTCCACGCTCTCCCAACACAAAAAATCAGCCTGAAAACCCTCATCTCTACATTTCTTTATATCTGTGAGCGACCTGCATCCTTTTCTATGTTTTTTCCTCCACTCGCGTGCCCTTTTATTTGTTTCAACACTTGTCTCTGCCGTGAGGAAAGTAAAACGTGCATGTAACTCTTATCTTCCGCGCCCACGCATCTGCCACACCAAAAACGTGCCTGTTCTTCTTGTTTCACCCAGGCGGCCTGGTCAAACGTGCTACCTTTTGGTACAGCCGCCTCTTTTCACATTTTTTGGTGCAAACGTTTTTTGGTAAGTTTTCAATTTCTTTCTTTTTTAAAATCTTACTCAAAACAAAAAAAACCTCTGCTTTTTACAACTCTAACTTCTTTTGGTAAGTTTTGTTTGTTTCTTAAACAACTCTAACTTCTTTTGGTAAGTTTTTAAAATTTCTAATTTACCGTGTTTTTTAATTTATAACAAGTTTCTAAAACCATTTTAGCAATTTGTTTCAATTAGAAGTTTCATAGATATTTAAAAGATCTTATCTAAAATTCTAATTCCTTTTTTATTTTTTTTCAATCTATTATTTCTTGAAATTAATTAGATTTAATTTAATTAAATCTATCTTTTATTAATTTCACATTATCTAAACACTATATTTCTTTGGCATTATAATTTGGTCTTTTGGCTTGTTGTATTTTTTAACGTTCCGTCGAGTGCCGAAGACGAAGGGTGAGGTCCGGGATTGGTAGGTGGCTAATCCCCCCTCGCAATACAAACAAACCCTATCTCAAATTCCGTTCCGTTTCTAATGGGCATACATACGACACCTTTTGCATGCGTTTAGGGCACTTTTTTAATCTGTTTGCAGGCTTATTGGCTTTTTCTCATCAATTGCGGGAATTGGTTTTTGCTATAATTTTTGACTCGTTGCTCGGTTTTGAGCACTTCTTTAGTCAAAGTTGCATGTTTTTTTGCACTCTAGATGATGGGATCATTAGCTTTGTAAACACACTAATTTTATAAAGTGCCACATTCTGGGGGGGTGTCTTTGTATTGCTTATTTCAGCTCATTTTTTTGAGCTTTGTTCTATTCCTTTTTTCGTGGACTTGTGAGCACGTCCGCCACAATCTTACAACAAAGAGGTTCTTTTATGTGACGTGAGACATTTTTTCTCACCACTAGGGTTGGCTTTCGCCTCCTTTCTATTTTTTGCTTGTCGTGTCAATCTGTTGCGCCCTACAAACCTTGATTGTTATCTCCACCATTGCGCGTTATTACGCTCATTGCAAGGTGAGTGACAAACTGGTTCTCAGAACACAGGCACATCTGGTTGTAATCAACGCACTAAACTATAAAGTGCCGAAAGCAGGGGGGTTGTTATTGTCCTGGGTGGTTGTGTTTCTTTTCTGCATTTCTTTCTCTCTCACTCACTATGGATGCACTTTCAATTCCTTTGCTTACGCCATTCAACTTTTTCGAATGGAGATCGAAAATAATAATGAAACTAAGGGGTAAAGGGTTATTCTGCATCACCATGGGAACTGAGACTGAACAAGATGACGAACCTGAAAAATCTAAGTGGTTAAACCGTAGTGATGAAGGTTTAGGTCTTCTTTACATGTTTATTTCTCCTGACTTGCTCTTCCACATTGAGGCGTCTAAAACACCTACATCTGCATGGAAAATGTTGGATGTGATGTTTGGACAACTAGATGACATGAGAGTGCATGAGTTGGAAAACGAACTACTAGGGTTAAATCCTAGTGACTTTGAAAACATACAATCCTTCTTCTCGAAATTTATCCACATTAGATTATTGTTAAAAGGATGTCAAGTAGAAAAGAAATATTCTCAACTGATCTTGTCGATTCTCTCTAAGCTAGGTCCCGAATATTCTGTCTTCGTGTCAACTTTCTACGCTACAAAAGCTGCTTTGGGTGATACTTGGACGATGCCCTCCTTTGACTGTTTTTCGTCCCAACTCATTCGAGAACAGGACAAACTCATTCAAATGGGATCTCTCAAGTCCAAGTCACATGCCCTTGTAGCAAGTACTAGCAAAGGAAAGAAGACTGAAAAGAAGAAAGATACAAAGGATCAACCTAAGAAAGAAACCAAGATCAAACCTAAAAATGACACAAACACTTCGACTTCTGAGCCTAAGGCACAGAAAAGTAAGTATTTTTGTTCCTATTGCAAGAAGACTGGTCACGATGAGCAACACTGTTTTAAGAAACAAATTGATCACTTATCTCATTTACTTGAGAAAAATAAAATAAGTGTTCCTGAATCCATAAAACAAAGTGCTCCGAAGGCTAAGTCTTCTGCTGCAAAAGGTGCTAAAAATGATAAGAAGAAAGGAAAGGCCCTTGTAGCCAAAGTTGCACCTTCATCGACATGGATTATAGATTCTGGTGCCTTGCACCACATGGGTTCTTTGCATGTTGAGTTTTCCAACATCAAACCTTGTGGAATGTCCCAAATCACGATGGGTAATGACACGACAGTGTCGGTTTCTGGTAGTGGATCGGTAGAGATGGATGGGGAACATTTAACCAAGTGTTGAGTGTTCCTTATCTCTCTACCAATCTCCTATCAGTTTACCAAATTACTCACCTTGGTGAAGGAATGCGAGTGGAATTTGGTCCTAACTCAGTGATCATTCGTGAGCTTAACAATGACACTACAGTGGCTGAGGGAAAGGCAAATCACCGTTCATGGTTGTACACCTTCTCCCACTTTACTTCTGATTCTACGCCCACTGCCTTGCTCACTCATGCAAATGAGGTTAGTAAGCTATGGCATGAGCATTTTGGACATCTAAATTATCACTACCTTGAACAATTGAGTCAAAATGAAATGGTCAATGGGTTGCCTCACGTCAAGTTTTCTAAGGGTCTTTGTGAGGGTTGTACCCTTGGAAAGCATCCTGAAAAGAACTTTGACAAAGGAAAATCCTATAGAGCCACTCGTCCCTTGGATCTTGTTCACAGCGATGTTTCTAGTCCATTTCCTTCTCCTTCATTTACTAGAGCTCTTTATGTGCTAACCTTCATTGATGACTATTCGCGATATACTTAGGTATATTTTATTAAGCTTAAGTCTAAAGTCTTTGAACATTTTCAGGACTTTAAGGCTCTTGCTGAGAAATAGGCGGAACGGTCTATCAAGGTTCTTCAAACTGAAAATGGAGGTGAATATGTAAACAATAGGTTCATGGATTTCTGTACTTTTGAAGGGATCTCTTTGCAGCATATAGTTGCTTATAGCCCTTCGCAGAATGGAGTCCCAGAAAGAAAGAACCATACTCTAAAGGAGATGGCCACTTGTATGATTCACTCGAAGTCTCTTCCTCCACAGTATTGGGCCGAAGTAGTGAATTGTGCAAATTACATTTAGAACCATGTTCCACACAAGGCAGTAAGAGGGATGACACCCTTTGAAGCCTGGTTTGGACGCAAGCCTGATGTTGAGCACTTTCAAGTCTTCAGATCCAAGGCTATGGCTTGGATTCCCAAGAAGAAACGCAAGGCCTTGAAACCACAATCCAAACCTTGTATCTTTGTAGGGTATCCTGATGGCGTGAAGGGATATCAATTAATGAATTCTACTTCTCATGAGCTATATATTGAGAGAAGTGTTAAGTTCGATGAGTCTTCTTCGACTTCTACTTCTCCACCTATTGAGGTTCTTCAGCTCACTGATTTGGATTCTAACTCATCAGATGATGATACTGTTGAGCGTGCTCCTCTTCCGGATCCTCCCAACCATCAGACCTTTGAGTCTTCTGATTATGACAGTAGTGATGATGAGGACTATGTCCCTTCTCACTCAAGTGAAGAATCTTCTGACTCTGAGCCTGATCCTCTTGGTCCCCTTTGGGCCAGGAAAACTTTGCAAAGTGTTAGAGATTTAGTTGGAGATACTTCGGATATGAGACATACTCACTCAGATTTCATTGGACCCCACTCTTTCTTCACCTCTGCTTCTGATCCACAGTCTTTCTGGGAGGCTTCTGGTATTCCTGAGTGGGATTCTGCCATGGATGAGGAGTATTCCTCTCTCATGAAGAATGATACTTGGGATCTCACCACTCTTTCAAAAGGAAGAAAAATCGTTTGGTGTAAGTGGGTGTTACGAACAAAGTATGGAGTATATGGAGACGTCGAAAAGTTTAAAGCGTGATTATTAGTTAAGGGTTTCTCCTAGATAGTTGGGGTTGATTATACAGAAACCTTTTCTCCAGTTGCGAAGATGAATTCGATTCGACTGACCCTAACCACTGCCGCAGCAAACAAATGGAAAGTCCATCAAATGGACGTTAAGAGTGCCTTCCTTCATTGTGACCTAGAGGAAGAGATCTATATAGAACAACCTCCGGGTTATGTCCAAGATTCCTCCCTCGTTTATAAGTTAAATAAGTCTCTTTATGGCCTTAAACAAGCCCCTCGGGCTTGGTATGCCAAGATGGACTCCTTCTTACTTACATCAGGGTTTACTAGGTGTCACTCTGATCCAAATGTTTATATTCTATGGCAAGATGACTCCATACTCATTCTTGTTCTATATGTTGATGACTTGTTGATCACAGGAAGCTCTTCCTCTATAATTGATTCTGTGAAGATCACCTTAGCCAACAAGTTTTCCATGACTGACTTAGGTCTGCTTCATTACTTCCTTGGGATCCAAATTTCACAATCTGACTCGGGAATCTTGATTTCGCAACCTAAGTATGCTCTTGATTTGCTAGCTCGGTTTCAGATGTTTGATTGCAAGTCTTCTCCTACTCCTTTTCTTTCTGGGGTTAAGTTGGTTTCAGATTGCTCTACTCCCTTGGTTGATGGTAGAATTTACCGACAGTTAGTGGGGAGCTTGATCTACTTGACTCACACTCAACCGGATTTATCATATGCTATTGGGATCGTGTCCATATTCATGCAGGAGCCACATGAGCTGCATTGGAAAGTAGCTAAACATATCCTTCATTATGTTTGTGGCACTTATGCTGATGGCATACACTATCATGGAGGGGTTGATATTGACTTGATTGGATTCACAGATTCTGATTGGGCCGGTGACTTAGATCATCAAAAATCTACTTCTGGCTACAGTTTCTCTCTTGGTTCGGGTCCTATTAGTTGGTCTAGCAAGAAGCAGAATGCAATTGCGATATCATCTACAGAGGTAGAATACAGAGGAGCAGTTAACGTTGCCACAAAAGCTATTTGGCTACAGGGTATTCTAACAGAGTTTGGCATCCACTTTCGGTGGCCTACCATTATCTATTGTGATAACATGAGCACTATCTCTATTTGTATAAATCCAGTTCAGCATCAACGGATGAAGCACATTGAGATCCATATGCACTTCATACGGGAGCTTATTCATGATGATATCATCGACATTCAGTACATTCAGACAGTTGATCAGATTGCAGACTTATTCACCAAGCCTTTCACTGAGATGAAGATTCTTCACTTACGGTCTCTTCTTGGGGTGAGGTCTTCTGCAGCTTCCCATCTTCTTAGGGCTATGTATTCCTTCTTTTCTTCTTCTTCTTCTAGGAAGATTGTGTTTGTATATGGGCACCTTATCAGGCCTTTAGTTGTCGGGCCCCATTGACACATCTTTCTTAGTTGTTTAGGAGTGTCTTCCTCTTCCATCTGACTCATCACAGCTGCTACCCCAGCTTCGATGAAGGGGGTGTTAGTGTGAGTTATCCTATGTGTCCTCCTCTCATGTTGGAGGGTCATCTCACATGGGTTAGGTTTAGGGTTTCATGTGTGTCATGCACTAGGGTTACTTAGCACCCTATATGTAGCCCTTTTCTATTCATTTATGAGCATGCCAAGACATTCTGTTGTCTTTCCTCTATGTAAGCTTTGTTTCTGTTGAGCAAGTTCTTCCATTACTGATCAATTTTTTCCTTGCTATTGTTGGAGCTATCACGATTCCGTTGGAGTGCAACTACTTCGTGGTGCCTCGTTTCTGATTCGATTCTCGCAAACTCTTTTCAATTAACACACCAAGAAATTAGAACACGAAGTGATTTTTTTCCCCATGGTCGAAACTTAACTGACTCATGCCTTATAATACATGATTTTGATTGGAAATGGTCCAAAAATCCTATGTGAGCATTTAGAAACTCTAAAAATGAGTTCTTCACGAACTTTTTCTCATATCTCCACATTTTCTTAGGAAGGCATTGCCAATGAGTTGAATTGTTGGAAGAGTTTGGAACAAGTATGAATTGGGAGATCACTTGGGTCATAAAAGGGGTTTAAATGTGCTTCAAATTGTCCCCTTTTTAGGATCCAAAATTTGTGTGAGATGTCAGAAACCTTCAATGCAATTCCTTTTCCAGAAAGGCCATCGTGCTTCAGTGTTATGCAAGTTTATAATTTTACATTCCCAAAACTTTTTCTTACATACTCCATCGTGTAGTAAACCCTATAATATTTTTGATGACTGGGATTTTAGCTTCCAACACCACCCGTAGTTCTTGAAACCTTTATCATAAGTTGATCCTTTTATAGTGTTCACATACTCATTTTCCTCGAAAACTTCCTAGGGAGAAAGGTTTCCCAAGATGATTCTAAAGCTCATATAGTCTCTTATAAACCATATTGTCATAGAAAAAACACCAAGACCTTTTTGTTGACTGTAATTTGGGATCCTAAAATGATCTGAGGCTCCCGAAACCTTTCACAGAAGCTGGTTTTTGAAAAGAGGCAATTTGACAACTTTGGCAATTTTGACCAATTTTGACAGGATTAACCAAAAAGAAGCAAAAAATTCAATGGGTTTGTCAAGTAAAATTATTGAATATTTTATATGCCAATAAATCTGTAATACATATTGTCTAAATCTACTTAAAACCAGTTACATTTATTAGTCAACTCTAAATTTAATCAAAAGTTTTATTAGGGTTGATAGAGTAGGCAACAAGATGTTCACATGACAAAGATGATGGTAACGATGATGAGTTATATGAGGATGATGATAACTAATGAATATATTAGTTGTTTTTTAAAAAATCTCAAGATAAGGATATATTCCCTAATTTTTTTGTATAAATTATTAATATTTTTTAATAATTTCACTCTTTAATTACATTGTTTTTATAATGAGTACAATTATAAATTTGAAATTTTATAAATATAATATAAAAAAATGGTATAATTTTCTTATAATGTGTTAATTATCGATATTAATTTTTAGTTATGATTAAGTTATAGTTACAAAACCTAATAAATAAAAAAATCAATTTAAATGCATTTTATATGTACTTGATATCTAATTAATACACCATACATTGATAAAATAATTTCTAATTTCTAATCTTTATGTATTTTAATTCAAAAACTATAATTTGTCAAAAAAATGTGACACAAATAACCTTAAAAGTTTGATGGAAAAAATGATGAAAAAATTGTAACAATTATTTTAAAATAATGGGAAATTTACAAATGCCATTTCTTATGCAAAAAAAAATGATTCAAAGTGTACAAATCTTGCCAAATTTGTACCTAAACCTTCACTAAAAAATGTTACTTATTGTCAATATCTCGACGCTATTTGTGATAGAATTTTTTTGTAGACCAGGGAATTTTTTTTCACAATTTTCTATTACAAAAAGTGAAGCTAAACAAGGAAAATATACTAAGGATTATAATATAAATATTACAAATAAAAGATTACAATATGCCAGGATTTTTTTACCATAATGTTTCTTTTTGTTAAAAACTAGTCGGTCTTTATGATGCTTTTTTGTTCTAGTTGATGTTGTTGTTAAACATGCACACCAATATGTGTTTAGATAACATATAATTTTGCAAATGTTTTCTAAACTTTTTTTTATAGAGTGGGTTTTCTCCTCATTTGGGTTATAGAAGAATATAGTAGGCATCAATTTATGTGTATAGTAGGGGAAGGTAACAAAAGGTTACAAAATATTGCAAGTAACATAATATTATGATCAAAATACATTGACAAAATGTTTCTTCCATGAAAGAATTGAAAATACAGATTTGTGACAATGTTCAATAGGCTTTTGTTGTTTGAAAATATAATGAAATCCATGTATGAACACCCATCATGAAGTAATTGATCAATAAACATTCTAATAATCGATAAACTATGTTTTTACCTACAAGAAGAGCCTAAGTAAAATAACCTAAGACAAATTTAAACAATTATGTAGCTAAATTTTGCAGAATGTTCGTGAAAATATTCCATGACACATGTGCTCGAATATCATGTTTATTTTCTACCTCTCTTTATTTATTATAGTCAATCGATGTACCTTCATGGTTGTGGCTCCTAAATGGTCAGTACATGTTTTCATATTATCCATAGAAACATATTTCTTGTGTTTTTTATTGATATTTATTTTTAATTGAAAACTATAATGCATATTAAGATTTGATATTTTTTACCATGCTGGTCTTCAGAATTAATGGTTCCTCTATCCTTTTTAAAAAAATTATTTTATCAATCTAGTCATCAATTTTTGTGGTTTTTACGATATACTTGTTATAAATCAATTTCAGATATGTAGTTATAGCATTAACAAAGTTATTTGTACAAAAAGAAGTATATTTACTTGTATTTTCTTTACATTGGATATCACAGGAAAACCCACATACAACACACCCAGGGTAAATTTTAGTGGCAAATTTTTGTAAACTCGTGAATATTCAGGTTTTTGGAAATTTGAAATTGGAAATGGTGAATTTTCAGCAGTCGGCTACCGCCTAATTCACTGGAAATTTCGGCCGATATGTCCTTAATATGGGTCATTTCGCCTAATATTTACACATATAAATGAACTTATGCATGTTATTTTCCAACGTTTCGAATTAAACTTTGCACATATTCACCGAAGTATACTACTAATACATTACATAGCACCAAATGTATAAGTCCATATACATACCATCCAACCTAACCTTTACAATATTTTCCACCGAATTCAAACCCAACCCGTCTAACCTCTTTCATTCCAAACTCCAAGCTTTTCCACCCAACCTTGAAAATCCATCTAACTCCAACCTCCGTCTGTCCAACTGTAGCAGTAGTCCAACTGCACTCTGTCCAACCCCAATCTACCCAACCATAAGCAACTAACTGCAAACTTTCCTACAAGGTGTCCAACTTCAAGTCGTCCAAAAGACAAGGCATCTAACAAAAAATGTCCAACTACAAGCCATCCAACAACATTGGCGTCGTCCAACCCCAATCATTCTATTGGTGAGCCATCTAGCTGTAATCTCCCTCAGTCATTCAGCTTATTCGTCAAACCCCAAGCTCGTTTGTCCCTATTTGGCGAGATATCCATGGATTCTGGAAAGTAGAGTAAGAATGCTACATCCAGTTCAAAAAAGAGTAACAAGACATTGTTTGGCTATTTTTGAAACTCACAAAAAATGAATGTTGTGTCGAGATCTATGGAAAATACAGGTATATACTATATACTAATTTACAAAACTTTACTATTATATTTTTCATATTGTATGTTTCAAATACTCTTTGCACTCTTGTTTTATGTTTATTTAGTGGTAATAATAATATAAATAATTAATATTATTTCTATAACACTTTAATATGACAATATTTTCAAACACCTTCACAAACTAATGTGTTTCTAGATGTCAATATCGATGATCCTTTTGGTTTTAATGAAACTAATATTTTTCGAGATGATCCAATCATGTAAACATTTGTTACCTTGATGACATTGAACTAGGAGAAGATTCATCAAATTCTCATCCAACACCAACAATAGAGGAAGCTTCTACTCCATTTGTTTCCAGAAAAAGGAGACGTGAGGATCAAGATATTCCTGCTGAGAACCCAGATGCACAAGTTGAAGTCAAAGAAAAGTAAAAAAAATCTATAAGAAGAAAGAGGACCAACTGGACAATAGGAAGGACTTTCAGGTTCAACTGGGCAGCCAAAATATCCTTTTATTGAACCTGTGGAGCCGAAAAATGGTAATGATGTTCTTACTCAATGTTGATGTAAAATATGTAGTTGGAAATAAGGGAAAGATCACACAATGCAACTCAAACTAGACACCATTGAAAAACACTATGGGAAAATATATATTTCCCAAAATCAAAAGGATGGGAGCATAGTAAGATCTCATAAATGGAAAAATTCAAAAGACTGTTTGCATGTAAAATACACAGAAGAATATGAAAAAGAACAAAAACGTTTAAAAAATCTAAATGAAAAAGGTGGCACATTTGTAGCAAAATTGAGCAAAGCTATGGCAACTGAAATACAAGCCAAAAGTATTCAATTTGCTACTGTATTCCATATATTGAAAAAGGGAACACCTGCTTCATATTTCTTAGAAAATAAAATTTTGTACGAGGTTACTGGCTAGCACAATGTTCCTCAATCACATTGGTCAGATACCAGTGGCTAGGAAATTGCAAAATGTCTTGATCTGGTAGAAAAGGAGGATCTGAAAGAGTCTATTTAAAAATGTAAATTTTATTTCCCTTTCAATTGATGAGGTTACAACAATGGACAATACTTCATGGGTTTGTATTCATGTATACACATTTGCAAATGAAGTAAGAAATCCCCATCTCTTAGTAATTCATAAAATGAGTGAAAATTGCAATTCTGAAAACATTTACAAATTGGTGGTGTCAAGTTTGAAGGATGTTGCAGGTATGGATGATTTTTCCATTATAAAGAAGTTATCTTGTGTTGGAACTGATGGTGCAGCTGTAATGCAGGGGGCTAGAAATGGTCTCTGTATATGACTACAGACAATTGTTTCCCCTATATGATTGTAATTCATTGCATGGCTCACAAAATGAATCTGGCCTATAAAATTGTGATCACATTCAAAAGTGTTGCCAAAGTGGAGGAGCTCATCCGTGATTTGCATGCTTATTATTCTAGTAGTCCAAAGACATTTTTAGAATTTCAAAAAATTACAATTGGATTAACATATGGGAAATAATTTCTCAAAGATGTAGATACCAGATGGATTTCAATGTATGAAACTACTTGTAGAATATTTGAATAATATCCTTCATTGACATGTTTTATGTATAAATACCACAGGGATGTAGATAAAGCTAAAGATTTGTTGTACCGTCTAATAGACATAAAACTTTACTTACACGATGTGATATTTTTCCAATGCTGAAAGAGAAAAATGTTTTGACTAAGCATGTGCAAGAGCTTTGCATCTACATAACAAACATCATAAGACTGAGAAAACATGTGTGTTTGAGTCTAAATAATTTATATTTGTCAGATGACAGTTTTCAGGATCTTGTTTTTGAAAGTTGGAATGCATTAACAAACCTTAAGAATGCAATTGTTACTTAAAATTCAATATACATGATCATTTGTGTATAACAACACATGTGAAAGAGATACCACTTCATATTTTTTAGAAAAGAGTTTTTGGTTGGGTCAGAATATGGAAGAAGTAAGAGTAACACATTATTTATTTGAAACAGATATTATGTGACACTCAAAATAAATTGAAAAATATTTCTCTAATCTTTATCTAAAGAGATCTGTGAAAGATTCAAAAAGGATAAATTACATGAAACTATGGGAGTTTTTAATCCACATTTTTGGAATACAGCTGAAGGCACGCTTCAAACATCCATCAATGCTTTATATATCAAATACATGACTAGTGTAATGGACTATTTTTGTAAGCGCAAAGAGATAAACGGAGTTTTGTTGAAGGTATTTTACAAAAAAAAAGTTATTTAGTTCTCAGTCATAGGCATTTTGCTACCACTATGCTAGAGCAATTTTGGTTTCTAGATGAGCCAAATGAAAATGGTTCCATCGGAAGATTTTGGAATAATATTTATTCAATTTGAATTTTGCAAGAGGATTTGAGTGAGTATATTCAGCTATATGAACTTTTTCAAACAATGATTCATGATTATGTCAAAGATGAGATGGTATTCAGTACATTGTCCTTTGTGAAGTCAAAAGTCTGAAACAAATTAGATAGAAATTTAGAAAGTTGTTTGAGATTGTATGTATCCAATTACTCTGTGGATATTTTTCCTTATGAGAGAGGACTTGCATTATGGAATTCACTCATAGAAATATGAGGATTTGGCAACATTCTAACTAATCCGAGGGATCCACCGAACATGAATCCATTTCAGTATAATTCTAGGACGCAAATGAACGGGTTACTCTAGGACTGTTTCAATTGTCAGAGTTCCAATTTATTGTATGCATTCTTGACGCTATTGACAATGATTTGATATATTGATATATTTCATATTCATTAATGATAATCAATTGGTCTTAATAGACTCTTTTTTACCCGTAACAAATTCATTTTTTAATATTCTGTTTTATTATTGAAATAAATGTTGATTTATTTGGATCCATCTGTGTGATTATCGATGAATGTTTTACATCTGTGTGAAACGTAAATATTTTCAAACAAACACAAACTAAGCATCTTAAACCATGCTTTACACTTAACATTAAAAAATCACCAAATATTAACATAAAAAATTCACATTAAGCAGAAATCCAATCACAAGTTTGCATATTAAATTGTTAAAATTTTTCAATAAATGTGATACAACAGTTAATATAGTTCCAATCCAAAATTAGTATTGTATTCATTCTATCAAGAGGCATATTAATTGATGAATACATGCATGTTTTCATAAATCATTTTCAGCCGATACAATTACAGAATAGTGGGTTGTTAATGGTTTTCAAAGCTTTCGGGCAAGTTCGGTCATATAAGAACACATTACAAGGGAAACCTCTTTTCTGCCTATGATTCTAAATCATAGTTTTCCTTACGTCTTTCACACGGAATAAAAAGAAAAAAAAATTGGCTGGCCATTATCTTTTAATTCCTATGCCAGTTTCAGAATTGTGATAACACACCTGTCACATAGTGAAACTAATTACTTTTTTCTATTTTATGTTGTAGGTGAAGCTTGATCTTTTTCTTCCATAATAGGTGGAGTTTAATCAATCTGTATAGTGCTACTACTCTCTACTAAAAATCTTGATGCTTACAAATCCTCCGCTACGGTATTGATATTTTGAAGAATATTCTGCTATTCCCTCGCAACATCTCTTGCTGATAAAAGTGATGGATCAACATCTGTCTTTTCCTTCAATAAGATTTCAATATCCATCTTATGCTCTTTGATTATCTTTTTCAATCTATTATTTTGTTTATTTAATAATATAAGATTTTCCTTCAACTGTGTAAATGAATTCAATATTTTACGGACATTCTTCAAATGTGCATCAAACACAATTGTTTCTTTCTTTAAATTTTCATATTTTTCCTGCAAAATAGAAATACAAATGTATTAGACTATTAGATAAGTCTTAATAATTTATTGCAATACGATGACATCTCATGAGACTTCAACTATTTTTTCGACCAAAAAAGAATGGAGGAACAGAGTGTGAAAGTGAAGAATAAGGGAAAGGTCACAAGCAGAAGGGGAGAGGGCTCGCAGGCCACGGCGGAGGGAAAGGATGAGCACAGATTGATAGTAGGGGATCTCAAGGCTAAAGGAGGAGAGCACGGTATTGGAGGGCGAGATAAGAAGGTGGAGGAGTTGGGCCCTATTCCTAGGGTTACAAAATTCGCCTGGACTTCGGTAGGGAGTGGTGGGAAAAACAAAAACAGTCACAGGAGCATAGGCAATGGTGCTACAGGCCATCATGGTCTGGATCCCCCCCGGAAGGCTTCTTCTTTCAAAGATATACTGGAAAATAGCATAGGCCGATCCTCAGGCAATAAAACAAGCAGCAATCTGGCCTACCTGGTCGATCTAGCCAAGGATATTCCCTCTGTAACCATCAAGAACCCTAAAGTGGAGGAATATTTCAAAACTTTATCATGGGATGCAGTGATTGGTAGGTTTAATAGGTTCTAGCCTTCATCCTCAGCACTATACTAGTGGGTATTCAAAACTTGGACCAATAAATGTGAAATATCCCTCTATTCCAAGGGATTTTTTGTTGTCCATTTTAGAGAAGCGGAAGACTATCAGTGATTTTTGACATATGGTCTGTGGTTTTAGGGGCATGCGGGTTTATTTATAACTCCATGGTTTCCAGATTTTGATCCAAACACCTATTTGGTTGCTAGAACACTTGTTTGGGTCAAGATTCCTAACCTCCCCTTGCATCTATGGTATGTCCTGGAGGATATTGGTAATGGTTTGGGCAAGTTTATCAAAGAAGACTCAGATAGAACACATTTGAGCCTTTGTTCATTTTCACGTATTTGCGTTGAAAATGATTTGAGCAAGGGATTACCGGATCAGATCAGTCTTAAATTTGATAATTTTCAACATATCCAAATATTAGACTATGAGAATACTGCATTCCGGTGTAGATTATGCAGAAATACGAGTCATCTACAAGCTACTTGTCCCTTTAATAAAAACCAGAAATCTACAAAAAAGAATGGATTGACTTCTTCTAGTGGTTGGGGATTTGTTAACCCAGATTTGGTATCCACTTCAAACTTTAAGTATGTTCCTAATAATTCGACCCCTGAGAATAAAATAGTCATAGAGGAGGACACTGATATGGCAATTCAGGAAAATCACTTGGTAATTGGTGGAATGAAAAGGGGACATACTTCAGAAAGTTTAGAATCAGATAGAGATTTCATGTCAGATAAAATGATTGCTTCGGTAATCCCTAATGAACTTGCGCTAGTTATCTCGACTGACCAAGGCAAGTGGTTCGAAGTAAAAAAACAAAAAAACAAAAAGGGTCGAATGGGCAGTATTGAGGATTATTTTCCATCACAGGGTGGGAAATAATTTTTTTTTAGGCTATTTTGGTCATTCTAATGCTTTTTGAAGCTGGTGTTTAGTTATAGGTGTTGTTTCCCTTGTTACTTTTAAAATCCTGTTGTTTTCCAGAGGAACTGGCCTCTACTTTTTAATAGGGAACGGGTCCCTTCAACCCACCTTATCAATCAAAAAATAATAATAATAATTTATTGCAATGCTCATAATATTAGGATGTTACGTGTAAAAGATGACCTACCACAGATTTCTCTTTTTTTGCATTTGCAATTAAAACATTAGTTTTGTCTCTATCCCATTTTTTGTAGTACGCTTGGGCTTCAACATCAAGATTCTCATACATGTTTAACATTATGTCCAAAATATCATCATCATAATCGTTGTTATACAAAAATTTTCCTGACTGAGCTTTGTTTAGGATAATGTCAATCCTTTCTAGTTTGGCCCTCTACGATAGTGTTGTCATACAAATTTGCAACAAGAAAATTTCTAAATTTCAAGCATGACAACGATACCCCTGTATCAAAATTTTAAAATTTTACCTTTCCAAGACCTCCCAAGTCTACCCATCTCAGAAACAAGCCTTACTCATTCCGTCTAATGGTTCTCAATTGGATGTCCATCCAATCCCCCTAGATGATTTAGGAAAACAAATTCAATCCCCCTAGGTGATTTTAGGGTTTCTTGGAGAATGCCAATTTTGGGCAGTTTTGGGAAGGGCTACCACTGACCTTCCCGAGACTAATGCACCCCCCTGAGGTGGAATGAAGGAGGAAAATTAAACATGGATATGTAATCAATGTCTATGAACATCAAGGAAAATATTTTGGAAGATTCAGGGAATATTTGGAAGTTTTGGGGCAGGTTCATCAAAAACAGGTTCTCAAGCCTAGGCAGTGCACAGGGCCAAAAAAGCTAATGAGATTCAAGAAGTGATTCTGGGAGCTTTGGAAGGAGTTAGAAGCCAAAAAATATATCTTTTAAAATTTAATTCAAATTTATACAAGATGGTGGAATCATATTTTTCACAAAACCTAGGTGCAATATATTTACATCCAATTTTTCTCATGCTCAATCACGGAGCCAAAACAAAAATATGATTTTTTAGGGTTCAAATGGATCGTGTAAAAGCTAACAACCCCACCATTGGATTAAAAATTCATTTTTCATTCAAATTCATATAAAATTTCACCTTGAAACTCATCCGGGAGCTCAAGATATCATCATTGCTAGTTGGCCTCAAGGTAAGCTCTCGTACTTAGCCAAATTTTAAAGTAGCAACGTGTCAGCACCAGGATCCTAGAGGGATTTCATGCCACTTTCATCCCTTTAGAAAAGGTACATAGGGGACACAAAATTCCCCTAGCCCACTTGAGCCTTGTGGTTCCTCATGCGCCCGAAAGTCAGCGCCTAAATGCTTTTTTCTAGCCTCCCTCTCATTCTCAACAAAAAATAAATTCATTCTCCTCCATCACCACCTCTATGATATCAAAAGATTAAAGAATCCATTAATTACTTCCATGAAGAACATCAGAAAAAAATGCAGCAAGCTACCTATTCACTTCTCAAGGTTCCAGTGGGTGAAATCGCACGAAAATTGGAGGGAATGATCACTGAAAAATCTAGTTTCGCATGAACTAGTTTTCACGCTACAAACTCCCTATTTTTTAGGGATATGGAGGACTGATTTTTTATCATAATTCTACCATGTCACATGAATAACACTATTGAAAAAGGAAGTGAACTACCTCTTCACTTCTCAAAGTTCCAGTTGGCGAAATCATACGAAAATTGGAGGGAATGATCATTGAAAAATATAGTTTCGCATAAACTAGTTATCACGCCATGAAGTCCCTATTTTTTAGGGATATGGAAGGTTGTGTTTTTTATCAGTATTCTGTCTCCAATAATGAAAATTTCATTTTCCCACTTGTTCAGATGAATAAATTACCCAAAATTTGGAATGTGGAACCCCAGAATAAAACCCACAATTTCGAGACTTCTTTTGTTACAATCTGACACCCCAAGTGCACTTACTAAAAATAACATGTGTCCATGGCGAGGCATACTAAAAATATAAAGTGGATAAAAATGGAAATTCATAATCAATAAAGGAGTATTGAATTGTTCCAAAGGGTTCAAAGGCATCGGGATCACTTCGACAGAGCCGTTTTGGAGTCGATTCAGTAAAAGTGGGCTTTCATACCTAAAGAAGCATACACTGCAAAGGAGTGCCTGAGCTTTAAGAAAGGATTATAAGATCTTTCTAAAAAATCAAGAGCCCAAAAAATAACCTATTGAAGGTATTTTCTATGCCCTAAATGGTGGAAAAAATGAGACCTCGTGAAACATCATACACTTCCCTAGGAAACTCATTCTTCAAGCGCACAACTGGAGATCCCAAGAAAAAAGGGGAAATTTTAAGGTTATTATTTAATAATTAGAGATCCAAACTATCACCATTAAATTCATTGAGTGTTTTTTAGTCAATATCATATAAAATTTTACCTCTGAACTCATCTGGGAGCCCAAGTTATCACTGTCACAAGTTGGCTCAAGGAACGCGTTCAACACTTAGCCAAATTTTCAAGAGGATGTGTGTCAGCTCCAAGATCCTGACACATTTTGATGTCCATTTCATCCCTTTAGTAAAGGGACATAGGGTACATTAAAATTTTCCCAGCCTTTTTTTTCCCCCTAGTCACTCACACGACCCTCAGACTTGTCAGTTCAACCCCAGGAGATTGTCGGAGCCTATCCTCACATTGCATCGATGACGGCCAAGTGTCGTAACCTGGCGCGATGTGAAAATTGATTTCCCTTTCATCCCTTTAGCTAAAGGGACATATGGGAGAGTAAAATTCACCCATCCCCAGCTATGCCTTCTGGTCCTCCATATGCCTGAACTTCAGCCCTCAGGTGCTTACCTCAAGCTCCTTAGCTCATATGCTTAGTCGGTCACATCTTGCCAAGTGTCGCGATTAGGCTCGATGTGTAAACTGATGTCCCTTTCATCCCTTTATATAAAGGGAAATATGGGATAGTAAAATTTTCCCAGCCCCTGTTGTTTTCTTTTTGAATATCTACAAACCAGACTTATCCATTTTTGCATCACTGCTTCATCTCCCCACAGCTCCATACCCTGCAGGAACTCTGTCCAATTTTCTAAAGACATACAAACAACCATTGATGCACCCAACCAGCTCTACCAAGACCCTTTCTCATTCAAGCACAAATATTTCAAAGGAAAATCATATCGTAAGGGTGAAGAACAGAGGTAAAACGAAGGATCTCATCTGAAAACTCTCATTGTTGTGAGACGAAGAAATCGATGTATCTTACAAACCAGGGCACGAATTGAAGAACAACTTTTTGTTGTCTTTTTCATTTTTGAAGTTCGTAAAAACCTTACTAATGGTTCTCTCATATGGAGTGATGATTATTTACAGTAAAGAAACTCTCCATTCAATGCAACGAACATAAAAAGCAAATTTCCCGCCAAACCGGTGAGCGGTTTGCACAGAAAATTCACTAATAAAATAAGAAGAAAAAACCCACCTCAAAAATGAAAATTTTATCAACATTCAAGGAGGAGAAAACATGAAATTTTAAAGATCCATTAATGGTTTTCGTGTCCATAGCCGCTACTAGGTAAGAAATTTCAAGTTTTAAAATCTCACAAACCGGCAAGTGGGTAGGTCTGAAATTTCAGAGGTTTGATATTGGGAAAAAACCCATATCAAAAAACTCCGTCCCACTATGATACAATCACCAGAAGCATACTTACCAAAAATATCAATCCTTTCTATATGGGAGACTGCTATTTCAGGTAAGCCACCATCTGAAGAAGTTGCGAAGGAGGCGGTGAACACAGAGGAAGTATCGCAGGTGATAATCATCGGAAAGGTCACCGAGGCCTGAAATTGACACTTACTAAAAATAGTAAGTGGTCCCATAAGCACCTACTAAAAATAGCAAGTTGATCCAGAAGGTGAAAGGAACACAGGGAGAAGAAGGAATTCAAGTTATCATATCTAATTGAGGTTCGAAAGAGCTGAATTTTCACACTTACTAAAAATAGTAGGTTGTTTCATAGGCACTTACTAAAAACAATAAGTGGTTCCTGAGGGTAGATTTCACAAAGGGAACCTACCGAGAGTTGAACATCTAAGTTGACATCACCATTTGGGGACCAAAGAGGAAAAATCTCGACACTTACAAAAAATAGTTGCCCTTTTTCAAATATAGTAAGTGTCAAGAAATAATGAAGTTCAAATTCGCAAGGAGGAAACTAGTGCAGAGTCTATCATCGGAGTATGCGAGAGTAGGTCACAGTGAGGTTTCTTACATGGATCTCAATAATATCTTTCGAAACTCATTTCATGCTTCAATCAGTATGTGCAAGGTGGAATTTATAGTCAACATCATCAAACTATTCATAGTGTGTTTCATCGCGATCGTGTTCAAATCAACTAAGTAGTGTGGCAGTGTTGTGAGGAGTCAAGGTGGGATTTGTCCCAAAGCTTCAACCTCTTCAAAGCGGATCTTCATGAGCAGCACCCACAATTGCTAAAGGTTCCATTTAACAATGTTTATAAACATTTAGCTCACCTTTATGTTATAAAAAGGGACTTAATGTTTTCCTATGAAGGCTCTACAAAGAGTCTCTCTCTCTAAAATTCTTCTAGCTAGTCTTCTTTCTCTCTCTCTAATAAAGGAAGAACTTTGTGTGTTCTCTCTCTCTCTCGTCTTAAAGTTTATAATGTAATAAGTCACCTTTATGTTATAAAAAGGGACTTAATGTTTTCCTATGAAGGCGAAGAGTCTCAAGTCATGTCTAGACATAGAAAGATTCATTGGGGGATAGATGAAGAGTTTCTCCTTGTTGGTTCTAATTCTAAAATTCTTCTAGCTAGTCTTATTCTTGTAAGTTTATGAGAGAGCTTTTGCTTTCTTGCGAGTGAAAAGAGTTAGCGATTTTTCTCTCTAATTTCTTCATTCCTTCACTATGTACAACTCTGATTTTGCAAGCTAATAAAGGAAGAACTTTGTGTGTTCCAAGGCATATGAATGTGTACTTCTTTGTACATATGGTTTCCTCTAGCCGGTAGCCCCAAAATCATGGTGTCTTCTTCTTTTGAAATGTGTGTGTAATATTTTCCAACCAGTGTTTATAAGCATTTGATTTCCTACTTGCAGCATTAGTTTCCCCCTATTTCATATTCTCACTCCCTTTCCTGATCTCTTGACAAATTCCTCTCTAGTATCAATTGCTATCTTTTCCGCAAGGTCAGTGGAGTTCCCCTATTGGATCCCTGGCCGCAAGGCCACTAGGATAAAATTCACTTTACTCACGCATATAAATACAAAAGCTACATCGTTTAAGTAGAGGGACTTAGACTCCTAGAGTGTTGGCAAGAAATTCACATACTTTTTCACCCAAAAATTTTTCTCGCCAACAGGCAGTGAACAATGAATGCCTTTGAGCGTGATTATGGTATTGAGTATTTATTTCTTTGATCAAATTTTGGCCCTTCTCTCCCAAATGCACACTGATTCCAAATCAAAAATAATAACTTCCTAAATTATGGCCCCCATATTATCTAATACCATATTTTCAAAGGTAAAATATGTCTTCTGATAATCTGTGAGTGGATTCTTGCTTGGTGGAGGAGGAGAGTCCACTATTTCATTTACATTTTGTTGTGCTTGTGGCTGAGGAGGTGGAGTAGATTATATCATACCATGCGTGTCAAAAAAAATTCCCTTCTCTATTTCGCCGCTATCAAATCCCCAAAACTAATCATAGAGCTCGATCTGGTTCAAAATATATGTGACCCTTGTACTGAGGACACCACCTACTGAAAACCCAGGAAATTCAAAGGTTACTAGATGAACTATTCTTATAGAGTCTGCAGGAAACCTTATATTCTTGACTAGGTGTTGGAGTACTAGAGGCCTTTTTGAAATCTACCATGTAGGTCTAATAACTGCAAGAAGAAAACTACAAAGTATTAGAAAACTAATCATTATACCCTTGTAAATACTAAATAAAATAATTGCATGTAAACAAAAGATGCTAAACATTATACATTACCTTGTATGCTTGGAGATGTGACCATTCGATCTTGACACTGAGAATAAATTTGATCTAGATCGTCAAACTAGGAACTTTCTAAAAATAATTAATGTATAAGTATTAAAATATTGTAGCACTTACAAAATAGATCTTGTTTATGGTTCCTCATAATAGATTAATTATAAACAGTCAATTTTATACCTATAGAGTAGTGTGATGGTATAGTAGCACTGGTGAAGCTATCGACCCCCTAGGCCTTTTTGACGAGGAACTCGTTTCAGAGTTGATTATGATGAATCCATATTAGAATCACCAGAGACCTCTTGAGGGGCTTTACCCTGAGTAATAGCCTCCTTATGAGATATTCCAACTATAATTCTTCTCTGCAAAAGATAAAATTACTATAAGTATTGCATTCATAAATAATTAATCGTTATAATGTAAAAATTAAATGTTACATGTTGTTCTTCAAGTGAGAGACCAGTTATTTTGTCATTAATTATGGTCGGAATTTTTTCGTTCTACAATTCGTAGAAAGCTTCATGATATAAAACAAGTAGATAATTGGAAGAAGATAACACAATCTTGGATTTATCATATGTATTTGTACTGACAAAGATGTTGTTGACATATGTTTTTATTCAATTGGACAAATATGTGCACCAATCGAATTGTTTCCCTTCTAGTGTATGCAATATATACTGAACCACCCAAAACAGAATGTCTGTGGATCTGCCCTACAACACAATCCTGGCTTGAAATAGTGATATCATTGCATGAAAGAATTTGTTTATAATACCTTATATAACAAGGCCTCTTTTGGGATGATTAATAGGAGCTGCAACAAGATACAAGTCACAAGAAATGTTAGATGATTGGACAATCGAGTAATATTAAGAAAAAAAACAATTGAAAATAATATTGAACTTACCATCAACCTGCACATTGTAATGAGGCTCCAAAAAAACAATGTCCTCATCAGTTAGGACCGCCTTTGTAGTCACAGGCATCTGGTTTTGGAAAGGTAAGCCCATTAGTCGATGGACATATGCAGGCTCCACGGTGAAAGAAATTATACGATCCAAAGGGGGAATGGAAAAATGTGTCTCTTTCTGGCTATAAAAAGTGAGCAGGTAATCGAGGATGGAAGTATCTGTTTCAAATTAGGCAATGTGGACAAGCCCTCTGAATTGTGTTTTTTCCATCCATTCCTCTGGTGTCTCTTTGATTTTAAGCAGTGCTACAATCTGAGGGCACATGAGATTCATGTACTGGAATTGGGAGGTAAGAAAAACTTTGGTGTTAGCCATTGTTGAAATCTTGGGAAATGGTGTAAATTTACACAAGAGGGAGGGGAAACTTGTAGGTGCATGTTGGTTAGGTATAAATTTAGAGAGCTCAGACCAGTTTTTGAAAAAGTGAAGAAATGAACCTCGTATGAGTATATATAGGGCTTGGGTTCAAGGCACTGGACACGTGGTGATAAACGATTGGTGGAGAAGTTTGGGGCAAGTGTTTGAGGACTCATGCAAAGGTTGGTTCGTCCAATTCCTAGCTGAGGTTCGACTTCTATGAGACGTCCAACAGGTAAAATCCTACAAAAAACATTAAATGACAAACCAAAATGGATGGTAAACTGTAGAAGTAGGACGAAAGACCTTGATGTCCCGTCCAATAGAAAAGGAAATTCTGACCGATATATCTTGGATGGTTGTCTAATATAGGTTATACGGTGATAGGTTTCATCCAACGAGGAAGGGGCAATCATCCAAATTCACTGTAATAGGATAGTCGACTAGTATAACTTGGACGGTCATCCAATATAGGTTAGGTGGTGATAGGTTTTAACCAACAAGGAAGGGACAGCCGCCCAATTTCGTTGTGATAGGACGTCCATCCAATATTGACCAGTTGGTCGAACAACAGGTTGTACAGACTAAGAAAGTGGGACATTCGTCCAACTTATGTTAGACGGCTGGCCAATAAGGGTGTGACGTTGAACATTAGTTCCTTGTAGCCACCAAGGGATGTCTGCCTAACACCCATATAACAGTACAAAATTGTTTGAATAAATTCCATCCAAATCACCTTTGCCATGAATTGATTTTTCAGATATTCGTTAGTGATTCAAATGTCCATTTTGGAGATTCTCCAACCATTCTATGATAATTTTTTGAAGGGGGCATCTTAAAATGAACCCTAAAACTAATTCGGTCTTGATAAAATTAGACTTTTACAACTTAAAAAACAACTTCTCTTATTTTGATAATTGGAACACGTGCCTTGAAATATTTATATGTTCAATTTTTTCTTACTTAAAATTAGAATGTCATCAAAATAAACAATGAAAAACTTACCACGGTATTATTTCAACATTTCATTCATGAGTCCCTTGAATGTACTCAGTGCATTTTTCAAACCAAATGGAACAATGAGCTAATCATAAAAAACTTCCTTTTTCTGGAGCGTGGTCTTCCATACATTGCCTTCTCGAATACTAGTTTGGTGATACCTACTCTTCTAATAAATCTTTTTGAAGTAATTTTATTTGCTCAATAAATCCATCAAGACATCCACTCAAGGCTATCAAAATATTTACTTGATTTTTATATTGTTTATGGCTTTGGAAAATAAGCACATACACCATTCTCCACCTGTATTTGGTGCAAACAAGATTGAAACTACACATAGGATCAAAATTTCATTGATCAAACCTATTTCTAACAACTCATGCATTAGCCTATTCACCCCTTCAAGATTTTTGGGTGGTAATTTATGGATCCCTTGTTTGAAAATCTACATATAGGACTCAAATTTAATGGAATGGATAATACTCTTCATGGGTGGAAAACCATGTGGAAATTCATTGGAAACAATATTAGTAAGTTCATCCAAAAAATCCTTCACTTGCTTGAGAATTCACTTGTCTCACCCATTACCCTAACTTACATCAATTTGGAATGAAAGTAAAACATGGATTTTCCTTCTTTATATATTTTAAAAATATATTTTCCAAAAATAATCAAAACTATAGTATTGTTGTTCAATTCTTTCACTTTGTTCTTCACTTCTTTCACTTTTCTCTTGACTTCTTTCACTTTACTCTTCAATGCTCTCAAGGTATACTTGTTACCATTCTTCTCAAGAGCCATCATGTATGGATTTCCTATCACATTACCACATCAATCTACCTAACAACACACGACATGCATCCATAGGCATGATATCACACCAAACATCATCTAAATATAAGATGCAATCTAATAATTGACCACTTTACTAAGATTTAATGCTCTTTTTACATCCATGGCACTTATATAGGTTTGGGTGTTTTACTCTTTTCAACCATTTTATACCATTTCATTTGGCACAAACTTTTCCATGCTACCACTATCAACAATGATTTTATAATAGTTACCTCCTGATTAGCTAATAGTGTAGAAATGATTCTTACATTGCACCAATTCATTCTCCTCTATTTTATGATTTAGCAACAATATATTTTCTCCAAATTTTTGTTATTTTATGTGATCAAGTGCTGCAATAGAATCTTTATCTACTTCTACAATATGATTATTAGCCTCGTTTCTCCTATTATTGTTATTTTGTGCTTGTGGTTACTTATAGGCTTGGTGTCTATCTTGTCCAAATTTGAAATAAGATCCCATGAATCCTTCTCCTCTAATATATTTCTATATTCCTCTTTAAGTACATGTTCTTCCTTTTGGTTATGATTTTGATCATGAGAAGTGCTAACTTCCCCATCATGAGTATGTTGGGCTCTTCTAGCACTTGATTGACCTCTTCCCATTGAATTATTTTTCTTCCTCTAATTTTATTTTACGGCCTTATTTCTAACTTCTCTTTGGATTTCAATGCAAATTTGGATAGCCCCTTCCACTACTTGTAATCTTACCACACTTATCTCATCTCATATTGTTTGTTGATTCTCATACCATTTATAGCTATTACAATATTATCTTGATCAACCTCATCTAATCATATCAGATGGTTTTCTTGTAGATCTCTTCGGTCTCATCCTTCACATCAAGATATCTTTCCCTCAATATTTTAAAAAATAAGTAAATCCAACTAATAATATACAAGTAGATACTTTCACATCAATTTGACAATCATTTTATCTCACCTAAGTAATTTTCACTTTACCCCTTTTATCCCTTTCAGTTTGTAGATACTTCCACCATAGGGTTGCATGAACTTTCAACTTAGTTTAAGATGCTTTCACTCTTATGGAGTCCTAAACATCATCAAACTCAAATTAATCTTTGATTTATGTAATCCAATCTATTTTCTCCCCTATATTTAAAGTTCCCTAGAGGTTAGGAACTTCCATCACCATTCCTCTTCCTATCCTTGAGATATTTTTAATGAGTATGCCTTGACCTGCATCAACTTTCTACTCATGTGCTTACCTTAGTTCTCCTTCCTATATTCTTATATATTTATCATCATCACTTGCATCATCTCTTTACACAAAATCTCTTCTTTTTCTTACTTCCACATCAACCAACCTTGCTTCCATTTCTATTAACATTCTAATTACCTTATCTAGTCTCTTGACCATGTTGGAAATTTACCTTATAAGAAGTATCCAAATACTCTTTTCAATCACAACCTATTATTTTAATCTCTCTTATTAAAATCCTATGTAGGAAATGAAACTCTAACAAATTGGATTCAGAACCAACTTCAATAGAAAATAATGCAGTCAAGGATAGGGAGTCAAATGAACAACCTTCTCCTTATAGCTATGGATCCTCGCTTTACTATGAATAGATAGTGTACACGTATGCATTCAAGACTTGAATCCAATGGAGAACACATTTATTGGATTTTAATAACACAATTATAGACTAGAACAAGATGACACACTTCACATGTTAATATATCTCTATGAGGGACTTAGAACCTACACCCTCTATCTCTAATGAAATTTGAACAAATACTCTCCTCTTTAACCAACATCAACTAATTGATTGTGTATATTTTTATTGTCTTCTATAACCTCTAGATTGCTTCTTCAAATTTCTCAAAATCTGAGAAACTAACTTTTTTGTTTAGTGACTACATTATAACAATTATTGTGGGTGAAATCACTACTTGAGGTAGACTAGTAGTTATGAAACTATTGCTTAATTCAAATCATGGTTTCAAAATTATTGGGGTAGTTCCATATTTGTCAATTAATGTAAACTATTGGTTTTGCAACTAGCCCTTGCATGGTTTTTAGTTTCATTATTTGTTAGAGAATAATCAATTTGATCCCTATTTGATGATTGAAATTGTAATGTCCTACTCAATGATGTTTGTTGAAGTCTTGTTACTCCTTTTAGACACCTTCTGAGCAATTCAAACTGGAATAAAGAGAGCAGTGACTAGTTAATAAAGACACACTTCCATATGTTTTTAGTTAATACAATATTTTCAACCACCCTAAATGTTCCTACATCAGTACACCATTATATTATTATTACATGCTAACAAAATTATTTTTCTAGTTAAACACTTTGATAGTAGTATCTCTCTAGTTAAACACATGCAAGTTAAGAAAAACAACTAAATATGTAATAAACATTTTCCAATCAAATTTCTCTAATAATTAACATTGATAGATAGTAAAAATTAGTTCCTAGCCCATTAGTTACAAAGGTGAAGGATTAAGGTTGGAGAATGGGGAAGTCTTAAAGATAGAAATCAAAATTTGCATTTGGAGGATTTTTTTTAATGAGGATTCACTAGCCACATTACCCAAGACAATTGTCAAGCATATACTTAAGCATTGTAGAGGGGAATTTTTTTCTCAAAATACATTCAACTACGAACACGCAAGGTTTCATTCAAGAGCACTAGTAAAGGCTTGTTCTAAGGAGAATTATATGGAGACAAAACACTAAGCAAAGATCATATGATGCCAACAAATACTACTAGTAAATTCTCATTCAAAGATGTTTATTTGAAACTAGAATAAAGGATTTACAAGAGCAGTATTTATCAACACAAAGAATTCTCTTTGGTTGGATGGAAAAATGTGTATGTAAGAATTCATTTCTTTCTCATAGGTAAGGATTTATTATTGGAAAATCATCTTTGTGAATTTCTATTTACTCATAAAATCAAATTATTTGCATAATGACATGGGTCATACCATTTGGGATCATTCTTTTTTCTTTGAGTTAGTGGATATGCTTGAAATCATCTCTGTTATGAGGTTAAAACTTTCCTTTGTGCCCATGATTTGAGTTAAGTATGTAATTCTTTGGATAAGATGCAAATTATAGAGCTTGATGTATTACAAATTAAAGTGTCTACAAAGAAGTAAACCTCTTTTTCAAAGATATATGCTTTGAATTCTATACGTTTTTAATTTCATATTATCTATTTTATATTTATACGTGAGGTAGAAATTGAAAACTACTAAAAATTCTAAATGGGATATTTTGAATGGATTTGAAGGATCGCCACATATGGAGATGACATGTATTAATGTTATTAGTATAAATGAATATTCCTAAGTATGCAAGTAACTAAGTTTTAGCTAATGGAATAACTAGTTTAGTAATGCCACCTGCAAAAGTCATATCTCTTAACTCATTGATCACAATTTGAAATTGTAATATGAGTTGGAAATATCATCAAGAAAAGGATTCATATACCTTCACAATATTCAAATCTACACTCTACAACTAATTATGAACATATGATGTGTACAAGAGTGGGGTAAAGTATGGGTGAAGCTATATTGCATTCAACACTAGATGTAACATGAGGTAGGGTGACATATTGAGATAAAATACATCTTTATCACTTTTTGATGATGGTGTATGACCCATATCCACAAGTATGAGCTTCCTGTTATGATCCTTGAGTTTTTCCTTTTGAATATGCGACAAAATTTATTTCCCACTTAGAACTAATGGATAACAAAACATTTTTTATAATTCTATATAGTGTTTTGCATAATTTAATGAACTCGTTATTGAATGTACCAAATTTTATCAAAAATGCATGTGTTGTTGGATCTATTTATTTATGAGAATGGGGTAATGCCTTTTTTAGCACAATGAGAAATGTTACAATGTGGGGGCTAGTGGTTGAAATATTAAACATACTTGAAATAAGATATACTCTTATAAGGCTATGAATAGCTCAGTTATAGATATGTTGGACAAATAAAAGGATCTCATCCCATGCATGTGGATGTTTTTAATGTTATAAAAAAAAAAGATGCATAATCATGTGGCTAACCAAATTTTTCTATCTATATTTCAGAGGATGTAATGAGATGGAATTTTTTATTTTTTCCTGTCATGGACCATAATGTATACCAAATATCCCAACAATCTTGTTTTCATTGTTAAAGATAATGTTTTGTGGTAATCTAAAATGAATTAACACATACTTGAAGAAGTTTTTTGTAGTTTCTTTTTTTGAGTTCTCTTTTTTCTAGGTATTAGAATTTACATCTTTAAAAACCTTCCAACCACCTAAAAAATTAAGTCATGACCATGTTTGGTTGTGTGAAGTCTTGACATGAAATCATTTGAGATTGTATCCCAGTGTTTTTTATAGAAATGGAAAATGTATGTACATTATTCTTTCAATTTTTTGTCTGCATGATTGTGCATATTTTTAAGAATATATATATCTAATGACATCATGATGAAGCTTCGACTAATAGAAATAAAAAGTGTCACTATCTTATCCACCTAAAGTCATTTTCCACATGACCATAATGAGTCTCCCAAATCATTTTTTTATTTATCCACTATATGAACATAGTGGTGTCCATCCACTCTTACATGTGAAATTTGGGAACATGTCTATAGTTTTAATTATTTGGTATATGTCAAAGAAGATAATTTTTTATCCAAGTTATGCCACTCTAATGTATAATCCTTATAGGGGTCAAGAATCATTTTAGTGTTGTAATTGGAGTTCGAATCATATGACAATGAATCACCTAATGCTTCCAATATTATGTTATATGTTTAGGTGAAACTTGTGCATACCCTTCAACAAAGGTTTTATGTATCATTGTTGTGTATATCTCAATACAATGAAGTTTATGATGAAATACAATCTTGTAAGTGTAAAAATGTGAAAACACATAGAGTAGGGATTTGTGATACATCCTTGTGATGTGTGAGACATGTTTAGTAAAATTATTATTTTTAGCCAAAAATAAAGTTTTATGTAATGTAAAATTGAAGTGTAATTATGAAACTAATTGTAAAGTGGATAGCCAGATGGTCTTATCCAATAAAATTGATATAGTGGAAAATAAAGTTGGCCCCTAGAACTAACAAGGTATCAAATCTATAGGAGGAATCATTGAACCCACTATGCTATGGATGGAATATCAATCTAGGTTATGCTCCTTGTTTGCATGTAATGAAATTATTATTGATAGTGTCCCTCAAATTTTTATTAGGAATTAGGTAAGGTCATGTTGGCTACCTCAATAAAAGGGAAAGTGGATGCATGAACACTCAACCCTTCCCAATAACAAGAGGGTTATAATACAACAAATTCTATGGGTCTTAACTAAGATATACGTTATACCATACAATCTGATGTAGGAGCATCTAAGGTCCATGACAATCCTACATAATTTTCATGAAGGATGATGATGCGCAAGCCATGAGAGCACATAAGTAAGGAAAGGAAGTATGGAGCAATCAAGTGGAAATTACACAAATTTGCAAAATTACTTTGCACATTAGATATCAATGGGGAGAGAATTTTGTGAGTGTGCAAAAGAAATAAGAGCATGAGTAGTGCAGGGAAGGCTTGTAAGGGAGAACAAGTGTGAACAAATAATGTACAGTGGTGTGCATAGGATTTTGGTAGAGTTTTGGGTTTGACATGATATACTATATGTATGTAGATATTGTTAGGAATTTATGTGAGATTATAGAGAGTGCATAGAGGGCACATGAGGATATGAGAAGGATTGCGCAATAACTAAGGAAATAGAAATAGTGCACAGATATTTTGGAGAAGGATCATAAACCTAGAGACACTATGTAAGAGGAGTTAAAGGTGAGACTCAATTATTTGAGTTCACAGTAGAGGAAGAAAATGGCATGGAAGATAAGTGTGAGAAAGGAGTGTGTGGTAGAATAGGTAATTGGAAAAAGTGACAAAAAATGTCATGAGTTATCTGATAGATGATAGAGGAGTCTGATAAGGATGGAACGGTCAGAAGATCCAATTACTAGATCGATGGGGCACAATAAAATAAATCCAAGGGTTCAATATATCAAAGTATTAATGGATTTAAAATTCAAGTGGGAAAATTCGAAAGCATCTAGAAGAAGTCATCCCTCCAAGTGATAAATTCAAAAAAGGAGAGAGAAGCAAGAAAAGAGCAAGACATGTGGCTACTTAAGGAGAAAT
Organism: Taxus chinensis; assembly: GCA_019776745.2. NCBI lineage: Eukaryota > Viridiplantae > Streptophyta > Pinopsida > Cupressales > Taxaceae > Taxus > Taxus chinensis. The sequence continues at coordinate 121,517,912 of CM034156.1, read as the reverse complement.
ATTCCACCATTTGAGGGTTGTTGTTGGTGGACCAAATTTAGCTAGAATATAGGAAAATATAGTATAATTTAGGGCCCAACTAAGTTTGTTGAATGTGTTTGTGATCACATAGTCCAGTCTAGAATAGGTCTCAAGGAGAAACCATAAAATTTTGTAATACTCCATTAGCAATTTGTAAGCTCTTATAGAGAAATTAGATGTAGATGTTGTTAAAACCATTGAGAAATAGATGAAACATTAACACTTATCATCCCATTGTGTGAATTTTTAGGTATTAGGGAGTACATGTCTGTCATCGAGTGGTATCAGAGCGGGCTAATTTCCTACGAGTGGAGTTAGTAGAATGTTAAATGTGAGACAACTGGCATAGAATATTGTGTTCTCCATCATGAAGAAAGGTGGGTAGATAATGTAAGAAGAGATCATAGAGTATAGCAAATAGAGGAGATATAGATCTTAGACATGAGGGCACGATGACTCCAAGAAGAAGGAATTATTTAGATGTAGTAGTCGCGGAAATGGTGAGGAAGGTGATGAAAGATCTTAATGGTGTGAAGACCAGACTTGAGTATGTAGAGGAAAACCACTGGAGGAGATGGGATTTTGTCATGTGAAGCACCCAGAAGGAGAAAAATACTAAGGATTCAAGAGTGAATAGAAAAATTCATAGAAGGAGTTCCAATGGAGTTCTTAAGAGAATGCAAGGTGTGTATAAAAGAACAATCAAATATTGTGTGAGTATATTGTAAGAGCAGAGAGAAAGTGCGTGCGGGAGCACTGCCAAAGAATTTGTAAGATAAAACACATAGTGAGAGATCGTGATATGAGAAAAGGGTGAAGGTATAAGTCACTCGGGAGTGAATGGTAATGTGTAAGAATATTACACTAGAAAAGAAGGTTTTCAAAGAAAATAATATGCTCACTACATATCATGAGCACGAATAAGATTTCTCAAAGCCGTGACATGGAGCAATGGAAAGAGGAAGGAGATTTTATACCTGAAGAAAGAGAGAGAGAGAGAGAGAGAGAAGGACCAGAGTGTGTAAATGATTGCATAGACAAATATGTCCAAAGGAAAGATAGATGGGGTGCACAACTAAGTACATAGAAGAAGGGACCTCGGTGGAAAGGCAATAGAGTACAAGAGATTACACGGATGAAGAAACTCCAAACAAAGGAGTGGATGTGCATGAAGAAAATGATATATGCGGTAATGGGAGAACCATTACAAAGTAAGTAGAAAAAAGAGAATAATATTCCCCAAAGGAAACCAAAATTGAGTAGCCTATAGAAGAGTTTGCTTGAGTGTGCATGGAAAATAGTGCACTAAAGAAGAGGGAGATCAGAAATGATCTCAAGGAAAATCATGAGGAGGAGTGTACATGAGGAAATGAGAGAAATGAAGAGTTATGCAAAGAAGGAGAAGTTGACTTGAAGGAAATTGTTGGAGCTCAAAATTGCACCCATCCAAAATCACAAGAACCTAGGGCTTTGAGGCAACATGGGACTGTCTCCAAGTTGTGGGACTTGAACTAAAACAAACCTCTAGATAAGGTTGGTTCCTCATCATATTTCTATAGCTAAACTACTCCTTATGAAGGAAACAAAATTATCTAATCCTAAACTAGCTTTTGAAGGGACTAAGGTTAGAAGGAGCTACATAAACTAAATTCCTACACTACAGGAGGTGATAATACAAAAAAAAAGGGAAAAGATACTTCTGAAAGAGATAAATTGGGTCAGAGTAGTGATGGATAGGGAAGAGATGATAACCACAGTCTAAAATAGCACCTAAACTCCTATTTTCAGACAATGCACAATAGATATACATTTTGTAGCAACACACACAACATTCCTGCAAATAAATGAAAAGGAAAGGAAACATAATGAAATACCAGCCAAGGAAGAGAAGAGACACAAAAACAATAATTTTATTACTTGAAGATTATAAAAAAATCACTACATTGAAGGGAGAAGGTATAAATTCATTACAGAAATCCAATCCAAGGCCTGCAACTCTAGAACACTTGTGCAAGAGTTTCAATGATGCCCTTGTATTCCCAAAGTATCCAACATTAAAAATGAGCATCACTTTCCAATATATAGAAGAAAATGAGAGAAGAAGAGGATGGAAACCTAAAATTCTATCTTCACCCAACAACAACATGCATTAATTGACTAAAAAACAATATGGGTAACCTTACAAATCCATTACCACATGTCTTTTGCCTTGTGGGAGAAGAAATGGGAACCATATTTGATTAATGTAGTTGTTCAAGTTGAGAATCAGGGTGTTCCATACAGGCTCTCACAATCTGCATTTAACTATTCATTTTACCTTTTTCCCTTTTATGTGGGTACTTCAGGTATTTCAGGTCTATAGGGCACACAAGGAACTGGGTCACCTGGGCTTCATTTATCTATATTCCTCGCAACCTTATAACTCTCACACTATATGCTCCCATCTGTATTCCTTTGAATTACATGTTTATTGCCCTTGCAGGGAAAAATATTATGTGGGGAACATGTTCCATACATTCCACTTATGCCCACATTCTAACCTACGTTTGCATCCTTTTATTTGCGGATATTTTGGTCCCGTGGGGAACAACTGACCCCGCCGAACTCATTCATCTAAGGCCTTTGTTCTCCTAACTGCTCCCCGCTGCACAAAACACTAACTTCGGCACTCCCTTCGCTTTGTGGAGATTTCAGTCCCACGGGGAACTCACGTCCCCACAGTACTTGTACCGCCCGAGCCCTCAACTTCTGATTCCTCCATTATACATGACCTGTCGACACTAAAATTTTCCTCTGTAATTTCTATTTCATTAATGTATGTATTAGGAATAGGAGGATGTTAAGTGTAATTAGTAGTAGCGTCCGATGGAAGATAACGGCGCCGTCAGTACGGTGCCGCCAATAATGTAGAGTACGGTAACAGTCAAAGTACAATAGGAATGTTGTAAAAAGTAAATATTTGTTGTAAGTGGTCTGGTAATGTTAAAATGTCAAAGTTGGGATAAGTAGAGAAGTAGGGTCTACATGATTAGGAATTAGAAATATTATATTTGTAATAAGGACAAAGAGTGATGTCATAAATATTTTGTGTATTTTATTTGTGGAAAAGTCTAAAAAGGTGGAACCCATGTGAGATGATAAGGTTTATCTTAGCTTAGAAGATAAGCCTACATGTAAAGGTAAGAGTTTAGACATGAAATATGATTGGCCGGAAGATATTTCCTATCCTATCTTAGAGATAAGATGGATAAGCCTAAATTCCTATAAATAAAGAGGCCACCCCCCTCATTTAGCATATAGAAGGAAGTAGTGAGAAATATTGTAAGTGTGTAAAGGAAGCCATCATTTTGAAGGTATGTTAAAGAAGCCATTAAGAAGTGTAATTGTGAAGTTTCTCCCATAGTTATTGTTGGAAGGCAAGTGAAGTCAGTAACACTTGAAGTACCTCATGGGTGAGATTGTAACAATTTCATGTTGATATTATAATTTACACTTATATTTCAGATTTATCGTCATTCCTTCTTATCATAGTCTATGGTATTCTTGTGTTATGTTTGTTGTTGTGTTTCCAGATTCCATCCACCAAACTAAAAGTTGTGCATTAGTAAATAATCATAGCACGAGGAGTTCCCGGTGAAGAATTATCATAGTGCTGGATTGGTGATGACATTTTGGTTCCGTTGCCGGGACCATTCCTCGTTGGTGGATTTTCTGGAGAGATATTCCCACTTAGTCAAAAAAATCATTTGGAGGGTAACCTTGTTTTTACTGTGCATAGGAGTTACCATGGTAAAGTCATTTTTACCGTGAATAGTATTTACCGCAGTAACTTCACTTTTTATCATGAATAGTGTTTACCACAGTAAAGTCAGTTTTTACCGCAGTAAGTCAAGTTTTACCATAGTTTACCATGGTCATTTCTATTTTACTGTAGAAAGGTGTAAAGTCACTTTCTATTATAGTGATTCCAATTATTTGTGCACATAAGTCTTGTTGATTGTACTTGTGGGTTGGTATTTCACTGTGGTTACTTTTGAAAATGGGGAAGATTCCTATTTTTTCAGCTCAATCTAATGAAGATGCTTCCTCTTTCATTCAAGAGTTTAAACGATCTTGTATTTGTAATGGCCTTATAAGAAGGGAACAATGGACTGAATTTTTTCCTACCTTTTTGGATGGTTCAGCACTTAGGTGGTTTGAAACACTAGGTGAAAATGTAAAAAACTCATGGGATTTATTAACTGAAAGTTTTCTTGAAGAATTTGGTGAACAACAGAAATATGCAGATCTCATGATCGAGATCACAAAGCTAGCCCAAGGAGAGAAGGAGAAGATAAGAGATTATCATGCTCGTGTTCTAGAGCTAAGGAGGAAGCTCGATGCCCAGATCTGGAAGGAAGGATTAGTGGATGGGTTGATGAATGGCGTGGATAATCTCCTCTGTAAGCACTTCATTCTTGGGATGAAACCAGAGATCAGAACAACGAGTGAAGTATGACCGCCCAGCTACCATTGAACAAGCAAAGGAGATTGCAAGAAGGCAAGAAGAAAGCATGGAAGAGGAGCCCAAAGAAATTGTTGCTAAAGTAGAGCCTACACCAGCACCTTTGGTTCAGAATCCACAACCACTCTCGGTGAGCACAAATCTTTCTCCTAGTACATCTACTGAGTATGAAGATCTACTCAAGAAGATGGGTCAGTTAACTATTAATCTTCTCCAAGGAAAAGAATTTAGTTCTCAGGGAGGAGATAGAGGTCCAAAAAGAAATATTTCTGAACTTGTATGTTATGGTTGTTATAAAAAGGGTCATTATAAGTATAATTGTCCAGATAGAGCTTCTACATCTGGTACAAGAGATAATGATAAAGGAAAAGCACCTGTGAATTCTTTTGATGTAGTAGATAAGAGCATAAATAATAAAGTAGATGTGTTTGTAACAAAAAGAAAGAAAGAAAAAGATAACCAAGATGGAAATGATCCTAAGAAGATGAAAGGAGAAACTAGTAAGAAACATAGGAGAAGAAAGTTGGGTGTGCAGGATTTTCTGATTTCACAGGGACAAGGACCATACTCCATCTTAGACGATCTGTCCAAAAGGCCTGCAAATATTACATATGGTCAACTCTTGGCTATGTCTTCTGAGAAGAGGCGGGAGCTGCGAAGTGGACTCAATGCTTGACGAAGGAAGGAGGTTGAGGTCCCTGTTTTGGAGGCAGAGGCGGATCCCTATGCTCCACAAGCTGAGGTACTATGTAATGGTATTTCAATTCATGATGTCTTAGTTGATGGAGGTGCTGCAGTTAATGTAATGACCGAGTCTGTAATGAATATGTTGGGTTTAAAAATTGATCACCCCTCAACACTTATGTTAAGGTCATTAAATAAGGGAAAAACTAAACCAGAAGGTGTAGTTTCAAATGTGGCAATATCTGTTATGGGTGTTGTATGTGTGGTAGACTTTCAGGTGATGAAAAATGGTACTGTTGCGTATCCAATGTTGTTGGGAAGACCATGGCTAAGGAGAGTTCATGCAAGAAACTACTGGAATGAAGGCTTCATGACACTTGGACGTGGTAGAGAGAGGGTGAAAATAAATGTGATCCCTCAGCATCATAAGGCAGAACCTGTCGATTCAAGTGATGAAACTGATGATTGGACATCCTCTGATTACTCTAGTACCAGTGAAGTGGACACAGAAGATGAAGAAAGTGAGGTTGATGTTTCAGTCATGGATATCCTTCCAGTCACACCGACTCATGACCCCATAAAATTATCTGAAGAAGAAATTGATGATCGTCTCCAGCAAATAAAGATTGGTGATGTTGTGATGGAGAGTGAGAAGGAATCCTACCTCCAGCTCTTTCGAAGGTACATACACATATTCACTTTTGATTACAAGGAACTCCATCAAGTAAGTTGGGTAGAACATTCTATTGAGCTGGTAGATGGTGCTAAGCCCATAAAGCAAATGCCATATAGAATGAATCCTAATTTTTCCAAGACTGTAAAAGAAGAAATAGATAAGTTGCTTGATGCAAGATTCATATTTGCTGTGGAGAATTCAGAATGGGTTTCTCCCATTGTGATCTCAATAAAAAAAATGGGAAGCTACGCATTTGTGTTGACTACAGGAAGCTCAATAAGGCAACAAAGAAGGATCATTACCCTCTTCCATTCTCAGATCAGATCTTGGACGAAGTAGCTGGCCAGGAGTGTTATAGTTTTGCTGATGGATATAGTGGCTACAACCAAGTTCGTATAGCAGAGAAAGATCAGTTGAAGACCACGTTCACCACTCCTTGGGGAACGTTTGCTTATAGAGTTATGCCTTTTGGGTTGTGTAATGCTCCAGCAACATTCCAGCGTTTGATGAATAGGGTGTTCGAACCCTACATTGGGAACTTCATCAGAGTATTTCTGGATGATTTTTGTATCTATGGGAGCAAGATGGACCACCTGCACCAGATGGAGACAGCATTTCAAAGGTTAGATGAAGCACAAGCCTCACTAAACCCTACAAAGTGTGTCTTTGGATGTTCTAAAGGTGTTTTGTTAGGGCATGTTGTATCTAGAGATGGTATTGGTACTGATCCTGATAAAGTTTCAAAAATCAAAGAGTTACCATTTCCTATGAATAGAAGTAAATTGAGATCATTTTTAGGCCATGTGGGTTACTATAGAAGGTTCATCAAGAATTTCTCAAAGATTGCACAGCCACTAACCCAGTTCTTGAAGAAGGATGTTACTTATGAACTAGGAAATAAGGCGCATGAAGCTTTTGAACAACTGAAGGAAGCCCTGGTGTCTTCACCTGTTTTAAAGAATCCAGATTGGAGCAAGCCATTCATTGTGTATACTGATGCCTCAGATGTAGCACTAGGAAGTACTCTGAGCCAAAAGGATGAAAATGGGAATGATCATCCAGTTTACTTTGGGAGCAGACAAATGAGCAGTGCTGAGGTAAATTATACTGTAACTGAAAAAGAGGCTCTAGCTATCATTTTTGCTGTAAAGAAGTTTAGAAATTACTTGCTAGGGCAGAAATTTATAGTTGTGACAGATCATCAGGCTCTAAAATATATTGTCAATAAGCCTAACCCATCAGGGAGGATAGCAAGATGGATAATTTTGCTACAAGAATTTGAATTTGATATTATAGATAGGCCAGGAAAGAAGCATGTCAATGCAGATGCACTCTCTCGAGCCTATGATGGTTTAGGTTCATCTTGTGATGATGATGATTTCCCAGATGCAGCATTGTTATCCCTTGACACAATCCCTAGTGAATACATAGATATTTGGAATTATCTGAATGAATTCAAGTTTCTTGATGGTGCCAATGCAAAGACTAAGAGGAAGATTACTCAAGCCAGTCGTCCATATTCTATTCTGCATGGAGTATTATTTTGAATAGGACCTGATGGACAGTACAAGAGGGCAGTTGGACGTGATCAAGGGAAGGAGCTGATAGAAGAACTCCACAATGGTACATGTGGAGGAAACTTCTCTGGACAACTTACAGCAAGAAGGATCTTGGATGCAGGTTATCACTGGCCCACTCTTTTTAGAGATTGTTATAATTATTGTAAGACATGTGATATTTGTCAAACACATGGTAACCGTAAGACTTCATCAGCTCCATTATGCCCTATTCTTCCACTTGGTCCCTTTGAAAAGTGGGGAATAGATATTGTAGGTCCACTTCCAACTACCCCACGCCAAAATAAGTATATTGTAGTTGCCACAGATTATTTAACTAAGTGGGTTGAAGCTAGGCCATTGAAAACAACTTCTATGGATGAAGTGGCAAGGTTCATATATGAACGCATTGTCACCAGATTTGGTTGCCCATTAGAAATTGTAACAGATCAAGGAAGCCACTTCATTAATGAGGTAGTAGAAGCCCTAGTCAATAAATTTTCTATTAAGCACAGGAAGGCAACAACATACAAGCCAAGCATAAATGGACAGGTGGAACGAACAAATTTTGTGTTGTGTCAAATTCTAGCAAAAGATGCAGCCTTGCAGGTACATAAGTGGGATAAAAGGATTCATGCAGCATTGTGGGCATATAGGGCAACATCAAAGTCAGCAACAGGATACTCCCCATTTCAGTTGGCCTATGGCATTGATCCAGTTCTTCCTATTGAGTTTGATATTCCCACTGTGAGAGTTATGAAAAATGAAAGGATGGATGAAAGTGATTCAGTAAAAGAAAGGTTTGGTACATCTTCATTTGCTAGAGGAAATGAGGGAAATAGCAAAGGATACAAGCTATAAGAAGAAAATGAAGCAGAAGGAATACTTTGATCAAAAGATCCGTTGGTCTCCATTTCATGTGAATGACTTGGTTCTAGTATATGATTCCAGATACAAAAAAAGAAGACAGAAAAATTTCTTCCAAAATGGATGGGGCCCTACAAAATAGCAGCTGTGCATGAAAATGGTACGTACCGACTGTAGGAATTGGATGGCACTCCCATTACGAAATGGGTCAACCACGACAAGTTGAAGATTTTCCAAGCACCAGAATAGTCTACTCCGAGGACGGAGTAGAAGCTAGGAAGGGGGAAGATGTCGACACTAAAATTTTCCTCCGTAATTTCTATTTCATTAATGTATGTATTAGGAATAGGATGTTGTTAAGTGTAATTAGTAGTAGCATCTGATGGAAGATAACGGTGCCATCAGTACGGTGCCACCAATAATGTAGAGTACGGTAACAGTCAAAGTACAATAGGAATGTTGTAAAAAGTAAATATTTGTTGTAAGTGGTCCGGTAATGTTAAAATGTCAAAGTTGGGATAAGTAGAGAAGTAGGGTCTACATGATTAGGAATTAGAAATATTATATTTGTAATAAGGACAAAGAGTGATGTCATAAATATTTTGTGTATTTTATTTGTGGAAAATTCTAAAAAGGTGGAACCCATGTGAGATGATAAGGTTTATCTTATCTTAGAAGATAAGCCTACATGTAAAGGCAAGAGTTTAGGCATGAAATATGATTGGCCGGAAGATATTTCCTATCCTATCTTAGAGATAAGATGGATAAGCCTAAATTCCTATAAATAAAGAGGCCACCCCCCTCATTTAGCATATAGAAGGAAGTAGTGAGAAATATTGTAAGTGTGTAAAGGAAGCCATCATTTTGAAGGTGTGTTAAAGAAGCCATTAAGAAGTGTAATTGTGAAGTTTCTCCCATAGTTATTGTTGGAAGGCAAGTGAAGTCAGTAACACTTGAAGTACCTCATGGGTGAGATTGTAACAATTTCATGTTGATATTATAATTTACACTTATATTTCAGATTTATCGTCATTCCTTCTTATCATAGTCTATGGTATTCTTGTGTTATGTTTGTTGTTGTGTTTCCAGATTCCATCCACCAAACTAAAAGTTGTCTCAGTGCGACTGCACAACATGGAGCTTTTCCCAAGTGTGGGACCTCGCGAAATCAGAAAATCTCTCCGGATGAAGGCTGGCTCCTATTCCTCTGTTCAGATGCACCAATGAAACGCAGAGGTTTACCCAAAAAACCTAATCCAACTACCAAGAAGATAGGGAGAGAGAAATGCATAAAAATAAACCTAAGCTAAGGAGGTGATGCATCGAGGAATGTTGGACACCCGTTTTGCAAAATTAAACACAAACCACGTAAATGCAATACAACACCATGCACAGGTAACCAAACTGCAATAAGAGATCAAAAATGAAAGCAATGAATACATGAAAGGGTTTAGAATCAATCACAGACATATATATTGCTCAAGGGTCGATACAGTACATTGCAGTGGCCAAGAGGCAAAAAATGGCATTACAATCCATATGGGAGGCTTGAAAACTCCACAAATTCTCTTGTCCATGAAAATGCCCAAGTCCAAAATTCTTAAGTTGTCTAATTTTTGTATGGGTGCAAAAATGGACAACATTTTTGGTGACTCACAGGGAACATCTACCTGCTAGATGGATTGATCAGTGGCCTTGAGGCATCCATTGGGTATGGATTTAGCATGATAATCTAAAATATGATATGAACTTAAATAATACACCCCCTGTATCACTTGAAGCACTGTTGGAACCCAAAACTGACCTAAAAATGCTCTAATTGACCACTCACATCACATCACAAAATCTTTTGATTAAGGTTTTATGTGAGTGGAAAATTGTTTTGATCTAGAAATTGATCCTCTTTTCTTTACAATTTGAACTGAGACTGAGCAGCAGCAGCCCCAAAATTTGATTTTAGTTGCTCTGCATTTGATTTTCATGAAGAACTGAAACTGATCCTTGACACCTTGAACCTCTTCCCACAAAAAAATTTCTCAAAACATGATTAAAACTGTGTAACAAGATCATCTACGAGCAAAAAAACTATGAAAGGCACTTAGGGAAAGGAAAACTATAGTACCAACAAAACAATGTGATAAAAGCACTTGGAGGAATTAAAAATTAAACTAATATGTACAAGATGAAATGAACAACTTAATGGGAGTGTTTGAGATAAAACCCATTGATTGGGATTTGTAATGCATCTCCATTAAGGTTAGATAACTCAAAAGAGTTGGATTCTTTGCGAGCAGTAAAAATATATGGTCCACTCCATATTACATCAAACTTAGAGTGTCTTCCTAGTTTAGCTCTATCTGCATCCCATTTTAAGACTAGATCTCCAACCTTGAATGTTTGATCCCTAGAGTTCCTGTCAAACTATTGTTTGGTTGATTTCTAATGTTGTTTCAACCTGATCATGGAATAAATTCACTCCTTAAGCTCTAACAATTTTGTCATTTGGATCCCTCTGGTCTGCACCTTCAAATTCCAGCTATTGAGCCAATTCAAGTGAGGGAAACTCAAGTGACAAAGGAAGTAAGAATTCTTTGTCGTATATAAGATTTTATGGAGAAGTACCAATTTCCTTCTTCACTGTTATCCTGTCATCCCAAAGAGCATTTCTCACTTTTGTGTACCATTGTCTTTGATTGATGTCCATTGATCTCTTTGTAATCCTAATCAGATTCTTGTTAATAGACTTTTCCAATCCATTACTTTGGGGGTAGTAATTGGAATAATTCTTAAGATAAATCCCAAGTCCAAGAGCCAAATCAAAAATTTTGAATCCCAAGAAATCTTTTGCATTATCAGAAATGATAATCTAAGGGATTCCAAACTTTGTAACAATTTCTTCAAAAAAATTCCAGGATAAATTATTTAGTGGCTTCCTTCAATAGCACAACTTCCATCCACCTGGTAAAGTAACATGTTACTGTTAGGCCCACTTGTGACCAGCAGTTGATGGAGGATTAATCATGCCAATGAAATCAAGGACCCATCATGCAAATGGTTGGTCGGCTTAAATTGGGTGAAGTGGAAGGGAAGCCAACCTTTTCTTACCTGTGAAAAGAGCACATTCTTTAAACTTTCTAAACAATTTGCAATCATCAGTAAATAATATGGGCCAAAAGTATCCTACTTTTATAATTTTCATGGCTACGGCCTTGGTAGAAAAAATTCCACCTGAGAAACCATCATGGAACTTGATCAAAACCTTGTCATAATTCTCACCTTCAATGCATCTGAGCAGTGCCTGTCAATGTTTCTTTTGAATAAACTGACATCAATCAATGCATAGGGAATATACTGCAGCCTGATATGTCTTCTTTTTTCTTTATTTAGGCCAAGAGGGTATGCACCAGTAGACAAGAACCTAGCCATATCAGCAATCTAGTTGTGATTATTGAATACATCTCTTCCATCCTCTTGCAATTAAACATAACGTGGAAGCTCTTCATTCATGAAGGAGGTCCTTTAGTCATCTTGAGCATCTAAAGCTAGTTTCTCACAAATTTCTCTACCTCTTATCAATTTTTTGGCCTTGAAAGTCACGTCATATTCCATGACCTTAGTCACCCATCCAGCTCGTTTCTCATTTATTTCTTCTCCAGTGATGAAGTCTCTGACACTGGAATCATACTCTTGCACTTCTTCAAGGCTATCATAATGGAAAACACATACTTTTCAATGTGGTCGGTTGCTCCATTCTTTGATCATTTTGCTGAGTTAAAACAACAATAATACTAGATTCATCTTCGTATGCATAGAGGATAAAATCCTTGGAATGGTCGGGGTTGATTAGTTTAGGAGCTTGGATAATTTCTTGTTTTATCTTGGAAATTTCCCTTTTATGCAGATACTTATGGTATTTCAGGTCTACGGGGTACATGAGGAACTGAGTCACATGGGCTTTATTTATCCACGTTCCCCACAACCTTATTACTCCCGCACTATACGCTCCCAGCCACCTTCCTTTGAATTGCGGGTTTATTGTCCTTACATGGAACAATGTTCTATGGGAAACATATTCCCCACATTCCACTTGTGCTTGCATTCTAACCTCCGCCCGCATCCTTTGATCTATGGAGATTTCGGTCTGACGGGGAACAATTGACCCTGCGGAACTCATTCTTCTCCAGCATCCATTCTCCAAACTGCTTACCGCTTCACAAAACACTAACTTCAGCATTCCCTTTGCTTTGTGGATAATTCAGTCCCACAGGGAACTCACATCCCTAAGGTATTTGTACCATCTGGGCCCTCAACTTCCAATTTGTGCACAATACAAGACCCTGAGCCAAATCCTTTGTATTTCAGCCTTTTTGAAAAACTGGGGAACTGGAGCCCCCAAGGAACTTGTACTTCTTGTTCCTCCTAGACCCAAAATGTACGCATTACACTAAAAAGTACCCTTTTTTGCATTTTTCTTGATTTTTTTTAATTCATTTGGCCAAGTGGAGAAATGAGGAATTGCGAAAAGTAGGGTAAAGTGCTCCAAAGCCAGTTTTTCCCTATTTTAACCATTTTTAATCAATTTTTTGGCTAGGTGTGAAGTTTTGAAGCCTGGAGGAATAAGTTAAATGCATCCAAATTATCATAAGTTCCCAAAAACATGAAGTTACATAAATTCTTTGTAGATCCGTTTTCAAAATTCCATGAAAACGCCCAAGTCCAAAATTCTTAAGTTGTCTAATTTTTGCATGGGTGCAAAAATGGACAACAGAAACCAAGGAGGAGGAGTAAGAGGAGGAGACTGCAAGAGTGCATAGTATGAGAATCACATGAGAGAGCATATGTGTGGACAAGAAAAGGCATGACATTAGTGTAGATATGTTGCACAAAAAGGTGGAAGTTACCTTGTAGGAAACAAATAAAGGAGAGGAGAACTGTGAAGAGGATGTATAATTTTTCCATAATGAAGAAGGTGCAAGAGAAGATAATAAGGAGAATTAAAATGGCCGGGAGAAATTTCCATATCAATGTGGAGAAGAGATGTGGCCTGAATCCACCAGGATAGACAATGTGGTGCAAAAGAAGAAGTGACACAAACATATGGATTATATTCTAACAAAAGGTAAGAGGAGGAGAGAAGGGGCATATGAGGATACATCAAGAAAGGAAAATGAGGTTGTGTAGAGAAATTACACAAGGAAAATCACGCAAGGAATAAAATGTGCAATGGAAAGAATCCCTAGGCGAAACAGGGAAAATGTGGAGGAAAGGACCAAGAGATGGAATATTTGCAGCAGTTCTAAACCTATCAGTTCATAAAGAAATGGACATGCAATAGAGAGAATTGTGATAGGAAATTAGCCAAGGAAATTTGTGTAAAGGATAGCGCAAAAGGGAAGTTTGCAATAGGAGAATGCATTGGGAGAAGAGGTCACTTTTGAAAGTCAAAGAGAGGAAAAAATAAAAGAGAGTGCATGGAGAAATATGACACATTAGAATCATGTGAAAAGAAGAAGGGTGAGAATGTGGAGAATAAGTCGTGCACAAAAAGAAAGAGTAGTTGCAGTGAATAGGAAAAAGAATAGAGGAATAAGAGAGGGAAATAAGGAGAAGAGGAGAGTGCTTGGGAGGAACGTGTAAAGGAAAGAAGCCCAAAGATGAGGTGGGTTGGAGAGAAGAAAATACTTGAAGGATTTCGGTGGATGTGGACGGATAAGGGAAAGTGTGGACTCACACAAAAGAGAGGTGAAGATGATTGTATGCTCACAAAGTAAAATGATTGGTATAGATTCCTTCCTAGAGAAGGAGGACATTTCTATTGGCATGTGAATGTTGAATTGTCACTAATGTAAAAGTAAAATCAATTCCAAATCAGGATGAAGGAGAGAAAGAGGAAGCTTGGAGTGAGTGTGACAAGGCATGGCATGAGAACACCTGATTGAGACTCAACTTCTTGAGTAGCTAATGAATAATTGTGATGTGTGAGCATGTTAGGATGGTTTATTAGATGGTTGAGTAGGTATATGATGAGGAAATAAGGTCAAAATTATGAATACAAATGTGCATGAGTTGAATTAGTAAGACTAAATCAGTTCAATAGGCCTAATCCCTAGGCCTAGTCAGCAAGTTGACCTAGAATGATAAAAAAGCATGGTAGAGGCATGATAAACATGAATAGGGAATGTTAAGTCAAGTACATGATGAAAATAGGGCAGGAACATGAATTTTAAGGTTGAAACAGGCTTAACTAGGCCTAAGTCTAGGACCTAGTATAAACATGAGGTGGAGAATGATGTAAAGTAATCCAAGGTAGATGAGTTCAAGTATGAGGAGATTATTATGACATGGTAGAAAGTATGTGAAAGGTGCCACGGGTCAAGATTCAGTTGTTAAAGGCATGATAAAGATCATTTGAATGTATGCACTTGAGAACAAGCCATGTAAACATGAGAAAACCATGTGGACCATGAAGGTATAGGTATATTTATTATCAAGTGATCATTTAAGAAGGTATTAGAGTCCATCTTAGTGTTGTGGACGAATTTTCAAGACAAAATGAAAAAAAATTGAAGTTATGAAGTTTTTAGTGCTACCGAGCTCCCAAAATGGTCATTTCTAGCTCGAGGGTCAAATTTGAAGAGCTCATTGGAATGTGAAACTTATGCATGGTGTCCTAATATTTTCACCAATTTTACAACATGGATTATAGATCACTTAGCAAGTGGAATGAGTTTAAATGATGCTTCAAGCTTTATGAACAATCCTTAACAGTGTAAGTCACTCCAAACCCTCTCAAAACCCTACCTCTAGAGTGATGGAGAAAAAATCAAGTGTTTGGTCATAAAATGAAATTTGTGAGCTAAATTTAATATTTGGGCATGAATATGACTCTTTCTAATTCATTTTGATGGTGTTTTCACTCTTCGCGTCAATTGGTATGGTGCTCAAATATCCTTATTTTGCAATTATTTGCTTGTATTGTTTTGTATAGAAAACTTCATGCTTGAAACTTTGGTGCTGGATAAATTTTAATATGTCCCCCAACTGATTATGAAAAGAAACATATAGGTATGGTGTTAAATTTTTATGAACAAGTTCAATCTAGGTGACCTACCGCTAAAGGAGTAAAGAAGCAAAAACTAGTCATGGTGTTTGAGAGAGACCTGATGTGAATGCTTGTTGTGGAATCCCAATATGAACATGGAAGGTTACTAGACTTCCAATTAAACTTGTTTAAGCACATATCTTGATATGATTAAGTTTTTTAAGGTCCAATTTCAAATGATCAAATCGGGCCTAAAATTTCCTCATTAAGACAGTCAAGTAACTCTAAGAAATGAGCATACAAACATGCTTTTCTCCTCATAAACTATGTAATTGAGTGTTTTAAGTTGAATTACAGGTCACATGTGAAGTTTTCCAAGACAATATTGGTTTTTGGTGTCCTGAAACTCAACCTGATATGTCTTAGAAAAGCAAGCTTATTCAAGTTGTAATATTTGAAATGATTCAAGATTTTTATTTTAGGAGTTGAGTAAGGATACTATCTTTCCATAAATGTGACTTTTGAGTAATTAACAGGTGTTTAGTCCATTCACCAAATCACTTTTTCAAGACTAGTTTTTTGGGTATGCAAACCCTTGAGATACCCTGATCTATTATGCATGGCATGGATAACCAAAAGGTGATATTGTTACTCCAATTTCATGTTATTATTTTAGACCTCTTGAATTATCTACCATCCTAATATTGGTGCATGACATGAATGTAAAAGTGTGTTACTTCACCAAGTTAAAGACTGTGTTGTAAAGTTCATACTTTTAGGTGTGCATGCAAGCTTCAATGGACAATTCACTTTAAATTGATATAAGACAATAAGAGACCATTTTTAACTTACATGTATGTTCATAACACTTGGCATGATTCATAATAAGCTAGAAGACAAAGAAAGTTATGTTGAAAGGAAGAAGACAAAAAGTATGGCAGTTACACAAGAACATGTTAGCTTTCATATTGTAAAAAGAAAATTTTCAGTTTGGTCAGGTGTTGAATGAGTTCAAGAGTGTCTTATAGTCCCTTTCGGGTGTTAGGAGTGTTTTGACAACTCAAGGAAGATCTACAGTTGTAACTAACACTATTTCATATGTAATGATTACATATGGGCAATTTTGTTGATTTCATTTCATGTCACTTGTATGAGTTGAAGGATGAAGGAGGTGAAGAGTCTTTGGAATTTTAAATGCAAGAGTATGTAATGTTAATGTATTTGAATGCTTTAGAGTGCATGATTGTATGTTGTTGATGAAAATATTAATGAAGGAGTAGTAGAGCATGTAAGAGAATGGAAATCAGGGTGTATGTTTAGTGACTTCATGACTGTAATTTTTGCAGCAGTTGGTATGCATGAAAGATTAGTTGTTTGAGGATGTTATTCAAGGAGTGTGACATGAAAAATGAGTATGTTAAAGAGGCCATTGAAGTTTTTTCTTGTAGTAGTATTAAGTGAAAAAAAAGAGAGGTGAATCAGGAGGTGAAGAAGGAGGATAGAAGAATTGATTTAGAGATCACATTTGTTGTGTCAAGACAACTAACTAAGGGTGATCAAAACCATCTTGTATAAGACTAAGTTGTGGCTTACAAAACATGGAGATGAAGCTTCCTTGTAATTTTAATCTTTTTTATTAAGCTAAAATGTAAATACACAAGCCTAATATGATGTTATAGTAGCAATAAATGAATGCAATAATGAAATACATAAATATTCCAAAGTAAAATAAGCAATAAATATGTAAACCCTGAGTTAAAAGAGAGAGTACGAAACCTTAGCTGATTTTGAATGTTTCTAAAGGTGTATAGGACTGAAAACTATAAAAATTCAAAGCACTGACTGTCACATTGGAGCATAGAAAAATGTAGATCTGGATAGATAAGTTGGATTGGGGTGCCTGAAGAGGGACGTGGGTTCCCGTGGGCACACAGGTGCTGATTTTGGGCACCTGATTCTTCAGAAATGCTCAAAAACTTGAATTCTTAGGGTCATGATATGTTCATTGATGCTCTCTGTTTGTCACTACATATTTTCACAAATATCGTTGGAGTCACAATAAACATTTAAATAAGTATAGACCTGCAAAACCCTCAAATAGACATCAAATCCTAAAAAAGAAAGATGTGGAATGAGGGGTTGGACTATCCTCATCCGCCACAATGGTAGAATTACAACTGAGTGTTACATTACATCTTAGACCTAATGTAGTTTTGTGTGTGTGCATAAGTGTGCCCTAGGTTGCTCTTGTGCCAGTCGCACTTAGATAGCGAGAAAGTAGCTAGATGTAACTAAATGTAATAAATGTGTGCATGGAATAAAATGAACTTCCCTCCTATGAAGTGTATGCAGATGAACCAGCCCTTATGTCCTTTGTGATGGAGCTAGATGGATGCAATGGAGCTCTTAGATGCCTTGATGGATGCAACCTTAGGTGGAGATAGTAGATGTTTACTGTTTGGTCCTTTATTATGATCATATAACCTTATGTTTATATGATTCCCTTACTTGAATTTCATAACTAACCCCGAAAAGGAATACTACCAAAAAGATAAGATGTGCAAATGACTAGAAAGGACCCAAAAAGTGTGAGTAAATTACAAAGAGGAATGGAATGCCCAAATTAGATGAGGATGCATGGCGCTAGCATCGTGGTCAAGACGTTGATGTCTAGGATGAAAATTGTTGAAGACTAAAAAGGCAGACTAAGCAAGTAAAGGTATAAGACTGAAAGTAAATACAGAAAGAAAATAAAAATGGTCAAAGACATGGGTTAATTAGTATTATTCTTATTTAGGAATCATATGAATAGTAGTATGTAATCAGGACCATATAATTACCCAAAGTGCATGGTTTTGTGTCTATATTGCCCCCACTTTATGTTGATGAGAGGAAATATTGGTAACATAAAGTATATAGAGATGTGTACCTGATATCCATGTAGATCAATGTATAAAATGTGTCGAGGGACTAGACAAAGCATGGCATGATAAAAATGTGAAGCGTGAAGTATAAGGATGAGAAAGTGTAAAAAAAGTGATGAAAATGAACCTAGGGCATAAACGCATGTGTAGATGTCATAATGTACCTATTGTTGATGTTGATGTGTGTGATGTGGATGATGTTGACTACTGCTCCCCATACGGAAAGACCTATAAAAGAGAGGCCAAAAAGTAGTCAAATATACATGTATATGTGTAAAAAGCATGTAAAGGAGTATGTAAAATGAAAAAGTGTGAAAAGGGAACATGTGCACCTAATTTGTGATGAGAAAAAGGGTGTAGAAAGGTTCCTGAAGATGATGTTGATATGAAATTTTTTCTGGCGATCTAACGCCAATATAATGGAAGAAGTGTAGGAAGAACTTTCTGGTGTCATTTGCCAGCCTTTAAATGCTTCCCGTTGTGCAAAACACCACTCCATATGGTGTGTATGTGCTAAGGAATATCTACCCTGTAAAATCCGTTGTCTAAATTCTTGGTGCTAAAGGACTCTCTACTCTGTCAAAATCCTTTATGACATGTCGAAGAACTATGTAATTGTGCCCTAGTTATTGACATTATAGGAAATATCATTGTATTGCCCCCTGGCTTCATGCATCTAGGAAAGATCGTTGTATACTAAGGACCCAAGTCTTATTCTTAGCCTTGTCTGAAACTGAAATTGTGTTGTACTAGTACCATGTTGTGTTGTGTATAATGTTTTATGGGGTGACTAATTCACCCATATGATGCCCCCCCTCATTTGGGGTACATGCAATGTAGCTAAAGGAGTATGCGGCCTAAAAGAGGACTGGCCGTTGTGTTGAAATTGTGCCCTGCAGGGGGAAGGGAATGTTCTTGGTAGAAACCAAGGCACACGAAAATAAGTGGCTAGGAAATACAATTGTTGGTAAAATCAAAGACAAAAACTCATGTATAAGATGAAATGTAAGCTACACAGACAATTTGTAAACACACAAGAAGATATGTAGACCGCGAAAAGTGGTTTGCAAACATGGGACATCACTCATGATGTTGCAAGACAATCTAGGGCATCACGGCCGTAAGAAGACACATGTGCACACAAGACAAAGGGTAAATCTTGCAAACAAGAGCATATAATGACAAGCAATGGAAAACAATGTAATATATAACCATGGAAGAAAATAATCCTGCTTAACAAATGTTTCACATGAAGCACCATTTAGCATGTTAGAAAGATAAAAAGTATGTCAAATTGTATATAATCTAAATAAAGTATTGTGCTATGAAAAAAAAATTAAACAATAGTTATTATAGTGTACAAAAGTGGATGCCCTTAGGAGCTATTGTGGGACTGGTATGAGGTATTGTGCCAAGCTTCCATGTTGCATGTAATAAACCTATATAATCTTATATCATAACTAGAAAGGAAAGTGAACACGCATGTGTGTATGATAAAGATAATGAAATACAAGATATTTGTCTAGCATGTGTAATTATATGAACATGTAACAAGTAAATGTAATCAAGAGTAGATGCAACCAAGATATGTAATATGCTATGGATGGTACGAAATGGATTGCAGTGTGAATAATAGGAGCAACATGCCCCCCCGAGTGGATGGAAGTGTATGCAATGCAGTCAAGAATGAACTATAAATGAGATTGTGTCATCGGGAAATGTTTTGAAATATGTGCAGTAGAAAAATGAGGATTATAAACATTCATGTAATGCATGTTATTGAATGCGACAAAGTAAAATTGATGAGGTGGTATACTATGTGAATATTTATTCTAAAGCGTATATCACAAAATGTATTTATGAGGTGATGATGTAGCACAAAGCGTATATAAAAAAATGTATGAATAAGATGGTAGAAAATGTGATGATGTAGCCAAAAGTGTATATCATGAAATGTATAGATGAGATGATATAAAACGTGATGATGTGGCACAAAGCATATATCACGAAATATATGAATAAGATGCTAGAAAGGGGTGATGATTTAGTATAAGAGTGTATATCACGATATGTGTGAAGAACGTGGTGGCTAAAAATGTCACATAGTATGATAAAAATATTGGTTGATCAAATGTGTGAGTGTGATGAGGTCCATTTGATTGGTAAACCCTCAGCAGTCAAGTATGGACCGAGGGACTAAAGTGCATCATCGGGCAGTGAGTGCAGTGTGTAAAAGGAGATGAGTAAAATGTGTAATATTTGTGCTGGTGAGAAAATGCCACGTGATGTGTAAGGTAGGTAATGTGTAATGTAAAATGTGTAGTGTGCAATGTAAGATGTGTAGGTTATATAAGTGTGAATGATGTAAAATGCATAAGAATGTATTGTGGAGAATTTTTATGATGTATAGGTGTATAAAGCAGTAAATGTGAATGATGCATAATAGATGTAAGAGGAAAATGATGTGTATGTACAAAGGTGTAGAATGTGTGAGGATTTGTAACATGTAGTGTCTATTGTGCGATGTGTGAGGTTCATGTGTATAGGATGACCTCAACAGTTGAGTGTGAACCATAGCACCAAAGTGTGTCATCAGGTAGTGAAGATGCGAATGTATGCAAATATGTAGGAGGAATGTCAAAATACTAGATGTGATGTATGCAAGATGTATGGTAGTTGATAAGGTGACAAAAGCATGGGGGGGAGGTAAGTGCAATGCCCCCAAGTGTGTAATAGTAAAGGTGATCAAGTGAAGTCATCTAAAAGGACATCATTTTCATGGTCAAAATCGTATGGTGAGGCATCTAAGACCTGATAAGCTATAGTGTCAGGTTGGTCATGTAAAGCACCATATAATCGTAATTTATAAATGCCCATAGCATATTCCTCATCAATAAAAGGAGGTAATGGACACTCGTGTTTATACCACCGAGTCATATTAGGTGAATAACCAAGGAATGAATCATTGCAAATGAAAATGTGACCAAATGGCATATGAAATGATATATCAGTATGATTAGGGTCTAACATTCCCCTGATATAAGTAAGCCATGATTATGCTAATGTAAGTGGAGAAGAGCGAGGGGGTCATGCAAGGTAGATGGTGAGATGGAAGACACGTAGACCATAAGTGAAAGTGATAGTGATGAATCTATAATAGAGATGAGGGCCATGATTTGGAGGATAAATATCCTCGAGGGAAAATTTGAGTCGATTCAAACCATCATGTGAACATATAGTGATATCGTAATTAGGATCTGTTACCATAAAATCATGCATTTATGGATTTGCGCCAAAAGGATAAATATAAGGTTTAAGTGTATGCTAATTTAGGCTAGTGTGGGTGCCAAAGATAAGCATGAAAAGGTAAAATCAAAGCTCCCATGCACCATAAGGGGATAAAAGAATTAAAATATATTAGAAAAGCAAATAGCCAGTCTAGTTTTGGTGCAGCAGCTCACAAAAGATACAAATAAATAAAGGGAAAAGGAAGCTCCGGTCTAAATGCATATTAAATGAATAAAACAAAAGAGCTTTTATCCTATCCACCGAGCATGAAGGATGGAATAAAATAAATATAAATTAATTTTTGTTCCTTCTAAGTTTGCGTCTAAGTGTATGAGGAAGATACAAAATAGATAAGATAAAAGGATAAAGTGTGGAAAAGACAAAAGCAAAAGAGACAAAACAAATAAGACAAAAGGATAAAGTGTGGAAAAGACAAAAGTAAAAGAGACAAAAGGATAAAGTGTGGAAAAGACAAACGAAAAAGAGACAAAATGGATAAGACAAAAGGATAATGTGTGGCAAAGAAAAAAAAAAGGATAAAGGAAAAAACACAAAAGGATAAAGCATGGAAATGACAAAAGCAAAAGGACAAAGCAGAAAAGACAAAGGAAAAAATAAAATGAGACAAAAGGCAGTATAAGACAAATAACTTTTGTCCCATGCATGGAAAGAAAGAAATTAAATAAATTAAATAGCAGCAGTCTATTCTAGGATGGAGCAGCCTATATATGGGCTGATTTTTGATTGAAATCATACACATACTCTTTGGTTGTTTTGCTTTGGAAATCGTATCCTTGTACTTGTACCTCTGAATAAAAAGTTCCTAATTTTCCCTCTCATATTGTTGTTTTCTGATTTTTCATTATGTTTTATAGGATATGGTGGTGTTTTAGTGTGGAATTCAACTATTGTTGTCCTTTCTCCTAAACCCTTAAATTAATTATGCAAAAAGCTTAGAGTTGTGTAGGTGTGTGGATCTTTGATTTCCCTGTGTTCAGAAGTACATGCATGTTTTAAATTATTGGTGTATCACCCTTATTTTCCTTTTCCCACATTCTTTTTCCCTTTTCCTTGTTAAATTTACATTGTTAGGTGACTCACAAGGGAACCAGTCAAACATAGGTTACCCACAGTCTTGAGGTGTTCCAATTTTGTCAAGAAGAGAGAAAGTACAAACACCATTCTCTATCAGGGTGCAACTTCTAGGTGACAACATTTTTTGGCACGCCCGGTGGGAGAGTACAAAAATTTGCTAAAGAAGTTTATGTTGTTCTTAGCAAATATCAGTGTTTCAGACACGAATATTCAGCATCTGGAGACTCAATTGGTTCAAAGATCTTTTTCCTCAATCATCGGATCATTTCCTCCATCTTTCCATATTTTAATGAGGTTATGCGATCATGAATTTAATTCCTCATTAGAATTCTGAGTTTCAAGAGAATAATTATTCCCCTCCACCTCTTTTTCCTCAAAATCCTCCTTTGGATCAATATTATAAGCCCTATCATAATGAATATGCCCATGATCCAAACAATTTGTATGGTTATCCTAATAATCATGGTGTTTTCAAGAGTAAGAATATGCATATCATGGAAACAGTTCCATACTTAATGATGTTTTGCATATGTAGGTACAATACTTGGAGATAAAAATGGTACAAATGAGGGTAACAAGTACCATCAAGGCAGCCAAGCTTGGATTCAAGGTACCATACCCATGGGTTGGTCCTATACAAAACCAGTATAGCCCTTAAGAGAAGATAGAATCTATTTCTGAATTGATACCACAAATATCACAGTGGAATGAAGAGATGGAATCTTACCAATATATTGTTGAGAAACCCTATCAATGGGGTAATTCTTCACTATCATCATGCAACCCTCCCATTCCTAGTTTCCAACCACTTCAATCAGAGCCCAAGTCCCAAATTCCTATCTTTCTTACACCTCTCCAATCATCTCAACCATTGCATATTCAATTGACAACCCAACCCACCCCTCCCCTCATGTTCCCAAATCCATTATGGAATGAAGCTAATCAACAAATCAGTTTGGAAGAGCAGCCAACTAAAGAGCCAAGTGAAGAAGTTCTTAGGAAAAATCTAACAAAATGGAGCTTAGAGTTTGAGGACAAACAAATTCCATGGTTGGTCAAGCCTACAATAGAGGAATGCAAAAAAGTGGTTGAAATTACAGAGCAGGAGGAGGAATATGACCAACAAGCAAAGGTTAGACAAAGTTTTCTCAAATCTCTTGAGATACAACATAAAGATGAAGTTTTGAAGGAGCATTTGAATGTTTCTAAG
Source organism: Taxus chinensis (assembly GCA_019776745.2). Classification (NCBI taxonomy): domain Eukaryota; kingdom Viridiplantae; phylum Streptophyta; class Pinopsida; order Cupressales; family Taxaceae; genus Taxus; species Taxus chinensis. The sequence goes on along the minus strand of CM034156.1, from coordinate 121,494,045 downwards.
CATCCGATCAGCAATCTTGAGCATATATCACCTTTAGATCAGCTTGTAAAGAATCATACAGAGGAGGACATCAGTGAAAAATTTAGATTCAAAATGAGTTTTCCTCAAGCATGGAAAATAAAGAGGAGGAAGAACCAATTGAAATTGTAGATTAGTTTATAAGCATCTTATATAAGCTGGAAAGGGCCTCAAGCACTGCAAATGATGATATTTCACACAAAAAAGAGGGGAATATTAGGAAAATCATTCTATCAACTATGAGGAAACCATGTCTAATCAGGTATTTCGCTAGTTTAGAGCCATCAAAGGAGTTTCCATCAGTTGTGCTCATTTCAACGCATAAGGAAAAGCTTTAATTTGCCAAAAATCATCCCCAACATCTATAAACACAGAGTGTGGATCCTATAGAGGTGTTCATTCTGTTTTGGGCTGATATTTTCAGTAAATCAATGGTGCAAACCATGTCTGCACATATACCATGTGATCTAGTTGTAAAATTGATCTCATGGCCACACTTTATGAGAAAAGGAAGTTATTTCTCCCAACCAGTATGTGGGTTTGTTTAGCTTTCCCTTCTCTTTGTTTATATTCGGAGTGGTTTATGGTATTTTACTTTCAATAAGTTATTGCATGCACATTATTTTTTCAGTTTTCTTAGTTAGTTGTCTTTTCAAAGAAGTGCTTACATGCACATGTTTTATTTTTGTTGGAGAGGAAATTTCAGTGGTTTTGTTTCAAAGGATACAATATTTTGACATAGGTATGTGACTCCATATCCCAACGGATGTAGAAGGCTATTGATTTATTTGTTTAGCAAGAAAACAATCATGTGATGTCATCAAAATGTTACCATAAATTCATGCACTTATGAATTTGTGCCAAAAGGAGAAATAGAAAGTTTAAGTGCATATTAATTCAGGCTAGTTTTGGCGCCAAATATTAGAATGTCAAGGTAAAAATAGAACTCCCATGCACCATAAGGGGATAAAAAAATTAAAATAAAATAGAAAAGTAAACAGTCAGTCCAATTTTAGCGCAACAGCCCACAAAAGAGACAAATAAATAAAGGGAAAAGGCATCTCCAGTCCAAATGCATAATAAATGAATAAAACAAAAGAGCTTTTGTCTTATCTGCCAAGCATGAAGGATGGAATAAAATAAATATAAAGCAATTGATGTTCCTTCTAAGTCTGCGTCTAAGTGCATGAGGAAAAGATGAAACAGATAAGATGAAAGTATAAAGAGTGGAAAAGACAAAAGCAAAAGAGACAAAACAGATAACACAAAAGGATAAATATTGGAAAAGACAAAATAAAAAGAGACAAAATAGATAAGACAAACAGATAAATTTTGGAAAAGAAAAAGAGACAAAACAGATAGGACGAAAGGATAAAGTTTGGAAAAGACAAAAGCAAAAGGACAAAGCAGAAAAGACAAAAGGATAAAGTGTGGAAAAGACAAAAGCAAAAGGACAAAGTAGAAAAGACAAAGGGAAAAAGAAAATGAGACAAAAGATAGTATAAGATAGAACTTTTGTCTCATGCATGGAAAGAAAGAAATTAAATAAATTAAATAGCAACAGTCTATTCTAGGATGGAGCAACCAATATATGGGCTGATTTTTTATTCAAATCATACACATACTCTTGGGATGTTTTTCTTTGGAAATATTATCCTTGTACTTGCACCTCTAAATAAAAAGTTTATATTTTTCCCTCTCATATTGTTGTTTTTTTATTTTTCATTGTGTTTGATAGGATATTGTGTTTCTTTAGTGTGGAATTCAATCCCTCTACCATTTTCCTTTCTCCTAAACCCTTGAATTAATTATGCAAAAAAATTATAGTTGTGTAGGTGTGTGGATCTTTGCTTTCCTTGTGTGTAGAAGTACGTGCATGTGTTAAATTCTTGGTGTATCACCCTTATTTCCCTTTTCCCGCATTCCTTCTCCCTTTTCCTTTTTAAATTTTATGTATTTAGGTGATTCACAAGGGAACCAACCCTCTCTGGAGGTTCACCTCAAAATATGTTACCCACATCCTTGAGGTGTTCCAATTTTGTCAACAAGAGAAAGAGTACACACACCATTCTCTATCAGGGTGCAACTTCTGGGTGAAAATAGTTTATGGCATGCCTGGAGGGAGAGTACACACACCATTCTCTATCAGGGTGCAACTTCTGGGTGAAAACAATTTTTAGCATGCCTGGAGGGAGAGTACAAAAAATTTCTAAATAATTTGATGTTTTTCTTGGCAAATATTAGTGTTTCAGACACAAATATTCAACATTTGGCGACTCAATTGGTTCAAAGATACTTTTTCTCAATTATCAGACCATTTCCTCCATCTTTTCATTTTTTATGAGGTTGTGCAATCATGACTTCAATTCCTCATTGGAATACCCAGTTTCAAGATTATTATTACCCCCCTCCACCTCCTTTCCCTCAAAATCTTCCTCCAAATCAGTATTATAAGCCCTATGATAATGAATATGCCCATGATCCAAAAAAATTTATGGTTATCCTAATAAGCACGGTGTTTTTTCAGGAGTAGGAATATGTACATTATGAAAATAATTCCATGCTTAATGATGTTTTGTAGATGTAGGCACAACACTTGGACATAAAAATGGTACAAATGAGGGCAACAATTACCATTAAGGTAACCAAGCTTGGATTCAGGGTATCATACCCATGGGTCGATCCTATACCAAACTGGTATAGCCCTAAAGAGAAGATAAACTTTGTGTCTGAATTGATACCACAAATATCGCAGTGGAATGAAGAGATGGAAGCTTACCAATATAGTGTTGAGAAACCTTGTCAATGGGGTAATTCTTCACTATCATCATGCAGCCCTCCCATTGAGAAACCCTATCAATGGGGTAATTCTTCACTATCATCATGCAACCCTCCCATTCCTACTTTCTAACAACTTCAACCATACCCCAAATCCCAAATTCCTATATTTTTTACACCTCTCCAATAATCTCAACCATTGCAAAATTAATTAGCAACCCAACCCACCCCTTCCCTCATATTCCTAAAACCATTCTGGGATGAAGCTAATCAGCAAATCAGTTTGGAAGAGCAACCAACTAAAGAGCCAAGTGAAGAAGTTCTTAGGAAAAATCTTACAAAATGGAGCTTACTGTTAAAGGATGTAAATAAATTCCATGGTTGGTTAAGCCTAAAATAGAGGTGTGTAAGAAAGTGGTTGAAATTATAGAGAAATAGGAGGAATATGACCGACAAGCAAAGGTTAGACAAAGTTTTCTTAAATATCTTGAGATACAACATAAAGATGATGTTTTGAAGGAGCATATGAATGTTTTTAAGGATAAAATCAGAAATACTGTGCCTATATCACTTTCATATCAGCTTGCAAATAGTCATACAGAAGTGGACATCAGCGAAAAAAATCAAATTCAAAAGGAGTTTTCCTCAAGCATGGAAAATAAAGAGGAGGTTTTATCAGAATTAGAAGATTCTAATGATGAGGAAGAACCAATTGAAATTGTAGATCAGTCTAAAGTAGTCACAAAATCACGTACTTACTACTATTATCATACTGCCAAGTATGTTGTCTTATATATGGATCTTGATAAGAAAAGTATTTACTGATAACCCATTCCATTGTCTATTTGTTTGTCTTGTTGGTCTTTATCGTTGTTTGTCTCACACATTTGTCACTCACTCACACAGTTTTGACCAACTCTCAAGGGGTCTTATCTATCAGTACTCACTCGGTGTCGTCACTAGTTTTTTACTAGGGTGCCTAGATAGGGATTAGGGCTCCTGGGGTACCCTGGTCTTTATTTCTAGGCACCCTAGTCTCCATCACACTTGGTTTTGTTTTGGGCATTCGAGGTCAGTCCTTACAGTTTTTCCTCTCATCTCCGTAGGTACTAGTCAGCATGTCGAGTCATTAGTTTCGAAATTTGAACAAGATATCTCTATATAAACACAGGATACATACTACCTTATGGGCGAACTATTTCTATCAAGGGCTAGCTATCTACATAGAGCAAGGGATTGCATTTGGGAACTATTCTACATCACACACTACATAAGAAGGGGAGTATTCATTATTTTTCATCCACCATTTTGCATTTTATCTAGCTACTTCCTAATATCTCTACATCATTGGTGCTAGGGAAACCTAAGCACATTATTGCACACACAAGCACATAGAACTACATTGCGTTTGAGATGTAGTGCAACGCTCAGTCATAAGTCCATCCATTGGCAGCTGAGGACGGTCTGACCCCTTCATTTGGATCTTTATTTTTTAGGGTTTGATGTTTTGTGTGGGGTTTTACAGGTGACCCTTCATTATAGGTTTGTGGTGACATCAACGAAGCAAGTGTGACATTCACCCGACTAAAGGCGAAGTACTGTGAATACCATTTTGAGAGAAAATGGTATGGAAAAAGAAAGGAAAAGAGATAAAGATGCATTAGGGCAAACTTAGGGCAGATTTCAAAATCTAGGGCCCATATCAGATTAATCCTAGGGCTCACAATAAACCCTACAACCTTTAAGTAATAATCATTTTATGGGAATGGGAAAATAACAATTGTGGGGTGTGTGGAAAAACAAATTAAATTAAAAGGGTGTGTAGACTTATTAAACAGTTTTCCTCTAGTGAATACTTAGTAGAATAAAATAATCAATTTGTTATTGGGCTAGTGTTTTTTTTAATTTCAGGTAAATTAATAATTAATATAAATTAATTATTAACAGGAAAGGGTTAAGCAAAGCGTTAGCAATTATTGTCCACTTCAAAAAAAAATTCCAAAATTTTAGTAACTTTTGGAGCGTTTTCCGGTGTCTCGAGGCGAGGCATTACATTTGGTATTAGAGCGCAGGTTCACACACGGGGACACTCTGGGTAATTAATTAACTAGTTAATGATATTTTTAAAACATTAAAGTAAATAAATAAATAAAAATAAATTGGTTAATTTTTTTTTAATAAGTTAATAACCTCTTTGCTCACCTCGTGCACAGGATGGCACCCATGAGACGACATTCGGTTAGGGGTTTGGGACATAGTTCACCTATGCCCGAACCACCGACACCCGAGTTAGGGCCTCAGATCTTAGAGGCTCTTCAGCAATTGATCGGTGTTGTGTAGCAGCATCTTCCACCACCACAAGAGGCAAGAGAGGAGGAGATTCTATTAGGAGTCGAGTAGTCGATAGGTGAGGACGCGCACTTAGAGCCGCTAGAGCACGATACCCCGAGGTAGGAGAGGTCACGTAGCCCTTTCGTTCACCACGAGAGGGTAGCCTTGTGTCGTCATAGCCGCTCACACAATCTTGAGGGACCATTTGGGGATAGGCGACCCCATTCACCTATTGGTTTGCATCGCCAGGATCGGGATACAGGCAATGTGATCAGGGATCTTCTTCACTTACAGCCACCTAGCTACACTGGCTCTATAGATGGCTTTGAGGCTGAGTCATGGCTCCTTAGCCTGGATAGTTGTTTTGGCTTGCACTCTTGCGAGAGAAATGTCAAGGCCAGGTTTGCCATACACCTCCTTCGAGACGCAGTAGGTGTTTGGTGGAGGAATGAGGAACGGAAGCTCCATTTGACTCAAGAGACAGTGACCTGGGAGTTGTTCGAGGAGTGATTCAAGGTCCGCTATATGTCAGAGCATTTCGTACAGAAGAGGATCGATGAGTTTCACAACTTACGACAGGGATCTGGCACAGTAGCACAGTATGAGAGCAGGTTCCTAGATCTTCTACAGTATGTGGACTACCTACAAGATGAGAAATTACAGGTAAACAGGTTTATTTGGGGCCTTAATGCAGATATAGCAGGAGCAATTAGGATGTTATCTCCTCCAACGCTTAAGAAGGCCGTTGAGAAGGCCTACTTAGCTGAGGAGAACAGGACCAAGGCTCAGGAGCACCGAGATAGAAACAAGAGCAAGTTTCAGGATAGGATACAGGCCTTTCAGAGTCAAAGGTCACGGGGTATAGCACCACCCCCTAGAGGAGGATTTTGGCCTTCACCAGCAGCCATGAGGGCTCCACCACACCCACAACAGCAGACGCAACATCATGGCCACCAGTAGCAGAGGGCTAGACAAACTCATAGCTTTTAGAGAGGTGGTACTAGAGGAGGTTTTGGTGGAGCCAGGGATCGGAGATAGGGCACTCAGCAGGCATAACCAGCCCACACATAGCAATTTGCTAAGGTTGGACCGGCATGATCAGTGCACCAGAGTACAGGAGGGACCCCATCTCAGAGGGGTACAAGAGGATGTTTTTATTTGTGGGTCCCCTGATCACTATGCATGTGTCCGCACAAACCCACTACCATGGATACACAGAGAGCCTCCTAGATCAGCAGACGGTGGGCAGTGGGACTCGTGTATATGCAGCAGTTGACAACCGCCAGGCCGAGCATCAGGCCCACAGTCCATTGAGACGATAAGTACTATCAAGGTTATTTTTGTATCAGTTTTTTGATTCAGGTGCTTCAGATTTTTTTATATCTCCTTCTATAGTGGACCAGTGTGGGCTAGTGGTGGCTAGGCAACCAGATAGTTAGCAGGTTGAGTTGGCCTCTAGGGCCAAACTCGTCGTGGACTCATATGTGGAGAGTTACATACTTGATTTGGGAGTATTCTCCACTACTCCTGACCTCTGAGTTATTCCTTTAGGATCCTATCAGGTAGTTTTGGCTATGGATTGGCTCGAGGCTCATCGAGCCAAGGTGGATTGCAAAAATAAGGTCATTGAGTGGCAGGATGATCTTGGGAGTGTAGTTGTGATTTCATGGATGCAGAGACCTATTTCCTTGCGTATGATATCGGCTAAGCAGCTCAAGTGGAGCATGCATAAAGGTTGCCATTTGTTTACTATCACCATCAGTGATCGATCAAAGAGCACTCTAGAGCATTCACCCTTAGATGATCATGCAGTTTTGAGGGAGTATGCAGATGTGTTCCCAGGTGAGCTTCCAAGGATACCACCCCGCAGAGATGTGGATTTCACCATTGATTTAGTACCTAGATCTTTACCAGTTTCTAGGGCACCCTATTGGATAACGACTCCAAAGCTTCATGAGCTCAAGATACAGTTAGAGAAGTTGTTGAAGAAGGGTCTCATTTGTCCTAGTGTATCTCCTTGGGGAGCGCCAGTCATATTTGTGAAAAAGAAGGATGGTTCTCTTAGACTTTGTGTAGACTTCAGACAACTCAACAAAGTCACAATAAAGAACCATTATCCACTCCCTAGGATTGATGACTTGTTTGATCAGATGCGGGGAGCTAGAGTGTTCTCTAAAATCGATCTCAAGTCAGGGTACCATCAGTTGCGCATATCAGATGCAGACATTCATAAGACAACTTTCCACACACGTTATGGGCATTATGAGTTCACAGTTGTTCCATTTGGTTTGACCAATGCCCCAGCTGTCTTCATGAGCCTCATGAATGGAGTATTCAGGACCTTTCTTGGACCACTTTGTCTTAGTGTTCCTAGATGATATTTTGATATATTCTCATTCCGAGGAGGAACACGAGGAGCATTTGAGATAGGTACTACAAGTTTTGAGAGAGCAGAAGTTGTATGGGAACTTGGAAAAATGTAGCTTCTTTCAGACAGAGATTCAGTACTTGGGTCATATCATATCAGGAGAGGGTATCTCTATAGATCCCTCTAAGATACAGGCTATCATGGATTGGCCAGCACCCACATCAGTCACTGAGGTGAGGAGTTTTATGGGCTTAGCAGGTTATTACCATAGGTTTGTACAGGACTTCTCCAGGATTGCTCACCCTATTACTTCTCTTCAGATAAAAGGGAAGAAGTTTGATTGGTTAGAAAAGTGTGAGCAGGCCTTTCAGTTGCTTAAGGAAAGGTTAACCACAGTGCCTATCCTTGCAGTTTTGGACCCAACAGAGGATTTTTTTGTTTGTACTGATGCATCACTAGAGGGTTTGGGAGCAGTTCTTATGTAGGAGCGTTAGGTTATTGCCTTTGAGTCTCGTAAGCTCAAAGACTACGAGCTTAATTACCCTACTCATGACTTAGAGCTTGCAGTAGTTGTTCATGCACTTGTGCATTGGTGACATTTCCTTTTGGGTAGACCTTTCATTTTGAGGACAGATCATCGTAGCTTGCAGCATATCTTCTCATAGCCGAACCTCAACGCTCGTCAACGGCATTGGATGGAGTTCCTATGTGAGTATGACAATGGAGGTACAGTATATCAAAGGAAAGGAAAATGTTGTTGCAGATGCACTTAGTAGACGATGACATGTGCTGGCTTCATTGACACTGCAGTCAGATTTGAGAGGCAGGATTCTTGAGCATCTTCCAGAGGACATGTTTTATGAGGGTGCTAGACAGATGTTGGAGTCACAGGGTTCATTAGAGGGTAGATATTCAGGGTGTATTTTAGAGACAGATGGTTTACTTCAGTTTCATAGGTGCATCTATGTGCCTAAGTCAGGTGATCTGTGTAGCTTCATCCTTACAGAGGCTTATCGAGCTCCATATGCAGCACATCCAGGAGTGAAGAAAATGCACGCCGATCTGAGGGAGTTATATTATTGGCCTAGTCTTCGACGGGACATAGAATATTTTGTTGCACGTTGCCTTGAGTGCCAGAGGGTCAAGGCAGAGCATTCTCATCCCGCAGGACTCTTACATCCTCATGATATTCCCAAGTGGAAATGGGATGTGATCTCCATGGATTTCATAGTTGGACTCCCTATGTCTTCTTATCATCATGATGCCATTATGGTCACCATGGATAAGTTGACCAAGGTTGCACATTTCTTGCCAACCAAGGTCACCTATAATGCACAAGCCATCGCCAAAGTATTTATGGAGGACATTGTTAGATTGCATGGGATTACGAAGACCATCATCAATGACAGGGATACCATCTACACTTCAATTTTATGGACTTTCTTTCAGGTTGCTCTTGGTACTGCAGATTAATTTCAGCCCAGAATATCATCCAGAGACAGATGGACAAACAAAGAGGGTTAATCAGGTATTGGAGGAAATGTTGAGGATGTATGTGATGGACCAGTAGAAGAAGTGGGAAGACTACCTTCATTTAGTTGAGTTTTCTTACAATAACAACTATCACATTTCTATTGGTATGCCTCCCTACCAGGCTTTATATGGATGACCTTGCAGGACACCTCTGAGTTGGGATAGACTAGATGACAGGATTATCTTGGGACTAGCTTACCTACAGGACTTGGAGCCAGTAGGTTGTTCTGATTAGATAGCGACTTGAGCAAGCTAGAGCACGCCAGAAGGTGTATGTAGACACCAAGAGGATTGATCGTCACTTCTCAGTGGGTGACAAAGTCTTCTTGAGAGTTCATCCGTCATAAGAGCCCAATCTGCTATGGAAAGGGTTCTAAGTTATCACCTCATTTTTTGGGGCCTTTTGATATTTTAGAGGTCATCGGTCTAGTTGCCTATCGCCTAGCTTTGCCACCACGCCTTACACAGGCCCACGATGTATTTCATGTTTCTGTACAACGTAGATATGTACCAGATGTTTCTCATGTTTTAGATTGGTCAGCATTACAGGTAGAGGACGGAGGGAAGTGGGGACTGGAGCCCGTACACATACTGGAGCACCGGAGGTTGGCCCTCTAGGGTCGAGACTTGGACCAGGTTAGAGTGCAATGGGACAGATAAGATGAGACAACAGCTACCTGGGAGGATGCTACACCTTTGAGGGCCAGATATCCCTATCTCTTTCAGTGACTTCCAGGAGGAAGTCTAATTTTAGTAGAGGGGGATGTAGTGCCCACATTTTTTTATAGCCTCAGTTATTGTTGTTCCTTTTACTCATAGGCATGTTTGGATAAGGATTTGATATATGTTGGATAGTATGTTATGATTTTTGACCTTCTTGGACATGGATGCATATTTGGGCATGTAGCACCAATTTAACTCTAGTAGCATGTTGTTAGTTTTCATTCGATGTTGTGGACATTAGCTTATGACGATGTTGTTTAGACCTAATTGAGATACGTTAAATGTTTAGTGTAGTTGCATGTTTGGATTCTATGGATATATGTCACTTTATCATTATGTCTAACTTATGGTGAATTGTGTATAATTGTGCATGTTGTCGCATTTTCGATTCCAGAAAGATGATATGCTAGTTTAGAATTCATTGATTTCTTATTGAGTAGTTGATTCACATTTTATCGGACAGGTGCGTTTAATGTGTGCAATGAGTGTGCAGGTGACAGGTCATAGGAGAACGTGGGATTCAGGCCAGCTACACAATTTTGCACAAGCAGCCCACGGGGCTAAGTCCTAGCCGTGTTTATTATATGAGGCCTTAGTATTAAAGTTTATTGTTTTGGGCACCATGAGTGACCCTCATTTGTAATGTAATATGTCTTGTAATATTAATCTTTCTTAGGGTGTTTAGTTGTGTTGTAAACTTGTTTTGGGGAATTAATGGCCCCACTTACATTAAGTTTTGAGTTTGTGTAATGATGTAATTAATCAAAAGGGACTAGGGTCACATGTGAACCCTTGGGTGGGCCCCACACCCTCTACCCTTGTGCCCAAGTGTGCCAAACCCGAAATTGGGCTATTTTAGGCATTTTAAGTGACCCCTTTTTAGTTTGGGAGTTCACTTAGCATGAAAATGGGCCCTTAGACCCTACCTAATAGGTAGGGGGCTTATTTCCAAGGCTTAGAGGGAGTTTCCCTCCCATTTTTCCTTCCTTTGGTCACATCCATGTAAGGTGGATGGGTAAGTGTGCTTTGTTAAAAGTTGCACAAGTTTGTTTTGGTTATTCATTTTGGGTAATTTGGGAGAAGAGGGTTAAAAGCTATTTTATCCTTTCTCCCTTTTATTTTGAGAATCTTTGACCTTGAGGGAAGAGAGGGGTGACACATGTCACCCCCTCATTTGTGAGGATTTTTTTTTTGCTCCTCTTCAAATTCTCCCTCATGGGGAAAGAAGAGAACTTTTTTTGGGAGCTTTTTCTTGGAGGCTTATGGATTTTGGAGCTAGAGCTTGCTTGGGTCAAGAAGTGGAAAAGTTAGAAGTTGGAGAGCTTTTGGAGGTAGGCTCCTTGAGCTCATTTGTTGTTTTATATCATGTTAGATATTAGTCTTGGTTATTTAAAATGTGTGTTGTTGCATGTTGATTTTGATTGTTGTTTTACTTTATTTTGCTCCATCCATCATATGGCATGATGGAGTTTTGGAGTTTTTGGGGGAAGAGAGAGGGATTTTTCCCTCTCAATCCTCATGGCTTGATGGGCAAGCCTTGTAGGATTTAAGTTACTCCCCTCAAATGGTTTGAGGTGGGGAAGGTGGTTCATATGGCTTGAACCTCCTTCCCCATTCTTGGTGAGGAAACCCCTTTGAGGTTTGAAAATCCTTCCAAGAAGGATTTGGTGAAAGGGTGGAGAAATAAGGAGGGTTTGAATGACTTTGGAGGAACAAGGAAGGTGTGGAGATCTTGGTTTTGTGCAACCAATGTTGGTTACCACTTTTGGAGAACTCCTTTCTTATCTTCCCCATTTTAGAGGTAGAACATGGTTTCTCCTCTTTTTCTTCTTTGCAAATTGGTGTTTTGTTTTAATATTTGTCTTGTCCCTATGTGAATGTAATTTTGGTTGTCTCCCTTACTCTTGTGCAAAGCTTGTGGATAGTAGTCCTCTTTCCCATGGGCTTGGGGGGAGGCTAGCATGCATTCCAACCTTGGAAAGACATGTAATGATACCTAAAGGTTGGGTGGTTAAACAAGTCTTTCTTCTCTTTGTGTGGGATTCATGGAAGCACTCTTAAGTTGGAGCTTAAAATGGTGGAGTTGGTTGGAATACTTGATACCTTGGCACCTTATTGTTCTTCATCCTTTTGTGGACACTCCCCTCTTTGTAATATCTTTGGTATGGTTATGTGGGAAATTTCTTTATCTTGTAAAATCTTTGTCCTTGTATATTGGAGTACTTGAAATCTTTAGTAACTTTTGCTGTGCAAATCCTCTCTTCAATCTTGTAAGAAACTTGTAATGGGAATTATTGTGAGTAGTTATGTATTTTTTAGAAAATATGGCATATTGTACTTCAAGCTTCTTAGAAACAAAATATTGTAATGAAAGTTCTTTTAATAAGAACCTTGTTGTAATCCCCTTGATTGAGAAGGAAAGTATTAGTACTTGTTGGATATCCTTCTTGTTTAAAAATATGAAATATGTATTTTGTTAGAGCATTAGAAAAGAAATCTAGTCATAGCATTGAAACCTTAGGACTATCATTGCATGGAAATACTCTAGTTCTAGCAATATATCTCTTTTTGTAATTGTTGGTAATATTAATGTGAATGGAATGAAAGTTAGTTTCTTCTTTATCTCCTTACCATGAGAAGTTGTAAGAATTTATCTAAATGTGGAGTTAACTTTCTCCTCTTGCCAATTTTTAAGTAAATTTCAAAACTCATTTCCTACTTCAACTATTTTATTTAAGTTTTCCTTTACAAATGGTAAAACAGGAATTACATATAAATTTGCAAGTCCACTAGTTTGAAACTAGATTTTGTTATTCATATCTCCATATAGTTACAAAAGCAATTAGATATTAATTGTATAGTAATTTGTTTAAATATTTACAATTACAAATATATCAATTACTAAAATATTTATTTTAGTTTATCACTAGTCATATTTTATTTGTATATTATCCATTTTGTATTACAAATTTATGTATGATAAGTATATTATGAAACATTATATATATATATATATATATATATATATATATATATATATATATATATATATATATATATATATATATATATAAATAGACAATCTATATATAATATTAATATAGAAAAACAAACATATAAACAAATATAAAATAGTTTTTTTGTTTTAATAAACAAAAAAAAAAAAATATAAACAATAAAATATAGTTTGGGGGAGGGCCGAGCCCTCCCCACACCCACGTAAACCCCACGGTCTGCCTTCCTCCCTATCCCCCTCTGTCCATCCCCCTACCCGCCCGCAGGCCCAGCCCTGCCACCACCCCCCGCTGTCGCTACCCCCCCTCCACGCCCTCCCACTGCCATCCTCCACCGCCACACTGTCGCTGCCGCTGCCCTTCTCCACACGGCCACCGAACTCTTCCTCCATGTAACATCCCACGCCGCCACCTTCTCATGCAGCCACACCTCCACCTCTCACCACGCACCCTGCCCCACTCCATTCCCTTCCTCCATAAATTCCCTGTTATTACTCCCCTCGGCCACGCAGGCCCTTCCACTTTTAAAAAACACCGGTCCCACTTACTCTTAACAAACAAAAAAAATGCGGCCACACTAGACCTCTAAAATATTATTTACATCAATGAAGGTCTTGTAATTTGGATTTCTTAAACAAAAACAATAAGGATAAAACCAGCTTCCATAGCTCCTCCTCCACCTGCACAAAAAAAACACAAAATGAAAATGAGAAAATGGTAAAGAAAAAGAAAGGAAAAGAGATAAAGATGCATTAGGGAAAACTTAGGGTAAAATTTCAAAATCTAGGGCCCAGATCAGATTAATCCTAGGGCTCACAATAAACCCTACAACACTTTAAGTCATAATCATTTTATGGGAATGGAAAAAATAACAATTGTGTGGGTGTAATTAAAAGGGGGAAAACAAATTAAATTAAAAGGGTGTGTAGACTTAATAAACTTTGTGCCTCTAGTGAATACTTAGTAGAATAAAATAATCAATTTGTTATTGGGCTAGTGTTTTTTTTAATTTCGGGTAAATTAATAATTAATATAAATTAATTATTAACGGGAAAGGGTTAAGCAAAGCGTTAGCAATTATTGTCCACTTCAAAAAAAAAATCCAAAATTTTAGTAATTTTGGTGCGTTTTCCAGTGTCTCGAGGTGGGGCATTACATTCATCTCATGGATCTCCATCTTTGTCTAAGGGAGGGCCTTCTTTGAGTAAGGCCAAGAGAGAAATAGATTTTGATGAGTAGGAAATATATATGTCTTACATGACATTGTTTTTGTATGCCTATGTGCATGGCATTGTATGTACGCCTATATGGCATTTGAACTTGATGGTATATGACCTATTTGGGCTTTTCTGTATTTATTATGCACATTAAAATACTATTTGTAACTTGATAATTTTATATGAGACCTTACATTTCTGAGATTATTTTCGCATGAAACTAATATGATGTGCACTTGACAATATTTAAGACATTATAGATTATTTTTTCATTTATTGGTGATGTACATGTACTAGCATTTTTAATGTATAATATGCATCAAACTTTGGAAATCAATATTTATATAATGTATGTATATAAAGAGTTACCTAATCTGAGTAATTATTCATTCAATTTATCAATGTGTATATGTGTATTTACCTTACTTGCGCTTCTTCTTACTCATGGTCTCTTTGTATTGGTTCTTATCTTATCATGCACTTACTACATTCTTCTATGCTTCTTAGTCTTCTCCCCTGTTAAAACACCCGAGAGTCATCACAATTTGATGCCTTTCATCTGTTGATATTTTGAGAATGTCTCTCCATATACATTACTCCAATGCTTGAGAATGTCTCTAGATGCAATGGCATTCTGATTCAGACACTCAATGATTCTTGATTGTCTAATCTGTCAAATTCATGTTATTACCTTTAAATCTGTAGGCATTTCAAGTTATTTGGAAATCACATCACACCCTTCACTAGGCTTGATGACTACCCCTATCCTTTTGAAGGCACTTTTGAAAGCATCCATGGGTTTATCATAGCATAAATTATCAATGAATGGAAGGTCACTAAGCCGTAGGCCAGCTGAATCCCATCCAGAACTAAACAAGAAATATTTACTAGGCAATTGATAACTCTCTGTGTGTTCTTAGACATACCCCTATCAAATTCATTCTTAAGCCAATCTAGTCATTCAGGCTCTTAAGCGACTACGCCCGGATAGGGTAGCCCGAAAGCATGGGGAGCGTAGGGAACCAAAATGAAGCCTCCACTAGTGTTCACTTGGCCACCCTGATGTGTTGGTGTAGTTGGTTTGGTCCCATGAGCTTCCATTTGCAAACTACAACATCTGAGCAGCCCTACACTGACTCAAACTGCACTATTTTGTGCACGTTTGTAAACATTAGGACAACGAGAGAACCGAATGGAGATTGATAAAACTATGAGAGTATTTCATAGAGGGCCTCAACATGGAGGTCTTGGATCTGATGAGACATCTCTAGGTGCCACGGAGTCTAAGAAATCACCTGTCGAAGATATGGCGTGTTTTGGCCTCAGGGCTCTTAAGGGACTATGCCCGGACGAGGTAGCCTGAAAGCATGGGGAGCGTAGGGAACCAAAAAAAGCCTCCACTAGCATTCACTTGGCCACCCCGATGTGTTGGCGTAGTTGGTTCAGTCCCATGAGCTTTAGTTTGCAAAACTACAACCTCTAGCAGTCGTACACTGACTTAGACTGCACTATTTCGCGCGTTTGCAAACAATAGGACAACGAGAGAACCAGATGGAGATGGAGAAAACCGCAAGAGGATTTCGTAGAGGGATTCAACATGGAGGTATCGGATCTAACGAGATGTCTCTAGGTGCCACGGAGTTTGAGAAATCACCCGTCGAAGATATGGTGTGTTTGGGCCTCAGGGCTCTTAAGAGACTACGCCCAAACGAGGTAGCCCGAAAGCACGGGGAGCATAGGGAACAAAAAAAAGCCTCCAATAGCATTCACCAGGCCACCCTGATGTGTTGGCGTAGTTGGTTTGGTCCCACGAGCTTCCGTTTGCAAACTATAGCCTCTGGTAGGCCTACACTGACTCAAACTGCACTATTTCATGTGTTTGTAAACAATAGGAGAACGAGAGAACCGAACGGAGATGGATAAAACCATGAGAGGATTTTATATAGGGCCTCAACATGGAGGTATTGGATCTGACGAGACATCTCTAGGTGCCACGGAGTCTGAGAAATCACCCGTCGAAGATATAATGTGTTTTGGCCTCAAGGCTCTTAAGGGACTACGCTCGGACGAGGTAGCCCGAAAGCACGAGGAGCGTAGGGAACCAAAAAAAATCCTCCACTAGCATTCATCTGGCCACCCCGATGTGTTGGTGTAGTTGGTTCGGTCCCACGAGCTTCCGTTTGCAAACTACAGCCTTTGGCAGCCCTACACTGACTCAGACTGCACTATTTTTGTGTGTTTGCAAACAATAGGACAACGAGAGAACCAATGGAGATGGAGAAAACCACAAACAGATTATTTCGTAGAGGGCCCCAACATGGAGGTCTCTAGGTATCTAACGAGATGTCTCTAGGTGCCACGGATTTTGAGAAATCACCTTGTCGAAGATATAGCATGTTTTGGCCTCAGGGATCTTAAGGGACTACGCTCGGACTTCGTAGCCCAAAAGCACGGGAGCGTAGGGAACCAAAACCTCCACTATTGTTCACCTAGCCACCCTGATGTGTTGGTGTAGTTGGTTCGGTCCCACGAGCTTTCGTTTGCAAACTACAGCCTCTGACAGCCCCACACTGACTCAGACTGCACTATTTCACGCGTTTATAAACAATAGGACAACAAGAGAACCGGATGGAGATGGAGAAAACTAATATAGATATTTCATAGAGGTGCCCTGAACATGGAGGTCTTGGATCTGACGAGACATCTCTTAGGTGCCACGGAGTCTGAGAAATCACCTGTCGAAGATATAACATCTTTTGGTCTCAATGCTCTTAAGGGACTACACCCGGATGAGGTAGCCTAAAAGCACGGGGAGCGTAGGGAACCATAAAAAATACCTACACTAGTGTTCACCAGGCCACCCTGATGTGTTGGCATAGTTGGTTCAGTCCCACGAGCTTCTGTTTGCAAACCACAGCCTCTAGCAACCATACACTGACTCAGACTCGAATATTTCATGTTTGCAAACAATAGGACAACAAGAGAACCAAATGGAGATGGATAAAACTGTGATAGGATTTCATAGAGGGCCCTGATGTGGAGGTCTTGGATCTAACGAGACATCTCTAGGTGCCACGGAGTTTGAGAAATCACCCGTCGAAGATATAGCGTGTTTTGGCCTCAGGGCTCTTAAGGGACTACGCCCGGACCCAGAGGTAGCTCAAAGCACCATGGGGAGCGTAGGGAACCAAAATGAAGCCTCCGCTAGTGTTCACCTGGCCACCCTGAGCATGTTGGCATAGTTGGTTCGGTCCCACGAGCTTCTGTTTGCAAACTACAGCCTCTGGCAGTCCTACACTGACTCAGACTGTGCACTATTTCATGCCTTTACAAACAATAGGACAGCGATAGAACCGAATGGAGATGGATAAAACTATGATAGGATTTCGTAGAGGGCCCCAATTTGGAGGTCTCATATCTAAAGAGATGTCTCTACGTGCCACAGAGTCTGAGAAATCACCCGTCGAAGATATAGCATGTTTTGGCCTCAGGGCTCTTAAGGGACTACGCTCGACAAGGTAGCTTGAAAGCACGGGGAGCATAGGGAACCAAAACAAAGCCTACACTAGCATTCACCTGGCCACCCAGCATGTTGGCATAGTTGGTTTGGTCCCATGAGCTTTTTTTTGCAAACTACAACCTCTGACATCCCTACACTGACTCAGACTACACTATTTCCGTGCATTTGCAAACAATAAGGACAACGAGAGAACCGAATGGAGATGGATAAAACTGTCATAGGATTTTGTAAAGGGCCCCAACATGGAGGTCTCGGATCTAACGAGAAATCTCTAGGTACCATGGAGTCTGAGAAATCACCCGTTGAAGATATAGCATGTTTTGGCCTCAGGATTCTTAAGGGACTACGCCCGGACAGGTAGCCCGAAAGCACAGGTGCGTAGGGAACTAAAACGAAGCCTCTACTAGCATTCACCTGGACACCCCGACGTGTTGGCATAGTTGGTTCTCCCATGAGCTTCTTTTGCAAACTACAGCCTCTGGAAGCCCTACACTGACTCAGACTGCACTATTTCACACCTTTATGGACAGAGAGAGAACCGAATGGAGATGAAGAAAACTGCGAGAGGCTTTTGTACAGGGTCCCGAAACGTGGAGGTTTCAGATCTGACGAGACGTCTCTAGGTTCCATGGAGTCCAATAAATCACCCATTGAGTATATATATTCATGTTTTGGCCTCACGGGCTGAAGGGACTATGCCTTGATGAGTAGGCTTCAGTTTAAGGGACTTCCCTAGGCTCCCCGTGCTAATTTGGGCTAAAACTAATGTCCTCTCATTGGCAGTTCACTTAAGACCCCTGAGGCCAAAACACCCTAGTTCGACAGTGATTTCTGTTTGCAGAACTCCATGGCACCTGAGATGTCACTGATCAGAAATCTGATACCTCCACGTTTTTCCCTCTACTAAAAGCCTCTCAGAGGTTTTATGCATCTCCATTCGAAAATCTCGCTGTCCTAGTTGTTTGTAAGGCACGAAATAGTGTCCAGTCTAAGTCAGTGTAGGGCTGCCAGAGGCTATAGTTTGCAAATATAACATGTTTTGAATCTCATGGGACTGAACCAACTATGCCAAGATGGTCAAGGTGGCTTTCGTTGAATTGCTAGTCCAGGCTTCATTTTGTGGGTGTAGTCCCTATGCTCCTGAGGCCAAAACAATTATCTCTCGAATTTGCTATATTCTCAGATCCATGGTAGTAGTCGCTTAAGAGCCCTCAGGCCCTCTCAAACTTTTCCATATTTTAATTGATCTGCCACCGATTATTTCTCAGAAATCCGTTGTTTGTCCTAGAGAAATCTGTAGATCCAAGACCTCATGTAGGGCTGCCATCTACAAATAGTTTTCATGGTTTTCTCCATGGGACATTGCACGTTCTCATCCAAACATGTCCTATTGTTAGGTGAAAGGTGGAAATTTTGTCCCTAGTTTGCTTCAGTACCTGCTAGAGGTTGTCGTTTGCAAACGGAAGCTTGTGGGACCAATCTTAATAACTATCCCAACACGAGATTCGTCAGGGGTGGCTAGGTTGAATGCTAGTGGAAAAACTTCATTTTTCTCCATCCATATGCTCTGCTCCCCGTTTGCTTTCGGGCTACCTGTGTCTAGGTGTAGGGCTGCTAGACTTAAGATCCCTAAGGCCAAAACACAACTATATCTTTGGCTAGTGAATTTCTGGAGACTTCATTTTGGCTCCCTACCTCCCCTAGAGAAAAATCGTTGAGTCATAAGATCCCTAAGGCCAAAACATGCTACACGAATTCACAGATTTACGAGCACCTATATCTCAGATCCAAGACCTTACATTTAATCTCTCTATTTGAAAGCCTCTCACAGTTTTCTCCATATCCATTCAGTTCTCTCATTGTCTTAATTTGTAAAAGCATGAAATAGTGCAGTCTGAGTCAGTGTAGGCCTACCAGAGGCTGTAGTTTACAAATAGAAGCTCGTGGGACTGAACCAACTATGCCAACACGTCGGGGTGGCCAGGTGAACGCTATTGGAGGCTTCATTTTTGTTCCCTACACTCCCCATGATTTCAGACTACCTCGTTCGGGCGTAGTCGCTTAAGAGCCCTGAGGCCCAAACACACCATATCTTTGACGGGTGATTTCTCGGACTCTGTGGCACCTAGATTTGTCTCGTCAGATCTGAGACCTCCATGTTGACGCATTTTTATCAACAACATTAGATGTTCTTAACCCTAGGTTCTTCATTATAGGTCTCATCTTAATTAATTTCATCAATGAAATAAATAATTGATATCTTTGTGTGTCATTTAAATTCTCAAAGTAATTATCCCAAATTCCACTAGCTTTTCTTCTCGCATTTCTTTCAGACATTTTGTTAGGCATTGATTTTATAATGTTTTCATCAATTTCAATTAAGTGAATTGGTTTTCTTCACAAAATGGAAGGAGGTGTTCTTAGAGGTGAAGATTCGTTTACAAGGTTACTTTCTTCATTTAGTGTTTTCATACAAATTTTGGGGTTAACATTTGGATTCTTAGGTAAGGGTTCAACAATTGGATTCATATCAATTTCTTCATCCATACCAACATTATCATTCAATTTAATATCAATATTCATTGCAAAATCATTATTCTCTACATTTTCATTATGTATTTCATCCCCATTTTCTAATACATTAGCTACATTTGATATAGCAGATGTACCTTTCCCTGCTCGAATTTTTTGCATTCTCTTCAATTTCTTTATTCTCTTCTCTTCCAATTGCTCCGGTGTCTTGTTCTTGACTTTCCTCTTGTCCTTAGCTCTACGTTTATCACCCATGATTAGAAAAAATCAACTAGTGAGGTAGGGGAAAAATGAACTACTAAAAAATCATGCAAGAATGTAGAGAAAAATGTACAGACAAAACAAAATGTTTGCAGAATTCTCGTGAAAGAGATGAAAGGGACGTTGGGGGGCCACGATATATAAAACAAAGAAAGTAATGTGTATGCATTATAACGTGTATGCACGTAATAACACGTACGCATTTTACGTTTTATCTTTTCCCAAGCCATGCCTCAAGGCTTGGGATACAGTTTGGATCCCCAAGCCTGAGGCATGGACATGTACAAACACAACAAACAACGTGTTTTTGTAAGAAAAATGTAAAAATAACACTTCCTCTATGATAAATCAAAATAAAACAATTGATCCATTTTTTTAAAAAAATATCACAACGTAGAGCAGAGTTTCTTCTGTTTAAAAATATAAATTTTCAAATTTTCTAACTAATATAAGGTTTCCATATTATTTATTTTCTAACTATGCCTTTTTATAGCTATTTTTTGAAGTGTAAATATGTCTATCTTTCATGGTGTATATTTTTTTTTGGGTGATCAAAATTTTAAAAAAATAATACTAGCCCAAACTAGGCATAATTCTATACATATTAAAAAAAAAAACTAATTTTTGATATTTTTTGAGGTAGTTAGGGGGGGCACGGTCGGAGCTCTGTTATTTTTCAAAACATAAAATTTTTGTACTATAAAAATCATAAATAAAAAAATATTCGCTAAAAAAATATTTTTTTTTTGGAACCCAAACTAGATGCTCCTAGCTATCTTTCTACCAAAGGGTTTTCAAAAATACTAAATGGTGCTCAAAAAATGGTGGGGGGCACGAAAGTCACTCTATTATGTTTTTTAACAAAAATAGGAGAATCTGTTGGTATTTTAGTTGTTTGACCCACTTAAAGTTATCTGTTTTCAATAAAGTTTAGTAGCTTAGAAACTAGACTCAAAATTCTACTATTCATAATTCTACAACATCTACCAATTTTGAGTGTAACTATTTCTAAAAACTCATACAAGTTGAAGTTTTTTTATTTTTCAGAAAAATGTGTCCACTTAAGACCCCCTTTTGGCTACCCAACTTGGTGCACTTACCTTGACACTTGTCATCTTACCCCCGATGAATCACTCTTGTGCTTTGGTTCACACTTGACTATTGAGGGCAGCCTATACACATGAAACTCACACACTACACACTACACACTGCACACTGCACACTGCACACTGCACACTGCACACTGCACACTACACACTACAACACTGCACGCTACACGTCACACGCTACACACTACACACTACACACTACACACCACAAACCACACACTACACACTTGCATCACCTTATTCTATACCCTATACCTCATATAAATCTACAATATTTCCTTCTTCCTATATACCATATATATTGTGCACTTTCTACATTCTTATATTCATATTTTCTTTTAAACATCATACACACTATATACATTTTTACCATCATCTTCTTTACTTTTTTCACACTTGACTATGGAGGGAATCCTATACACATGAAACTCACACACTACACACTACACACTACACACCACACACTACACACTACAAAACTACACGCTACACACTACACACTACACACTACACACTTGCATCACCTTATTCTATACCCTATACCTCATATAAATCTACAATATTTCCTTCTTCCTACATACCATATATATTGTACACTTTCTACATTCTTATATTCATATTTTATTTTAAACATCATACACACTATATACATTTTTACCATCATCTTCTTTCATATACTATACATCATATGTACTTTGTGATTTCCACACTCACGTAATCTATACATCTTGAGCTTCACATTATACATCATCACACTAGACACAATCAACATGTATTTCAAACCACATTAAGTTATTCACAACATTCTAATTTACATCTTGTTATCCTTGTTATCACAAAAAAAGTAATACCCTAAAATTTGGCTATGCTGATCTCTACTTTTTACTAATATGGGACAATCTCTCAAGTTGTGGGACTTGTTACTTGAGATGGAAATCTAGAGAAGGAAGGCTTCCTCTACCTAATCCTAGCACTAAACTACTCCTAAAAGGGAAAATTCAAATAACTAATCCTAATCTAAACTTATAAGGGATCGGGGGGAGAGAAAGAGGGTTAAAAAGATGCATGAAAGGGAAATCCTAAAATAAAAGAGGTGATAGCACTAGAAAAATGGTGTGGAAATATATTGTTGAGGGAGAAGGAGAAGTAAAATGGAGTAGGGAGAGGCCAAACAACTATGACACAAACCCAAATCTTCATTCACCATCTATTATCTATGAAACACAATAACTTGAACATGCCAGTAAGAAATACATGCACAAAAAAAACAAAAATAATAGAGAGGGAAGGAGATACAATAAAATGAATTTCAAGGTTGAAAGAACACCACAAATCAAATATTTTATTTCTCTTGTAATATGCACAATCTATTACATCTGTAGAGTAGAGTCATAAGAACACTTTCCAATCTCATGTGAAGGTTTGCAGATCATGGACATTAAGAAACCATATTGACAGAGTCTCCCCATATCCCAGAAAATCCCCCCCTTCTCAAATGAGAAGTGATTACAATATATAGAAGAAAGATGGAGAAGAGAGAAAAAAGTGAATCCCAAAATAATATCCCTTTCACCTCCCAACAACATTCATTAATCCACTGGAAAAAGGTGTGGGCAGCCTATAAAAAAAAAATTCCATGTCCCTTACCTCGTGGAAGAAGGAAAATGTCCATGTCTTCATTTAATTTGGGCTATTGCAAAAACTAGAAGTGCACTTTTGATTCTGGATTGTATTTTGCATTTTTCTCTCATATACTCCACCTACTTCCATTGATTAACTAAAATTAACTAATAAGAGGTAGTATGGGGATAGTTAATCTAATAGGAGGACATAAATGCATTAAATAACTATGCTAATACAATATGTAAATTAACTAAATAACTAAAGTAATGTAATAAAAACCCTAATATGCAAGAAGGAGGTAAGGAAAGAACTCAACTGATAACTGGTGACTATTGTATAGGTTATCGGAGAAAATAGGAGCATGAATAACTCTTCAGAGGTCCCGAAAAGACTGGATCTAGGGGATCTAAGTGGACTGGGGCACCTAAAGGAGGATTGTGGCACCCACCGACACTCTGGTCTGTAATATGGGTGCCCTGGTCTATGAAAAGGCTCTAGAAATGGTTCTTACAGGGTCGTCGGGTGGTGCCAAACCCTTGTTGTGTTTCGCAATAGGTTCACTGTCCTACACTAGATGCCACCACTAATTCAAGCTGATGTAAAGACCTGAAAAAGACCAAAAGGAAGTATCAAAACCCTACAAAAAATAAAAATGTAGAATGAATGGGTCGAGCTAACCTCAACTACCATAATAGTGGGATTACTACTCTGAGCACTACACTACATTTCAGACCAAAATGTAGTTCTGGTGTGTGTGTGTGTGTGTGCGCGCATGTCGTGCACTAAGTTCTCTTGTGCTAATTGTGCACTTTCTGAAGTATTGAGCAATAACTAAATGTAGAAAATGTAATAGCATGTGTACATGGAATAGAATAGAATCCCCTCCTATGAAGTGTGATGCATACTTCCTAGCTTATGCCTTGATGATGGAGTTATATGGATGCAAATGTAATAGATGGATGTAACTCTAGATGAGGGATAATATTAGATGATGCTAGGTCCCTCATTATGGTATCATAACTTTATATTTATAAGGTTCTCTTGATTTGATTTCGTAATTAACCCCGACATGGTCGACTACCAAAATGATAAGGATAAAAAATGGCTAGAAAGAGCCCAAAACGTGATGGGAAAGTAGAAACAGGACATGGGCACTCTTGGTGGGACCAAGGTGCGCTGGTACTACCCTGGGTGCCCTAACCAAGGCTAATGATAGGAAAATATTGAAACATACTTGGTATCTAGATAAAAATGTGTGGAAATGACGAAATAAAAGTAAAATGAGATGGCCAAAAGATGGGGGTTAATTAGCACTTTCTTCACTTAAGAACCTTCTAAAACGTAGTGTGAGACCGAGATAAATAAATTTCTAAAGTGCATAATTTTGTGTCTACATTTTATCCCCACTTTATGTTGGTGAGCTGTAAGTTCGGTAACATAAAGTAGATAGAAGTGCATACTTGATGTCTATGAAGAGTGTAGTAGAAATGTGCTGAAGGATAATAGAAAAGCATGGAATGAAAAAAACTAAAGATGGAGGAGCATGGAAAATAAAGATGAAAATACACAAATAAAAGGTGATGAGAGTGAACCTAGGGAAGAATGTGTGTGAAGTTGTTGCGGTGTGTAGTATACCTACATGATTAATAAAGCATGTGTTATCAAGAGAGTTGTTTTTTGTTTTCCCCAATTTGACTCTTTGTTTCACATATGGCCATACCTGAAAGAAAAAAATGATCAAGTATTCAAATATGTATGTATGTAAGTGTAAAAATGCTATGTAAAATATGCATGTATATGAGGGTATAAAATATGCAAATGTAAAGTACGTGAAAAGAAAAGTGTAAATGGAACATGTGCACCTAATCCATGTTAAAAGGTAGAAGTATATCCTATAATACAATATTTTTTGGGAGATCTCACGCCACCCTGGATGAAGAATTGTAGGGAGGAAATGCTTTGTGTCCTCCAAACTTTAACCGCTTCTGTTGAAATGTGTGTGAAGATATATCTATACTATCTTGGTTTTATTGGGTGATCTGACGCCACTAGACGAAGTACTGTAGAGAGGTACACCCACTGTAACCCCCAAGAGTGCAACTGCTTCCCAAAAAGTATAAGAACACCATGTCCTATAAAATCCACTGTGTATGGGGTTCGTAAACTGGTCTAAAACCCAATCGTTGTAGAAAATTGAACTTTGTCGGTGTATAATCTCTTGTGTTAGTATGTAAAAACCCCCAAATGATGCCCCCCCCTCTTTGAGGGATCATGTGATATCGGTGATAGGAGAATGTAGCCCCAAAAGAGGACCAACCACATTATGAACTGTGTACCCTAGAAAGTTCTTTGTAGAAACCAAGGCACACACAAACAAGAAGGATATCCAAAGACAAGTGTAAACAAACAATGCATGCATATAGAAGACATGTGTAAGCTACGAAGAAAATGTAGTAAATGTAAACATGCAAGTAAGTTGCATAAAGTGGGTTGCAAACATGGGACATCACCCATGATGTCGTAAGACACACAAGGCCATCATGGCCACAAACAACAAGAAGGTTTGCACACAAACATAGGAAAAATCCTGCATACAATAAAAAACAATGACAGACAAGTACAAACAAACAAGCAAGCAGTTATGGAAAGATGTAATCCTGAAAAACAAGTGTTGCACATGGAACACTCATTACCATGTTAGAGTAATAACCAATATTTCAAAGCATGAATAACCAGGTAATTTAAAGTGCTAACTAAAAAATGAAACAATAGAACCTGTAAGAGATGAATGTGGATTCCCCCTGCGATTAGTGTAGGATGGGTAGAAGGTGAGAATAAAATATGCATGTAGGAGTCTTGTATTTGTAGTCACACTAAAAAAGGCGTTAAGGTGCATGTGTAGATGGTATAAATAATGACATATAAGAAATCAGTTTAACATGTGTAGTAAAGTGACCATGCAAAACACTAGTAAACAAGAGTAAATTCACCCAAGACAATGCAATATATTGTGGATGGATGAAATGAAATGCAAGAGTGGAATGATAGGATCCACATGTCCCCCCCTAGTGAATGGAATTGTATGTAATGAGGTTCATTTTTTTCCCCCTCAGCAATTAAGAATGAACCATAAACTAGAGTGCGTCACCAATAAATGGTCGAAGTGTGTGTTGTGCCTAACGCACGGTGATGAATGTGTATGTGTATTGATGAGATGTGGCCTAGAAATGATGTGTGTGTGAACCCTATATCCGAAGCGTATATCACGACCACATTGAACGTATAAGTGATGATTTAGCCTAAGCATATATCATTATAAGATGAATGGATGAGTGATGATTTATCCCTAAGCATATATTACTATAAGATGAAAAGAGGGAACGGTGATGTAACCTAAGGTGTATACCACTACAAAATGATAAAATAGGTGATGATTTATCCTAAAACATATGTCACTAGCCTAAGAATGTCGCATGATGAAAGTTTGAATAGTAAATGTGTGATGATGGTAAGGTCCATTTAATTTGTAAACCCTTGGCAATCGAGTATGGACTTAGGAACTAAACTGCTTCATAGGGTAGTGAGTGCAACGAGTAGAAGATAATGTAGTATATGTAATGATGAAAGATGACCATGTGATGAGTAGAATGTGTAATGTATGATGTATAAGATGTAATGTACAATGTAGACTAAAAGTAGTATGTATCAGGAGTAGAATGGAATGCTAGATGCAAGTATGTATAATTAAGTCTATCATGATATAAGATGTGCAAATTTTCAAATGTCAAAATGTTGTAGATTAAATGTAGAATGTATGGTGTATATTGCGTAATGTATGAGTAGATGCAGTGTATAGTACCTATAATGCAGTGTGTGGGGTTCATGTGTAATAAGCCCTCAATAGTCAAGTGTGAACCAAAGCATAAGAGTGTGTCATTGGGTAATGACGATGCCAAAGTATGAATGAATATTGGTATGTTTTGAAATTGAATAATACAAAGATGAGATATGAGTAGATGTTACAATGATGTATGCGTAAATGCTAAGAATGTGATGTAGTACAATGTAATAATTATAATGCAAGAATGAGGGATGTGTCTATGATGTTGATGTGATGAGGGGGGATGTGTGAGTTACTATACCCCCAAGTGTGTGTGTAAAAAGATCATGTAAATTCATTGAGAAGATTGTCATCCTCTGGGTCAAATTCATATGGGTAAGCATTGGTGACCTGATAAGCAATAGTGTCTAGTTGATCATGCAATTAGCCATTAAGGTGAAAGTTATGCATGCCCATAACATACTCCTCATCGTTGAATAGAGGAAGTGGGCAACCATATGTATACCAACGAGTGAGATTTTATGAATAGCCAAGAAAAGAATTATTGCAGACAAAAAAAATGACCGAAAGGCATAGGAAATGAAATGTCTGTATGACTAGGATCTAATGTGCCTCCAATATAAGTAAGCCAAGATTCCCCTAATGTGAGTGGAGAAGAACGATGGGTACATGGTAAATAGACCAGAAGATGAAATACACGTAAACCATAAGCGACAGTAATATTGATAAAGCTATAGTAGAGATGAGGGTCATGAGTAGAAGGATGAAGACCCTCAAAAGTGAAACAAAGATGAGATAAACCATCATGGGAATATATAGTGATGTCACATGTAGGATCAAATGGAATATGTTCCCAATAGGATTCATTCATGAAGAGTGTGCTAGTAAATGGTGGGCGTGCTAAAGTAAGTGGTGCATGTGAAGGTGTAGGTGATAGAGTGACGTTAGTCAATTGGATAGGCCCCTGATAAGGAATCATAGCAGTAGTAGTAGTAGGTGGCATAGAATAAATTGCATCTATCACACAAATGGTGTCATCACGTGGTGGTAAGTTAGGTGGTTCTTCCCTAGGTTGAGGATCATCTGTAACATCTATGTGCAGGATAGGAAGATTAGTATTAGGATCCCGGTCGTGATACTGGAATGGATCACGGTCATGAAAAATGGTGTACTCCATGTTCTCATGTAATAATTTGACACAATTATGTACAGTGGAGATGACAGCTTGCATGGCATGAAGCCATGGCCTACCAAGTAGACAATTGTAAGAGACTGGAAAATCAACAACAAAAAAGATAGTATGGATAGTTTTGGGACCAAAAGTGATAGGCAATGCAATGTGACCGATACAAGGACGTGCATAACCATCATAAGCACACAGTGAAATACTATATGGAATGACATCGTGAGCGGTAAGACCTAAAACCTCGAGGAATGACATAGGACAAGAGTTAGTTTCAATTTTGTTATCAATCAAAGTACGCTTGGTAGCTACATTATGAATGTGAGATATGATATGCAGTGGTGGATCATTATCAAAAGTGTGAACATCAACGGGAAGATTAAAATTAAAAACTAAGTGTGAAGAGAATGCATCGACAAAGGCTTGATACACTGAGTTGAGATGCATGTCAGCATGAATACGAGTAGTAGAAAGAAAATGTTGGACTCTATGCAGTAAACCAGGATTTGCAAGTAAATAACTATAGATTAAGATACTCATCATGACTTAACCCTATGATGCCAATGAATGAAGAATCTATAAGCATGAATTATCGAGTCGGGTTCACTAAAATGATTAACTAAAATTAAAAAAATATGTGATATGTGGGGATAGTTAATCTAAGCTATGAACATTTGTAAATAAAGTAAACAAATGCCATAAGGAAGTATGTAAATAACCTAAACAAATATGCAAGAGGAAATACTAACCCTAATGTGCAAGAGGGAAGAGGAAATAACTCATTTGAATAACAGATGCTCGAAGGACTATGTCGTAGAGGTGACTGAAAAATTTAGAAGCAAGAACAACTATGCAGAACCTCCATAAAGGATGGATCTAGACTGATTCCCTAGACTGGAGCACCTGGGAAGGGATTGGGGCACCTACGGATGCTTTGGTATGCCAAATGGGTGCCTTGGTCTACGTAAAAGCTCTGAAACTGATCTTCATTAGTTCGGTAGATGGTCTAAAACCCTCATTATCTGTCACATCATATTCGTTGTCCTGTAGCAGATGTCGCCAATGATCCAAGATGAATAGAAAAACCTGCAAAACCCTAAACAAGGATCAATGCCTAAAAAGAGAAAGATGTAAATGAATGGATCTGACTGACCTCAGCTACACAACAGTGGACTTACTAACTGAGTTTTGCACTAAATTTCATACCCAAATGTAGTTTTTGTTAGTGTGTGCATGATGTGCCCTAGGTGCTCTTGTGCCAGTTGCACTTTGTAAAGTAGTGATCAATATTTAAATGTAAAAAATGTAATAAAATGTGTACATGGAATAGAATAGAATCCCCCCCTATGAAGTGTGATGTAGATGTCTTAGCCTTGTGCCTTGATGATAGAGCTATGGGGATGCAAGTGATCTCCAATGCAATATATGGATGCAACTCTAGATGGATGATAGTAGCGAATGATGTTAGGTCCCTCTTTATGGTCTCATAACTTTATATTTATAGGGTTCTCTTGGTCTAATTTTATAATTAACCCCGAAATGGCTGACCACTAAAAAAATATGAAGCTAGAAAGATCTTGAAAGATGTCGGGAACCCCTGATCTCAAAATCGCATCAAATCTAATATGGGCCTCAGTAGGCACTTGATTCCCAACAAAATACCACCTAACGGCCCTCATCTATCTCTCCATATTCTTTACAGCCATGACGTGTACCCTCTTGCCAACAACTGGTAATCGCAGTATGAGATATACATCCTCTAGTGTGATTATCATATCACATGCAGGTAGCCAAAACGTACAAGTGTTCACACACCATCTCTCGCACAATGTTGTCAACATGGGAATATTATGGGGCGCATCCCCCATACTCACTATGTGCCATAGACCGGCACGGTCCATAATCTCCCAATCATCATCTAATAAACCCAACCCGAGTAAAGTACTCAAATGGAAACCACCACGAAACTCCCTCGAATGGATATCCCTTTGTATAACACTAAACAACAACAAAGAGCACGTTAGAGCACTATACATATGTAGACATCACCACTTTGACATCAATACACATAAAATTTCACATTTGCATCACTGAGGACAAAAAATAGACTACTTGGACATGGGCACCCAGAAGCAGGACTGGGGCACCCAAGAAAAGGATGTCAGCACCCAGGTCTGGGTGCTCTTGTCCTAAAGGTCATTAACGCCTTCACCGCTCTTGTCTAGGTCCAACACATCGAGAAAAAAATACCACAATTTTGTAAAAATTAACTATGAATGACTACTACACACATACATTTTGAAAAAAATCACACTTACCAACTTCGGCGTCGTACGTGATGCCACGACAATCGTTACAATCTCGAATTGGTTAGGTCGCAATGCTCTAATGCGTGGCATCTTTAAACACTTAGAGCTCACTCTCACACTCATGCAAAAGACAAATGAGTTGATTAATCACTTTTTCACTTTACTATTTATAGTCACTTTCATTATTCACTCTATTATGGTCATACACAAACATTTACTACTCAACTAATACACGTCACACGATTTTGCTAATATCTTGAGCATTTTTACTCCGATTTCTATCCCATTTGTGGCATTCTCTTCATATTTTTTTCTGCCATTGTATCGTACACATGATGCACATGTTATCTCTCCACGTTATCTTTCACTTGGTCTACACATATTTTTGGCAATATCTACCATACATTGTCTATTAACGGGCTTACTTTTGGCATAGTGTTCATTCTCATTATCACTTCCCATTTCACCAAAAGGGGGGCATACAGTTGGGGTCATCCTATAATTCCCCTTATACCACTACATGATCGTTCAACACTTATAATTCATCATTTTTTGAACATTTACAAATACAACATGTGATATTTCATCATTTTCTATGGATTC
This sequence comes from Taxus chinensis, assembly GCA_019776745.2. Taxonomy (NCBI): domain Eukaryota; kingdom Viridiplantae; phylum Streptophyta; class Pinopsida; order Cupressales; family Taxaceae; genus Taxus; species Taxus chinensis. The sequence continues at coordinate 121,463,082 of CM034156.1, read as the reverse complement.
CCACCAATGAGCTAACCTGGGGGGAATAAGCGTAAAATATCTCTATGAGTAAATATAATCAAAACAAACAATAAATCAACCAATCAAATAGATTTAAATCTCTAACAATTGAAATCATACCATTCAATCGATACAATACAACACATTTGGCCTCCAATATGACCTAACTTGGGAGTTACATTCGTTACTTTCCCAGATGACATAACATGAGAAGGTATTCTACATTTTGTGTCAACTTCCATATGACCTAACTTGGAAGCCATCATACATTGCGGTGACACCCTTGGACTGGGGGAAATGATACATCATTTCCTTTCCTATACTGCTCTTATATGGGTCAACACGTTTGATCGAAATATTTGGATCCAAAATCATTAAAAATTTGATCTGTGTCCATCTGCAACAACTAGATCTTTTGAAGATTTAGTTAAAGGTTGGAGAATAATTCACCTTTCTCCCTACACTCTTCCTCTGGTGGCAGGATTCCCAAATCCTTCAGTTTTTTGTACACATGCAATTGGGTTGGGAACTGATCACTCCCTACCCCATCACATCATCATCATACAACATTTGAAATCATCAATCATTCAACATTATAATAATTACTCTCATTTAGTGCACTTCATCGTGGTTTTTCCTTTCTCGCTACATTGTATGGATCAACATGTTGATCCATGGTTTGTCATGTTATATGTTCTCATTCGGCATGCTCTTCTACCACATCTGTGAGTTCTTCTACAACATGGTCTTCTCTAGATTTTTCTCAAGTACGCATCTCTAACTACTTTATGTGATCGATATTTCGCTCACAAACATAAAGTGGGGGAAAATGTAGACACCAAAAAGGGGCAAATGTAGACACCAATTTTTAGTATAACCCCCCTCCGTCATCTCGAGTTCATGTAATTTCCTATCTCACCTTTATTTTTTTTCTAAATTTTAATAAACCTAATCATTTATTCAACCAAATTTAATTAATTATTAAATGGGCTCCATATAAACCCATTTAATAATTGACTTTTGGCATTATCCCCCATCTCTCACAAATTATTCAATCCATGGGTATTAATATCCCCATCCGACACCCCTTTCTAAATTTCAAATGGAATCTATCATCTCACCTACCATGTCAATCATGCTCCCCACTCCATCTAATAATTCAAGCCATGGTCCCCACGTGATCACATCATATCTCTTAACTCGGGTTACTCTACCCAACCCTGGTTACTTGTTAACCCTAATCTAACCTCACATCCAAGCTATAACTATGGGTTTTCCCCCATATTTCAAGGGAGAGATATATTATTCAAGAAGACCTGGAGAACCTAGACCTGGAGAGACCTAGGCCCAGAGAAGAGAAGAAAGAGCTTAATTAAGTTCTGCAAGTTTGAGGGAGAAATCTTTGCCATAGTTTGTTATCTTACCATCTTGATGCCTAGTTCATCTCCATAGCATAATACAAGCTAAGTTCCCTTGTCATTTTAGTTACTTGTCATTTTATATTACCTTATTTTTACACGATAACTATTGTTCATGATCTATTATTATCTTGTCTGACACAGGTGGTTGACATCCTCCAAGGGAGTTAATGTCCTCTTGAAACCGACACTGTCTAGGCAACCCTCGCATATTGTGATCTAATCTTATCTGTTTCAGTTTTGCAAATTTAGCTTCTTTATATCATGCATCTATCTTGTTTATGCCCGTAGATCCACATTTGCATCTGAGGTCCTAAGCCCTCCATCATTCGAAGTTGTTGGTGGCTCCCAGTATCGGCCTTCACCCCGCTCGAGAACGAAGTTTCCTGTACAACAACTACATTTGGGCACTATTCCACATCACACACTACATAGGAAGGGGAGTATTCATTCTATTCCATCCATTATTTTACACTTTATCTAGTTATTTCCTGATATCTCTACGCCATTGGTGCTAGGGAAACCAAGGCACATTATTGCACACATAAGCACATAGAACTACATTAGGTCTGAGATGTAGTGAAACACTCAGTCATAAGTCCATCCATTTAGAAGTTGAGGATGGTCTGACTCCTTCATTTGCATCTTTCTTTTTTAGGGTTTGATGCTTTGTGTGGGGTTTTTTAGGTGATTATTCATTACAAGTTTGTGACAACATCAGCGAAGTAAGTAGGACATTCACCCTACCAAAGATGAAGTACTGAGAATACCTAGCTATCATATCAAGATCATATTCCAAGTTGTTTCACGGACTAGGGCACCCAAATTTCATATCAAGGCACCCACTTGCGCCCCTATCCCTCTCTAGGTGCCCCAGTCTAGCCAAATCTACCTCTGCTGATATTTTCTTAAGATTATTACAGCACTCTGCTCTTCCATTTCATCACTTTGTTTAGCCCCGATCACTGCGAGGTAAGTTAAATTTAGGTTAGTACCTTTCCCTTTCATTTTATTTTATTTTTAGTTACTAAATAAATTACTTAGCATTTACATTTCAGTATATTTCATTTATTACATTGTTGTGCTCTTAGATTCTTAATAAAATTCAAATTTTATAGAATCATCTACAATAATCTGATATAAGCAAGAAAGGGTCTCAAACAATCTAAATGATGAGATTTCACATAAAAAAGAGGGGCATATTAGGAAAATCAATCTATCAGCTATGAGGAAACCATTTCTAATCAGGTATTTGGCTAGTTTAGAGCCATAGAAGGAGTTTTCATCAGTTGTAATCATTTCAGAGCGTAAGAAAGAGCTTCAATTCACCAAAAATCAGCCCCAACATCTATAAAGACATAGTGTGGATCCTGTAGAGGTGTTCATTCTTTTATGGGCTGATGTTTTGAGCAAATCAATGGTGCAAACCATGTCTACACTTATACCATGTGATCTAGTTGTAAAATTGATCTCATAGACACACTTTCTGAGAAAAATAAGTTATCTCTTAACCAGTATATGTAGTCACAAAATCATGCACTTGTTACTATTATTATACCGCCAAGTATGTTGTTTTATGTATGAATCTTGCATTAAAAAAATCACTAATAACCCATCCCATTGACTAGTTGTCAATCTTTTTGGTGTTTCTTGTTATTTGTCTTACACATTCATCACTTACTCTCACAATTCCGGTTAGGTTTTAGGGGCTCTTATCTGGCATAGTTCACTGAGTTGTCGTCTCTAGTCTTTGTCTAGGGTGCCTGGGGCGCCCTGGTCATGATTTTTAGGTGCCCTGGTCCCTATCACACATGGTTTTAATTTGAACATTTGAGGTCAGTCTTTATGGTTTTCTCTCCCATCTCTCTAGGTACTAGTCAGTATGTCAGGTCATTCATGTCGAAATTTGAACAAGAGATCCCTATATAAACACAACATACATACTATCTTAAGAGCGTATTATTTCTACTAAGGGTTAGCTATCTACATAGAGAAAGGGACTACATTTGGGCACTATATTGCATCACACAATGCATAGGAAGGGGATTCCATTCTATTCCATCCTCCAATTTGCATTTTATCTAGCTATATCCTGCTACTTTGGCATCATTGGCGCTAAGGCACCATAGGCCCATTATTACACACACACACACAGAACTACATCGTGTATGATATATAGTGTAGCGCTCAATTAGTAAGTGCACCATTGTGGTTGTTGAAGACAATCTGACCCCTTCATATGCATCTTTGTTTTTTAGGGGTTTGATAGTTGTCTTGGGGTTTTGCAAGTCTCTCCTTCATCTCTGATTTACAGCGACATCCAACGAACAATTCAGTGAAGTTAGTGCGATAGGAAGAAAACACAGGCAGTTAGTCCATACCAGACCTAGCGACACCTCAGAGGAGGGTTTTAGGCCATTTAGAGAGCTTGGATCTATACTTTCCTAGGCTTATGTGTGGTTGTTTCCTCCTCCTATTGATCTGGTTTTCTATGCAACACAGTCTCGCACCTTCATCAAATCAGCTAAGGACTTCTTAACCCTCTCTTGCATATTAGGTTTTTACATTTCTATTTACTTATTTGTTTGGGTCATCTCCTTTATTTATTTAGATATTATTTACTGCTTTGCATGGCATTATATTAAACTAGGATTTCTTTTTTTAGTTTAATCATTTTGGTGAACACGTAGATTAGAACATTTTTCCCTAGGATCCAAAACAACCCTAAATGGCTAAGGATAGCTCATCTTCTTCTTGATTCATCATGCCTCATGTGAGTTTTAATCTCATTTATGACAAGGCCACCATTGCTAAACTCATTGCCTTATATCACGATGTTACTATGCCTGATCATAGTCAACAACAACTCCTAGCCCTTGAATATCATGTACCTACTAGCTTTGAAAATTCTACTATTGGCATTGTTTCTAATCTAATGAGCTTCACTCATTGTACACCATGTTATACAGTTAACCATGACCATCCTTCTGACATTTCCAAGGAATTTCTAGATGATTCTCTTATTGATTACATGCTTGGTCTTGAAAATGGTACTTTTGTGCATATTGATTCTCCTCCTAGTAAAACCACTACTATAGCTACATCTCATGATTATCCTATTTCTTATATTGCTTCTCATTATCCATCATGTACTAATTTTCATACCCCTTCATACTATGTCAATGATCCAATTGATGACATGCTTAACAACATATTCATATCTGAGTCTCTATCTGATTCCAATGAACCCTTTGATATTCATGATTCTACTACTATACATATTGTTGAATGTGAGTCCCTCGTTCCTTTATCATCTTCTCCTAAGGTTGTATCTAATATTGTGCATGAGTCACCTCCATCCATCACTTCATCTACTCCTACCACTTCACCTCCACCTGTCACTCCATCTCCATTTGTCATTTCATCTCATAAGGATGTTTCTGATGCTAGTCCTACCCCTTCTATGGATGTTCCATGTCCTTCATCACATATATCCTCTTCGACACCCACACCTAGTGTGCCTTTAGTATCGGAATCTCCTTTGTCTCCTCTAGACGTACCTATGATTACTCACAATGGAAAGTTACAACCTTTGCATACATTATTTCCATCTTCTATTATCCCTTTAGAAGACATCTTGTCTCTCATTCATATTGTCAGTCAATTACAATCTCAAGTTCAATCACTCACATTAGAAAGCAATGCCTGATACGATTCCATTGATAACAACTCATTGCATGATAACTTTATTCCTAAGAAGATCCATAACTCAACATTTCCTAAGGATTTTATCATGCCTACCTTTTTATGCTTTGATGGTACTAGAAATCCTTGCCTACATCTCAAACATTATCATATGGCTATGGCTTCATATTCTAATGATCAATTATTGCTTAAAGTTATTTGCCATAGTCTTACCAATGACGCTTTACGATGGTATACTCACCTACCATTTCGATCTACTAGCACATATCATGAGATGGAGGAGGCTTTCCTCCATCACTTCATCATCAACAATGGCCCTAGAGTTACCTATGATCATCTACCTACTTTACATCAGGGAAAAGTAGAACCTATCATAGACTACATCTTATGATTCAATGCTTGTATGCACCAATTAGTATTTAAAATTATCGATTTATAGAATTTATTTATCTTTTTTCGTGGCTTAATTCAAGCACTAAAGCAACACTTGCAATACGACACATTCAAATCATTCAAACTTTTATGCTATAGAGTTATTGATCTAGAACAAGACCTCCTTGCCACACATATTATAGATCCTCTACCTCTAGTTACTACTACTACACCATCTAGTTCTTCTCCATTACCATCGGTTGAGCATCCCACACGATCTCCATCTCCTCTTCATAAGTAAGCTCAACCTATTACATCATATAAGTATCCTTCTTCTCCTTCTCCGCGACAAACTACACCTCACTCTTATACACATGTTTCACGTGAGCCATTGCATTTCTCTCATCATGCTCGACCACATGATGTCTTGTGTGTTTTACTCAATAATTTTTTAATTATCTTCCCTTCTAACCAGCATCATCCACAACATCATTTACAACATCAACGTGATCAACCATATTGTAATTATCACCATATCAATTGCCATAGGGATAATGATTTCTTAACCCTTCACAATCTTTTGCAATATTTAGAGGATAAAGGCATCATCTCCTTTGGATCTTACTCACATGAGAAGTCTCTATATCCTCCTCATCAGTGACCTATTACACCAATTCAGTTGGCTCCTCCATCTAGTACTAAGGTTATGGTTCGTCCATCGCCACAAGTCGTCACTCATACACATTCTCCACCACATCCTTCCACTGCTACATCATCTCATCCATCACATCATGTTACTGCTTCACATTGACTTCCACAACCCTTGACATTCGCACCTCCCACTGCTGCTCCATATGACATTCATTTTGGCTAGTATGCTCACGTTGCTTCCATCCCACGCGCTCCCCCCACTTCACGTCACCTCGTTCTTTGGTAGGTGATTTTATCACCTCACCCTGCAATGATGCACTCATGTTCTTATAGTTCTTACATGACTATTGAGGTATCTATTGCAATAATAACCTCTCTTCACGCACTTTATCGATTCATCTAGCGTACTCTATCGAATCATTTCCCGATGACACACTCTTATATTACATGGTTCATTCTTGATTGTTGAGGGGTCTTATCTAAATGAACCTCATCATATATACGCTAGGAGTTATCACTAATCTTCTCCCCCTATTGTCATCTTACTAACATACACTTCATTACACTATCGTGACTATCTCATACTTTTACACAATAATTGATCATTCATCACAATTTCATATTACATACATCATCTATTATTATCTACACTATATCATCATCACATTACGCATTACTTGACAACTATGCATTACAAATCAATTCAACAAATACAAATGATATCCAAACACATCATGAGTCATATATAAGTAACATCAATCACATAAATCATACATCATCATCACATCAATACGCAGAAAATATAATAATCTTATTCTAATAAATCCATATATATATATATATATATATATTGCAATTAAAGTTACAAATACATCTCATCACTAGGGGGCAACCCCCCTACATTGAATACATCCATATGACTCATATATCATCATCGTTGTTACTGTCTTGTAATACAAGTGCTCTAGAACTAGAAGCCTCGGGTAAGTGCAAGAAGTTGGTGGACAATTTCATGGACATAAAAACCTGAAATTCAGGAACTGCGATCGTAGTTTATATACCGCGATCGCGGTTCCTGAATTCCAGGTTTGGCAATTACCGAACCTAGAACCGCGAGCGCGGTTATAAACCGCAATCGTGGAACTCTGAGATAAAAATTAGTAGTCCCGCTACTCCTCATTTTCCCCATTTTTCATTTCAAACCACAATTTTTCCTAGACGTTTTTCACTCGAGTTTTGAATACCACCTCAAAATTGCTCATCGGACTTCTGGATAGCGATAGATTCAACCATGCCGCCAAGAAGAGGAGGTAAGCCCCCGATTTTAATCATTTTTTTTGCATTTTAGATTTTTTTTTGCATTTTAGGTTTTTTTTTTGCATTTTCATGGGTTTTTTGAAATGTTTGTTTATGTATACAATTTTCTTGTTTTATCAGTTGGTTGGCAAGCTCAAAATCATGCAAACCGTCAAAACATTCCTCAAAACCCACGGAACATTCCTCAAAACCCTCTGAACATTCCTCAAAACCCTCCTCCAAACATAGATCCACCTCCTGTGGCTCCTTCTGTCCCCACTGAGCCAACAGGAACACAAGATAATATTATTGGAAGAATCTGAGAAAATAAAATTGTCATTGAGAACCTAATTCAGACTATAAGACAAAATCATGCTACAAATCCATTCCACGTGACTTTAGCCAATACATTGCAAACATTGATTGGCGAAGTCGAGTCCACAACTAACCAAATACATAGATGGAATACCTTTAGAGGTGACTGTAGGCGGTGGTATGCGGATAAACTATCCCATGCGGTTGTAAAAGACAAAACAATTGGAAAAGACCTCATTTGTGCATTATTTACCGACCCTAGAACCAATGCCCCCCCCCCCCCCCCCGCGCAGTTACTTGCAAATGGTTCCCAATCCATTGGTGCCACGATGACTGAATCAAAAACAATTTTTGGGACCGATGGTGGATGGTTTTTTATTGTCCACATTGCAACAACAATGAGGTTTCTCTTTATTTTTTGAAGAAATTATATTGCGAGTTCGTGCTCAATGAGGTCCCGAATTATTTTGACTTTTCTGACTTTTTGGTCGAGGAGGTGGCTCTGCACATAGTAGACCTGGTGCATGCATAGGTCAACCTAGGATCCCCCATGCCCCAAAACCCCCACTACCTTTAGTTATCCCTCCTACAGTGAAAGAGGTTGTGGATATTGATACATTGCATGCATTGAGGGAGCTCACTGACACTCTGACCTAGCATAGTGACCAGATTGCATATGGTGATGTTGGTGGAGGCGCCAGTTCTAGCGCACCACACCACTGTGGATCATGTGGTGCCGTATGCACTACGGGCGAGACATTATTTACTGGTTCACAGGATTTCTTTTCTATAGATGAGATGTTGGGGAATGTTTTTGGAACTGGTGCCACTGATATTGGTCTTTCATAGGTAAATTTCAAATAAATATAAATAATATATATATACAATAGTTTAATTCACATGTTTGAGATTTTAATATATATATATATATATATATATATATATATATATATTTGATTGTACGTCATGTACATACATATAAAAAACTAATTTTTTATTTTATTTTAAATAGCAAGAGCCGGTGAAGGAAATGTCCGGCGTCGACATGCTAGCTATTGCAGCTGGGCGTGTTTCAAACGTAATTTTCAAGTTGTACAAACTTATATTTTTAATTTCATTTAATTGCACTAGATTATTATTATAATGTTTCACGTATATGTTGTACATATTAATATGTTTCTCTTTTATACATAGGAGCCTGGCGGGTCATCATCTGCTCTAGGAACTAAGGCTAATGGTACGCCTCACATGAGTTTTACGCAAGTTAGTAAATCTCTTTACACTTTGTTTCTAATTACTGGAAGTTCACGTGGATTACATGCTTTGGACCTCTGTTATGTGGTGCACAGTCATGTAGATTTTAATATTGATTTGTACATATTTTTTGTATAGCTTATGACTGCTAGAGAGACTCCTCCATATATGCAGATTGTGGAGGCTGTTGTAGATATTTCCATAGCATCTACAGATCCACTAACTGAGGTACAATTTTTCAAATTTGTTAAATTTTGGAGGTTCATTATTTCTTATTACTTAAATCTACAATATCAAATTTTGTATGTATGTGAAATATTTAATTTGAAAATTAATTATTTGTATGTAGCTTACCCCTCGTGAGTCTATTGTTGTCGCTGTGATGCGTCAACAACAAATTGATAGGGATCATGACATTGCGGTAAGATTTCACATGCATTTTAACTAAATTGTACAAGTTTCTAAATTTTGAATGTATTTTAAAATTTTGGGTGTTAAAAACTTCTTGTTTATGAATGTGCAGGTTAGGTTGCAGGCATGCTTAGAGACACCTAGGACCACACGAATGAAATCCGTAGTGGCATCTCCCTCCACTACATCCCCAGGTCATGGACGTGCTACTTCTAGCAAGGCGAAGAGAGGGAAGATGTTTCATGAGTAGATTCATAGTCCACCTGGATGTACATAGATATATATATGGGCCATCTGGTCCTAGTGAACATGTTTCTTCATATAGTCCATTGTATATATATAGCCTTTTGCAACCACATGTGGTCCATATGTACATTATGACACACTTAGTTCGAGATGTACACATACATTATGAACTTATGTATATATTTTCAGAGACGTGCATCTAGAGCACACTTTGTTTGATTCTTATATATCCATGTGTGTTGGTTTTCATAACGATAAATTTGAACTATATGTTTGATTTGATTTCATTGCATGTATGATATCCTTCTATGTATGTTTTCATAACCATTTAAATTAGTTCTCTGATATGTATGTTTGATTTAAATATTTAACCATGGCTTCTTGTATTTGGATTGAGATGAAATGTTTTCATTAGATTAGGTATTTTCATATGGTTTCCTGCTTCAAATTTCAAGTGTTTTCGATCTCTAGAATTGCAAGGATCTAAAAAGGCAAGTTTTTTCTCTGAAATTTTAAATGTGATGCTATAAAAAATTAGGGTGCCAATGGAAAATATTTTTATATCATCTTCACGGAGTTCATAAGTAGAAGTTACGGGCAAAATTGTAGGGGAAATGGAGCAAAAATGTGATTTTTACAATAGGGTTTCTTGAAAACTTAGTAGCATAACTAAATACTAGCAGCAATGAAGGAAAAGGAAATATTAAAAAGGGATTAAAAAAATTGCTAAGTGTATGTTTATACTCACCTCTTAACATTAACCTAGCTAACTCACCTTCTAACTCATCCTTGACCATTCTGGATTAACTCGGGTTACATGGCATGACAAGGTAGGGTTACAAGCCTTAAGTGACAAAGGGGACTTAAAGGGGCGATAATGTGAGAAGGGGTTAAGTATTCATGAGATGGGGAAACATAATCAAGTTGGGGTGCTAAGGAATTGAATACCTAGTGAGAATGTTACAAGCCTTAAGTGACAAAAGGGAGAGATTTCATGTGGTGGTGCATTCTAATGTCCCAAGTTGAAAAGGGTAAAAATTTAACAGTAAGCCCTTATTAGTATTCTTAGGTTCCACCCATCGCATGAAGAATCCTCCTCTAATGAAGAATCAACTTGTGTCTTCCTCCGCGGAAGATCTTGAATGATGAGGCTTTTCCATAGACCATCTTGTTGAATTTGGAAACTACAAATGAAACTTTCTCATCTTCCAAGATTTTCACATGCTCCAATGTGTTGAGTCAATTCTTAGGAATGGCGTTGATATTTCCACATTGAATAAAATATTTTTCATTTAACTCTTCATACGATTCTAGAGATATAACCTATGATCTCTACAAGGGCTGAACTAAAGTATTGACTTTTGAAGGAAAGGGTCACAAATATTTTCCTGAACCAATTCTTAAAATTTGAATCCTGAAGATTCTTCATGTGGAAATATTCTCCCTGAGAGGAGTACCAAGCTCATGCATTCTCCTACCAAGATCTTCCAAAAAATTTGATACATTCTCCTCATGGGATTCAAAATCAGAAATGGCTTCTTTTAGAGCATCAAACCTCTAGGTGATGGTATGGGACAAAATGTCATACAAGTTCTCTGAGTCAAATGAAAACACACCTGAGCTCACCAAGGAATGAGAATCAAAATTATTCATCTCACTCGCAAATGGGAGATTATTTTCCCAATGGAATTTCTCTTTCTTGATCTCAACTCTATTCCTATTTATTTTCAAAAATATGACCAAGAACAATCTAAACAAAGAGATAATCTCAGGAAATAGATCATGTTCCCTTTTTCAAGGATCATGGTCACCCAATGGTCACATGTCCTTTGCAGTATGAATGTTTGATCTTGCTTGATGGACTGTGGGGTTGAAGTTCCAGATGGGAGACATTGCTTCAATTTGAGGCAGAGATGATTAATCTCATGCAATAAATGATGGCACTTATGAATAAAAGGTCCTCACACATGTGTTCCCTTAATTTTTTGATGATTTACTTATACTCCTAATTCTGTGTCTAGTGATCTGTGATGAAGAATCCTATTACAATGCAAAAATAATGAGCATGTAAGCACATAGCTGGGGTAGCAGAGGATGGAGAGAGATCACCATAACAACATAGCTCAAGAGAGTAAAGCAAGGATAGTGATGAAGCAGGTCTAAGAGGACAGAGGCAAGTCCAAAGAGAACAAGAGAGATGGAAGGTAAACAAGTGACATTGAATGTTTTGAGTCCTAGGAAATGAACGGAGGCGAGGAGAGAGAAGTCATGCCTCAGGATGTCGTGGCACTGAACCGACTGCGCTGGCACACCCGGGTGGCCAGGTGAACACTAGAGGAGGCAGTGTTTCGGTGCGTGACAAGGTCGTTGGTTCCGGGCTACTTTGTTCGGGCGTAGTCCCTTAAGAGCCCTGAAACAAAAATATCGTTCAACTTCGACAGGTGACTACTCAGACTCCATGACACCTAGAGACACCTCGTCTGATCTGACACCTTGGTGTAGGGACCCTCTACAAAATCCTCTCTCAGTTTTTTCCTTCTCATTTCGATGCTCTCGCTACCCTATTGTTTGCAAACGCACGAAATAGTGCAATTGGAGCCAGTGTAAGGTTGTCAAACACTATATTTTACAAACGGTGGGTCATGGCATCGAACCAACTGTATTAAAACATCCGAGTGGCGCGGTGAATGCTAGAAGAGGTGGTGTTTTGGTGCGCCACAAGGTTGTTGCTTCCGGGATACTTCGTTCGGGCGTAGTCCCTTAAGAGCCAAACCAAAATATCATTCAACTTTGACGGGTGACTACTCAGACTCTGTGCCACCTAGAGATGCCTCGTCTAATCTGACACCTCGACATAGGGACCCTCTACAAAATTCTCTCTCAGTTTTTTCCTTCTCATTTCGGTGCTCTTGCTGCCCTATTGTTTGCAAATGCGCGAAATAGTGCAGTTGGAGCCAGTGATTGGTTGTCAAACGCTATATTTTGTAAATGGTGGGTCGTGGCACCAAATCAACTACGCCAGCACATCCGGGTGGCCAGGTGAATGCTAGAGGAGGTGGTGTTTCGGTGCGCGACAAGTTCATTGCTTCCAGGCTACTTCGTTCGGGCGTAGTCCCTTAAGAGCCCTGAGACCAAAATATCATTCAACTTCGACGGGTGACTACTCGGACTCCATGGCACCTAGAGATTCCTCATCTGATCCAACACCTTAGTGTAGGGACCCTCTACAAAAGCCTCTCTCAATTTTTTCCTTCTCATTTCAGTGCTCTCGCTACCCTATTGTTTGCAAACGCATGAAATAGTGCAGTTGGAGCCAGTGATTAGTTGTCAAACGCTATATTTTGCAAACGGTGGGTCGTGGCACCGAATTGACTGCGCCAGCACATCTGGGTTGCTAGGTGAATGCTAGAGGAGGTAGTTTTTTAGTGCGCAACAAGGTCGTTGCTTCTGGGCTACTTCGTTCGGGCGTAGTCCCTTAAGAGCCCTGAGACCAAAATATCGTTCAACTTCGACGGGTGACTATTCAGACTCTGTGGCACCTAGAGACATCTCACCTAATCCAAAACCTCCGTGTAGGGACCCTCTACAAAATCCTCTCTCATTTTTTTCCTTCTCATTTCGGTGCTCTCGCTGCCCTATTGTTTGCAAACGTGCGAAATAGTGCAGTTGGAGCCAGTGATTGGTTGTTAAACGCTATATTTTGCAAACGGTGGGTCATGGCACTGAACCAACTACGCTGACATGTCTAGGTGGCTAAGTGAACATTAGAAGAGTTGGTGTTTTGGTGCACGACAAGGTCGTTACTTCCGGGCTACTTCATTTGGGCGTAGTCCCTTAAGAGCCCTGAGACCAAAATATCGTTCAACTTCGACGGGTGACTACTCAGACTCCATGGCACCTAGAGACATCTCGTCTGATCCAACACCTTGGCGTAGGGACCCTCTACAAAATCCTCTCTCGGTTTTTTCCTTCTCATTTTGTTGCTCTCGCTGCCCTATTGTTTGCAAACGCGCGCAATAGTGCAGTTTGAGCCAGTGTAAGGTTGTCAAACGCTATATTTTGCAAACGGTGGGTCGTGGCACCGAACTGACTACGCCGACATGTCCAAGTGGCCAGTGAACGTTAGAGGAGTTGGTATTTTGGTGCGCAACAAGGTCGTTGCTTCCGGGCTACTTCGTTCGGGCGTAGTCCCTTAAGAGCCCTGAGACCAATATATTGGTCAACTTTGACAGGTGACTACTCGGACTCTGTGGCACCTAGAGACATCTCGTCTGATCCGACACCTCGGCGTAGGGACCCTCTACAAAATTTTGTCTTGGTTTTTTCCTTCTCATTTCGGTGCTCTCGCTGCACTATTGTTTGCAAACGCGCGAAATAGTGCAGTTGGAGCCAACGTAAGGTTGTCAAATGCTATATTTTGCAAACGGTGGGTCGTGGCACCGAACCGACTGCGTCGACATGTCCGAGTGGCCAGGTGAATGCTAGGGGAGGTAGTGTTTTGGTGTGTGACAAGGTCGTTGCTTCCGGGCTACTTCGTTCGGGCATAGTCCCTTAAGAGCCCTGAGACCAAAATATCGTTCAACTTCGATGGGTGACTATTCGGACTCCGTGGCACCTAGAGACGTCTCGTTTGATCCGACACCTTGGTGTAGGGACCCTCTACAATATCCCCTATTGTATTTTTCCTTCCCAGATTGGTGCACACGCGTAGGTATGGTCTTGTAAACACTTAGGGAGGAGTCGTTTTCAAAATTTACAACATTTTCAAAATTTACAACTTTCTCAAAATTTACAACATTTTCAAAATTTACAAATTTTTCAAAATTTATGTAACTTTTTCAAAATTTACAACTTTGTCAAACAATGAAAGCTTCTCTTAGCTTTGAGAATTTAAAATTCTCTACTAACAGTGCCAACCACATGAACGTGGAAGCTTTTCTGGCACCACTAACTTAAACATAAAAGTGTTAGTCAAAGAAATTTAAGTTTCAAATCAAAACCATATACTATCTATTTATACAAAATACACAAATTTAAAATAAAATATATTCAAACTTAAATCTAAATCTTTACACTAACAAATTTATATATATATTGAAAAGAAATTATATATACCAGACATGAGCATTGTAAATTCATTCCAATGAACCATCAGGATCGGATCTACTCTGAATAGCAAACAAGATTGCTTCATGATCTGACTCTTGAACCTTCCAAAGAATCTTGTTATTAGGCCTTCCTTGATATCTATACAGCTAAATATTTGTCGCTAGAACTAGATGGGAATATAAGAGTATTTTCCTGCGTGTCTCAAAATCTTCAAACACCCAAACAGAGGACTTTTTTAATGGATACCGTTAAAGCCAAGTTCCAGTAACTACCACTGACCATGTAGGATACTCAATATCTTTGCCATCTATAATAGGAGAAGTCAACTTCTTTCTTTCCTCGATGTAACGACATAAGAAATAGTTTGTTCCTTCTTCATTGTCTTCTGTCGCAATTACTGTAAACACATGTCCTACAAAAAAACAAATGTTGAACAACTCAAATTTAAATTACATATTAAAATTTCAATGGACATAACTCAATACAAAAATTAAATAAATAACCATAAATACCTTGTTGCACCAAAATCAAAATTTTGTCAAAGTCCTTGGATGTTGCAACTTCATCTGCAGAAATAAGTCGTAATGCTTGTGGAAGTTGATAACTAGGAAGCGAAGTTAGAGGCCTACAAATCCATCCATCCACCCATTCTTGTGAATCACACTCAGCAGTGACAAATTCGATACAAGATGCACAAAAACATGTCAAATTTCTTGTCCATACGGCCCACGAAGTAGCGTCTGAGCTACAAAATGAGTGCATATCACTGGACCTAGTGAGTGTCATACAATCCTCATAGTTAGCAATTTGTTGTTCCTCTATCAACCAAAAATATCTGTGAACTGTGGAATTTTCTTGAGAACCTTGGGCCATATTGTCAGTACACCATTCCACTATGCTCTTTGCATCTTTTAATTTAGCACCATCTTTATACTTCAACTCTTCTCTTGCAATAGCTCTTTTCACACATGCACCTGCACCGTCATGCTCTCTTTTTCCATGTCCAGCCTTAGTGAAACTCTAAATATGTTCCATACCCATATTGACGTGCATTCTGCTCATCCAATAAAACATTCGTGCATTCTTAAACTAAGACATGCAATTATCTGACCCATATATAATGTTGTTTGAAGTTGATGTCCCTATCAGAATGGTTTCCATAAAATAACTGGAAACACCCTTGCACAAATTTAGTAGAATGAGTACGATCATCACTAATTTCAAAGTGATACTCTCTTAAAAAAATTTGATCATTCTTTGTACGATCATAAGAATGTAGAAATGTTATATGCACAAAAATGGTAACTTGTACTAAGTTGTAATATTGCGATTGAACCTCCATTTGTGGTTACAATGTGTAATTCTCTGCAAAATCGACCACTAAAACAATAGTACCAATAAGAAATTCGTCTTTGCATAGTTTGAACTATTCATCCAACCATTGAGCTCTATGTGTATGCCTCGCATACTCATAAACAATTTCATCCTTAAATTTTCTCAAAAATTAGAAAACAAGCATTTGTTCTGTAACTAGCTCACATCGTTTAGGCTCTTTTCCATCTTTCAACTGGTATACAACTGATTTATATTTATCAAACTCAACTAAATTATATCCTATTGTACCTTTAATTTGCTCATGGATGTAACTTTCCAATTTAGGTAATCCGCCGCATGTACTACAACTTCCATCTAAACACTCTTGACTATAAAAGAATTGTCCACCTTCTTTTTCACAAAATATAGTAGGAATGAAATCCCTGGAAGATATTGGTGGATCTTGAACACCACATTCCAATAACATAGTTTCAGAATGAAAATTAGAACGAATACGTAAAAATTTAGCATAATGCATCGCAAATTCAACATGTTGCCTACAACAAGTGGTGCGAGCGTGGTTGATTTTCACATAGAATGGTTTCAACATTTCAAAATAATGTTGACTAATTTAATTTCCAGATTCTCTTGTTCAAACTTACGAAAAAATTGAGTTTGAGTCATATCTAGGAAATGCTTTGGATGTGGTTCATGATTAGTAAAACCAACTCTCCGTTTTATAACATCTCTTGTATTAGGTGAAACTCTAGTGTTATCATGCCAAAATTTAATAACTTCTCTTATAGCATCAGAATTATTTTTATCCTTACGCGGTGCTCTAGCAAAAAATGCCCAAAAATCGGCCTTATTGAGTGATTGAAGGATATTACGTCTTTCAATTGCTTTCATTAGAGTTTTTCGATTAACTTGCAACATTCGACTTGTTTACATAATCAAACGTTGTTTTTTTATTGATTCACTTACAACACTAGTAGTAAGTACATGACACACAATATTACTATCCCTAGTGCATCTCTTGACACCAACAGTGTGATATGCATCATGAAGGTTTTCAACAATTGTAGAGGTATGACCACGTATATTAGATGTTGTCAATCCTAAGGTGTTTAATGTAGGTCTCATTTTAATCAATTTCATCAAACTAACTAACAACTGACATCTTTGGGAATCATTTAAAATTTCAAAATGATTATCCCAAATTTTAGTGGCTTTCCTTCTGATTTTTCATTCAGAAAGTTTGTTAGACATTGGTTTCAAAAAAAATTCATCAATTTCAATTAAAAAAATTAGGTTTCTTACGTAAAATCCTAGGAGGTGTTTTTGTCAAATTTTGCTTGTCTACTGTTTCAACATGAATTTCCTTATTCACATTTTCATTGTCTCCTTCAATTTCAACATTTGCTACATCATGAGTATTTAATTCTTCTTCAACATTGACAGTAAAAACATCTTCATCACGAGTATTTAATTCAACTTCAACATTGATAGTAGAAACATTACATGGTTCTTCATTGCTTACAATAGTTGGGGTTGAAGATGAACCTCTTCTTGATTCACAAAGTTTCCACATTCGCTCAGCATTTTGAATTTTGTTGGCCTCTAATTCGTTTAGTGTTTTTTTACTTAATGACTTCCTTTTTTGACTTCATTTTTTGTCTCCCATGATGTTTTGCTTCCGGTGATAAGAAAAACGTGCAGAAAAAGACATAATTTCGCAGTAATTTGTACGGTAAAGTCAGAGAATAAAAAACACATAGTAATTCAGAAATTGGGATGTGTGTAAATATGATTTATGAACCACGAGCGCACTTTATAAACTACGATCGCGCTTAGAATCTATCTGCCGAACCTAAGCCTCGGGAAATCTTTGTTTTTCTCCAACCAAAGCTATGGAAGGTCATTATGAAGTGTAAAAGGTAAAAAAACCTCAAATCTGCTCTTCCAAAGACTTGAACCATGCTAAAAAACTGAAAACATTTCACAAAAATGGTGTCATCGCGTAGGGGAGACTGTTAGCTTCATAGAAATATTGATTTTAAAGTGAATAGAATAAGATAAATATCATTTTATATTTTTTTCTTAACAATAGGTCTTTAAGACATTTTTTCCCGTGAATGTTCATGTCTACGTTTAAGACTGTAACTTTTATTTTTCTTATCAAAATATGATAAAATGTATACCATCCCAAGTGTGGACAAATTCTATACACGTTAAAAATATATATTTTTTATTTCGATATTTTTTGATATAGTTATGGTGGACAAACGGAAAGCGCTCCGTTTTCTAAATATTTTCAAACCACTTTCACGGAAAAAATCATAAAAAAAAATATTGCTCACAAAAATACAAAATAAAATCCATCCCAAGATAGACAACTACATCTAACATTTCACCAAAGGAAAAAAAAAATAACAAGATTTGGTCATCCAAAATGCGGGCAAACGGACTACAATCTTATAAGTTTTTTTTATAAAAAATTAAGTCATATAATTTTAAGTGTTTAATATAGCTAAACTTGTCCATTTAAAAAAAATAGTATTTTAGAAACTAGATTCTGAATGCTATGATTCATATTTATATAAATTTTTCTAATTTAGAGTGCACGTATAGCTAATAATCCCTACAAGTTGAGATTTCGTTGTTTTTTGCAATATGACGTCCATAGATGACCCTATATTTGTCCATCAACTTCCTACACTTACCCCCTCGTCTCTAACTCGACACCAATGATCATGACCGCTATATCTCTCCACCTACCTATGTAATAGTGTATTCTCTATAGACTGCTCAACAAATTGACTACGTAGTGTGATGAATTGTGCAAACACATCCTGCGTTAAAGGACCACCACTTGCTGCCTCTCTCGCTTGTCATGTCTCCTTGTATGCCTCATCCCTATCGCTTAGTGGCACAATACATGTCATTGCTACTATAGCTACTGGCTTAAACAAATGGGCATGTTTTCCTACAATGTCATCCACGCACTCTAACATCCCTCCACCCGCAAGTATGTTTGTCAACACATTTTGCGTCAATGTGTGGATAAATGTATCCAAAATCAAGCTCCAATATGTGTCACCTGCAACCAATAACACAACACATTAGGCAATCATAACCATCACGTAAGAAAATAACCAATCATATAATAAAACTATCTAGATACTCACACTCTGCTATCGACGTTGCTACATTGTCGGGGGCATGTGCTTGCCCCTCCACTCCACCTCCATGTGGTAATCTCATTGCATTCGCAAATAATAAAAACAACAACACCCATCGATGTGTTGTCCACCATGCACGGTATACATCAATACACTTTGCATCATCTATGTCAATTGGCTTTATGGATGTATCGGCCTCGTTTGGCCCAAGAGGTACTAGCTTCTCTCTTATAGGCCCCAGTCTAGCTCCGGCCCTCGTAGGTTCTCTAATGGCTCGTAACCAAACATATGGATATGGAGCAACATCTTGGGCCATACCAAACTGTCGTGATATCTGCTCCACCTGAAATAACTCTATCACACCTAGGAACCAATCCTCTAACCACATAGTCCTCTGTATGCATCGTAACTCTATAATATCCTCTAGCCATCCTCCATAATCTCGGTATGGCCTCCATATCATTGCCTTTGGTCCCATCTGATCTATCAAGGCTCTATAGGTATCAGTATCCATCCTCCACCCGCATACTCCAACCCATCTCCAAACAAAAAAGTCTAGCCTAGCCCACTCTACTCGCAGATCACCAACTAGCCTCAATACTGTTGTATGAGCTTGTAGGCCCATACATTCAATAAAGTAGTCACTCAAATCCCGCCTTCATGTTGCTCCTATGTAAATATATAGAGATCTTTATATAGGTGGGCCAACACAAATCGTGCCCATGTATACCTAGTACCCTCCTCCTTTATCTGCTGGAAAATATCATGCATCTTATATAAGATGCCCACACCACCTCCCTCCACTACGGTCGATGATGCAATAACCACTATTATAAACTTTCGTAAGTGCGGAACCCTTGACCTCAAAATTGCATCAAAACTAATATGGGCCTTAGCAGACACTCGATTCCCCATAAAATACCACCTAGTAGCCCTCATCTATCTCTCCATGTTCTCCACAGTCATGACGTGTACCCTCTCCCCAACAACCGGTAACCGCAATATGCGATATACATCCTCTAGTTTGATTGTCATCTCACTTGTAGGTAGCCAAAACATATAAGTGTCCACACACCATCTCTCACACAAAGTTGTCAACATAGGCACATTATGGGGCACATCCCTCATCCTAGCTATGTGTCGCAAGCCGACACGGTCCATAACCTCCCAATCATCATCCGATAAACCTAACCCGAGTAAAGTACTCAAATGGTGACCCCCACGGAACTCCCTCGAATGGATATCCCTTTGCACAACACCAAATAACAACAAACAACACATTAGAGCACTATACATAGGCAAACATAAGCATTTACAACATCATTATACGTTAAATTTCACATTTACACTCCTCTGGACTGAATTCACACTTTCTAGACATGGATGCCCAGGAGCCGAACACCAGCGCCCAGGTCTGGGTGCTTCTATCCCAAAGGCCATTAACACTTTAACCACTCTTGTCCAGGTCCAAAATATCGAGAAAAACAAAAATCACAATTTCACAAAAATTCCCTAAACATGACTACTACACACACAGTTTTAAAAAAAATCACACTTACCAACTTTGCTGTCATATGTGACGCCAAGGCGGTCGCTACCATCTCAAAATAGATAAGTCATATTGCTCTCACTTGTGGCATCCTTACGCACTCAGAGCTCACTCTCACACTCATGCAAAAGATAAATGAGTTGACTAATCACTTTTTCACTTTACTATTTATAGTCACTTTTCATTATTCACTCTACTATGGTCATACTTTACATTCACCACTCAACTAATACATGTCATCGATTTTACTAATATCTTGAGCGTTTTTATTCCGATTTCCATCCCGTTTGTGGTCTTCCCTTTAGAAAACCTCCTACCACCATATCATATACATGACACATGTGTTATTTCTCCATGAAGTTTCCATTTGCTCGATATACACACAATTTTAACAATATTTCTTCTACATTATCTATTATTGGGCTACTTTTGGCTCAGCGTTCGTTCTCGTTATCACTTACTCTTTCACTTAAATTGGGGGCATACAATTGGGGTCATCCAATAATTCCCCTTACTCCACTACACAATCATTTAAAAACTCTAATTCATAATTTTTGAACATTTACTAATAAATCATGTGACATTTCATCATTTTCTATCGATTCCCCCTAATGACCTAACCAGGGGGCAACAAGTATAAAATCTCTCTATGAGTAAACCGATTAATCAATCATCCAATCAAATACATTCAAAACTCTAACAATCTAGATTACACCATTCAATTGACACAATAAAAAATATTCGGCCTCCCAGATGACCTAACTTGGGAGTTACATTGTTATTTTTCCAGATGACCTAACTTGGGAATTTATTGCAATTTTTGTGTTTACTTCCACATGACCTAACTTAGAAGCCATCACACATTGTGGTTACACCCTTAGAGTGGGGGAAAGGAGACATCATTGCCTTTTCTATACTACTCTTATATGGGTCAACACGTTTTATCGAAATATTTTGATCTAAAACTACTGAAAATTTTATCTGAGTCCGTCTGCAACAGTTATATCTTGAGGATGTAGTTAAAGGTTTGAGAATAACACACCTTTCTCCCTACACTCTTCCTCTGGCGGCAGGATGTCCAAATCCTCCAGTTCTTCATACACACACAATTGGGTTGGGAATTGATCATTCCCTACCCCATCACATCGTCATCATACAACATTTGAAATCGGCAATCATTTAACATTATAATCACCACTTTTGTCTAGTTCACTTCATCATGGTTTTCAATCTCTCACTACGTTGCATGGATCAAAACTCTGATCCATGGTTCGTCGCGCTATATATGTTTGTTTGGCACATTCTTCTACCACATCTGTGCGTTCTTCTACAACACGGGCTTCTCCAGATTTCTCTTAGGTATGCATCTCTAACTACTTTATATTACCAAGATTTTTCTCACCAACATAAAGTTGGGAAAAATGTAGTCACAAAATTACGCACTTACAATTATTATTATACCACAAAGTATGTTGTTTTTATGTATGGATCTTGCATAAGAAAAGTCGCTAGTCTCTTTGGTATTTTTTTGTTTGTCTTACACTTTCGTCACGTACTCGCATCGTTCCGGTCAATTTTTAAGGGAACATATCTGTCATAGTTCACTTAATTGGCATCTCTTGTCTTTGACTAGGGTGCCTACATAAGGATTAAGGTGATTGGGACACATGGTTTTAATTTGGATATTTGAGGTCATTCTTTATAGTTTTCCCTCCCATATCCCTAGGTACTAGTCAGCATGTTGGGTCATTAGTGTCAAAATTTGAACAAGATATCCATATATAAACACAACATACATACTATCTTAAGATCTGACTATTTCTATTAAGGGATAACTATCTACATAGAGAAAGGGACTACATTTGTGCACTATTCTACATCACACACTACATAGGAAGGGGAGTATATTCTATTCCATCCACCATTTTGTATTTTATCTAGTTATTGCCTGTTATTTTGGCGTCATTGGTGCTAAGGCACCCTAAGCACATTTTTGCACACACAGACATAGAACTACACCGGGTCTGAGATGTAGTGCAACGCTTAGTTAGTAAGTCCACCATTGTGGCCGCTGAGGACAGTTTTACCCCTTCATATGGATATTTATTTTTTAGGAGTTTGATACTTGTCTTAGGGTTTTGCGGTTCATCTCTAATTTACAGTGACATCCAATGTAGTTCAACAAAGTTAGTGTGACATGAAGCAAACATAGGCAGTCACGTAGTGACACCTCATATGAGAGTTTCAGGCCATTTCCGCAGACCAAGGTGACCAAATATCATATCAGGGCACCCACGGGTGCCCTCATCCCTTTCCAGGTGGCCTAGTCTAGTTAGAGAAATCGAATATGTACTTTCTCAGGATTTTGTGTGGTTGTTTCCTCCTCCTGTTCATCTGGTTTTCTCTACGACATAGTCTCGCACCTTTGTCGAATTAGCTAAGGACTTCTTAACCCTCTCTTACATATTAGGGTTTTAAATTTCTATTTACTTAGTTTTTTAGATCATCTCCTTTATTTATTTAGTTGTTATTTATTATTTTTCATAACATTAGATTAAACTAGGATTTCCCATTTTAGTTTAATCAATATATGGGTTTGTTTAGCTTTCCTTTCTCTTTGTTTAGATTAGGAGTAGTTTAGGTTAGTTTACTTTCAATAAATGATTGCACGCACATTGTTTTTCTAGTTTTCTTAGTTAGTTTTTTTTCAAAGAAGTGCTTGCATGAACATGTTTTCCTTTTGATGGAGAGGTAATTTCAATGGTTTAATTTTAGAGGATACAAGTTGTTGACAGAGGTATGCGACTCCATATCCCAACGGATGTAGAAGGCTACTGATCTCTTTGTTTAGTAGGCAAACAATCTCGTGATGTCGCCAGAATGTTACCATAAATTCATGCACTTATGAATTTGTACCAAAAGGAAAAATATAAGTTTTAAGTCCATGTTAATTCATGCTAGTATTGGCACTAAAGATGAGCATGACAAGGTGAAAATAGATCTCCCATGTGCCATAATGGGATAAAAGAATTAAAATAAAATAGAAAAGCAAACAACCAGTCAAGTTTTGGTGTAGCAGCCCATAAAAAAGACAAATAAATAAAGGGAAAAGGCATCTCTAGTCCAAATGCATAATAAATGAATAAAACAAAAAAGCTTTTGTCCTCTCTACCAAGCATGAAGGATGGAATAAAATAAATATAAAGCAATTGATGTTCCTTCTAATTTTACGTCCAAGTGCATGAGGAAGAGACAAAACAGATAAGACAAAAGGATAAAGTGTGGAAAAGACAAAAGTAAAAGAGATAAAACATATAAGACCAAAGGATAAAGTATGGAAAAGACAAGAAAAAGAGACAAAATAGATAAGACAAAAGAATAAAGTGTGAAAAAGCAAAAATTAAAAGAGACAAAACAGATAAGACAAAAGGATAAAGTTTGGAAAAGACAAAAAGAAAAAGAGATAAAATAGATGAGACAAAAGGATAAAGTGTGGAAAAGACAAAATCAAAAGGATAAAGTATGGAAAAGACAAAAGTAAAAGGACAAAATAGAAAAGACAAAGGGAAAAAGCAAATGAGACAAAAGGAAATATAAGACAAAGAAATTTCGTCCCATGTATGGAAAGAAAGAAATTAAATAAATTAAACAATAGCAGTCTATTCTAGGATGGAGCAGCCTATATATGGGCTGATTTTTTATTGAAATCATACACATACTCTTGGGATGTTTTGTTTTGGCAATCCTAGCCTTTTACTTGCACATATGAATAAAAAGTTCCTATTGTCCCTTTCATATTATTGTTTTCTATTTTTTCATTTGATAGGATATTGTGTTGCTTTAGTGTGGAATCCAATCCCTTTACCATTGTCCTTTCTTCTAAACACTTGAATTAATTATTGAAAAGCTTAGAGTTGTGCAGGTGTGTGGATCTTTGATTTCCCTGTGTGTAGAAGTACATGCATGTGCCAAATTATTGGTGTATCACCCTTATTTCCCTTTTCCCACATTCCTTCTCCCTTTTCCTTGTTAAACTTTACGTTTTTATGTAATTCGCAAGGGAACCAACCCTCTATAGAGGTTTACCTCAGACATAGGTTACCCGCAGCCTTAAGGTGTTTTAATTTTGTAAATAGGAGAGAGAGTACACACACCATTCTCATTCAAGGTATAACTTTGGTGTGAAAACAGGATCAAATGGAATGTGCTCCCAATAATAATCATTCATGAAAAGTGTACATGTAAAGGGATATGGTGTAGACGTCGATTATGTATGAGAAGGTACATAAGGTGGTATGATGTCTGATGTAGGAACATGCCCCTAATGAAGAACCATAGTAGTAGTAGTAGCAGGGGGAGGCAGAGATGTAGTTGGGACCGAATCTATCATACAAATGGCACCTTCAAGTGGTGGTAAATTTGGTAGCTCATCTATAGGTTGCGGGTCACCAACAGTGTCAGTTCTTAGAATAACAAGTGTAGTATTTGGATCATGGTTGCAATATTTATATGGATGACGGTCATGAAGAATAATATACTCGACACCCTCATATAGAAATTTTACACAATGATGCACTATAGAGTCAACATTTTACATGGCATGGAGTCATGGCCTACCAAGTAAACAGTTATATGAAACTGTAAAGTCAATGAAAAATAAGACTGCGTTGAGAGTTTTTGGCCCTACAGTGATAGGTAAAACAATGTGACCTAGTCATGGACAAATAGATCCATCATATGTATGAAGAGAGGGACATGATGGACTAACATTAGCATCTAAAAGACCAACCTTTTCAGGGAATGACATGGGACATAGATTGAGCTCATATCCATTATCAATTAAAATATGCTTGATACCCATATTGTAAATGTGAATCATGATGTGCAAGGGTGGATCATTGTCAAAAATAGAGAGATATGTATGGGGATTAGACATGAAAGCAGCATGTTGAGAAAATGCATCAACAAATGATTGATATACTGAGTCTAGGTGCATATTGGCATGAATGCAAGTAGTAGTGAGGAGATATGGGACTCTACATCTTAAGTCAGGATTGGCAAGAAAGAAGTCATTAATTGAGATACTCATGACGACAAAGCAATAAAGATCATAATAGCATGTATATCGAGTCAGGTTCACCAAAATGATTAAGCTAAAATGTAAATACACAAGCCTAATCTGATGTTATAGCAGCAGTAAATGAATGCAATAATGAAATACAAAAATATACCAAATCAAACTAAGCAATAAATATGTAAACCCTAAGTGTAAAGAGAGAGTAAGAAGCCTTACCTGATTTGTAATGTTTTTGAAGGTGTACATGAATGGAAACTGAAAATATCTAAAGCACTGATGGTCACATTGAAGCACAGAAAATTGCAAATCTAGACAAATAAGTTAGATTGGGGCGTCTGGAGAGGGACAGCGACACCTGCGGGCGCCTGGGTGCTAATTATATACACCTGGGTCTACGGAAATTCTCAGCAATTTCCAAATTCTCTGTGTTGCAAAATGTTTGTTGATGCTCTCCTTTTGT
This sequence comes from Taxus chinensis, assembly GCA_019776745.2. Classification (NCBI taxonomy): domain Eukaryota; kingdom Viridiplantae; phylum Streptophyta; class Pinopsida; order Cupressales; family Taxaceae; genus Taxus; species Taxus chinensis. The sequence goes on along the minus strand of CM034156.1, from coordinate 121,436,723 downwards.
CATTACGGATTCACACAAAGATTGTTGGAGTCGCAATAAAATCGCAAAGAAGTATAGACCTATAAAACCCTACATAAACATCAAATCCTAAAAAATAAAGATGCGAAATGAGGGTTCAGACTGTCCTCATCTGCCACAATGGTGGACTTACAACTCATTATTGTACTACATCTCAGACCCAATGTAATTTTGTGTATGTGTGCAGAATCGTGCCCTAGGTTGCTCTCTTGCCAGTCACACTTGGATAGCGAGCAAGTAGCCAGATGTAAAGAAATGTAATAAATATGTGCATGGAATTAAATAAACTTCCCTCCTATGTAGTGTATGCAGATGAAATAGCCCTTGTGTCCCTTGCGATGGATTTAGATGGATGCAATGGAGCTCTTATATGCCTTGTTGGATGCAACCTTAGGTGGAAATAGTAGATGTTTAGTGTTTGGTCCTTTATTATGATGACATAACTTTATATTTATATGATTCCATTACTTGAATTTTGTAATTAACCCCAAAAAGTTCGACTACCAAAAATATAAGATGCTCCAATGGCTAGAAATGACCCAAAAAGTGTGAGTAAATTACAAAGAGGATAGGAACACACAGATTGGATGAGGGCGCTTGGCGCTGGTGTCCTGGTCTGGGCAATGGTGTCCAGGATGACAAATGCTAAAGACCAAAAAGGTAGATTGAGAAAGTAAAGGTGTAAGACTGAAAGTAACAATAGAAACTAAAGAAATGTGGCCAAAGATATGGGTTAATTAGTATTGTTCTTACTTAGGAATCATAGAAACAGTAGTATGTAATTAGGACTAGATAATTACCCAAAGTGCATGAATTTGTGTCTACATTTTCCCCCACTTTATGTTGGTGAGTGGAAAGCTCGATAACATAAAGTAGATAGAGATGCGTACTTGATATCCATGTAGATCGATGCAGAAAACATTCTGAGGGACTAGATAATGCATGGCATGATAAAAATGTGAAGCATGGATGCTAAGGAGGAGAAAATGTAAAAAAAGTGATGAAAATGAACCTAGGGTGGAAGTGCATGTGTAGATGTCATGTTTTACCTATTGTTGATGTTTATGTGTGTGATGTGGATGATGTTGATTACCGCTCCCCATGACGGACCTGTAAAAGAGAAGATGAAAAGTAATCAAATATGCATGTATATGTGTAAAAAGCATGTAAATGAGTATGTGAAATGAAAAAGTGTGAAAAAGGAACATGTGCACTTAATCCATGATGAGAAAAAGGGTGTAGAAAATATCTTGAAGATGATGTCGATGCACGAGTTTTTCAAGTGATCTCATGCCAATGTAATAAAAGACGTGTACGGAGAATTTTTTGATGTCGTTCGCTAACCTTTAACTTCTTCTCATTGTGTAAAACACCACTGTAGATGGTGTGTATGTGATAAGGACTCTCTTCCCTATAAAAGTTATTTTGTAAATGCCCAGTGCTAAAGGACTCTCTACCTTGTCAAAAGCCTCTGTGACATGTCGAAGAACTGTGTAATTTTCCCCTGGTTACTGGCATTCCAAGAAAGACCGCTATATTACCCCCTGGTTTTAGGCATCTAGGAAAGGTTGTTGTGTACTAAGGACCCAAGTCTGATTCTAAGCTTTGTCTGAAACTTAAACCGTGTTATACTAGTATTGTGTTGTGTTGTGTATAATGATGTCTGGGGTGACTGATTCACCCATATGATGCCCCCTCATTTAGAGTGCATGCAATGTCATTGAAGGAGTATGCAGCCCAAAAGAAGACTGACCGCTATGTTGAAATTGTGCCCTACAGGGGGAAGGGAATGTTCTTGGTAGAAACCAAGGCACACACAAACAAGTGGCTAGGAAAAACAAGTGTAAATATAAGCAAAGATAAAAACTCATGTATAAGATGAAATGTAAGCTACGTAGACAATGTGTAAACACACAAGAAGACAATGTAGACCGTGAAGGATCCCTATCTGTCAGCTCTCACTCATACAACACAGTTCTGGTCAGGTCTCAAGGATCCTTGTCTGTTAGTTCTCACTCATTTGTCGTCACTGATCTCTAGACACTTACGCTCAGGGTTAGACGGTAGCACCAGGAACCCTTGTCCATCTTGGGTGCCCTTGTCCTCTTTGTATTTGGTTTTATTTTTGACATTTGAGGTCAGTATTTTTAGTTTTTCCTCTTATATCCCTAGGTACTAGTTGTCATGTTAGGTAATTAGTGTTGAAATTTGAACAAGATATCCCTATATAAACATAACATACATACCATTATATGGGCGAACTATTCTTATCAAGGGATAACTATCTACATAGAGCAAGGGATTGCATTTGGGACATTACTCTACATGCACATTGCATAGGAAGGGGAGTTCATTTTATTCCATCCACACATTTTACATTTTTATCTAGTTATTTCCCATTATCTTGACATCATTGGCGCGAGGGTGACCTAGGAGCACTATTTCACACACAAGCACACAAAACTACATTGAGTCTAAGATGTAGTGTAGCGCTCAGTTGTAAGTCCACCATTGTGGTGAATGAGGACAATATGACCCCTCATTTTGTATCTTTCTTTTTTAGGATATGATGTCTATTTGAGGCTTTTACAAGTTCTTTCTTCATTGCAAGTTTACAGGTATCTCGGCTATCCAAGTGTGATATACACTTGACCAAGGGCAAACAAGTGCGAAGCCCTAGCGACCATATCGAAACCAGGTTCCGACCATTTCTACAGACAAGGGCACCCAAAAGCAAGACCAGGGCATCCACAGGTGCCCCCATCCCTCTTCAAGTGCCCCAGTCCAGCTAGTTCCACCTCTACTACTTTTTTGGGGGGTTCATTGCGATGGTTTGTTATTCTGTTTCATCACACAGTTCAGTCCCAAGTCACGGTGAGGTAAGAAAAATCAAGGTAAGTGTCTTATCCCTCTTATTTCCTTTCATTAATATATTAAATAAATTGTTTATCATTCATATTTTATTGTATATCATTTATATCATAGATGTGCATTTAGATTCATATAAAATAATCAAATTTTATTGAATCATTTTGGTGAACCCATAGCTTAGAACTATTTTCCCTAGGATCCACAAAAACCTAATGGCTAAGGATAGCTCTTCTCCTTCTTGGCTAGTCATGCCTCATGTGAGTATCAATCCCATTTATGATGAAGCAACCATCACTGAACTCACTGCTCTATATCGTGATGTTACTCTTCTGGATGATACTCAACAACAAATTTTAGCTAACAAATGCAATGTGCCTACTAGCTTTGATAATTCTACTATTAGCATTGTTTTGAATCCACTTGGCTTCACTCATTGCACACCCTGTTATACAGTTAGCTGCACCCCTCCTTCAAAAATTTATAATGAAAACTTGGATGATGATATTATTAATTTCATGCTTGGTGTCGATGATAATAAACATGTGCTTGATGATTCTCATACTAGTCACGATGATACTCTAGCTGCATCTCATATTTCTTCTATTTATGAAAATGCTTCTCATAATAAATCACATAATTGTTCTCCTACTCCTTCATTCTATGTCAATGATACGTTTAATGATATCCTTCTATTTGAATCTTTGTTTGATTTCGATGAAACACTTGATAGTCACGATTTTACTTCTTTGCATACTATTGAGTATGGATCCCCCGCTCCATTGTCATCTTCTTCTAAGAGTGTATCTAATAACATGCATGATTCATCTCCTTATATTATTTCATCTCATCCTATCACTTCATTTTCTTCTATTAGTTCTTCTCCTCTTATCGCTTCATCTCCATGTATTAGTTCATCTCCTCCTATCACTTCATCTCCTCCTATAGCCTCATCTCCATCTCCTATGGATGTTTCTGATGCTATTCCTACTACTTGTATGGATGTTCTATGTCCTTTTCCATCTATTACTTCTTCAACACCAATATCTAGTGTGCCCTTAGCATCGAAATCTCCTATGTCTCCTCTTGATATTCCTATGATTACTCATAATGGAAAATTGTAACTGCTTAACACATTATTGCCATCCTATGGTATTCCTTCATAGGATATCTTGTCCCTCATGCATGTTGTTGGTAACTTACAGTCTCAGGTCCAATCTCTCACATTAGAAAGTAAGGCCTATTACGCTTCCATTGATAACAATTCATTTCACGGTAATTTTATCCCCAAAAAGATTCACGACTCAACATTTCCTAAGGAATTTTTTATGCCTACATTTTCATGTTTTGATGGTACTAGAAATCCATACTTGCATCTCAAGCATTATCATATGGCTATGGCATCATATTCCAATGATCGATTATTACTTAAATCCTTTCATCATAGTCTCACATATAACGCTCTCCAATGGTACACACATCTACCCTTTGGATCTATTAGTACCTATTGTGAGATGGAAGAAGTTTTTCTTCATCGATTCATAGTCAACAATGACCCTAGAGTCACATATGATCATCTACCTAGCTTACATTAGGGAAAAAAGAACCTATCATTGATTACATTTTACAAGTCAATGCTTACATGCACCAACTAGTCTTCCATCTTATTAGATTAGAGAAGCAGTTTATCTTCTATTGCAGTTTGATTCCTCCCTTAAAACAACAATTACAATAAGACACGTGTGAATCATTCACGCTTTTATGTTATAGGGTCATTGATTTAGAACAATATCTCATTCCTACACATGTTATAGATCCTCCTCCTATTACTACTATAGCTACATCATCTAGTTCTTCTCCACTCCCATTTGTTGAGTGTCCTACACGGCCTTCATCTCCTCCACCTCACAAACAAGTTCAGTCTACTCCATTACCTACACCTCCTCCATCTCCTACTCCGCGTCAGGATACACCTCAGACTTCTACACCTGTGTCGCGAGGACTATTACATTTTTCGCATCACGCTAAACCCCATGATGTGTTGTGTTCCTTGCTTGACAAGTGTTTAATCCACTTACCTTCTAATCAACACCATCCACCACATCGCTTGCAATGCCAGCGCGATAGACCTTACTGTAACTATCACCGTATCAATGGCCATAGGGACAATGACTGTTATGCCCTTCATGATCACTTGCAACAATTAGAAGATAAGGGCATCATTTCCTTTGGCTCTCACTCACATGAGTAGTCTATATCTCCACTCCCTCGTAGGCATGTTGTTACTCTGGTTGAGTTATCTCCTTCAGCTAGTTCTAAGGTCATTATTCATCCATTGCCACAGGTTATTACTCATGCACGCTCTCCATCTCATCCATCCATCGCTCCACCATCTCATTCACCACGTCATGCTACTACTGCACATTGGCTTCCACAACCCTCGGCATTTATGCTTCCCATCACTACTTCACCCATCATTGGCGCTGCTCCACATGATATTCAGTTTGGATCATACACTCATGTTGCTTTCATTTCACATGCTTCCACCGCTTCATGCCAGCTCGGTCTTTGGTAGGTGATTTCTCTCACCTTATCCCCCAATGATACACTCATGTTCTTACATGACTGTTGAGGGATTTGTTACAATAATAATCTCTCTTCATGCACTTTCTTGATTCATCTAGCACACATTATTGACTCATTTCCCGATGACGCACTCTTTCTTTATGGTTCATTATTGATTATTGAGGGGTCTTATATAAATGAACCTCATCATCTATGCGTTGGGGGGCATCGCTAATCTCCCCCCTCCCCCCCTCACCCTTATCCCTATCATACTAACACATGCTTCACTACACTATTACGATCATCTTATTCACATACTCTTTTACATTATTCATTTTTACTTTACCATTCATCACAATGTTATTCATACATACAATGCACTCTTTTATCTATCACACATCCCAATTATACTACATACATTATCTATCATCTTATACACTACATCATCATTATACTATCATTACTCATCATCAACAACTATACGTTATAAAATCAAATCACCACAACAATATTCACAACATCAAAACAACCACTATAACGACAATCATCAACACATCATATACAAACATACGAGTCCCAATCATCCTCAATAAATATCAAAGATTACAACATATTCTAATGGTCCATATATATATTGACAAAAATCATAGTTACAAAAACAAACCCATCACTGGAGGGAAACTCCCCTACATCAATACATATAAATATATCAAATCTCATCACCACTATCACTATCTGCCAATGTAAGAGCTCTAGAACTAGAAGCCTCCCCGCTAACTCTGCACCACTAATCGTGACCTATATATCTCTCTACCTACCTACGCAATAGTGTGTTCTCAGTACACTACTTTATGAAGTGACTTTGTAACTCAACAAAGTGAGCATATACACAATGTACCAGAGGATTGCCACCCGCCGTATCTCTAGCTCATTGTGTCTCCTCATGCACTTCATCCCTCTCGCTCAATAGCATGGTACACGTCATTGTTGTTATCACAATTGGCTCAAATAAATGGGCATGCTCACCCACAATATCATCTACACACTCTAACATGCCTCCACTCATGAGTATGTCGGTGGGCACATTTTGCATCAATGTGTAGATAGATGTGTCCACAATCAATGACCAATACGCATCACCTACAACCATAAGAACAACACATTAGACAACAATGACCATTACATGACCAACTAACAAATCATACAACATAACTATACAAATACTCATGCTTTGCTATTCTTGTCACTATGCCATCGGGGGCAGGTGTTTGCCCCTCTACTCCTCCTATTGGTGGTAATCCCGCAGCATAAGCCAAGACTGGAAAGAAAAATACCCACTGATGTGAGGCCCACCATGTACGATATGCCTCTATATACCCCACATTGTCTACATCTATCAGCTCTATCGTTGCATCTACCTCATCTGGCCCTAGAGGTACTATTTGCGCTATTGTGGATCCTAGTCTCACTCTAACCCTCCTTGGTGCCCTAATAGCTCTAACCCATACATATGGATTTGGGGGCATGTCTTGAGCCATTCCAAGCTACTGTGAAACCCGCTCAGCCTGAAATAACTCAACCACCCCTAAAAACCGCTCCTTTAGCCACATAGTATGACATACACATCGTAGCTCTACTGCATCCTTTGGCCATCCTCTCTGGTCTTAGTATGGCCTCCACATAATGGCCTTTGGCCCCATGTGATCTATCATATCTCTATAGGTATCTTTTTCCATCTTACTACCCTGTACACTAACCCACCTACCTACAAATATATATAGTCTAGCCCACTCTCCTTGCGGCCCACCAACTGGCCTCAAAAATATAATATTCTCATAGGCCCATACATGCAACAATGGCGTAGCTCTAATTCCACCCCCATGATCCTCCTATGTAAATCTGTATGGATCCCTATACAAGTGGGCCAATACACATCATGCCCAGGCACACCTAGTGCTCTCCTCCTCTATCCGGCAACAAATATCATGCATCTTATATAAGATGCCTACACCACCACCCTCCATTGCAATCGACGAAATTATCTAGCGACAAATATCATGCATATTTTGCTCCTCAATACCATGTCAAATTACTTCTCAAAATATACGAAACAACAATAGACTTCACATATTTTATCACAAACTTTTTAAACTAATTGTCTGAGTATAACACAATGGTATATTGTTTAATGTTTTGGTCTAAAACCTACTTTCATCTTTGCTTTCTTTTCTTTTACCTCCACACATATGTCAACATTGCATTCTATCATACTTTGAAAAACATTTTAAAAGAGAGGATGAACCGTGATGGTTTAATAGTTTGACATGTTATTAACATCTCCAATCTGGTTGGTTGGTTGGTTTGGTATGTGGTAACATGCTACGCCCTTAACCTTGGGTCATATATCTGGATATGGATAGCCAACATGTGGTTAACATAATCTCTTATCATGTCATATCATATTTATTTATGCTTCCATATGCGTAGTGGTTCAATCTTAGGGTTATGGATAATATAGTAGCATGTATATAGGATTTAGAGTGTGGGATATTATCATCATATTAAGAACTTGAGTCTTATTGTATGTTTTGGAGCTTACCCCCTTGAAGTGGATAAGTTATTATACTTCCATCTTGTGATCATTTATCTACATATTAGTGTTATTTGGTGTTATGTTGATGTTGATATTCAAATATGTCTAAGTAATTTCATTACAAGTGGTATTAGAGCTTGATCTCAACCAAAATTGCATTAAAACCATAATTGTGAAGATTTGGCTATATCTCCTAATAGGTAGCAATTTTTTCCGCAATTATTTTTGTGGTGTTATCAAATCAATCAAGTGAGATTATCTCCAAATTTTAATATTTTTAGACTTGTTTTACAAAATTCATGTCAATTTTAGGGTTTTTCATAAGTTCTCTCTTTAGACTGCAAATTGTGGAATTTTTCCAATTTTTTTACATTTTTGGAAAGATGATAAAAAAATAGTTTGAGTATGTTCTTTTATATTTTTTCGTAATTGTCTAAATTATTCTCGAAATCCCAAACCCTAAAATTCGGCCTTGATTCCTAAAATGATGGGGCCTTTCACAAGAAACAAAAAGAATCTTGTCACTCTAGGTAAAACCCCAAATAAGGATGAGGTAGTAGTTGAGGATTAGGAGTCAAAAGGGGTAACTATGCGATCCTCATTACCTAAGTGTAACACAATGGATCCTAAGGTAATCCAACTTGAGTATGATTTGCAAAGCCTGCAGTTTGAAATGGCCCGGAAAGAAGTTGTGGAAAAGATCAATCAACACTTGGATGATATCATACAACAACTCAATGTAAATCTAAAGGCTCATCATTAGCCTCATATTAACCAAGGTGGACAAACTAGCCAAGGTGGATCTGCTAGCCAAACCAATCCAAATCCAAATATTCTGCAGGCCTGAAACATGATGCCAAAAGTGGAAATGCATAAGTTTGATGGAAAGAATCTACTCAATTGGATTAAACAAATGGAAAATTTCTTTAATGTACATAAAATCCAATATGGACAAAAGGCGACCATGGAATCGCTATATCTTGAACCCGACCAATTCATTTGGTATTAAAGGCTACACGGCCAAAGGCAAAAGAGGGGTTTCAATGTCACATGGACAATTTTTACCGAAGAGTCACAATTGCACTATAGTTCTAATGTGTTAGAGAATTACTTTATCCAATTAGCAAAGTTAAGAAAAACATTGTGAATTAAGGATTATGTTCATCAATTCCAAAACCTATATGTACGGGTGGAAAATATTACTAAAGAGAATTTGAATGACCTATTTCTTGGGGGTCTTAAGGACCACATTAAGAATGAGGTGTGTATGTTTAATCCACTTAAGGTTTTTGATTCTATTATCATGGCACATAGGGAAGAGGAAAAATTCCTTCCTAATGAATCGAACACATTCATAATTAATAGCAGTCTTGAACCATCACTCCCTCAAACTACTAGATTGAATCTTCAACAAATTGAAGAGAAAGGATAAAAAGGCTTGTGTTTTAATTGTGATAGAAAATATACCAAAGGACATCGATGTGTTGAAAAGAAGTTGTTCTACGTGGAGGCTATTGATGATGAAGTCAGATATGAAGAAAAAGAATTCAAGGTTATGGATGGACTAGGGTTCGGAGATTCCCAACCCACTATTTTTTGTCATGCATTGTCAGGTGTTTTCTCCACACAAACCTTCAAGGTGAAGGGTCATTAAAAAGAACATCAAGTAACAATATTGATTGACTCTGGAAGCACACATAATTTTATCAATAATAAGTTGGTTGCACGTTTGAATTATTTTATTTATCCAACCCTAGAATTTCAGGTCATGGTTGTAGATGAAGGTACAATTAATTGTTCAAGGAAATTCCATAGTATCACACTTTACATGGGAGACTACAAGCTAGATTCCCCTATGTTCGTTATTCCTATGGGTGGAGCGGTGTAATGTCCCCATTTCCGAGCAAATGGCCTAGGAGGATTTTCATCCATCTTAGCCTTGGTTATGCCCAAGGGTCTTGTGACGTTGATGGTTATTAGGTGTAGTTTGTACCTTCATTTCACTTATATGTTATGTTCTGATGTTGGACACCTACTTTGAGGTGACTTAAGTGAGATAAGGTTGCATGATGCTCCCCTAAGGTACTTTATGTTATATTTTTTCAATGACTTAAGTGATGGGTGAATATATGGTACTTTATTTTCTATTTCTTCGTTGGGGTTAGCTTAAGCGTACTTTTGGCATAATGGTAATAAATTAACTTAAGTTATTTTATTATTATGTGGATTTTCCCCAAGGAGGTCGATTAGGGTTCTTTAGGCCCTTTGTTGCCATGAAAAGTTCTAAAAATAAGTGTTTGGGGGAGAAAAGTGAATTCATTCATACACTCACACTTTTATGACATTGAAGCCATTGTTGGTTGCATGCTTTTTTCTTGTGGAGTAAGATCCCACATGAACCCTAGCTTTGGTGGTGAGAGATCCACTCTTAGCTAGCAGATCACTCTTCGGTGGTGGGAGATCCTCCCTAGTTTGCTATTTTGGAGCTTTATTCACATTTTTGGATCAGATATGGAGAGTAATCAAAAATTTAGATTAAGATAAAGAGGAAAACCATTCTTCATCAAGGGTGTCAATTTAGATGTGGAACAACTATTTTTTAGGGTTTTATTTGCTCGATTCTAGATTTGAGGAGCACTTTGGAGGGGTTTCTGTGGTCTAATTCCGGAGATTTTGGAGCTGGAGATTATTATCATCATGAAGATTCCCTGGAATTAATTTCCATAATTTTTCCATTGTTATTCTGGAAATTACGGTTAGCTACATTTTTCTCTCATTTTCTTCCCTAAAATAAATAAATAAAATCATATTTGCGGGCTAAAAAATATTTCTCAATACTTTATTGTTCTCAGTATTTTTTCAAGTCTTTTGAAGCTTCTAGGTATTTTTGTAAGTGGACATTTTGGAAGAAACAAATTATTCTATATTTCTATACCTTGTTGTCCTGAAAATCAAAATTTCAGTTTGTTGAAAATTTATAAATTTGGAATTTCGAGTGATATCCTATAAGGGATATTTCAGTGGTATCAGAGCGGTTGTTTCCTCCAGTCTATTTGGGTTAAAAATGGATATTTCTAAGGTGGAAGAACAATTGGTGTAGTAGTTGATTGGGACATGTATAGAGCTACAAGATCTTCTACATCCCCTTGATTCGAGGAGGGCATCGACCCATGTTTTTTTGAGCGATTAGTAGGTTTGTTGGTTTAGGAAAATGTGTCACCATCACAGAGCATGTTATTTGCATTGGACAAACTCATACATATGTTATTCTGCCCAGATTTGTTGATACATCATAATAAGAGATTTAGTTTGAGGGTGATCAATTTCATCATAGAGATATTTCATGTTACAGTACCAGATATACCAAATGATGAGGACCTGATAAGATGGATACTTCAGTTGTTGGTTGAGTCTTTTGGTGGGCTTATGCAGACAAATGTTCATTCATTTGGGTTGAGTGTCTGGATATTGGAGTTAATGGCTAGAGTTAGACTTTATTGGATGATGTGGGACCATGTGTGTAAGGACCTCGTCAGAGCGATGTTCCATATTTTCCATTTAGTGACTGACAAAACGCATTCCAAGGAGGTGTTGAGTCACATTTGTGAGATTGTTACACGTACACGAGATGAGGATGACTCAGGGATAGTGACCCATGCGTTGTGCACAAAGATTTTAGAGTTATGCATGTAGGATGAGCCATGAGATCAAACAAGTTACATGGTTGAGACCGTACATGAGGAGATCTCAGTTACTCAGGGTTGTGATACGGTGAGTCATGGTGTGGAGCTAGGTAGCAAGGAGATGACTATATATGTGATCATAGACCATGTGACTCAAGAGGTCCATAGTGTGGAGAATGGTATGATGACATTGAGTGTACCATGTTTGCCTCAAGACATTGTGTTGGCACCTATTGTGTCAATACTAGAGCATACATCATCAAACATGGTACATTATTGCCATGAGTTAGTTGGACCTTCTTCCATCGATGTTTAGTCGAGGTAGATACACCCTACTATAATTAGAGAGGAGATGTTTTCTAATTGGTTCTTGGGAACCGAGGGTGATGGTTTAGGAGCCTCATATCACAAGAGCCTAGAGAGAGGTGAGGTAAATTGTGTTGATTTGGATCCTAGTGTGGATAATTTCTAATGTATTCATCCTTTTATGATGACTTATCTAACTAGGAGAGTCGTACTTGTTGGCTGTGAGACTCGCTCTGGGGGTTGGCTATTCCCGGTTGAGTTTTTTAGAACATTTCAGGTATACCAGGACATGTATGTGGCTGGTGACAACATTACCCAGATTGTAGGAGAATCCACATTGCTTGTAAAGGCTTTGTTGGTTAGTCCACTGTTGTTTGGAGAGAGCCTAAGGAGTTGGTGGTTTTGGCATTACATTGGAAGATTGAGCTCCCCGTATTGGAGTTTGTTTTCCATTGATTCGGATTCATCTTTGTGTCATCACCATTGGCCTGGTATTCTTTAGGAACACTTTGAGGTGTTTCACTATTGTTGGATGATGTGGAGTTCGATTGGTGGGACCGTGGAGTTAGAACTCATGGTGGTTAGATAGGATATGAGGACCAGTTTGCTTCCTTTCCCCGTGAGATTTGGGAGTATCCTTAGGAGCATGCTTTCTCAATCCACTTTTTCGGATGAGACAAGTGGGATATTTGATGACTCCTATTCCGACGGATTGTTTGCTGCAGACACAAATCACACCATGATGAATTATGTGGAGAGTGAGTCTGATGATGTTGAGTCGGGGAGTGATTTAGGTATGATGGAGACTTTGACTCCAGATGACAGGGTGAGTGGAGTCATGGATGTGGGTCTAACCAGTAGTGTTGCATGTGAGACAGTTACAGAGATTGGGGTTATAGATTCAAATCACTCGAGTCTATCATTATGTTGGTTATAAGAGGTTTCGGTAGACTGAAGATCTCATTTGCATGTTGAGTACTCCAAGAACCGACACACTTGTGAGATTCTGGATGGTCACATACATGATGACAACTAAAAGATCTCAATATGGGTTTTATGAAGAAAATGTTCATCAACATGGTGAAACAACAAGAGACCACCAACTTCTACTTGAGAGCCAACTCACATAGAACATGAATTAGATTAGATCTAGGAATAATGTGGAAAAAGGTGAGAACAATAATAAAGGGTAGCTAGTAGAGGTGATTGATGAGGATTCTTGTTGGAGGAAATACCAATGTTCGAGTAAGGGTTTAAGAGATAATATGCCATTTCCAGATTATTTCAGGATGAAGATTGGTAACAAGCCCAAGCAAGATCATCATATGTCAGTACCTGAATTACAAAATAACTCATTTGAACAACCAATAACAACTCCACATGAGGTAATTTTAGATGGTGGAGTTGATGGAGATAATGTTGATCCAAAGATGATTGAAGACCAAGCGAAAAAAAGGAGAGGTGGTTATCACAGGTACCACATTTGTAAAGGATATGGATTACGTTGTAAGAGATACATCTTCTTTTTTATTGTTGTAGTGTTATCATGAAGTTATTCAACCCATAAAATTGATATTGCCAGCTGACCATTTACTAGAGACTTGGGATTCTTCCCCCACGGGACACGTTGAGACACATTATGAGGAGCCTTGCTCTCACACATGTGTGGGTCATGTGGGAGAGTTAGCACACTTAGTGCTTATACAGGTTTATCTAGGGCCTACTATAGGGTTCAGAGTGGACTTTTGTACCCATGGGTTGGCTAAAAAATCAATGATTGTGAGTGACCGCATGATGATAACTTCACATTGGCTGACATTGGACATATTGGTAGTTTTAGTGTGGGTACCAGTGGAGAGTTGGTGTAGGCATCATACTACTTTAGGGGCAACATTGCTCTCTACTTGACATGGAGAGCATGATGATTACATAGGGTGTCTTGGTCACTTCAGATCCCACTGATCATTGAGTGATTGCAGGGTGAGGTGGAGGGACTTGCCTTGTGGTATTCAATTTGTAGAAATTATTTTGATTGACTGTAGGATGAGGTGGAGAAAATTGCTTTGTGGGATTCAGCTTCTGCAACATGACATGATAATGCTTGGCGTCAAGTATTTTTCGGGAAGGGAGAACTATAATGTCCACATTTCCAAGCCGATGGCTTAGGAGGCTTTTCATCCATCTTAGCCTTGGTTATGCCCAAGGGGCTAGTAACGTTGATGGTTATTGGGTGTTGTTTGTACCTTCATTTCACTTATATGTTATGTTTTAATGTTGGACACATACTTTGAGGTGACTCAAGTGAAATAAGGTTGCGTGATGCTCCCCTAAGGTACTTTATGTTATATTTTGTCGATGACTTAAGTGATAGGTGAATATATGGTACTCTATTTTCTATTTCTTTGTTGGGGGTAACTTAAGTGTGGTTTTGGTATAATGGTGATAAAGTAACTTAAGTTATTTTATTATTATGTGGATTTTCCCCAAGGAGGTCGATTAGGGTTCTTTTGGGTCCTTTGTTGCAATGAAAAGTTATAAAAGGAAACGCTTGAGGGAGAAAAGGGAATTCATTCATACACTTACTCTTTTATGATATTAAAGTCATTGCTAGTTGCATGCTTTTTGTTTATGGAGTAAGATCCCACAGGAACCCTAGTTTCGGTGGTGAGAGATCCACTCTTAGCTAGAAGAGCACTCTTCGGTGGTGAGAGATCCTACCTAGTTTGATATTTTGGAGCTTTATTCAAATTTTGGATCAGATCCAGAGAGTAATTAGAAATTTTGATTCAGAGAAAGAGGACAAACATCCCTCATCAAGGGTTCCAGTTCAGATTTGGAACAACTATTTGTAGGGTTTTATCTACTTAGTTCCAGATTTGAGGAGCAATTTTGGAGGGGTTTCTGTGGTCCAATTCTGGAGATTTTGGAGCTAGAGATTATTATCATCATGAAGATGCCCTAGAATTCATTTCCATCATTTTTCCATTGTTATTTTAGAAATTACGGTCACCTGTATTTTTCTCTCATTTTCTACCTAAAATAAAAAAATAAAATCAGATTTGTGTGCTAAAAATTATTTCTCAATATTTTATTGTTCTCCATATTTTTCAAAGTCTTTTGAAGCTTTTGGGTATTTTTGTAAGTGAACATTTAGTAAGAAATAAAATATTCTATTTCTGTAGCTTATTGTCCTGAAAATCAAAATTTCAGTTTGTTGAAAATTTATAAATTTGGGAATTTCAAGTCATATCCTACAAGGGATATTTCAAACAGATATTGTTTTGGGATTCCAATGGCTCACAACCTTGGGTACAATTGAAATGAACTTCTAGGAATTATTCTTGCGTTTTTGTTCACAAGGCAAGATGTTTGAGTTGGAAGGGTTGTGTGGAAAGTTTTCTCAAAGGGTGAACTCTCATCAAATGCAGCTCATCAAGGGGCCTAACTCACAATCGATTACAATGAAAGATAAACATCATTTGACCTACATACCACCATATTCTCATGACAGGAGAAAAATATTCAGTTATTGTTGAGGATATGCCATTAGTCTATACACATATGTAATATCCCCCCCCCCCCCAAATTTCTCCTCATTTCTAGCCACCACCCATCATATCAACCTTGAAGATCCACCCAAAGGTTCAAGAAATCAAAGAACATAATGCACGCCAACATAAGAAGGCAATGCATGAGTGTCAAATCAAGGAGAAGATCTGCTACAAGGTAACAAAAATTTGGGAGGAGGAAGATTTCTTGTACCAACATCCAGCTATCATTGACATTGAGGATTGACTTATGTGAAGCAACATCCAAAATTGGCCAACATTGGGGACAATGTTGCTTTGAAGGGGAGGGGCATGCTACGCCCTTAACCCTAGGTCATATATCGAGATATCGATAGCCAACCTGTGGCTAACATAATTTCTTATCATGTCATATCCTATTTAGTTATGCTTTCATATGCTTAATGGATCGATCTTAGGGCTCTGGATAGTATAGTAGGGTATATACAAAGTGTAGGATATTATCATCATATTGAGCACTTGAATCCTATTGTATGGTTTGGAGGTTGCCCCCTCGAAGTGGCTAAGTTATTATACTTGCATCTTGTGATCATTTCTCTACATATTGGTGTTGTTTGGTGTTATATTGCTGCTGACATTCATATTTGTCTAAGTAATTTCATTACATAACATATACAATCCACACCATATCATGATCCTCACGCTAATAGGGGTGACACCACAATGGAAGTACCCCTCTTATTAACACAATGGTTGATTGGTTGCAAGACGAGTATGTTTTCTTGCTCAACCTTCCCATCTCCTCCTCTATGCCTTCATAATCCTAAAAAAAATCATATATGATTGCCTCTAAATACATTCCTTACTACCTCAAGTTTGATACACCTCTTAAATGCATATTGGGATCACTTCTACGACTCTAAAAATTCTCATTGAATTAAATAATTAATCACACATTGGTTGATTGGCTTGGTTCATAGTAACATAAAAACCCCAACATAACACGATCTTTATGCCAATAAGGGTGACACCACAGTGGAAGTGGCCCTCTTACCAACACAATGGTTGAATGGTTGCGGGATGAGTATGTTACTTGTTTGGCTTTCCCATCTCCTTAAGTGCATATGAGAATGCTTCCACAACTCTAAAAATCCTCATTGAATCAAAAGAATAATCTCACATTGGTTGAATGGTTATGGGATGAGTATGTTACTTGTTTTGGCTTTCCCATCTCCTTAAGTGTATCTTGGAATTGCTTCTACGACTCTAAAAATCCTCATGGAATCAAAAAATTAATCCCATATTGGTTGGTTGGCTTGGTCCGATAACTTATAAATCCTAGCATATCACGATCTTTATGCCAATAGGAGTGACATGACAATAGAAATGACACTCTTATTAATGTAATGATTGATTGATTGCGGGAGGAGTATGTTTGCTTGCTTGGCCTTCCGATCTCCTCTTTTGTAACTTCATAAGCCCAACGAAGTCGGTATGAAACTTAGGCTCCAACTGTACGAAGACAATTTGAAACTTGTGCATCCCAACAACTCAGACAATTTGAAACTTGTGCACCTGGTGGTCCCTTCCTCACGCCAGGCTAAAGTTTACCAAAGTTGGGACATTGAGCTCAAGAATATAAAATATAACGATTCCTCATAATAAAAAAAACGTCATAATCCCAACAACTCAGACAATTTGAAACTTGTGCACCTGGTGGTCCCTTCCTCACGCCAGGCTAAAGTTTACCAAAGTTGGGACATTGAGCTCAAGAATATAAAATATAATGATTCCTCATAATAAAAAAAACGTCATAATCCCAACAACTCAGACAATTTGAAACTTGTGCACCTGGTGGTCCCTTCCTCACGCCAGGCTAAAGTTTACCAAAGTTGGGACATTGAGCTCAAGAATATAAAATATAATGATTCCTCATAATAAAAAAAACGTCATAATCCCAACAACTCAGACAATTTGAAACTTGTGCACCTGGTGGTCCCTTCCTCACGCCAGGCTAAAGTTTACCAAAGTTGGGACATTGAGCTCAAGAATATAAAATATAATGATTCCTCATAATAAAAAAAACGTCATAATCCCAACAACTCAGACATACCTCTTCAATGTATTTTAGAATTACTTGTACGACTCTAAATTCCTCACCTTGCAACAAAGGTATTGCCAAACCAATTGTCCACTCTAAAGGGAAGCAGGAATTTCAGGGGCAATTTTAGGCAACCGCTCGAAAGTATTACAATCGCTTATAAATAAATAAAAAGATTATTATTGAGGAGAAAAGTTTCAGCATTAGACCCAAAATATACTTGCTTTTCAACGTTTCGTCCAAAACCTCTAAACCCTACAGAAACATTGCCCTTAGTCTGGCAGTGTGGCAGTGGCAAAGCAGCCATGAACGGCGGATTTGTATTCGAAGATGAGGGTTTTGAGTCCATTGTTCTTCCTCCGAAATCCCAATCGCCCTGGGAATTTGCTGGCTATTCTGAAACTGTTGCAAATGAGCACGCTAGAAAAAACACAACGTCAATTGACCACAAGATTTCTATGCTCCGTGCTCGTATCAGCAAGCCTTCTGAGGAGGATGATGAAGACGTCAAAAAATTCTCGAAAAATGGCCCTGTTATGGACCAAGAAGGAGGAAAGGATGTCAGAGTGAAGGAAACAGGCCGCTGGGAGGGTGAAAATGACGACGACGACGACTCCGACATTGAAACCTTGGATGATATGAAGACTCCCCTTCCTTCAAAAACCCTTGCAAAACCCCACAAGGTGTTTTTAATTTAATCTTCAATGTTTTGCTTAATTTTGTTCTCGCTGTTCTACTAGAACTTAATTTTTTTCCCCCTCTAAAGACACCTAGGGTAAGAAATGTGTTAATGTTCAACATAGTATTGATATTTGTATTCGGTTCAAATTCTATTTTGGCAAAAACTTCGCAAAACATGACATTGAATCGGTAAAAATCAAAGTTACTCAAAAATTGAGCAAAAGCACCAAAAAATAGTCCTTCATGTTGCAAATCACGTTTTCTCTTATGGCTGGCTCAGGACAGAAATGCAGAAGTCAAAAATCACGGAGGGAGGAAAGCTTTGCAGCTTAATGTTTTTTTCCTTCCTTACTTTCGTGTGATCTTGTGTTACCCTTTGAAGTGATTTTGGAATTTTTTTGAATTTTTTATTCAAAAAAACACTGAGTGCAAGTGCCAGAAACTCCTAGTGGATGTCAAAATAATAAATAACCTATACACAAGCGTTCAAGATCCAGTAATATTGCTCATTCTTGACCACAGCAGCAAGGTATGTGCAAATGGCAGAAGGGGAGAAGAAGGCCTTCATCAACCTGGAGTGATAATAAAGGCATCGTGGCAAAATGAGCTCATTCACAAAATCTGCTCCTCCGGGTAAACTTTGGCCTTGGGCCTTCTTGCTCGCTATTCTCTGTGTGGCATTCTGTTGTGTCTTGAGCTGCATGTTCTTGTGTATTGCTAGTATTTGTCTACTCCTTGTGGGAAAATTGGAATCAAATCAGCTGTATCTAGTTGGTTTAGGCAGTGCCAATGTGTGTCTGTTCCCAATTTTGAAGTGTTCTGCATATCTAGTAATCTCATCAAGCGTCCTAGCATGATATCTTGTTTTGTAAATACAAGAAGTCTGTGCATATGGTACACCCCTGGCTGTGGAATGAACCGTTAAGAAACTTGATAGCTAATAACATAAATCACCATTCGAAATGAAAAATTACTAAATAATCATCCACCATGCAATATATACATGCAAGAGACAAATATAGAAAATATCATAGTTACCTAAGTCTTGGGAATGGGGTTTCCGGGATGGCAAAAAACTTATTGGATTTGGGGACGGCAGGGGATGGTTATTAACATATTTAATAATATATAAAAATTAAAAATCATTACATTGATGGCGTAACCTACAATGGCAGCCAAGGGGGGTGGGAGGAGCAAGTGTAATAATGTGAGATGTTAATAAAAATGGCTGATCTTTAATCTTATGTCCATTTGATAGTTAGGGCTGTTAATTCTTTTCCTTCTTGCTTGGAGAAGGCAATAAAAAATCTGAATCACTATATCTTGGGCATACAGTGGAGTTTGGATCCCATTTTTTACTTGAAAAGGTTTTTTGCGCCCACACAGTGGTGCAAGTATATTGAGATCATCCATCACCAGACAGGGAAATTCGCAGAGAAGGTGATGTAGTGGTTAATCAATGTGGAACTATGTGACACATCCATGCCTTGAGATTGATACATACTAGTGTTTTTCAAATAGATATTATAAAGATATTTTTACTAGTATTAAAATATTTACATCAAAAAACAGATTTGTTTTTTTTTGGGTCGTCAGGATGACACCTTGGAAACATGCCTGAAATTTGAAGGATGTCCTTTTGTTTCTGCTGTTTGGGTGCACGGGGGAGGGATGTCCCGTCCCCAAGGCGTTTTAGACATCTGGGATGATTGTTAAATGAGGGGACGCTTCCTACGTGACCATGGAAATTACCCATAAGGTAGGGAAACACTAATCAATATTTCTCAAGGAAGTAATAATTCCATAAGATCTTCCAATATGAGAGTGCTACTTCGAGGGGACAACCTCCAACATGATTACAATGCCAATACTTGATATCTTGCAACTCATTCCCTACTGATACAATGATATCTCACAACTCATTCCCTAACATACAATGATATCCATGCCTATATATACTATCTCACCTAATTCTCCTAGATGAGGGTGAAATCCTTTACTGTCTCATTAACTAATATAATTTCCCAACACAATGAACCATGGGTTATGTGTGGCCCATGCTGACTACTCCATAACCTCAACATACGATACAATATCATCATCCCTAGGTACCTATCATGCCACTCCCCTTTAACATGTTTCATCCTCAAAACATGGGAGGAAACCAAATAGTATGATTTTCTAAGCATTGTAGTCAACTGGTACCAACCTTGATCATCAATCCATCCATATGAATTTTTCATTGGGGACAATTTTCTATGGTGCCTTGCTTTTGCTATGCTGCTTTATTGTCCACAGTTGTTACTCCTTTGGTTCCCTATACCTCTTTATCTACTACTTTTCAGGTTCCATGTAGATCCGTATTAGTAGCTTTTTTTATAATCTTGCATCAAGTCTTCGGTTCAACAACTGATTGCGCCTTAGCCGAAGGTTTTACTACACAAAGACAAGATCATTCAACTGTTATCTCAAACGGTTTCTCTTCTTCGTGTGAATCCGCTCAAAGACAGACCAGTTGAGCTCGCACCCAGAAGCACAACAAGTTTGGCTAAGGATCCTAATTACAAACTTTTGCAATTGAGGACATTGACTACCAAATGAATCCCACCAATGGGCTGCGATAAAAAGTGTAAATGTTTAATTAATAAACAATGATGATAAAAATTTAAAAACACATTTAAAAATTAAATGTAAAACTTATAACTTAAAGGCTAAAGCGTAATTCAACAAATTAGATTGTCTTATGCTAAAAATGCATGATTATTCATTAAATTTTTTAATTAAATGAACTTCAAAAAACTTATAATTGCTTACCTGGTTAGTCCACATCCCTTGCAATTTTTGCAAGGTTTTTCGCAAAGGTACCTGTGGCTCTGCCAAAAAAGTTGTTTTGTCAGTGAACCTCAAGCTGTTGCATCTCATCAGGAACCATGCGCTCTAGGCACTCGTACAAACCATCTTTTACTTCTCCTGTTTGATCTTCTTCAAGATGAGCTCTGTAATGATATTTCGGGTTCAAGAAATACCCTGTTGCATGTATAGGCCGATGGAGTTGATTGTTCCATCTATTATCTATGATCTCCCATATAGGCCCATACTTAGTTACCCTGTCTATGTATGTTGCCCTTATCTGCTCCTTTGCCTGATCCATAGCCTCATAAATATAGCCCATGGCTAATTTTTCCCCATCCACCAACCGCAACACCTTAACAAGAGGCTCAGCAACTTTCACAATCTCTGTTGTTTTTTTCCAAAATAAATTATCAAAAAGTTTCATATTTGTGTCTTTTCCATCTTATTTCCGGCTCCACTTTGATGCATTCCATTCATCACTTGAAAACATCTTTTTCAAGTTCTGTTGTTGGGAAAGAAGAGATTGCAACGTGAGGAAGTTTGTTGCAAATCTCGTGATGGCTGGCCTAACAAGTTCTCTGCCCTCAGTGTTCTTCCTCATTAGGTTCAATACCCATGAGTGATTGTAGATGTATTTGGTGATGCTTTTGCCATGCTTTATAGTGTTTTTGATCCAATCTTTTTTTCCTATATCCTCAAGCATGAGGTCTTATGCAATGTGCAACACATGGAGTCCAAAATATTGTTTTGTGGTTAGCCTCTAACATGTTACCAGCAAGAACATAGTTAGGGGCATTATCTATTAATATTTGTACAACATTTACTACCCCCACCTCTACAACAATCTCATCCAAAAGCTCAAACAATAAATTTGCATCTTTCACGCTATCAGATGCATCTAATGATTTCAAAAACATAGTACCCTTGTGGACAAAGAGGCAAGAAAATTTATTATGGTGCGGTTCCTGCCATCACTCCACCCATCTGACATAATAGTGCATCCAGTTTTGGCCCATGATGTTTTGCAACTCTTCAAATATTCATCTATGGATGCAACTTCTTTCTTCAAATGTGATTCTCTCAAGTCATGCATACTAGGGCCTTTGAAGCCCTTACCAATAACAACAATGGAATTAAACATAGGCTGGTAATAAGGTGAGCGGGCAACATTGAAAGGGATATCTGCATTATACCACCATCTAGCAATGTACTCAAAAGCTGCTTCTTTGTATTGCTTCTTTCAATGGTTATCCAAGGTGGGCTGATTTTCTGTTGGCATGGAGGCACTAGCAAGTGTGGAAGATGGAAAAAAGCTTTGAATGGTCTTTCTTTTTTGACGCCGGTTTTCTTGACTACGAGTGAATGAGGGAGGCATATACCGAAAGGGGTCTCTAACTGTCATAGAAGGGCTAGAGCAAGATCCTTCAGCACTCAAGACATGTTCCCTCCTTCTCCCTATTTCAGCTTCTATCTATTTTTTCCGAGTCTTCTCTTCTCTATGTTTTTCATTTCCAACCTAATGACATCAATATCAGGTGCATTAAAATAGGTGAACCGGTCAAACCGGTTGGTTCCGGTTCTGGTTTGACCGGTTTTTTGTTCGGAAAACGTTGTTTGACGTAGAGATTGGATTGAGGAGGACTTCTTGTGAATCTGTGATGTACCGAATGCCTGTCAATTTTGATGTGCCATGCCCTTGGACGCTGTTTCAGCCCATAAGGAGCTTTCTTCAGCATGCACACCAAATGTTTCCTTCCCATTAACCTAGAATACTTTTGTTTGGTACATGCACAGTTCTTTCTCAAGATCTCCATTGAGGAAATACATTCTTTATGTTTCATTTGATATAGTTTCCAGCCAAACTGTGCTGCCATGGCTAGAACCCATAGAATTGTTCTCAGTTTTGCAATAAGAACAAAAGTCTCCTCATGGTCAATTGCTTCCTTCTATGCAAAAAGCACTTTGTGATCAGCCTTGCTTTATGTTTATCAAATGTTCCATCTGCTTTGTACTTGACCTTGTATACCTAATTGCAGCCAATGGGTTTCTTCTCAGTAGGTAGCTCTAATCTATGTTTGGTTCTTCGTCCAAGTTTCATATTTGGCTTGTGTGGCCTTTTCCCATTCCGGTCTACCTGTGGCTTCTTTATATACCTCAGGCTCAAACGAGAATTGAAGGTTAGCCATCAAAGAGTACTTTACCATGTCACGTCTTACCTCTTTTTAAATTTGGTCTTCCTCCCGCCCTCATATCAGGAATCTCATCTAACAAACTTCACCAATAGTGCTGTACCACAATTCTGTTTTTATCTTTTCCTCATCCAAATCAGCGCCGGTTTATTGCTGACTTGGGTTATTTTCAGTAGTTTCCTGGCTGGGAATTTCATGAGAATCAGCCTCAGAACTATCCCCCGTTCAGGTTGATGTTTCACATGCATCATACCTGATATTCCGGCCAGTTTGTATTCATTTCCAGCAACATTCAAATCATATTTTTGTTATATCGTTGCTTGAAAGTTGAAACAGCCCTGCTCTTTCCTCAACTATAACACCATGACTAAAGCCTGCTTTCTTAGTTTCAACATCAACTGATATACTTTGTCATGGTTGCTGCAGCAGATGAGCATCAACTACTTGCATTTTGCATCATTTTTGGATCTTTTTTCTTCAGAGACCTATGCATATACAAATGAACCAAAAACTTTGAGATGACTTGCTTGGGGTTTTTGTCTAGATCATCGCTTCTTAAGGAGACTTCTTGTGTATTGCTTTTTGGGGAACGATTGAGTAGACATTGATGTGTCTGCTGGTTCCACTCAATATTTGTCAGGAACATACTTGTTCTCTAACATAGGCCTCACTAACTCCACAATGATACAATTTCCCTTCTCTACCACTCGTATTTTTTTACGGAGTGTAGGGTGTAGCATATTACCTCCGGATGTTTTTGAGCATAAAAATCTGAAAAACTCTTAGTGCAAAAATCTCTGTCATTATTTGATCTGAGAATTTTAATGCTCTCCTTGAAGTGTTTTTCTATTATAGCCTCAAACTTTTTGAACTTATCAAACACATGATTTTGAATTTACTAATTTTACCCTTGTTTTACTTGAGAAGTCATTTACAAATAGCAAAAAATACCTGGCAGCAAAGATTGATTCCATCTTCATAGGCCTACAAATGTCAGCATGGATAATGAGGACTTCCTGAGCTCTGTAGTATTGTCCTTCAACAAACGAGACTCTGTGTTGCTTCCTAGCTTGGTATACGCTAAAAATTCCTTGCTGATTCCGAATCTCTGGAATGCCATCCTGCAAAATTTCTCTAGTCAAATAGGAAAGATATCTTAAATTTAAATGCCCGTACATTTGATGCCAAGGCGAACTGAAATTTTGACCCCTACTGGGCATCAATCAACTTGAAAAGCTCATGGTCTTCAATATCAAGAGTGGCTATCTTCTCATTGACCTTATTGACAATATAGCATTTGTGATTACTGAAAAACACATGTAATTGGGGGTTGCGCTTCATTGTATCACTTATAGAAAGTAGGTTCTTCTCCATCATAAGAACATAGTAGACATTAAAGAAGACCATCTTTTTTTTTTATTAAGGGTAAAAAATGGGTTTTGGAAGTGGCCCAAACCCTTATACAGTGAATAACCATTAAGGAGGACCAACTTGTTACCTGACATGATTATTTGCACATTTCCTGTTGCTTTTACTTTGAATTCTTTCCCACTACCAAAAACCACAGGGTTGCAACATAATTAATATGCGAATCTTTCCTATTGGTAAAAACACTGGCTAGATGCACTGGAATATATGTACCAATCAAATATTTTCAAAGCTTTATCCCTAGCCATAAACACAGAGATCCCCCGCCATAAACACAGAGATCCCCCTCTTCCTTGTGTTTTGCAACTTGGCTTGCATCATAGGCCATTGGTTATTTTTCGCATTGCATAATCATTTCTGCAAAACATCTTATGGCCTAGATTTCCACAATAAGGGCACCTGGAAAATATTTTGATTACCTGAGACATCTACCATGCCCCGCTCTGTTTCCTCCATTTTTCTTAGCTTACTAGCCCTTTCCCTTCAAGTTTGCTGCCAAAGCCATTTCTGAACCCTCATTCCCACTGCTACTGCCAAACTACATTTTCCACATGTGTTGCTACAAGAGTTAAGTGGTCAATTCTTCAAACTTTAGGACAGCGACAGTAGCAATAATATTCAGCGATTCGGTAAAATGCTGAATCAAAGGGGGTAAGGTCTTGATAGTGATTATCACCATGTCTTCCTCTTCCATTTTCCGCCCAATGGTAGCTCTCTAATATCCTTGATCTTTACCAAATGGTCTTATAAAGATTCATTTTCATCCATTTAAGAGTGTCCCAACCCCCCTTTTTCTTGTGTTGTCACCTCTTGTAGTGTAGGATTTCCCTTTCATGCATCTTTCTAACCCCCCCTCTCTCTCCCTGGTCCATTGGAATGGTTAGTTTAGGATTAGTTAGCTGCATTTTCTCTTCTAGGAGTAGTTTAGCATTAGGATGAGGTAGAGGAAGCCGGCCTTCTCTGGAGGTCCATCTCAAATTGCAAGTCCCACAACTTGAGAGATGGTCCCATGTTAGCAATAAGTAGGGATCTGTCATCAGATAATCCTAGGGTGCTACTTTTTTTTGATAACAGTACCTATTGTG
Source organism: Taxus chinensis (assembly GCA_019776745.2). Lineage (NCBI taxonomy): Eukaryota > Viridiplantae > Streptophyta > Pinopsida > Cupressales > Taxaceae > Taxus > Taxus chinensis. The sequence continues at coordinate 121,410,826 of CM034156.1, read as the reverse complement.
ATTGTGTTTGTTGAATGTCATACTCCACACTATTTCTTGTGATGCGTTTGTTGATTTTCATACTCTGCACCATTCCTTGTAGGCTTGATAGAACTGACAACATTTTCATCCAACGTATGCCTTGCTAGAAACAGTACATTCCATTATCTAAATTCATATTAACACTTTCTCCATATATTTATATTCCAATGTCGAGTGCAGGCAAGATAAATTACAGCCTGCAATATGAATAATGAATACAATGAGTTCCTTGTTAATATAAATCCTATATTTTGTCCATATTTGATAGCACACAAAATAGTTCAATTAATAACCTAAAAATCAGAGGAAGGTCGACTTCTCTTTTCTGTATGATTGAATATTTATAAAATCTTTGCTTTCCTGTGGACATTTGTATATGCTGATTATTTTTCTTGACTAACAAGGTTTTTGATTTGGAGTAAATTTACTGAATTTGGTTGCTTTTTCATTTCAGGAGAACATTGAAAGCAAAGTTGCAGAACCTGGAAGTCACAAGAAAGGTTCTGGTGGATTTTTTGCATCGTCAGAAGGGACGTCTTTCAGTGCAGATTCATTTGCTGAACTAAATCTTTCTAGGCCATTGCTGAGGGCATGTGAAAGTTTAGGCTATCAAAAGCCAACTCCAATTCAGGTTGTGAATGACTTCATATCAATTTTTGTGTGTTTGCATGTGATAATGTGTTGTTGATCATTACATTTTAAAAATACCCTAGTTATTATTCTTTTAATACAAACTACTTTATCAAATTTAGTGTGAACTCGGTGGTCATTTCTAAGTTGGTTTTTTGCGAACAAATAGTGTTCATTTCCTAGGACATTTTCGAGCCAAGGAAATATTTTATCATTTGGTATAATGTGAACTGATTGCTAAGCTGATTTTTTTGTGCCCATTATCGAGGGTGTGTGATTTTCCTGGCTATCCAAACTTGTCCTGCATTTTATTGTGCACGAGTATCACTCTGGAATTTTTTTGTTTATATGCTGGGTATGGCCTATGCTTACCTGGAACATGGAGAATTTTGAAGCCTTTGAAGTACCGACTGAAAGATTTTTAGGAAATGTGGAAATCTGTACTACCATGTTTAGTGTTTTTAACAAGTTAGCTGAAGATTTGAATAATGTTAATTATTTGGCAATTTGCACAGCACATTCAAAGTTCAATGAGTAAATAACAAAGAGAACTGGTAATTTTCCATCCCTGAATTTAGTTTAACTGCCAAACAATCTTAAACATGGAAGCTGTATCGAGTAACACAGGGCATGACACATTGGTATATCCAGAAGCTTCGTTACCTACCTAGTTAAGTTGCAGGAAACACCACAGGGGGTCCCTGTTTGGAAACCCAAACATCCTCGAAATATTTCTGAAATGTCTGGAAACATCAGGTCTTGTCCAGAAATGTCTGGGGCATAGTAAGACCTTTCTGTGATGTTTGTAGATAGTCTTTGAATCTTCCAGAGTGTTTCCAGGTTTTCCAACTTTTTTTTTGCACAAGAATTGATAATCATGTGCATTTCTCGTCTCTATACGCAAATATTTTGTACTTTTTCATTTTGTAGAGACATTTCAATGTGGTTTCATTTCTGAAGGTTCCTGGGAAGTTGAGGTTTTTCATTTCTTTTTCTGTATATATTTCAGTTTCCCAGTACTTAGGGTGCAAGAAATATAGAAGATATTATGGTAAAATATAAAACATCTATGAAAAAATACAAGAAAATGCATCAAATTTTTTGGTATAGAAATATTCTAAATTCCTAGAGATATGATGATGATGAACTAGACATTACATATTCTTTAAAAACTGTTTTGCTAAGATTTTTATCTGTTTACATTGAAGTTGAGAAACAGAGACGATCATTGTACAGAAAGCTGAAACTTAAAATCCAATCCAATTATACAAACCTACTTAGAATAGATCAAATAAAACAAAACATTATAAACTATGCCATACATAAATTCAGAGGACAGTAAATTATATATACGGGAAATAAGAATATCCTGTTATATTTTCTTAAATCTAACCTGATAAATTTCTTTAACAATTACCTTTTCTCCTCCTTCATGGATGTTCTTCAACTATCATATTCCAATATTGATACATTCTTTGTCTTTAGAAATGCAAGATTGAACTACTCCAGCATATAGGGACACTGATTAAATCCCTTCAACTGCCAGTCACATTCTTTAACAGTACCAAAATGCATTCTAGTTGTCTTGATATCTCAATAATGAAAAACTTTCAGCAATCATCTTGCATGGAGGATGTCTTTAATAGATTGCTGTTATGATTGTCAATATAATATTTCCTATTATTCTGACTATCATTTTTGAAGTTAACATATCTGCCATCTTGATCTTCCCAAAGCAATTGGGATGCTAAAGTTGTCAACCACAACAAATCAATTTCGAAATAGTGCTATTGTAAGCGAGTAGCATGCGAAAGATAGGCGATTGTAATATGGGTAAGTTTGACAAGCATATTTTAAGAAGATGTAGGATGCTGTCAAAACTTCCACTCAATTTAGATGCCATCACAAGCCAAGTAAGATTAATGGGTGAATATTGACACCACATGTGCGCCTCGGCAAACAAAGGTTTGTTTAACCCGAAAGACTAGATTTATGATCTGACTTCTCGGAAAGCACCGTAACTGTAATTTTCTTTAAAGAATCAACAATACCTTGATGCATATGTTTGAAAGAGTAAATTGATGGGGGTACCGCTTGCAAACTAGACTCAATGAATGTAACACATTCTGTCAGAGTTAGTCAAATGATTTATCCATGTTGATGTCTTAACTAAGATTGAACTCTCCAAAAACGCCTCGGTATAGAAGTTGAAACCCACCCGCTACAGATAAATACCAATATATGCTACCGATGGAATACCAATACAGTATAAAGGTAATTTGGCGATCCTAAAGTCCATCAACCAATTTGTTCATTTGTGTTGTTGTAGAACTGTTTTCTGGAAGAACATTTATGATTAATTGATATTTTTGCTTGAAAACCAGAGAATGGAGATGAAGAATAAGTCTGGAGGTCTGTGCTTCAATCAAAATATACACACCATCAAAAGTTTATTACTTGCAAAATGGATTTGTGTATTTTCCTTTGCAGTAGTAACTGAATTACCCTGGTCTTAGTGACAAAAAATGGCATGTTCATTTCTCTGCCTTAAGGAAGAATGAGAAAGGCCAAGTCAAATTGCTTTTACACAAATCTCTGCCTGCTTTAAACAATTTGTCAAGAAAATCTTTAACTGGAACAAAAAGTGCAGCTGTAGAGTAACAGCTCCTAAGCCACTAAACTCAATGTTGACTAAAGCCAAATTTGAGGAAAATGCTATCAATGAAATCCTAATTAGCTTTCGTTGAAAGCTATACATATGATAAAGCATTTGAAGAGAAGAAAATATTACTTGTTGAAGGATTCCCCCTATTTGTGCCAGAGTTTACGTTTAGAAATAATTGCATAATCAATTTGTTACCCTGGAATGCAATTAACGAGTTGTGATTAAATTTTTTTTGGGCGGCCTTTGACAATTGAGGCTAACACAGTTCTCGGAAAATATGTAACTTAGATGGGTGGGAGACGGTGCATTTACTCCTTCCAACCTTTGGGGTGAGGAGCCTTTACTCCTTCCTGCCTTTAGGGAGAGGAACTCGACCTAGCAATAAACAGGTCATAGGTTGAGATAGATATTCCTTAGGCCAGAAATTATAGTTGCCTGTAATTTCTCTAGGTCAAGCCCACTTTATTATTCCTTTCTAGTTTGAGCAGCTCTCATGTTGGATTCTCGATAGAGTTGAGCCCATGTTTACTTAAGAATTCTAAAATTCCCGAATTTTTTCGTAGCTTTGAGCTGTTCTGATTTTGTCCCTTCATGCATATAATGGTGAGGTATCCCAGTTGTTATAGATTGTTGTAGTGAGCTTCTCTTGTTAGGCCTTCAAAGGGTGTTTTGCATATGACGAGATCTTAATGTTTATGGCAGAAGCTGGTTGTAAAACTGCAACTCTTCGTATTGTTATCAGGAAAAACAATAGTGCAAAATATAAACATTATACTGAAAAGGGAAAACATAGGGTAATTGCACACCCATGATGGATTTACGTAAAACCTGCTGTAACACAAAAGGTGTCGTTGGATTAAGCTCTTTGCCCACTAGATTGATTGAGAGTTTAAAAAGATACTGAAGTCAGGCTTCTCTCAATTTAGATTCAAGGAGGGAGGGAAATCTCAATTATACAACATAATCCTTTAACTCATCCATATGTATTCTAATATAACATTCGTCCTGAAATAAATATTAAGATCATGGGGTCAGGGACAAAAGAGCCCATAAAATAATCCTAATATCAAGTTGTGTCAAGGTACACAACATGCTCCAGTCACCCCCACTTCCACTCCCACCGCTTAGAAAGCTTTGTCCCTAAAGCTAGTAAGAACTCTGAATTTAAGTGTGCCCTTCCTTGGGTAGTAATAGGATGGGTAACCTTGGGAAGTCCTGTGACATACCAATGCTTTGAGCTTTGTTTTTAATACAAAAGAGTTACACGGTGAGAATTGAAGCAGTGACTACTAAATCATAAACCACAGTCCTCACCAACACATTAGATAGTATAAGCTAAAAAAATCACAAAAGAGAAAGGGGGCTATTTAAAACTGTTCTACTTTCCTCAAATATGTTGCAGATTTAGGTGCTTGAATAGAGACTCTTCCGATTCTAATGTTGCATCCTCATCTAGAAGTTCCTTCCATTTCTGCTTCGGCATGCTGATTGTCCTATTCTTGAGGGTCTTATATTCCTCCCTAACTATGCCTTAAGGTTCCAACAACCAACTTCCCTTTCTCATCTTGCACAGTCAACCTTCTTCTTGAGACATGCAACATGAAACACATCATGCATCCTTCTCTTGTGTGGTGTTTCCAAAGCATAAGCAAGTTCTCCAGCCATTTCACTTATTGTATAGGGCCCACAATAGCTTGGTGGTAATTTCTGCTTGCTTATCTGTGTTAACGTTTCCTACTTGTATACCTGCAGACAAACAAATACAATATCCCTACCTTAGTGACGTTCAATTGTGCTAATCTGCCTGCAACTTCATCTTGCTTGCACTCATTGCAAGATTGTCCTTTGTTATGTACAATATATTCTGCATCTCTTGTGCGGTGCCGGTTTGCATTGCGCAATCAATCGGTGATGGAGTTTCATACCTGTAAATGCCTTGGAGCTGGTCACCTATATAGTTGAGTGATTGCAGTGTTTTGCACTTATTTTACTAAATGTAACTATTTCACCTTTTTACTCTGTTTGTCTTCTGGGTACATCCTTAACTAGCCTTCTAAAATTTATTTACTGGCTTTGTCTACGCATATGTTCGAGTGATGTTAGTAGTTTGCATGTTAAAAATGACCCCTGCTATCCTAAATAGTTCATGCCAAAAAAATTCACGAAACGCTGAAATATGTGGCCTCTTTCACAAATCATGTAATTTGTAGATGTGCTGAAAGAAAACTTGAAAAATTTACTAGTATTAATTCCAAACTTAGGCATAGGAATGAATTCACAATATTTAGTTAACTGGTTTCCCACGACAGAGTTTTGTTATATAGCATCCGGTACTAGGAGGTCTGATATGAAGTCCATAGATACTAGTTCCCACTTCAATATAGGATGATTCTCGGTTGATGAAGAATTGTTGAAAGATCACCTTCCACTTTGTTCTGATGACACCAGTCACAACCTTGACAATGTAAACCCTCATGTTCTTCGAGCAGAACTTATGAATTATATTCTTGCAGGTTTTCTTGAAGACTACATGCCTTGCAGGGCGCATACATGGCCCTCCTTGAGGGCCATTTAAATGAAAGGGGATTGAGTTTTGAAGTAAATGCTATCTTTGAGGAGGATGATATTGTTTCCATTTGACCAAGTCTTCCCCTTGTGGTCATCTGTAATCTCTTGCCTGAACTGGAGTATAGCAGGGTCACATGTGGAACCTTGAATAAGCTCCCCTAATAAAATAGGCTGGCAAATGATGGCATGAAGAGCATGTTTTGCATCATGCTGCAAGACAGCATCTGCCATGCCATTCTCTTTCCCCATCTTTTAAATCATCTCATAGCTATGCTTATAGGCAATTAATCTGTTTCTGTTGTTCCTGAGTATACCTTGGGTCAAAATGTTTTTGAGACTAAGGCGGTCAGCCCTAATGAATGATTTGCTCCCTAGTGGAAACTGATGCCACATGGCCACTGCATACAACTTGGCTAATATTTCTTTATTGTCTGTTCACATATTTTGTTGTAGTCAATTAGCTTCTTACTCTTAAAATCTAAGAAGCACGTGTACGCCCCCCCCTCCTGTACCCCCCCTGATATGCATCTAGTATGTATCCGCCTCTGGTACGTCACGGCGTACTCGGACGTACTTGTAGGGTTTTGCAGTGGGGACTCAAAAATATGTTCTTTTTCAATTATTTTTATGTTTTTTTCTTTTTTTACGATCGTACGGTTGTACCATCAAACATGGGATTGCCATATGTCACACCACATTGCTGATCAAAATGATGCTCTCACCTCACGCCTTTATGGTGATATCGGTGATCAAAAACAGATTAGGATGACATCATGTTCTAGGTTAGAAAATTTTAAATTAATAATTAGTAAATATTTATTTTATCATGTATATAAAGGCAAAATGTTTTAAATTTTTTTAACATCCTAACTCTATGTATGCTCTCACCTCGTGTCTTTATCCACTCAGCTAAACGAAACAAGTTGGCATCCAAAAAACTTGAGGATTTGGTATACGTGCATTGTAATTTGCGCCTTTTGTCACACAAATTTGAGTACTATATTAGAGGTCCTCACAAACTTCGAGATTTTCTTCCAAAGACTACATACTCGGATTCCTCCACAAGCACTCTTGCCCAACTTTCAATATTTGATGAAGAAGATGACATTCAAGGGAGTTCACAAGGAGTGGAGAGCGGAGCTACTAAGAGTGGAGCTAGTGGGAGTGCCATGCAAGAATTTGATTTTGAGGAAAATCTAGATGATATATTCTAGATTGTTTGTATTCATGTTGACATGATATTCATATATCATATGTATGGCAGCCACATGATCATTGAAAATGTAAAATCTTAAGTATATCGAATGTTTTGAACATTGATACTACTATATTTTTCAAGTTTTGTATTTCTTATGGACTAAAAAATGAGTATATATACTATGTCACAAGGTTCGAGTTCGAGTTCGAGTTCGCCGAGGATAAAATTCGTTTCAAGTTCGTCTCATAGATAAAGTTCGAAAAAAAATTCGCCATTAAGTTCGAATAATAAAAATATAAATAAAATATATACTTCAAAAACAATAAAAACAAATAAGTAATAACCTTTTATACAAACAAATAATTAAAATTAAATTAAAACAAATATATATATATATATATATATATATATATATATATAAAATTAATTAATTAATAAATATATATATTTTATACATTAAAATAAAGTAAACAAATAAAAAACATTAATAACATTAAAATAAACAATTAAAGTCAAAACATACAAATATTGACTCGATTAAAATTTAAAATAAAAGAATATTAAAATAAAAATATAACCTTGACATAGCGATTAAAAATAAACTTCTCCCGTCTAACTTATGTGGGATGCAACACACAAAATCGAGGGCACGAAAGGGAGAGCACGAAGGGCAACATTTTCCGCCGATTAATCGTGAGCCATTGGTTGGGGTTGCAGATTTGTAGTGATGGCGGAAGGCATCGTGGCTAGAAGCAACAAAAATACACCGAAAGAGAGATGAAGAAGCCCTAAAATCTAACCCCGGCGATCTCTACATATTTTAATGCCTTGGTCCTGCGTTTTTAGTTTGTTTCCCGCTCAGGACTTGCAGGTGAGCGAACAAATGGAATGAAAAATGCAGAGAGCCCTTTACCTGTGAATTTTTTGGCGAATTTTAACGATTTTTGTATGGGTTTTATAAGTTCGGCGAATTTCGAACTTCAAGCGAAAAAATCGCCGAACCTTGTGACATAGTATATATATATACAGACATACCCAAGACGTATCGTACCCAAGGGTTTTTTAAAATCAACGTATCCGCATATTGAACCCGTACCCAAACCTAAACCCAAACCCAAACCTAAACCCGAACCCATACTCGTATCCTGACAATGTAGCTTAAAAGCCAGGAGATAATTATCAGGTGACAACACTTCTCTATATTAAAATCCCAAGGCATCACATTCAATGATCAAGGGCTTGGAGAAATGATAAATCGGACGTTTTAGAAGGGTGGAAACAAAATCCTATTTTAGGCTTCAAAGGCATTATGTGTGTTAATAGTCCAATTGAAGGCCTTCTTCTTAGTAAGGTAAGTTAGGGGTTGAGCTATAGCAAAGAAATTCTTCCCAAGTGTACTGCGAAAACCTGCTAAACATAAGAATCCATAGCGTCTTAAGAATCCTGGATATTGGCAAAAAATTCAAATTGGTCAAGAGAGTCCAACTAGACTATTGTAGCAAGTGACACTAACAATTACCCTTTTTCTATTGTGGATGGGGTTTGCCTCCCATCTTTCCCTTCCCTAAAAAATGTATCGTCATCTCCTTCGTCACAAAAAACGTACCTTCATTGCCCGAAGGAGGAGGGAGCTCCACACCTCACTTATGCACTCCCCCAAATGCTTCTGGCGTACCATCATTCCTCGGTGTTCCCCTCTACCTCTGGATCTTGATCCCCACACTATGTTTACCTATACTTCCATCCTCTATGATATCCCAAGTCAGTCCCATATTCAGGTTGTGGCGCTACCCTCTACCTGCCACATCTTCACCTACACAAATGTTAAGAAGGCCATCTCAGTTTTGAATTGCAGCAAAACGGTGGATGAGGGGGACTTCTAGGTAGAGTTTTCCAAGCATGGGGTCAACACTATTGTCAGCTATCTAGTAGACCTTCTCAATCAGGTGGTGTGTATTGGTTTTCCGCAGTCTTAGTCCCACCATATTAATAAATCTGGTCCTACTTCTGATTCAAATCACTACAGGACAATTATGGTGGGTCACACCTTTTCAAAGTTGTATGCCACAGTTCTCCACATGCAGCATTTTGAGTTTCTAGAGCAGCACCAGTGCAGGGCCAGGGCACAGGTAGGGTTCCGGAAAACTCACTAGACTAATGATCACATTCTCACCCTTCGTGCTATCATTGAGGAAGCACGTCATCGTTCATCTAGAGTCTTTTGCTGCTTTGTGGACTTTTGGAAAGCCTTTGACTCTGTTCTGCGGGAAGCTCTTTTCTGCTGACTTAGAGAGATTGGCATTTCCGAAACCCTACTTGTCGCCATCACTTAGTTATATGAGGAGGTATTGGGCCGCCTGCGTACTGTTGCTGGGCTTTTTGACTTCATCAGGAGCACCATTGGGGTCAAGCAGGGCTGCCCCCTCTCTCCTACTTCGTTCGGTATTTACATTGATGAGCTGGAGGGGTCTCTCAGGGACCATATTCAGGATGGGGACGACTGTCTTCTTCACTAGGTTTTGATCTACTTCCTTTTATTCGCAGACAATGTGGTTCTTTTGGCTTCTTTTGCGGAGGGGTTACAGAGACAATTGAATGCCTTAGCCCTTTTCTGTGATCATAAACAACTAATAGTTAACCTTGGTAAAACCCAAGGTTATGATTTTCAATGGCCTGAAGACCTCGGAATTCCATTTCTTCTACAGGGGGGAGGAGCTAGAGATCACTAGCTGCCTACACTTATCCGGGAGTTTTCTTCTCTGGACCTCGTTTCAGTTTACGTCCGGCTGTTCAACCCCACATCAACAAGGGGTATGGCTCCCTAGCGATCCTTGAGAGATGGTGCTTCTGCCATCACTTCCAGAACACATTGTCCAAGATGTCCCTCTTTGATTCTCTTGTGAGAACCACTAGTTCTCTATGGTTATGAGTTTTGGGGTGCCTCCCTTCTCGAGTTGGATTGGGCTGCTATTAAGTGAATTCAAATCCTTATACTCAAACGGATTATCGGGTGTAAGGAAACTGTTCCCCACAATATCATCCTTGCCGAGTTTGGGGCTCACCCTTTCAGACTGGAGGTCATCTTTGGTCTCGTCTCACTCTTGCACTGCATTCAGAGACTGTCAGATTCTTTCACAGGCAGAAACAGGTACATCTATTTGGCCTACTGTTCTTCGGAGGCCATTGCTTCTATTTGACCATAGCGGCCGTGCTCGGTGCTAGTATTCCGGGATTTCTTGTCTCCCGGGATCCCTTGGGATCAACATGGACCGTCTCCCCCCATTTAGCTACTCCATGGATGCTCCCACACACCTTCTGCTGAGTAAGTAGGACCTGCACAGAATCATAAGGGACGCCATCTACAAACAGTTTATCCAGATCACTTGGACCAACCCTTGGGGTGAGCTACGTCCGAAAATGGCCTTCTACGCCAATCACTTCCTTGAGATCAACAATGGACTGATCACTCGTCCCACCTATATCTCCCACCATTGGATGCATGCTCTTCGCATATCTCTGGGTTAGTTCAAAGTTGGCTCTCATAGGCTTCGAGTTGAGAGCGATCACCAGTTGGACCGGTTTGAGAGGATTTGCCACCTTTGCTCCCTCCAGGAGATTGAGACAGAGGAACACTTCATTTTCAGGTGCCCCATCTACTATGAGATCAGAGGGAGGTTTCAATGTCTTTTCTGTGAACGCCCAACTTTCACAAGGTTCTTCAGATATTATGATCAGAGGTGTCTCGCTCTCTATTTATAGGAAGATTTTAAGCTTCATGATGGGATCCTCCATCCCCCTTCCAGGGAGACTACTATTCGGCATATCACCTCCTACTTTGCTGTGCTCCCTGGTGAGAGGGGCATCAAGCGGGGGTTCCCCAGTAGAGAACCCCAGACCAGATCGGTCAAGACCAGGGGGACTACTTCCCAGACCAGAGGCATCCGGACTCAGACTCGGTCAAGAGCCCCCCCATAGGCCGACAATTCACTAGGTCTAATTAGAGAGCTATACTTTTCGCAGGGCATATGTGTACCAGGATTCTTCTAGCTCCTAACACTAGACATCAGCATATCACTAGATTTTTCCAGCCAGCTTCAGATGACAGTTGAGAGGGTTGGTGTTGAGGATTCTCCCTCCACCCCCTCTCCTTCTTTATACACTCTCTCTTCTTCTACATTCTCCCGTACCCCTTCGGGCCCGGGGTTCTTTTCTTTTTCTTTTTGTTTTCTGGCACCTTTTTGTGTTCCCTTGATGCTTCTTCATTGCATTGTATGGTACAGTCTCATTGACCTACTTTGTGGTCATTTGTTGGACATTTAATATCCCTATCTTATCTTATTCACATTCAACTTAATGATGTTTAGGGGCATGATCACTATTGAATTCTGTTTGAAACTGATTTGTACATACATCTCAAGCCATGTGAAATTCCTCAAGATTACAAGAATTGCGATTTCTCCAAGGTTGGGGACATTTACAAAAGCTGTTATGGGTTGAATGATTAGGGTTTTGGACTGAATGACAATTATGATTTTTTACCTATGAAGACAAACATTCCCGCTTTATTAGTTTATGTTCTCATGACGAACTTGTGTTATTGTGGTTGCTGTGATGTATTTTTCTATAGATTCTGGATCAAACATTCTTATCTTGGTCTGATCTCTAGTTGCAGGTTTGAGATGTAGATCTTGCACACCCATTTCTGTTGAGAATTTGGTCTTATATTTCATGACAAGAAAGTTCTTCTTGCCATCTTCAACTGTTGTGTATCTTCAAATGAGAGTTTGGCCTTAGATTCCATGACAAAAAAGTTCTTCATGCTGTCTCCAATGACTAGTGCATGGGATCTTTGGCTATCTATAAAATAAAGGTGGTGGTTGCCTTTTTTCAAAAATGAATAGGGCCGAGATGTTAAAAAACTAATCTCGTCACATGTCTAGGCAACTAGTTCATGAACATGTTAGTGGAGGATATTCTTTTCCTTTTATTAGTTTATTAGGATTATTCCTACACATATGGAGTATTCCTATTCTCATGGGTAAGCTTACTTATGTGGCATGTGTTATACATAGGTGTCGTGTGTCATAGGAGTTACTTAATTGTAATCATTAGGTTAGTGTGTCATAGGAGTTACACATGACCGGTTGACTGTGTGACCGACTATTCTAGGAATGTAACTCCCATTCCTATTCTTGGTTTGTTATCCACCTCTATTAGGAGTTATTCGATGGTCAATAGAGTTATTGGAAGACATTCATCTTGCATAATTATTTTGTGTTGGTTTCTCACTTACAACATCTCTTAGTGCAAGTGCTTGAATCTTGCCCGAACTATGCATTCGTTGATCTAGTGATCTTCCCAATCTTGGACCTCACTCTGATATGCTATTAGAGCTTGTCTGGTATATGTTTGTCTAGTCATTATGTTGTAAGATTTATTTAAAATCCCATTTTTCTAAATGTAAGAGGGTTTATGTGCAAAATTGGATTTTCATTGTTGGGATCTTGTGTTTTGTGGAGTATCTTGGTTGGGTGTGGCTTTTGCAACTCTGATTTAGCTCGGGGAGCTCCTTTGCATCATCTTAGCTTGCTTTGCATTGGTGACTAGCTCCTTGTTTCTTGGCTTTGCATTGAGCCGCTCGGCTTCCCACACTCAACTTGGTTTTGTGTGCATGGTAGCTCACCACACCTCACACTCAACTCTACTCACTCTTACTCGGATCCAACCCAATTGCAAATGGAAGTAGAAGATAATGATGATGACACGAAATCGTCTTTTCTAAAAACTGGTAGGTGGGGCCCGGTTTGATAGGTGGTCAAACCCCCCACAATAAACTTTATGTCACTCTCTATCTCTCTTTCTTCCGCAATAAACACCTTTAGTGCATTTGTTTCTTTTTGTTTTTTGTTTCAACACCATGAAGAATTTAGTACATGCATTGCAAATGAATATCTAAAAAAACACCTTATTGCGAGAACCCATATCGAGGATCGTTGTGTCTTCTTTGTAGCAGTTGTGAATTCTCGTAGTACTCTTTGAGCATGGCATGTTTACACAACTTCTCCATTCCTCTGCAGTTTTTGTGTGCGGACTTTGTCCTTTGTTTTTCATGCCCGCATGGCCAACCGATGGTTTTTAAAACAATATTTGTTCGTACTAGTTCTACTTTTTGTAGGGTGATCTTTGGAGCAAGTTCTACTTGACGGAGATTCTTTATCAGCACTTCTTCTAGTTTCGGGGGTTTTTTTTTTTTCTTATGGGAGGTCAGATTTTTCCCATTTCATCTTTTTTTGGACTTGGGTACCTAAAATGGCTTGTACCCAAGAACCCAATCTTCGATGCCATCATGACATGGATCAGTGGTCATATACTATGCACGGGGAGCACAATTCCTGGTATAGGAACCAACCTTGGTTGGAGATCCATCACTTTGTCCCTGTTTTTCCTGCCCGCATGCCACCGATGGTTTTTTAAAACAATACACCCAATTCTTCGATTCAACATCATGACATGGAGCAGTTGGTTCATCTACTATGCACGGGGAGCACAATTCCTTGTATAGGAACCACACCTTGGTTGGAGATCCATCACTTTGTCCTCTGTTTTTCATGCCCGCATGGCCAACCGATGGTTTTTAAAACAATATTGGACAATATTTGTTTGTACCAGTTCTGCTTATTGGAGGGTGATCTTTGGAACAAGTTCTACTTGACGGAGATTCTTTATCAGCACTTCTTCCAGTTTCGGGTTCTTATTGGGATGTCTTATTTCTTCCCATTTCATCTTTTTTTGTACTTGGGTACCTAACATGGCCTTGTACCCAAGACCCAATTCTTCAATGCACCATCATTACATGGAGCAGTTGGTTCATCTACTATGCACGGGGAGCACAATTCCTTGTATAGGAACCACCCCTTGGTTGGAGATCCATCAAGCACATGGCAAACACATTCAATGTTCCAGGATGTTCAACTCTTCACTGCATCTGCTTTTGATCCACAATCACAATAGAGAGTTCCTTTGTAGGATACAGGATGGCTATAGACAGTTGTAGCTTCTATTGGGGCTTTTTAGCCCTCTCTTCTTCTTTTCTCTCATTTGGGGGGGGTTTTTTCCTACGGGTTTCTCCTTTTCTCCACTTTATGAGAGTTGCATTGTACTTGGGTACCTCATCAGACCTTGTTGTCGGGACCCATTTCTTCTACCCACCTAAGTTGTGCTTAAGAGGGGTTGTTAGTCTAGGATATTATTTTCCTTTTATTAGTTTATTAGGATTATTCCTACACATATGGAGTATTCCTACTCTCATGGGTAAGCTTGCTTATGTGGCATGTATCATACATAGGTGTCATCTATCATATGAGTTACTTAACTGTCATCATTAGGTTGGTGCAATGTTTTAAAAATCGGAACCGGACTCGGAACCGGTCGAGGGTTGGACCGGACCGGAACCGGAACCGGACCGGTTCAAACTCTATGAACCGGTTTACTAAAAAACACATAAAAATTACATTTTTAAAGAAAACAATATATTTGAAAAATTAGAAACCATGATTCCAACAATTACACACAAAATATGCAAAGTTTGCTCATGTATATAGTGATAGTTGGAATGCTCGCACTCGGCAAATACTCGGCAGACCCCCAAAAAAAAAACTCGGCAATATTTGGCCAGAATACTTGCCGAGTTTTGGAAAGCTATCCAGTATTTTTAATTACTAATTTGTCTACAGGCAATCAAAGCTCATGATTCTTTCAGAAGATTGCAAGAAGTTGTTTGGTCCAAAAAGGTGCAAAAATGGATTTTATGAAAATAAGAAAAATATTGCCATCAATGCGTAGAGCTCGAGAAAATATGCACTTTTAGAGAAAACGACACCTGAAACGGAGCCACAAAATGAAAGTTATGGCACATGCAAGTTTTTGCTACTACATCTTCCCGGACCCTTTCCAAAAACGGCAAATTTTATTCTATACTAGTATTTTTTTCACCAAAAATCCAAAAAAGGAAAGAAATGCTATCTTTACATGACTCGGCCGGTTCAGGATGAAACCGGACCGGTTTGACCGGTTTTAGCCCAAACCGGCTGGTTCTGTACGGAACCGGCTAAAACTGGTCAACCGATCCAGTTTACTAAACGGTTCGTGCTTTAAAATGTTAAACCGATCAAACCGGCCGGTTCCAGTTCTGGTTTGACCGGTTTTTAAAACATTGGGTTGGTGTGTCATAGGAGTTACACTTGATTGGTTGACTATGTGACTGGCTATTTCGGGAATGTAACTCCCATTCCTATTCTTGGTTTGTTGTCTACTATTTTGGAGCAATTACACATTCACTCTCCGGATGCATGCATGGTCTTAGCCTTCCCCTTGGTCATTTCAGGGTTGGTTCTCATAGGCTCCGTTGTGAGACAGATCACCACCTTGATCATTTGGGCAAGATTTACCAGTTGTGTAGCCTCTAGGAGACTAAGACAAACACACTTCATCTTTTGGTGCCCCATTTACTACGAGATCAAAGGGAGATTTAAAATCCACAAAATATATAAAAATTTGCAGCAAATAAAATTCTGATTTTTCTAGAATTAAACCCACTAGGGCAGTGAACTGAAATTTTAAGATAACTTGCAAAATACTTGTCCAAATCACATGAAATTTTATAGAGAGCTTGCTAAGATGGAAACAAAGACTAGAAAAATATTTTTGGATTTTTCTGAATAATATATGACTGCCAGTAATTTTCAGAATGCCCTAACTGCTGGAAAACTTCAAAAATTCATAACTATGTGAATACAATGGATAAAAATCTGATTTTCTGAAAATAACATCTACAAATTATATGAAAAGAACCCAACCTCCAGATCTGAAAATGAACACTGGGAAACCCTCGAAAAACCTGCTGCAAATCCCTAGGGCTGACGTCACCCTTTAGAAGGGGCTGAAAATCCACCAAAATGCCTCCAAAAGCTGCGCCAAACTCTGCCTTAAATGCTGATAATAATCTGATATGCAAACCCTTGAAATTTCCTCTCCTGGTACTGAAAATGGCCTCTGAAACCCTCCTAAAACCCTATCTGTAAAAATCTGTAAAATCTGCCTGAATATCTGATCTGAATAAGCTCCAAAATAGCAAACTATGGTGGATCTTTCACCACCGAAGAGTGCCCTACTAGCTAGGAGTGGATCTCTCACCACCGAAGCTAGGGATCCTATGGGATTTTACTCCACAAGCAAGAAGAATGCAAACAATAGTTGCTCAATGCCAAAATATGTGTGAGTGTAAGAATGAGCCCTATCACTCCCCCAAACCTTCCTTTTATAACTTTTCATTACCTTTTTCCAAGTTGGGTGCTCTATGTGGGACTAAAAGTGACTTAAGTGACCCCAACGAAGAAATATAACAATAAAGTACCATGAGCCCCCCTTAATGATAAAAGATAACAATTATTCCCACCAAGTTGTTTAATACTAATGCCAACGAAAAAATATAACAAATAAGCAAGGTGGTAAACAACCATCCATACCCAATAGCCTCCAACGTCGTTAGCCCCTTGGGTATGACCAAGGCTAAGACTAAGAAATGGCCCTTAGGCCTTCGGTGAAGGAATGGGGACATTACAGTCCTCCCTTCCCGAAATTTGTTTGTCCCCAAGCAAATGCAAACTAGGATGTTGTAAAATCTTCTCTCCCTCCCAAGTAGCATCCTCAAGTGGCAAGTCTCTCCACCACCAAGTACTCCGTGATCACCCTATTCTTGAGCTTCCTCTGTCTCACCTCAATGATAGATTCTGGTTCCAAGACCATCTTCCCCTCATCATCCAATTGTGGCAACTCCATAGAAGGCATAATATGATGTCCTAGTGCCTTTTTGAGGCACGGAACATGAAAAACATTGTGTATCTTGTTGTGCTCAGGAAGCTCCAACTCTTATGCAACTGCCCCAACTCTTTGTGCTATCTGTATGGACCATAGAACTGCAGTTTTAGCTTCTCAGCACCCCTCTGCTTAAGTGAGGATTGCCTGTAGGGCTGCAAACGTAGGAAGACTAGATCTCCCACCTCAAAAGACCTCTCTACTCTGTGCCTATCTGCATAGATCTTTTGTTGATTTTGTGCTTTCTGAAGGTTCTCCTTGAGAGCTCTCAGAATATCTTGGTTCTCTTGTAACCAATCACGAGCTTTGGGAGCTCGGCTATCTGATAATACTAAATCTGCAAATGATGTAGCATCATACCCATACAATGCCCAGAAAGGAGTCATGTCAATGCTCATCTGGTAGGTGGTATTGTAGCAATACTCACCCATGTGTAGCCATTTAATCCATGCACAATTGATGTCTTGTCACATAACTACGCAAATAGCCCTCTATCCACTTATTAACTATTTATGTCTTCCCGTCAGTCTGTGGATGATAGCTAGTATCAAGGAGTCAACTCTGTACCTGCAAGTCTAAAAATCTCTTGCCAAAAGGTGCTCGTGAAGATCTTGTCCCTGTCACTGACAATGTTTTTAGGCAAACCATGAAGCCTAAAAACACCTGTATAGAATATCTGAGCCACCTGTGGTGCCTTATGCCCCTTAGGCATAGAAAAGAAATGGGCATACTTGGTTAATCGATCAACTACCACATATATGCAATCATGCCCATGTACTGAGGGAAGCCCTGTGATGAAATCCATGGATATGCTCTCCCACTTCTGCTCGGGAATAGGAAGAGGTTGTAGTAGTCCTGCTGGGAAAGAATGCTCGACTTTGGTTTTCTGGCAAACCACACACTCTCTAATATGATTAAGGACGTCATCCTTTAGCCCTTTCCATGAAAATATCTCCCTGATATACCTGTAGGTCTTAAAATATCCAGGATGTCCTGCTAGAGGTGTATCATGCACTGCCCGAAGGATTTTCTCCTTCATCTTGGATTCTGGTACAAGGAAAATCCTATCCTTGTAGTATATGAGGTCATCCAAGACCCTATATCTATCATCTGTATGATGCCATCCATAATCTCACATGCAAACTGATTTTTGGAATACTCAACAAGTATGTGAGCCTTCCAATCTGCTGAAATCTCAGACATAGAAACTAAGCATAGAGGTAAGGTGAGGCCTCCTAGATAATGCATCAACAACAACATTATTCTTACCTTTGGTGTACTCTATGTCGAAGTCATATGTTTGCACCTTGTTCACCCATCTCTGCTGGCAGTCGTTGAGATCCTTCTGCCCTAGGAAGAACCTCAAACTGTTGTGATCCGTACGAACCACAAATTTGCTGCCCACCAGGTACTGTCTAAATTTGGCCAAAGCATGCATAATGGCCAACATCTCCTTGTCGTAAATTGAGTACCCCTTCTCTACAGGGCTCAATTTCCAACTCTCGTAGGCAATGGGATGCCTATCCTACATAAGAACTGATCCAATGCCCTCACCTGATGCGTCACACTCAAGTATGAATGGACGAGAGAAATCTGGCAATGCAAGAACGGGACATGAACTCATCACCCCCTTGAGGTGATCAAAAGCCTGTTGTGTTGATTCTGACCAAGCAAAAGCCCCCTTCTTGGTCAAATCCGTCAGTGGTGCAGTCAAGCGAGAGAAGTTCTTCACAAACCTCATGTAGTATGTGCATAGCCCCAAGAACCCTCTCAACTGTGTCAATGTCCTAGGCGGTGGCCAATCCAATATCGCCTGAATCTTTTCCCTGTCAACCTTGACTACACCTCCACCAATCACATATCCCAAATACAATAACTCTGTCATACCAAACTCACACTTAGAAGCTTTCACATATAGCGAGTTAGCTTCTAATATACCCAATACCTCATCAAGGTGCCTAATGTGATCCTCCCAAGTCCTGTTGTAGACCAATATGTCGTCAAAGAAGACCAATACAAACTTCCACAAATGGCGGTTGAACACATGGTTCATACAAGATTGAAAAGTGGCTGGTGCATTAGACAAACCAAATGGCATCACTAGAAACTCAAAGTGACAATAATGACATCTGAAAGTCGTCTTATGTGCATCCTCCTCTCTGACTTTGATCTAGTGATATCTAGATCGCAAATTTATTTTTGAAAAATAGATTTCCCCATATAGCTCATCTAATAACTCATCAATGCGTGGCACTGGATATTTATTCTTGATTGTCTTCTTATTCAATGCACGGTAGTCTATGCACATCCGCATGGTCCCGTCCTTCTTCACCAACACTACTGAAGAAGCAAAGGGATTGGAACTCGGTCTAATATGCCCCATATCTATGAGCTCGTGTATAGTCCTCTCGATCTCATCCTTAAACCGTTTGGGATGACGGTAAGGAGTAGTAACCACAGGTCTTTTGTCCTCAAGCTCAATCACATGCTCAAATCCCCTGTCTGGAGGCACACCTAGAGGTATATCACCAAAAACTGCACTATGCTTGTCCAGTAAGCCCTGGACATCTACGTGATACTCTGGTCGTCCATCCTCTGACCCCTTGGTCGTAACCAAACACTGTACTGCCCAATCCACCCTGTTGTGCCTGTAAATCCTCTCAATCCGTTTGGCCGTGACAACCCTTGGGTGCATCTGTAGATAATCCCCTCAAGATCACATTCCTCCCCTTCGGACTTGAACTTCAACTCCATCGTCTGAAAGTTAGTCCAGAACTCACCAAGAGAATGGAGCCACTGCACTCCAAGCACAAGGTTGGTCTCTCTGATACCAACAATATAAAAGTCATCGGTAACTGTATAGTTACCCATCGTAATGCTCAGCTTGTTGGACTCACTGTGTGCACCTCATAGACTCTTTGTTGGCTACAACCACGTTGAAGCCCTCAAAATCCTTTGCCTGCAATCCTTGCCTCTCAACCAATGATGCATCAATAAAGTTGTGGGTGGCCCCACTATCAATGAGCACCACTACTTGTTGACCTTGCAGAACTCCTCTGACCCTGAATGCCTTGTACCTCGGGGTACTAGACAAAGTGGCAATAGTCTCCTGAGGGAATGTCTCGTCCTCCTGCTCAATACCAACACTGTCCAAAGCCTCCCCATCTCCATCATCCAATCCCTGAGTCTCCTACTCCTCATCTCCATCATTGTCATCTACCTCAAAGACCTCAATGAATTGGGCCTTTCCTCTACCTCTACAATCATGTCCTGGAGTCCAAGGTGTGCGGCAATCCAAACATAGTTTCTTTCACCTCAACTCATCTCTATCCTCTCGGGATATGAATGGCTTCTTAGCCGTATCTTTCCTGGGTGGAGGCACCTTCTGCTGAGACCATCCGGTCTAGATGGAGGTACCCTCTGTTGAACTCGAGGTGGAAACCTCAACTTTGGAGTAGATAACTCCAAATCCCGTGCTCTCCTAATAGCATCATGTAATGAAAGAAGGCTCAAATGCCTTCACAAGTCCTGCTAATGCATCTGTCAACCCTGCTATGAAGAGTGAAGTCAATCTCATCTCTGAAACATCAAGAACCATGACTGACAACCTCTGAAAGTCTGCAATGTACATGTCCAAAGAACCTGTCTGTCTCAAATGAGTCAACTCTCTGAAATACCTGTCAGGATCCCTCCTGTCAAACCTGCTCATCAACCTCTGTGTGAACTCCACATAGGTACTAATATGCATGTGCCCCTGTGTAATAAGACCATGATGCCACCAGTCATGTGCATCTCCCTCAAGGTGTAGGATTGCAAACTTAATTGCATCCTCTTTGCGCATGGATTCAAGTCAAAGTATGTCTTCAACTTTTGAATCCAGGATTGCGTGGTACACTTCTTGGACCCATCGAAGTGTGGAATGGAAATCTGTCCTAATCTCCTCTGTAACTCTGGAACCTAAGTAGTGTGATCCCTCTTGGGCCTACTACCGATCTTCATCTTGCAATACTCGGTAAAAGGCATGTTAGCTTTAAACCCTTCACTCAAGGATTCATATTTCAGCCAACAAGTCTCCTCATCAAAAATTTCTTATTGTTGTCCCACTTGTGTATTTTCCGGATCTTTCAAAAATGCGGGCTCATGCATGCTCGACATGTGTATTATGGGAACAAAGAGTGTGCTGCCCCAAATGGAGTTGCTATTTTCACTCTTCGACCCTGCTGTCCCGTATTACTATTTTCACCTCTTTCCGCATGATTCTCAACTCTGCCCTGTGCTAATCTTTCGGTGAGCTGGACCAAATAAATATTAGTGGTCTCCTGTTGTTTAACCATATTGATAAATATTTTTTTCATCATTTCTTCATTCAAATCATCATTTTCACTCATTTTATTCCCTTCTTTTTATGGTGTATTTCTCTTGGAATAAACTTTCATTCACACCCAACAGGCTAGAGGAAACAACAACTCTGATACCACTAAAATATCCCTTGTCAGATATAACTGGGAATTTGGCAAATTAAATAAATAAATAAAATTGCAGCAAATGAAATTCTGATTTTTCTAGAATTAAACCCACTAGGGCAATGAACTGAAATTTAAAGATAACTTGCAAAATACTTGTCCAAATCACATGAAATTTTATAGAGAGCTTGCTAAGATGAAAACAAAGACTAGAAAAATATTTTTGGATTTTTCTAAATAATATATGACTGCCAGTAATTTTCAGAATGCCCTAACTGCTGGAAAAACTTCAAAAATTCATAACTATGTGAATACAATGGATAAAAATATGATTTTCTGGAAATAGCATCTACAAATTATATAGAAATGAACCCAACCTCCAGATCTGAAAATGAACACTGGGAAACCCTCGAAAAACCTGTTGCAAATCCCTACAGAAGGAGCTGGAAATCCACCAAAATGCCTCCAAAAGCTGCTCCAAACTCTGCCTTAAATACTGAGAATAATCCGATATACAAACCCTTGAAATTTCCTCTCCCTGGTACTGAAAATGGCCTCTGAAACCCCTGAAACCCTTCCTGAAATCTCTATAAAATTTGCCTAAATATTTGCTCTGAATAAGCTCCAAAATAGCAAACTAGGTGGATCTTTCACCACCGAAGAGTGCCCTACTAGCTAGGAGTGGATCTCTCACCACAGAAGCTAGGGATCCTGTGGGATTTTACTCCACAAGCAAGAAAAATGCAAACAATAGTTGCTCAATGCCAAAATATGTGTGAGTGTAAGAATGAAGACTTTTCTCCCCCAAGCGCTTCCTTTTATAACTTTTCATTACAAGAGGCCCAAAAAGACCCCAATTTTTCATAAGTTGGGTGCTCCATGTGGGACTAAAAGTGACTTAAGTGACCCCAAACAAAGGAAATATAACAATAAAGTACCATGAGCCTCCCCTTAACGATAAAACATAACAATTATTCCCACCAAGTTGCTTAATACTAATGCCAACGGAAAAATATAACAAATAAGCAAGGTGGTAAACAACCATCCATACCCAATAGCCTCCAACGTCGTTAGCCCCTTGGGTATGACCAAGGCTAAGACTGAAAAATGGCCCTTAGGCCTTTGGTGAAGGAATGGGGACATTACTTTTGTGGTCATGTGTTGGAGATTAATATATTTATCTGATCTTATCTCCTATATGTACACTTCTATTGTGAATTATTTGGTGGCCAGTAGAGTTATTAGAATATTGCATCAATCTTTTGTGTTGGTTTCTCACTTAGAACATCATAATGCAATTGCTCGACTCTTGCCCGAACTATGCATTCGTTGATCTAATGATCCTCTCAATCTTGGACCTCACTCCGATAGAACACAGGTTTCTGTGACTGCAGTGTTTTGATTCTTCCTTAGTTGATGGGAGCCACTTTCTACTGGTTGTTTTAAAATTTCAATTCATGCAGTATATGGATGCATGTTTCCAGGCAGATTTATTATGGTATCATATATGAGGAGTAAGGGATCAAGATAATATTATGTCTTGTTAACTGGGGCTACTATTTGGAGAGGTCCATGCAATTAGATAGACTAAATGTATAAGTTGGGCCAAAAATGCTTACATCCAAAAGCGGCAACAGGTTTTTCTTATTCCATGGTTAATGCTTTCTTGTTGCCACTGTTGATAGCATAAATAGGGATCTGGTTGCCTCGATGATGCATTGAGGATTTGCGACATTTTTCAGTTTGCATTGCTCGGTTGATATGCATGGTCTTATATAGATATACTTTTGGTTATTAATTTTTTTATTTTTATTCATGTGTGTTTAAGCCATCTCAAGATGACCTCCAGGAGTCATCATTACCATAATAACATGTTGTCCTCGTGTATTTTTAATAATACCTAATAATCACAAGGCATGGGGAGACGCTTAGCAGACAAGCACCTTACACATTTATTAGTAAGGGGGAGACCTAATAATCCACCACTTTGGGTTCTTACCCTCTAGACTCTGTCCCTGTTTGCAAAGCTTTTGGAGCATGTACTGCCTTATAAGTCATCATTGTTCTGCAATTTTTACTAATGTGGGATTAACCCGAATTACAACCCAATCATGTATTTGTGTTAGATATACTTTTCCAAAATACTAGCGTATAGAGTAGTGACAGTGTGAAGATGATTGTATTCATGTAATCAAGTTGAGTTGATTAAATTTGGTATTTTGCAAGTAGAAATGGTATTGCACTTTTCTATTATGAGCTGTTGAATGTGGTGTGAAACTACTCTTTGCAATTCTTGATAATAGTCATAGTCCTAAGTTTTCTCAATTCTCGTAAATCTGCTGTTACTCTTAAATACAGGCAGCATGTATACCCTTGGCATTAACTGGGCGCGATATATGTGGTAGTGCTATAACAGGGTCTGGAAAGGTTAGTTGGATCCTGTGTTTTATATCACGGTTATTCTTTCCCCTACAATATATCCGGCTATTCTTCTTGTTTATAAGAAATACTTGTAATTGAAAGCCGATGCATTTGATTTGTAAAGTTGGTACATGCAAGGTTTCATGAAGATTCGTAACTCATATTTCACTGTTGCACAATAGTTGACCATTTTCTCTCTTCGCAATTGCAGACAGCTGCATTTGGCTTACCAATTCTGGAGAGATTACTTTTTCGTCCCAAGCGCATTTCGGCCATAAGAGTTCTTGTCCTTACCCCAACAAGAGAATTGGCTGTTCAGTATGTCTCTTTGTGGCATCTCATGTATTATTTTGCATAGGCTAGTTACTTCATACTAAAACTGGAAAATATTGTGCAACAACTTTATAGATCAGGCCAACCAAATGCCTGTAACCTTATTGGCTGCGTATTGATTTCCTTGATAGGGATGTTTTATTCTGTTTGAGAACAATGCCGAGTTTTAGTCAAACATATGTTTTGAATCAATTGATAGACCAGACAGTGGTTAATGCTGTTGTTGCGTATTGCAATGTCAAATACTGTTTTCTGATAGTGTCTCATTGATATAATCACAGTCTGTAGTATGCTTGCAACTGTTTTCCACCTCGGCCATAATGATTGTGATAACATTGAAAGCTCTTTCTCTTGACACATTTACAAGATTGAAGTAGCTAGTACTGATCATAGACACTCAATGGTGAAATTACTTAATTGGTTCTTTGCAGGCCTCAATTGAAATTACTTAATTGGTTCATTGTAGGCTTTAACTTTCTTATTTGTCAGAGAGCCTACTTTTTATTTATTATTGATATTTTTTTCGATTAAGAACCAAAGTCTGAGGGATTAGCTATTCATGGCAAAGTAGCTTGGGCCTTGCATCCGGCCTCATCCATTATGATAATGCTTACAACAATAATGGAACCTTGCTGGGCTCTCTGGGAGCTAAGCACCTTCACCTTTGAACTAGGGTTGCTTGACCCTGTATGCAAGGAAAAATGAATCTCCCACCTTACACATTGACTTCCTAAGGTAGGGTCAAGACTGCCAAGGACTCTGGGATACGAGTTCAAGGATTCTGTGGATTAGACTAATTTGACTGGGTTGGTTGGTTCTGTTGTAAAAACTGTCATTGCTTATATTCTCTTTGTTCCCATTTTTAGTTGGCCTAATCATAGTGCATGTTAAGGGCTTGGAATTGGGGAACTAAGAGGCAAAAATAAGGTGTAGACACAAAAGCTAACTGGTGAAGTTTCTGGTCAACATTTTTCTTTTGTTTGAGGCTGCAAGATCAGGTAATCCATGGATCCACGGAGCTTGGGGACATTGATCCCAAATAGATACAGTGTAGAAAAAGAAGAAAGAAAATAGAAGGAAGGCACCCACCCTAGGCAAATCCTACCAAATAACAAGTTGGGGAGGATAGAGCAGTGGAAGCAGGATAATAGGAATAGTAGCTCTTGCTCAGAGTAGTTTTATACAATTCAAACTAAAACATTCCACAAATATTACAAGAAAAATTGCATAGAAAGTAAACAATCAACAAGCAAGCTGCCTAAGTTCTAAATCAAACAGTGGAAATGAAGAGATACGCAAGCTGTGTGCTTAGTCTAGACCCTAAGGTTTCATTCAGGCAACAATTAATAATTTAAGACATATAAGGTTTTGAGATCATGTCTGGTGTTTTTATTCTTTTAAATTATAATTATAATTATAATCTACTGAGCAATTCAATGCAAAAATGAAAGCTTCACTTTAGCTCAAAGTACCTCTAAAACAGCTACAATATCTCTGTTTATGATATCATATTATCAACAATTCTAAGAGCAAAGCTAGAGATAATGAGACTGAAGAGAAGGGGAACTGATTCCAGGAGTTTGAAACCAGCAAGCAAGCTAACAGCTACTATATTTCGATGCATAGAAAAAAAAGAAGATAAGATGCTAAATGCTTGGATGAATAATGAAATTTTATAACAGAAATAAGGCTACAAGGCATGAAAAAACCAGAGTCACTTGGAGGTGGGGACTGAGATGTCAATTTTCAGAAAATAGAATATGAGGGTACGAGGAAGTGCCACAATACAAAACAGCTAGAGATAATGAAACTGAAATGAAGGGTAATCGATGTGAGAAAAGAGCTTGAAACCAGCAAGCAAGCTTACAGCTTCAACAATTTGATGCATAGATCTAAAAAAAGATAAGATGCTAAAAGATTGGATGAATAATGAAGTATTAAAATAGAAATGAGATTACAATGCACAAAAAAACCAGTATCACTTGGAGATGTCAGTTTATAGAAAATAGAATATGAGGGTACAAGAAAGTACTACAATACAAACATTTAAATGTATATAAACTTTATAATTTATGAAAGTAAATAAAAGATTTATAATCAAAAAGTCATGAATTTGAAATAATTGATGAAAACAAAACTCAATGTATGATTGGTCAAGAGACATTAAAAAAATTAACCAAAATAACAATTCTCAAACAAGATCAAATATAAAAACCTGGACTCTATAAGGTTTCCAAAGACACAATTTAAATCCATTGTTTCAGAGATCATGTGTTTGGGATTTTTCAAAATGATTATACAATAATTACCCTCATTGTTTGTTGTATGAGACAGTCCTACTTAACCTATATTGTCATCAATGGATAATCTTGAATGGGTTGACAATGGATGGTTAATGCTGAATGCGTTGACAATGGATGTATAATCTTGAACACCTTTTTGCAGAATCGGATGACCATAAATTACCCCTTTGTCTTATATTTTGTAATAAAAAAGGACAAGCGAATTTGAATTGGGCAATGTTATGTATTGGTAACATAAGCTACTAACCTGGAATATTGCTCTTTCGCACTTTAATCAATTATTAAAAAATCTGTACACAAACATCTGAAGCCATCTTATTGGTCTGACTGGTAATATTTTGGGCCTGGACGAGAAAATTATCTGCCACAAAATATGCCTGTACATTTTCAAGCAAATGCAGGCCTATTTTTATCCCGTTTATCTCCTTCAAAAGTTCAAACAGTTACTAGCATAAGGTAAGACAAAATATTATATGATATTTAAGAGTCTTGTATGGGAGGCTTCCTGATTGTTAAGAGATGGGTTGGGAGACGAGTAGAGATGTCAGGTCAAGTCCCCCGCTGTCTTGAAATGTTCCCATATGTGTCTCTGAGATGGGAGACGACTAGTAGGGGTTAGGTTATGAGTCCCCAGGTCCGGGTATCTATGACACAAATCGATAAATAATTCTATATATATGCATGAATGACGCAATGCCACCAGTGCAACACTAAATTGATGCAAAAGTGGGATTAATGCAACCAAAATGCAAAAGTACAGTTGCAAATGAATGGAAATCATCAAGTGACAAGTGCAAAAATAATAAGATGCTAATGATGCAAGAATTATCAGAACATTGTTAAAACAACGAGAAGACAAACTGGTAAAAGATGCAAAAGGTATGAAGATAAAATTAATTATGATCAAGACTAGTGAGAATTGAATTGGAAAATGTCAAGGAGAAGCAATGGATGAGATGCAAGAGAGAAGACGCTGATTTTTGACAGGTGTATGTATCAAAACAGCAAATGAGGTGATTGAACCAACAATGTCCGACAAAGAAATGATCAAGAAAAGTATGAACAGCAAATAGTAAATCTAAGACATGAAACAATAAGTATGGAAAATTCAAACATAAACTTAAATGAGTCAAAGAAGGTCTGTGCAGGTATATGGGAGCAAGAAAGATTCTAACAAGAATCTATTATGACATAAAAAGACTTGAAAGTAAGATAAGATGTTCAGGGACAACAGATGCAAATGAAGGTAAGAGTGGAAAAGTGAGCAAGTGGACAAGATGCTAATTTCTGTGAGGAAAGAAAGGTATGAGAGCAATGTGTGAGTTATAAATGCAAATCAAGACTTCAATTAGACCTGCAAATGTGATCCATAATGTGAATTGTGAGGCTGTTGCTACTAGCGAACAATGACTTACTTTCTCAAATCCTTAATGAAAAATGCTAAATCTCTGTGATATGCAGCTGATTATGCAAGTTGAAACAAATAAGTGCAGGAAATAAACTAATTCTAATGCTAATCGAACTGCCCAACAACCAAAACCCCAAAAGTCTTGACATGTCAATTGCTGTGTGACAAATCAGGATGAAGATTTGATGGGCTTGAAGTGCGGTGTCTTCAGAAAATAAAAAGTGACATCCTTGAAGGTTGTCTAGTGCATAGTTCCAAAACTAGCAAAAAATTGCCAAAAATTTGTCAAATTTGCTAGTTACAGTGTGGGCGAGTAATTCACATGTGACTCTCATGATGAATTTCTGCAGAGTACTCGTGTGTCAGCAGGAAAAGAAAAAAATATGCTGTTTTTTATTTTTGCCTTGCTATTGATTTGAAGGGCATTTGAACAATTTTTCAGCTGCCCCGAGATGACTGTCATAAGATTTGAGGATTTTAAGTTTTGATATAATCATAAATATGATGTGCATTACTAATAACTTTTCCTACTTATAAAGCCTTCAAAATCCAAACTATGATATACACAGAAAATCTGTTTTTGGTTTCAATGTATCACAGTTACTGAGTTACTTGATGTAATAAGCTATTTGTGATGGTCTATGGTTAAATAAGCTGCCGCAGGAAAGATGGACTTGGGACTAGCTTTTTGAGAGACTGGTGTCTTAGGTTGCGATGCATTAGATCAATGTTTTAAAAATCGGAACCGGACTCGGAACAGGCCGAGGTCCGGACCGGAACCGAACCGGAACCGGACTGGTTCAAACTTAATGAACTGGTTTACTAAAAAATACATAAAATTTTATATTTTTAATGAAAATAATATATTCGAAAGGATAAAAACCATAATTCCAACAATTACACACAAAATATGCAAAGTTTTTTCTTATATATATGCAAGAAAGATGTTTATAGCAAAATGACACGAACTCCAAGTCCAATACACAATACATATATCATAGATGAGAATCCGAAACAAAATACATAAACAATGAGGCTCTAAATGGCCTCCATAGTTCGAGACTCCAAAAAAACAACATGATATGATCATTGATACAATTGTTATTACTAGAGGTTTGCCATTTTCAACGACATTTTATCTAAAGTCGATTAACTTGTAAAGTTTCAATGTTATAGAAGACTGTTCATGTTGATGAATTGTGGTAATGGAAATCCTCAATTTCAGCCTGGATTTAAAATCACGTCTGACCTGTAAGTTTTTTTGTTTTTTTTCGTGAAAACTCATCCTATTTTTTGTGGTTGTACAGTTGTAATTTATATTAGAGCTGCACGGGGTCGGGGAGTACACACTAGTGCAACTATGTCTAATTTTGTGCACTTCGTGTATTAATGGCTTGCTTGTAAGTTTGTTGGTGATTTCCTTATATGCCAATTTTTGTTTTGAAACCCATCCACCCCAAGTCATCGGGATCAAACTCTGCTAGGCTGACTCTCCTCTACCCATTCTGATGTTATGATCTATAGGTCATCCAAGACATTGAGCTCAATATTGGGGCATTTGGTTCAACAACTGTTTGAGATTGAATAGAATCATTCTTTCTGGACAAGATATATAGACCACTCAACCGTATAAGTTAGATAAACAGTTTCTATTCTTCGTATGAATATGGTTTAAGAATTGACCATTTGAGAATCGCATCCAGATAAACTGCAAGTTTGGCTCTAAGATCCTAATGTGAAGAATTTTTACACTTTAGGACACTAACTACCATATGAATTCCATCTCATATGTTTGCGATAAAAAGTGTAAATGTTGCATTGGAGCTAATTTTATGACGATTTTTTTACATTTTTAAAACACTTTTAAGTCTTAATTAAATGTTATAGGATAAAGGTTATCCCCCAAAAAATTCAAGTTTATTTATTTATTACATATATTAGATAAAGATTCGATATTAGACTCCTATGCTAAAGATTCATAGGGCATTCAATCCAATTTTTAGAGACAAATGACCATAGTTGTGTAGATTTTGTTTGACATGGTTGGCACCAAATCCATCTTGCATTTTCTTCCATAGGTATGTTCTCAAAGGTACCTGAATGGCTCTGCAGCAGAAGTCATGATGCTGTAGGTGCAACCTCAAGTTGTTGCATCTCCTTTTCGACCATGCGCCCTAGGCATTCTGTGAAATATACCATCTTGCTACTTCTCCTGTTTAAAATTTGGTCCAAGTTGCAAACTCTGTAATGATATTGACTTCAAGAAATATCCAGTGTTCATGGATTTAAGCCGATGGTTTTTAACTACATTTATCAAAGGTTTGCAATATTTTCTCTTTTATTAAAAAATTGTTACCATACTTTAAATATATGACTTTCTTATGTAAGGGGAAGAGATTTGCTCCTTTGAAATAAACAACTAAGGGACTGCAATATAATGGATAGCTCTAATGGCAAGATTTACATTTGACAACCACCTAACCGCAACACCTCTAACAAGATTTTCAGTGACAATTTTTTTTACATATTTACCTGCTATATTGTACATAGTTGCACTATTCATAATAAATTATCAAAATGCATCCACCATTGTATCTTTCCCAACCTGTTTTTAAAATACACTTATGATGACAATATACCTTATATGTATGCCTATATAAAAAAATGGTGGTCATAGTTCTGTAAATCTGCAAGTTGAAAGTGACAGCAATATGTAAAATTTTGTTGCAAGCATCTCGTAATGGCTGGCCTAACAATTTAAACTTTGTTGAACCCCAGAGTTCCATGTTTTAACAAGGTTACACTAACGTGAAGGGACTTATACATGTAACAATTACTTATGCTTTCTGCCATGATTAATGTATTGTTACTTGATCCAATGTATTTTCCATGAAATGCTCTAAGCATCTAAGTCTCATGCATTTTCCATCTCTTAAATTGGCAAAACATTGTTTATGTAATTAGCCTCTAACATGCTTGCAAGTTCTATGAATATAAATTCAAATGCATTAATCTACTAAAATTTGTCCAACATTTGTAGGTATGGCTTAGATATCAAACAGATTTTATCCAAAATCACCACATGGACAATACACAAATGAAGATCATTTAACCCTGGCATCAAGAAGTAACATATCTTGTATATCAAAAACATTGTACCTTGTGGATTCAAGATTCATTAAAATTAAATATTGTGCGGTTGTTCCTATCACTCCCCCCATTTGACTTCATATTGCATCCCATGTCTGGCCCATTTGAAAACAATTTGAAAAAATTGTAAATCATTCATCTATGTTGCTAAAAAATATAATCACAAAGTGATCCTCTCATTTGTCATGGTAAACTATGGAAACTTAGAAGCCCTGTACCATGCCTTGTAATAATGAAATTTTAGTTTCACATATCGGCTTTAATGATAATTTATTGTTATCGGGCATACATTTGAAAGGGGATATTTGCATGATGCCCACCATCTTAGCAATTTCTTATCTCATGAAAGCTGCCTTAATTATAGCATATAGCTTAATCTATACTCAAAATAAGGATAGCCAAAATTTTAAGCATTGATTTGTATTTCATGGATGGCACTAGCAGTTGCAGGTGTTTTTTGTTTCAAAGTAACTTTGATTGGTCTTTCTTATGTAGGCCAAAAAAGTTCAAATAACTTGATTTTTCAATAAATTGCCATTGTGATATGCTTTTACCGAAAGGGTATCTAACAGTCACAGATGGATATATCATGATCTTTCAACACTCGTGCAAACGTTCCTTCCTTTCCCTATTATTAACATAATCAAATTCAAATTTTAATTATGCTCTTCTTTTACATCTAAAATTTTATTAAAAAAATTTGTGCTTTTTTTTCCAACCTAATATCATAAAATATCATTTGCCTGACATGTAAATTAAAGTTTGGTACGCGAATGACCAGCCATAGTAGTTGTTTTCTAGACCTTGATCAAACTTATTTTTGTGCAGACCTCCAATGTTGATCATGTCAAATTACTAACAATGCGAATCAACCCTACGTAAAGCACTTTTCCTGTGTCAAGTGCCATTGCAAGTGCAAGATAGAATCGGAAAATGTAATGTAAAAACTTATGGTAAATGTTCAGTGATTGCCCATATTAATAAAATTTACTGAAATGAATGAATGAAAGATTTTAATAATGTCCACGAGACCAAGTAGTCTATGTGCACACAAGTGAGCCTCAACAAATGCTCCAAGCTTCTAAATGGCACCACATGGAGCTGACACTCCATTAATCTTGATGTAAATGTTCATTCTCTTTTTGATACTAGATCCCACTACTTGATGCCAATCTTGACTCCAGAAACACTATTCAATGTTTTGTCAAATCCTCTCAAATCCTTGACAGATAAGATCGTATCTAGCACCCACAACCCTGGTGGGGTGCTCACAAATCTCTTCCAATATCACCACAAGAGCCCACAAGCAATACCAAACAAGCTACTAAATATTATGAGTTTTTTGATTGGTGGAGAAAAATGGACCCCACAAGTTTGTGAGTGCTCAGATAATGATTGCCCTTTTCCTCATACAAGAATGTTAGGTTGTGAAGTGAATAGAGGATCAAATATGTATTTATAGTTAACAAAATAAAAAATATAGATATTAAAAAACTAAAGTTGTTTTCAATCTGCTAAAATGGGTATGCTTTTCAAAATTTTCGCCGTATAAGGTAGATATTAGGCCTAAACCGGCCGATATTAAAAATAAATTAAATTAAAGATATTTATTTCCATACCGTCCGGTTCCGTCATTGAAACTAACTTCATTTGGGGCTAAAACTGTTTTCATTTGTACCAGAAATCCGTTTTTAATTAGCGGTTCGTATTGAAAGGTGTAACAACCGTTCAAACCGTTCCATTTCTACCGTTCCCAGTAAGACACAAATTTGATCTCCTTAAATTTGTACCTTGATGGATGGCTAGGCATACACCTATTTCTTGACCCTCATTCTCACTGTTAGAATAAACCCACTCCGAGTCAAAATCTACGACTTCTTAATTTTTGCGGAGTAAAAATTTACTCTCAAAGTGTGGTCATAAAGAATAACAATTTTCAATTAGGTAGTTAAAAATATATTACAATCCACACTTAAGACCTGCTCCTAATAAGCAAAGTGACATAACTCTCTCGCTGAAATTCATGCATAAGCACTAAGCAGCACAGCTAGCCATGCCATTCTAAAAACAAATTATGAGCTGCTCATGTATCACAACTACCTATGTAACAATAAAGCGAGTGCGTCATTATTTTCATATTTGATAGGCTTGGGAGCATACGGCAACTTACTCGATGCATCTTGGCAGAATTTGGGAGGTGAAAAGACTTTCTAGGGGCATCTAAGACCCTTCGTTTCTCTGAGTTATAACAAGCTATCAATTTTCTGTCTATATGGATGGTGGACAGGAGCTGAAAGTCTACCAGGAGAATCGTACTGCTCCCTTGTTACATAAGTGACGGGGTGGTTGTCTAATATCTAACTTGAGAATTTCTATGCATGTAAACACATTTGAGATACGCAGTCTCCCTCCACAAGAACTAATTTGAGGAAATTCCATCGAAGAGAAACGAAGTTCAATCACCTTCAGGAGATAAAAATGTTATTATTTTGCAACACCTATCTGTTGATTCTGGAACTCCAAGCAGGCACGAAAGAGCTAAAGCCTTGCTGCATGTTTTTGTGACTAGTGCCACAAGACAAGGCACAGAACTTGACTGGAGATGAGAAGGGATGGGACACACATATCTGAAGCTCAAATGAAGGTCATTGGTAAGTCATTAGCAGGTCTGATATCATTGCAATTTATAAGGTTAAATTTTGTGGGTGTGTATAGTACTATAGACACAAGCCTATTCCTTGACAGCACATGTAATCAGAAAACTCTATCCCGCACATTTTGAACTAATTCCTGGTTCATAAGATAATACTGCAACGTTTAGTCATTGCTAGTATAAGACAAGTATGAGTCAACATCCATCAATTACTTGAAAGAACTTGCATTGCAATTGAGCACATCCATTACACCTATATGGCATCTCATTACACTATACGTTAACACATAACTGTTATTGATAGCTTTTAATTTTTTTTGATGAGTTTTCCAGCTGATTTCCTATGTTCCACCAAGTTTCCAGGATGGGGACGGTAGGGGACAGGGGGACATGTTCCGGGGACGGATTTTTTTGGAGGCCTGTTTTTAGGGGTACGACTATTAAAAAATAAGGAATTTTTTTTAAAATATAGGAAATTTCAAATATTTATATGATAACATTGATAAGGCATTTCATCATATAACATTTATAGAACCTTAATACTACTGCGTAACTCTTATTACAAAATAAGGAAAAAAAATATAGGAAATTTCAAATATTCATATGATAAAATTGAGAAGGCAATTGCTAGCAAATTGATTTCTTTTGCTTAAGAAAACCAAGAAGCTTGAACCTGGGGAATATTTAGACTTTATTACTATCCTTGTTGCTTTTAGAAAAAAAATTAATTTTCATTGTATATATCGTTATACAATTCTCTATTCTTTTATACAGCTCCTTGGTTGTAAATATTGTTTTTTATATCTGAGATATGAAGCATCTATTAAAAAAACATTGAATAGGCATTCATTATATACATTATAGAACCTTAGTACATAACATTAGAGCTGAATTGATATTTCAGATAATATTCAATGTGGATATGTATAATAACTACAATGAAATGCCCAACGGCTGCAAGTTTCAACTACAAAGTGACAAAAACATAGAGAATCTACCATTGCCTCTAGTCAAAATCTGCTAGAAATTGTTATCAAAAATCAGAGTTAGAGTCTTAAGTCATAGAAACTATGAGGGATTGATTCATCCAATGGAACCCCAACCAATCTATCCCGTGCCTCATCAACCTGCGTGGCATCTTCGGGATCAACGACGCCCGACTGGAGTTTGATGATACTCAGTAGGTTGTTGATCTTGAAGTTGAAAGGCACTATGCACAACCATTAATTTCTTCACTCATTGAGAGATAAGCCTATTCTGCTTAACTGACTAGATGAAGTTGTATGTGGACCAATTCCTCTCTGCAGCAAAGTAATTGGCAACTTGTGAAAGGAGGTGAGTGGCAAGAATCCTCAAGTTTGGTGCATTCTTGTCATGCCACCTACACCATCCAATAGGGTCAGCATGAGCTAATGTAGTTTTATCAGTCCTCACCTCTGGTTTTCTCACCATACTTCTGATTGGTACAAGATTGTAGTCATTACTATTTACATTTTCCTTGCATCGGATTTATTTCTACTTGCCACACTGCTAATACTTCTGTTTACTATTAGACCCCTCTGCTTGTTCCACTTCCTTGAGAAAAGATGAATGAGAAATTTATGTTGCTGTGAAGAGTCATGAAGACCATTTTCCTTCGATTGTTAAGATATTTACATCGCTTATGATTATTTTGTTAATTGTCCAAAATATGTCGTGGAGAAACTGTAACTGGGTTCTGCTCCTTTGATATTGACAGGGTGCACAGTATGCTAGAGAATCTTGCACAATTCACAGACATTCGCTGTTGCCTTGTTGTTTGTGGTCTCTCAATCAAGGTATAACATATTCAATGATCACCACCCTCTCCCCCCTTTAATCTATTTGTTCTTTTGGATTTCTTGGTCTCGTGAAAGGTTTTGTATTGATATACATGTTGGCACCAAATTTGAATGTGAATATAGGTCTTGCAAATGGTTTTGTATTGATGTACAATGTTGCCAAATTTGATTAGAATTGCAATGTAATGTAACTATGGTATCTTGCAAAATATTGTTGTTTTCTAGCATCAGCTCTGATATGCTGCATACATATTGGTTTTTACATCTGGTTAGATGTATGCTTTTGTGCCGTTAAACATAATGATTTCCCACTTTCTCACTTCCAGAAAATTGCGTACAACTTTGGAATTAATAATTTAGTCAACCATGGTCATGCTGCTCTTAATTTATTTGGCTTTTGCTTATACAGACTTATTGGTCATCTAACGATGACTATTTGCTTCTATATATCGACTTCTACATCTGGTTAGACCAAGATGTATGCTTTTGTGCAGTCGAATATAATGATTTTTCAGTTCCTCACTTCCAGAAGATTGAGTACAACTTCGGAATTAATACTATAGTTAACCATGGTCATGCTGCTCTTAATTTATTTGGCTTTTGCTTAGACAGACTTATCGGTCATGTAAAGATGACTATTTGTTTCTGTATATTGGATGAAGTTTTTTTTTTCAGTCTTTAGGTTATGATATAGTGAAAATTATTGTTGTAAACATATCACGGTGGAAAGAAAAGATATTGATTTCATTCTAATTTCTGTTAGATGCCTCCATTCAGGTGCAGGAAGCAGCATTAAGGTCCCGGCCTGATATTGTTGTAGCTACTCCTGGAAGGATGATAGATCATTTACACAATGCACAGTCGGTGGGATTGGAAGAACTTGCAGTATTAATTCTTGATGAGGCAGATCGTCTTCTTGAGCTCGGTTTTAGCAATGAAGTTCAAGAGCTGGTAATGAGATAAATAATATATTGTAACTGAAATGATGGTTCTTTTCAACAAAATAGGATCTATTTATTATATTTCAATCATTCATGTTTGTCATATTTTCATTCATTTATGTTTGTCATATTTCATTCATTTATGTTTGTCATATTTATTCATTCATATATATATATATTGATTCGTAAATGCTTTTGACTGGAGCTATGGACTGGTATTACAAACAGCCACATCCAGCTTTAAATTCACTTCACATGGCCACAAACAGCCTATTCCACATCAAATGACCATAATCGGCCCTCAATTCCAGCTCATACGGCCCGGCAGGGGCATGAGCCTAGCGAGAGGTTGATCCTGGGTGGAGCTGGACAAAACCAGCCACTTAACCAACCCATCAGCATCTCATCAGCATTCATTCATCTATTTTATCCCAAAGTTATTGCTGCATATTATGTGTATTGACTCTCTGTCTAAATGCTTAGTATTTGGGCCCATACGTTTTTGGCGATTTTGACCTATTATGGTACTACAATCAGAAGTACTTATAAATCTATTGTATAAAAACTCAGCAGTGGCTGAGTAAAGCTGATAATTTATTATAAATATTAATGTTCTTCAAATTGGTAACTAAGGGGTCTTGAGTGATGGGGCGAACAGAAAAGTTTTATTTATGGAAACCTCCAAAATTAGATCATGATTAAGAGAGGCCCACTTATAATGGATTTGATGGCTTGCAGATCCTTGCATGGTTTGGGTATTTTACTAAGCCAAAAATGGATTTAATATGTTAAAGAGTGCATGGAATTTGGGTATTGGATTTTTATATTCATGTATAATCATTGGATTACTAAGGGAGTTGAAATGGGATATGTAGAGGAATATGATAAGGTTTAATTCAGTTCTGATATGTTGACCTAATAGATTTGCAATTGGTAATGAAGATATTTGGGTGTGGAGATTGCTTTGCTTTCCTAATTATTTTGCAGGAGTTAATTGTATCATTAGTCTTTTCTGCTGTAAACTTCTCATGTTTGACAATACAATGAAAAGGGGGACTTCTATGTGTTCTTTGTGCATGGGATACCACGGGTCTTAAGATTATTTGTTCATTTGGTGTAAATTTGAGGCCTCTTCGCACGTGATTATTGCTCCCACCCTTACTCCAAGTACTCCTTAAATGCTGAAACTTTCTTTCTTTCTTCCTTCAAAGTGAGAACTTCATAAGACAATCAGGGAGGACATTTATTTGAAGTTCATCCTGGTGATTTGGTTCGCTCTCCGAATTTCGTAAGCCCCAGCATTCCTTTTATGCAAAACATATGCTGTAGCTCAGAAGGATTGGCAAGTTTGAGTTTACTATTGAGCTTGGACACGAGGTTAAAAATTAAAATTAACTCATAAGATAATTGGAGATCAATTCCCTTGTGGGCTTCTGCAAGGGAGGTTTCATACAAACCAAATTGGCATCTCACTTGGCAATTACCTAAACAACGACCTTTACATTTACCTATAGATTGTCAATGGCCTTATTGTTCGTTTAGGCTATGTGTGGGAGGATTGGTCACACGGCCTTATATTCCCTTTCGTTTATATTAGATTTTGCTCATTCCAATTTGTTATTGAGATTGGCCAAGATATTATTCCTTGTGAAGATGTGTAATATCTAGTGTTACGTGGGGATGCGTCCCCCCAGTTTTTAACACGTCCGGGACGTCCCGGATGTCTTGGGGACGCGGGGACGTGGGGGAAACGTTTCCCCCACGTTTCCTTTTTTTGGTAGGTGGCGCGAAACGCCCTGGGGACGGCTGGAGGGTGGCGGAAACGTCCCAGGGACGTTGGGGACGTGGGGGGACGTCTGGACGTCCTCGTCGTCCCCTATGGCTGCTGTGACTTTTCCAATAAAAAAACAGACTTTTAATACACAAAAACACATTTTTTTTTTATCGTATATGACTAATAGCATAAAAGTAACATTCCTAACCTAACCCTAAGCCTAAAAGTGCTATTTTATGTTATAAATTTACAATATGGGCTCATTTCATATTCACACCAAGCAAGAGCAAGAGCAAGAGCAAGAGCAAGAGCAAGAGCAAGGGCAAGAGGAAGAGCAAGAGCAAGAGTAAGAGCAAGAACAAGAGGGAGCAAGAGGTGTTTATAATTTTATTTGCTTACAATACATGTTAAAGTTTTTTTTAAAAAAAAATTTAGATTATATTTGCATTTGTTAGGGGCTGTTTTTTAGCATTTGCATCTACATTCACAATGTAATCATGCATATAGTTTGTAGGATTTTTAAAAATGCATATTGCATAGGGTTTGGTTATACAAACTACAATGTAAATGGTTACGTTTTTTTTTTTAATTACATTTTTATTTCTAGTTTAAAATTTATATTATTTTTGCATTTTTTAGGGGCTGTTTTTTAGCATTTGCATCTACATTCATAATGCAATCATGCATATAGTTTGTGGGATTTAAAAAAATGCATCTTGCATAGGGTTTGGTTGTAAAATTTAAAATTTAAATGGCTACGTTTTTTTTTAAAATTAATTCATTACATAATCAATCAATCATATAGTTATGGTTGTTTTTAATTCATTGCAGCAATCATCACCATGAGTTCTTCTTCTGAGTATGAGTATGAATCAGAGCAGGAGAGGGTTGAACGGGAAGTTGAGATAGGTGGCCGTGGAAGAGTTGGTGATGCCACAATGGGGGAGAGTGAAGAAGGGACACAAAATGTAGTGGCAACGGCAACTGGTAGTTCATCTGGTAGTGCTACCAATTGCCCCTCTCAAATGTTGTCCAAATTTGCCATTGGACCATTTGATAAGAAGAAGCCATTGCAACAATTTGCCCAAATAATTGATAACCCCAAGTCTGGAGGGGGGAGCAAAGTATGGAAGTGCAACATATGTGCACTGACTTGGCATGGTAGTATCACTAGGACCAATGCACACTTGTTGCATCTTACAGGAAGGGGGGTTGGCACTTGGAAGGGTCTTTCACTAGAGCAGAGAGCTGAGATGGTGAGAATCTTCAATGGAAATACCACGGACAAAGTGCCAGAAGTTCGTGGTTCTACGGCTAATACTTCATTGAGCGCTGATAGGACTGACAAACTTATTAATACTCTGGCTGGTTCTAGTTTTGAAGTGTCAAAAGTGGAAAGCAGAGGGAAGAGAAAGGTCGTGGGGGCAGCCCCAAATTCAGTTATTGACATGTTTGATTCAAAGGCAAGGGAAGAGGCAGATGATGCTATTGGGAAATTTTTCTATGTTGCTGGGATTCCATTTAATGCTGCTCGCTCTCCTTATTACAAGGAGGCTATGGCTAAGGTTGCAAAAGCAGGTACAAGTTATGTGCCTCCTGGAGACATAAAACTCAGGACAACAATCTTGGATAGAAACTATTCCAAGGTTAATGTATTGATGGAGGAGATGAAGGTGACATGGGTGTCACATGGATGCAGCATTATCATGGATGGGTGGACGGATATTAGACACCGTCCTCTCATCAATATAATTGTCTCTTGCAAAAATGGACCGTACTTCTTGAGAGCAATTGATTGTTCTGGGAAGCGAAAAGATGCTGAGTTTTAGTATCAGATTTTGAAGGATGCCATTGAGGAGGTTGTACCTTCAAATGTTGTATAGGTTATCACAGATGCAGCTTATGTGTGCAGAGCAACAGGCAAGCTAGTGGAGCGGGAATATAGGCATATTTATTGGAGTCCATGTTGTGTGCATGCCATGAACAATGCATTGAAAGACATAGGGAAGATTCAATGGGTTAACCAGATAGTGACTGATGCCAGAGATGTGCAGAAGTTCATATGCAATCACCACACATCATTGGCACTTTTTCAAAATTTTTCGAAGGAATTTTTGAAACCAGTTGACACCCGCTTTGCATCCTATTTTATTTTGTTGGAGAGGATGTCTGAGTTGCAGGAGCCCCTGCAAATTATGATTATGACACAAGATTGGACTAGGTGGCGTGAGTCCAAGACAGATCAAGGGAAAAGAGTGAAGGAAGTGGTGTTGCGGGAAACATTTTGGGTTGATATGAAATACATCATATCAATTATAGCTCCAGTTTTTAGTGTCATCAAATATGGGGATTCTAACAGCCCCAATCTTGATGAGATCTACGAGTGCATTGATAGCATGCTTGGGCAAATGAAAGGCAACTATTCGGGTGAGGGACCCCACTTTGGAGTTCTATAATGAACATATACAACCCATTATTCAGCGGAGATGGGAGAAGTTGAACACTCCTCTTCATATGGCTGCGTATGCACTGAATCCCAAATGGTATGTGGAGAGGCCAGGTAGAGTTGTCCCATTGGATGATGATGAGGTGAAGAAGGGCCTTATGAAGGCTTTTAAAAAAATGTACACTCCACAAGAGGCTTCACAGATCAAAATGGAGTGGCTCGACTTCACTGAACTCGATGGGTACAAAACATCAGCAAAGGCAGACAGGGTAACATTAGCACAGGAGAAACCAGTGAGTTGGTGGCGACTGTATGGGCTTCCAGGATTGCTGCGACCACTTGCCATTCGCCTTCTTTCCTAGGTTTCTAGCTCCTCTGCCTCTGAGAGGAACTGGTCTACGTATGGTTGGATACACTCTGTTAAGAGGAATAGGCTTACCTCTGCGAGAGCGGAGAAGCTTGTAGCTGTACACAGTGCTTTGCGTCTTATAGATCGCAAGACACCTGAGTACAAACAAACTCCAGCATTACGGTGGGATGTAGATCCCGAGGAGCCGAGGTAGGTTGAAGAGGACAACACTGTGCAGCGAGGATTGATTGGGCTTACCTTTGAGGACGAGGATGCTAGTACCAGCGAGGAGGAGTTCATGGATATTGCTTCAGATGCAGATTCTGATTTTTAGGCTGATACTTGTAGTTGTCCTCTTTTTTTGTAATATTGACAATAGACAATTGTTGGTGTATTTGGCTATGAGATTAATGATATGAATATTAGGTATTGTCATTTGATCAATCGTATTTTAGAATGATTTTACTTTTATATTTTGTAATATTAATATATTTGAAATTTCAAATTTCAGTTTGTCTCATATTCAAAATTCAAATATGTATTATGAATTTTCAATTTATGACATTAACATATTGATATTATAGTGTATTTGATGTTTATGAGTTCAAGTTTCACCTTATTTAAATCTCAAATGGTTTTATTTCAGCTTATTTATATAATTTAGTCACTATATCTTTTTTATTTTAAATATTTATATATTTTTTAATCAGCCGTCCCCCTGTCGTCCCCCCGCCGTCCCCAAAATTTAGAATTTTTTTGCCGTCCTGGAAACCCCGTCCCGCCGTCCCGCCGTCCCGCCGTCCCCTCGTCCCCCCGTCCCAAGTAACTATGGTAATATCCCTTTTTATGATTTTTCTCTATTATGATTTTTAAATGTAATTTTCTGAATTTAAGCAAGCTGAAATAAATCCTAAACAATAACATGCAAACAGAAACTCCAAATCTAATAACAACCCAACTATAATATTTATTCAAGGAGCTGATTAT
Source organism: Taxus chinensis (assembly GCA_019776745.2). Lineage (NCBI taxonomy): Eukaryota > Viridiplantae > Streptophyta > Pinopsida > Cupressales > Taxaceae > Taxus > Taxus chinensis. Next base: position 121,368,823 of record CM034156.1, on the reverse strand, counting down.
AAATTTAAAACTGATTACAACAAACCCCTATTGCAAAATTCCTGCAACAAATGAATAAACTCAACAATAAATACCAATCAAGGAAACATCAGCTACTGAGGGTTTCAAGAACAACAAACATCCACCTAAACCCCAACACAACAATTGGAAATTATTTCAAACCCTCACAAGGGCTGGGAAATGATGGCAATCCTCAATCAGTTTGAAACTGGAACATGGATCATTGTAGCAGCGGTATGAATCACTGTAGCAGTGGTACAAATCATTGTAGCAGAGGTATGGAGCACTGTAGCAGCGGTACAAATCATTGTAGCAGTGATACGACAAACTGAAAATGGAATAAAATCTCAATCTTCGGCACAACGATGATCCCTGGATGGAATAATCTTAATGGGTTAGAGGATTTTCATCCTCCACACTTGTATATCAGAGGGTTTTCATCCTCAAATTAAGTGTTTGAACACAATGGCTCAAGCTCTGGATTAGGGTTTGATTGTCCAAGATGAATAATGACTAATCATTCTTTTGAGCCCAACTCCTCCTTTCATAACTTCCCTTTTCCAATTTTACCCTAAAAATATTTAAAAATACTTCTAATAAAATATTTCTTTTTAGCCACTTAATAATAATAATTTTTTGGCCCTGTTTAATAATAATAATACTTAAGTGTCCATTTTATGTTTTAAAATAAAAGTGACTTAGGACAACTTAAAGTATTATTATTAATTTATTTCCCTATCTTTATCCCTTAGCCTATGGGAAATAAGGAATAGGCTAAGGGTCTCCTAATTGGCTTAATTCTGAAAAGGGGACATGACAATATGATTCATAAGCTTTGCATTCTTTAGGATGCGGAGAGAAAGAAATGTTCAAATTTTAGATGCTTGTTTTATAATGAGTCCACAATTTAAACCTTTAAATGTAAACCTTGTTATTTTCTTCAGGTAGAGTGAACTTCGGATGTCAAGCACTCAAAGAGTCTCCCATTTCTACCAGAATGATATATCATTCTTTTGCATGTCTTCAAGCATTGTTCGCATTTGCCAACATTGTCATGGACAACATTAGAGAGCAGATCATGTAGTCAATACATAGTTTTTGGGAGCTTATCTCACATCCTGCCTGACGTAGAGTAACAAAGGTATAATATATTTACGTTATTGTGTATATTTGATTGTAGAAAAGATGATCAATACAAAACATAAGAGCATCTAATTATAGATGCTAATGGAACATTTGTCAGGTCACTACCTTACACCACATTTAATTGTTATTATTTCAAGTTTATAACATGTCCTTTTTGCTTGAGATTATTTTCCTTCAAATCATCGGGAGAGATGGATTTGTTTTCCGATTTCAAATTTATTCTCATATATTACTGTACAAAACTTATAGGTATTGCAATCCCGATTTACAATTCTATATTTCTTGTTTTCTCATTGTTTGATGATCCCATTTTCTGTTTTGAATATGTTTTATGCATACTTCGTGTACTCGTGTTTGACAAATATTCGACAGACCCAAAGAAATTTGACTCAGTAAGCCTCGGTGAATATTTCAGACACCTTAAAAAATTATGCAATTTTTTTAAAAACATAAATTTTATGCAAAATATAGCTACCAAATGTATCAAATGAGTTTGTAAAATGTTGGGGTAGTGTTTTCTATTAGATTTGAATAAAAATATAGTACAAAATTGCATCATCATGCGAAATCAACAATCGGCTAATAAATGTTATGAATTTATGAAGATTGCCATCGAAAATTATCATCATAAATTATATATCTATTTGTTACAATTTACAATAATTTACATTTTCCGCTTCTCCATTCTAGAGAAATATTTGGGAGAGGGTCTATTGCCTCTACTAGTCCCCACACTTGGTTGCAAATGCTCAGTCCTCCTAGAAGGTTGTGACTGCGGCTCCACCTTGGTAGTAGATGACGATGGCTTTTCCGCTGCATGTTTGACATCACCTCCAAAGATGTCATCCAATTCAATATCTCATGTTTTTGCTTCTCCCTCAATAGCTTCCCTCTTGAAAACAACAATCTTGTCCTTTGTGAACGTGGGGATTTCCCCTACTTGCCTAGTCCAATCATTGTATGGATCAATATCATCCTAATCAATAAGCTATTGCAACGTGGCCTACACCTATCTTGTGTGGAGCTGAAGACTGTATTGCACAAAAACCAAGTCATTGAGGAATTTTTTGAGTCAAGTTGTTGCGCTTCTTCTTGTGAATCACCTCAAACAAACTTTAGTTGCGCTTACATTCAAAAGCGCTACAAGGTTGAGATAATATTCTGAGGGCCAGCTTTTGAAGATGTGGGGTATTTCAATGAGCCCACTAGGGATTAAGTCTTGCTGAGTGCAAGGCCTAGAGACGCATGGCATGGAGAGTCGAAATGGTTGGGGCCAGGATCGTGCCTTGGGTGAATATGACGACGTGGATGCCCCTTACTCGTAGCTGCTTGGCTGAAGGTGATCACTAGTTTAGTTGTATGCTTACTCATAATTGTATATCCGCCATATGTTTCCTCCAAATCATGGGTAGAGATGCTGACAATCTATATAATCTAGTGCCCAGTTGTGTGCACTACACATAAAAAAAAGATGTGGGGTATTTCCTCCTCAATCCTCCCATCAAAAACCTATAAACAAGATAATCAAAAGGTTATAAGTAATTAGTAATTTTAAATTTGTAACTTGTAACATATAAGTAAATATTCTAATTTTTGTTACCTAGTGGCTTGGTGGTTTTCGCTCAGATAGTTAAAGTTGAAGAAAAAAAGCCTCCCCTAGCATGCTTGTAGTTCTGCAACTTTAAAATAATGAAGCCCCTTGCCTCAACCTCTAGTGTCATCTTCTCAATGAATGTTGAGAGGCTCTCCTCAACATCTGTGAAGCCATCAAAGAAGAAAAATTTGGGGTCGAGGTAGTATCCCGTTGCATAAATAGGTTGGTAGAGTTGATTATTCCACTTCCAATCAATTATCTCCCAAAAGAGACCAAATTTGGCTATATCCACCCATAATAGTTTTGGATAGTCTCTTTGGCTCTAGCCATGGCCTCATAATGTATCCCATTGGGTATTGCTCCCCGTGAACCAAGTGCAAAACCCTCACCAACGACTTTGAAACCGACACAAATTAAACTTTAAAGTTACAAATAAAGTAAATAACAATACATTTAAAAAATGAAAATTAATGAATCGACTTGAAATTTAAATTGAAGTTTGAAGTTACCTTGATGATTTCTACAACTCTCTTTACAAAGACACCATCAAAAACTACCTTTGCAACCCTCTCTCCATCGGCATTCTTTGAATATTGTGAGTCTAGCCATGCTTGACTCACAAACATTTGCTTCAACAATGACAACAAACCAAAAATAATTGCAATGTCAAGAAGTTAGTTGTCAATCTCGTGATATTGGTTTGCACAAGCTCTTTCCCCTTGGCGTGTTCTCTTATCAAGTTGAGAACTTAAGGGTGATTATATATGTATTTGGTTATATTTCTTGCATCTTCTATATCTAGTCTCTTCTAATCAATTTTGCTTGTCCTCCAAAAAGAGCTCAAGGCAATGGGCCGCATAAGGGGTCCAAAAGAGTGATGGATAACTCTCCTATGGTAGTCTCCTAACCGCCACATATGTTTCTGCATTGCTAGTGACAACTTGCACAACATTCTTGATACCAACCACTAAACCAACCTCCTCTAACATGAGGCTAATTTTTTTTGCATTTTTTACTATGTTAGAGTCATCAATCGACTTCAAAAACATCATCTCACCATTTGAGCCACTAAAAAAATGACGAGGGTGCGGTTCATGCCATCTGTCCACACATTTGAAAGAATGGTGCATCCATATTTCTGCAATTGCTTCTTTTGATCTTCCAAGATTGACGTTACATTTACAACCACACCTTTGAGAAATTTCTCACTCAAGTCATTTTAGAGGGTGCCTTGTACGCTTTCCCTACAACTGTCAATGCTGTCACCAAGTACTCCCAGTACAGGCTCTTTGCCACATTGAAGGGAAGGTTATAATACCAAACATTCTCACATGCTTTATTTGCTTCTTCGTGCACATCTTTGTTCCAGCTAGTACCTTGAAAGAAAGGTTGTGCCCAGGTATGTTTTTAGGTACAAAAAAACTGTGTATCCCTTTGCTTGAACTCAATGAACCAGATGTGCTGCTTCTGCTTCGTATATCTAGACCATGAGTAGAGACCACAATCGTTGCCACATCGACTTCTAATTCGTGTCTACCATTCCAGGTCTTATGGTTGCAATTATGGTTGCTTGCACCCTTGCCCTCTCTAGTTTCTTCTCGTCCAATTTTGCCTTCGTCTCTCCTTTTACCTCTTCCATAACGTTGAGACATACCACAACGTTGCAACAAACAATAGATGCAAGATGATATTTTAGGTGATTGCTGTCTTTAGAAAACATTTTCCCACAAAAATTGCAAACTACAGTCCCGCGAACTGCTCCATATGCAACATACTTCCACACAACGATACATGCATTAACGAGAATAGTGTCTAATAGTGATTTAAAACTTGATGCTGACCCAAATGCCATTGTATGCGAAGTTCTAATATGCAACACAATGCGTGTTTAATAAATTAAAAAACCGTAAATTTAAGTAAAAACAACTTTTATAAAACCGTTTATTAAAAAATTGTAAATTTAATTAAAAAACAACATTATAAAACCATTTAAAAATAAAAAATTGGTATTATAACCCTATATAACCGTAATTGCAAATTTGTAATTGTAAACCCTACAAATAAGAATAAATTGCCCCCCTCCCAAAAAAAGGATTTAAAACAATACATTCTAGCAATTTTGTTTATTAGTGATGATAAATAACAATTAAAATCATTCGAAATCGAATGAAATGCATTTAAACTTGCAAATCATATTTGTATACAATATATAAATAGAATTTATATTCTTGAAAAGAAGGAAAAAAAGGAACTTATCTCTAAATGAAATTCTTCAAAATTGCTCTTTGAATTTTCTATATCTCTTCAATTCATGCAAAGGATGCTCGATAGCTATGTGATTACAAGTGAGGGAGTGTGAAGCATTTATAAGACAAAAAACAACGTTTTTGTAACATAAAATTTGCATTTTGGGAGTATTCTACACCCCAACAGTGTCTGGTGAGTTCGTGGGCAAAACCTGCTGGATATTTGCCACGAGTTCAGGGGTTAATTCGCCAGATTGGGGGTGGCATGTTTTATGGGCGAATATTCGCCATGAGGAAAATATGGTGAGTATTTGCCAACTGGGTGAGTACTCGTTGAATGGGCAAAGTATGGTTTTATGCTTTTGTTCTCATTGTACATGCACTCAGATTGTTGTTCATAAGTAGAAGTGCAATCCCTTTTTATCCAATAACATGTAAAATCCTACAATTTATTATTGTCCCCACATTTTCTCCATGGATCCGGAGCAATCGTATCAAAGTAGTCTTTTCCCGTTTTTGTCTTTAGGAATGAGGCTAGGCTATAGGAAGTTTGGTCTCTATTACATTTGTTGTTTAAAACAACCTTAAATGGCAGACGAGGATATTACAGATGCACAAGTCCTTGTCTGGTATCAGAGTGGACATGATTTATTAGTTTGCTCATATTCTCTAGCACATTACCTCTTCAACACATCCTTCCTTATCGAACAAGGTTTTTGGATGCCAGATGCTGTTCAAGGTACACATTTATCTAGAGATTCCTATGTTTGAAGGTAGAATTGATGCACATTAAATAGATAATGGGTCGAATCAATTAGAATGCTATTCTTTGTTAATACCTTCTCAGACACATAGAAGATCACCTCTACTACCCAGAAAGTTGTGTTACTTGACAAGAACTGGAGGCAACTGTACTGCTATAACCTTGTTGATGATGTTGAGCCTATATAGACCAAGTCTCATTGTTTTGATGCCCTTGTGGAAGAATACCATCTTGTGCAGAACTATGTTGGCTTCTACATCAAGTGGAAGCAGTTGCACTATGAATGTGACTAGTTTGTGTAAAATTTCACCAATAAATTCCACACTCATCAACAAATCTTGGCCCCTATTACAACAAGAGGAACATAATTCTCAGGTATTGCAATGGCCAATACCCATATATTCAGGTCGAGATGAATATCTTGGTGATCAAATCTTTGGGAGGCGCTTCCAAGTGTGTTGTCATTGAGGAAGAGCTGAAGAAAACAAATAAGAAAGATAATTCACTTTCCACTAAGTGAGGGACCAAGAAGGAAAAGTTTGGTGAAAAGTTTGAGAGCTCTTCAACATCAAACTTAGACTAGTAGCTCATCACAAAGAGGATACCTACTGATAAGAAGTGACATACCAAGACCAACAACTGGTGTAACGTTGACTAGATTGACAAGAAATTGATTAAAGTATCGGTCACAAGAATGATGTTAATGCCTGAAATTTGGGAATCAAGGCCAACCAAAGATGGAGGTAACCAAATCATGGATGTAGGGCACACCACAGTTGTTGCAAGTTGTAACCACTCACACAACTCTTAAAATTAAATCCAGACCATAAAGAAGAGTGAAATTCCCTTTTTGTTTCCAAATGTGAATGCAAGGACAACCTTTGCATTTTGTAGTGGATATTGGTAGTTAGAGAATATTATATCGCCATAATTTAAAAGGATTAAAACTGTGAATGACACCTCATCCCCATGCACACACAATTGAATGGCTGAATCAGTAAGGCATACCTGTCACTAGCAGTGCTGCCTCTTATATGCAATCAAGCCTTTCAGAGATGATTTGTCATTTAGCACCATTCAATGTTTCTGATGTTATTCTTCGACAACCCTTTTCTCGGGAGTGAGAGTTGTCTACGAATTAAGGCCTTGTAGTGTCATTGTAACTGTTGGAGATTCAAAACTATAGGATTCTTGAGGTAATTCCGCTGCAAATATTTCCTTGATTAGTGCCAGGCAATGCCATACATTAATCAATCATACTGGGAAGTTTATCCAACCAATGATCATGTTAGAGGAAGAAAAGAAGGTTGTTGCAGCATCTCTAACTTCTTTCACCGTGCAAGCAACATAAGCTGATGAGATGTAGACTGGATGTTGGCAAATTACAATGCATTTTCATGTCCCCAGAGGGAGCAGTACTTCGCTGTCAAGAGAAATGCTCCGTAATTGCATTGCATGGTCTCTAAAGCTTCTTCTTTCTTCTCACTCTCTTGTGGAAAACATATGAGATCAACTTGGCAGATCCAGCAGTTGATTTAGGCAGTACTCTTTAGACAGTGTGCTTCATTTTGGGGAGCCCAATTGTTTTATGAATCCACTAAGAAGGATGGCACATGGAGACTCTGCATTGACCACAGTCTTGAACAACAATGTGAAGAATACGTTTATTATCCCTCAAATAGAAGACTTATTGGATCGACTTTGAGGTGCTAGGTACTTGATGAAAACTGGCATCAAACCATGCCATCATCAGGCACCTATTGATGCTTCAGTTTTTTGGAATATTGCTTTCTGGTCAGAACTAGAAGAAGGCTTGCATTTAGGGTTATTCATAACCTTGTTCTTGACCAGTGCACCTTCCATATTAGTGAGGAGGATGATTGATATTCTGCACCCTTATACAACTTTTTTGTTGTTTATTTGGATGACAATTACTGTTAAGAAGACATGGGCAGAACACTCGCTACAATTTCAACAGGTTTTCCAAATTTTGTGCCATAATAAAGTATATGCATTTTTGCAGGAGGGTTCCTTTTCCATGAAGAGAATTCAGTACTTGGGGTGCATTTTTGATGATTTTGTTTTTAATGTTGGTTCAGATAAGAGGTGATTTAAGAATGGCCAACGGCTGGGACCATGACAGAGTTCCAAAATTTTCTGGTTCTAGCCAATTTCTATAGTAGATTTATTTGTAGTCTTTTTTCACATTTCGTGGCGTCTGAACCAAGCAACTAACGGTGGTGCCAAAACATTCTTTACTAGGTCAAACATGCAATATAAAGTGTTTGAAGAGCTAACAGAAGTGTGTGGACCGTGTTCAATGCCAGTACTTGTTTTACTAGACTTGCAGTTGCAACCACCATTCAAGATAGAGATGGATGCTTTAGAGTGTGCACTGGGTTGTTGGAATCCTGATGCCTATCACTATGAGATATTCATTGATACAATCAGAAAATATCCAACTTATGATAGGGGAATGATATGCCATTGTCTAAGCTTGTGAGCAGTGGAAGCATTACATACTGGGAAAATAAACAATCTTCAATACTGATCAAAATCTTTACAGTTCCTTCAAACATCAAACTTGGAGCAGTTCCACTTGAACATCAAACACAAACTAGGTAGGCCAAATGTAGTTGCTAACTGTCCAATTTGACCTTCAGTGACAACTCTACTATCAGTGACAACACCACCATCAGTGACATGAGTAAAATATCATAATAGATCCTTGCCCTTATATTTCTGTGGTCATTACTGAACCACTCCGGAAACTTGTCTCATAATATATCATAATTGATCATTGCCTCTTGCATTTCTATGGTCATTCTCTGGAAACTTGAGGCATGAAATGCTAGTGGTAGAGTTTGAGAACCCAATGCAGTGTAAATGTAATTTTGTATTTAGGGCAAGTACATCCATACGAATTTACAATATTACCTGACCACTAAAGATAGTGATACACTACTTCAGAGAACATGTGAAGGCTGTTTGTGGTGTTTTCATAATCTTATCTTGAATACTTCTTGAATATTCTGATACGAAGAAATCTCTCCCAGAAATAAATTTATAAAATATTGCTAGTTAGCAGTAGGCGATGTTAGACATTTTGCTCCCTTTAAACGTTTCAGTTGAATTCTTAATATGTTGATGTGGTTTGGCAGGTCAAACTTTGCCCGAGACGAAGACAAACAATGTTGTTCTCGGCTACGATGACAGAAGAAGTGAACGAACTTATCAAGCTTTCACTTACTAGTCCTGTGCGTCTTTCAGCCGATCCTTCGACAAAGCGGCCTTCGAAACTAGTTGAAGAGTAAGTGTATTTTAGTTGCAATTTTGTTTTCTCCTGTTTCCAATCCGACTTTCGTGTCATTTATACGGAATCTAAACTTAGCCTGTACAAATTAAAGTTTATCATTTATGCTTGGCATAATTGCCATGATGTCATATTTTATCTATTTGGGTTACGTGGAAGATTTGGTGCATTCATAATTTTTGTCTCCTGAAGTTAAGTTTCATAGTTGAACTTACTGTTAAGAATGAATAGAAGCAATGTGGAGTTCCTGACAAACTGGTATAATTATTTTCGCTGCAGAAGCGTAAAGAAACTAATATAGGGGAGTATTCAAGAAATGTCAAAATATCTCTCATGGGAACCACATGTTTAATCTAATAATGACTAAAAACAAGACAAAAAGGTACACAAGGATGTCATATTTAAGTGGTCCTCTCCCCACAAAGGCGAGGAGAGCTAGAATCTTCACTTCTGAACCAATTTGAAAACGGTGAGCGCCCTTCTAAAACTTCAAAGCAAGACATAACATGTTCAGCTAAGTCTACCCTGAAAGAGTTGAGCTCTTCATCAATGTGGAGTTCCTGACAAACTGGTATGAATATTTTCGCTGCAGAAGCCTGAAGAAACTAATATATAAGAGTATCCAAGAAATGTCAAAATAACTCTCATGGGAACCACATGTTTAATCTAATAATGACTAAAAACAAGAGAAAAAGGTACACAAGGATGTCACATTTAAGTGGTCCTCTTCCTACAAAGGCGAGGAGAGCTAGAATCTTTGCTTCTGAATCAATTTGAAAACAGTGAGCGCCATTCTAAGACTTCAAAGCCAGATATAACATGTTCAACTAAGTCTACCCTAAAAGAGTTGAGCTCTTCAAATTGCAATGATTATTTCTCTCTTAGGAAAACTAGATCTGGACCTTTTGTTTTCAAAAGAAAATAAATAAAAATAACTTGGATTGTTTGCTATATTTCTTTTCAAAGCTACATAGTTTTCTGTGAAGAAAACTTCTAATTCCAATGCTATCGAGCCACAAAAAACTCCCTATTCTTGCTTACATCTACAACCAAAAGGCTCTAGCTGATGTGCAAAAGGTATGCAACATCATTTCTTCTTATTGGCATGTAACACAGTGAATGTCATAGAATCTGTATTCTTGCTACGAGTTTTAAGATTTGGTGAAAACAAAATCTACCTAAACTTCCTGTTTGAAAGGGACCTGAGTCCTTCCTTATATCCGACTCCTCTGCAGCTATTATTTCTTAGTGTCTTGGAGCCAAAACCTATTATGTAGTCAAGAAGAAGTATTGGACTTATATCTGGCCTTGTCATGTATGTCTATATGTTCATAACTGTACATGTGATTTCCATTAATCTCTAATCCCTATAATCAGGGCATAAAACCTCTGTCTACAGCATTCTTTGGATCCATAGCATCCTGGGGATTGATCTGATGTCAGGAAAGAACTGATCCTATGTTAAGCTTAGCTCCACATTGCATGAAAAGTGAATGTCCATCAAATGTAAAAAGATTGCCTGGATTCTCTAGAAATGTCGTAAAAAATATTATAGTAGTTTATGAAAACCAGAGAAATATAAGTAACTCATGCATTTGATACTAATAATACAAATTTTAAATATCATAATTGGCAGTGAAAGTATATAGCATTAAGAGGGAGGGACAGATAAAGCACAGCATGGCTAAATTTTTAGACTGTCGATATTTCAATATGCTATTCATCTGAAATGAAATACGTGCGTTATTACTTGTTTTAAGGGTCTTATTGTGTAGATATGGTGCTGTACCTCTCATAATAGCATAAATGTCGAATAGGATGTGACTAGTTTACACAATGAGTGGGAGTTTCTGTGTCTGTTTCAAAGCTTTTCAGCTTTCTTGAGAGGCAATTGTTTCTCCAGAGGTCGATGGCTGCAACTGAGATTATTTTTTACTCTGCAAGTGCTTTGAATTACCTGTTTGTTCACGCCAATGCAGAAGAAATCTAGTCTAGGGTACTTAAGAGAGCATTGAAATTGGTTTTATTTCTCGACAACTGAGTTTTATGATTTTTTATGTTTTAATTTTTGAAGTGTCAGAAAATATGCCAATATTTAGAGTTCGAGTTGTATTTGGGATGATGGTAGGAGTTGATGAATAGTGCATTTTGTCATTCTTCTTTGAGTATTAGTGGGATAATTCTGTTTTTTGATATATTGCCAGAGTCGTCCGGAATATATGATGTTTAAATCAAACTGGATTGATTTTGACAGATCCATAGAAGTTTATTTTGAAAGGCAACTTGCACCATATATGGTGTTTATATACTTAATGTATGTCCATTCTCTATGATGGATGGCTAATATTCTTTGCATTTCTGTTTGTTTCAGGGTAATTAAGATTCGACGAAATCATGAAGCAAAACGAGAAGCAATCTTGCTCGCACTGTGTTCTAGGAATTTTACGAGCAAAGTTATTATCTTCAGGTAAATGTTATTAGTATATTGGAATATTAATCCCCATCAGCAATTTTTTTGTCAGTTGTGTCAACAAATATTTTTTAATTTTTCATTTGGAATGCTTTATCATTCAAGGATGTTGGTTCACATATCGGTACATTTGAGTAGTTACTTTCTGCTGAACTTCATGGTTCGAGTTCTCTTCCTATTCTGTTGTTTGAGAGCAGGAAAGGAATAAGGTCCTGTGTCAGGAGCATATATTGCTCCTTTAGGACAGAGCTAGCTTGAATCAAAGGTTCTTCAGTTTTTGCGATGCGTTTCTTTCAATGACTAATCTTAGCTATTGTTCTATATGTATTATAATTGTCAAACTTTTAATAATTGTACTAACAATTATAGCATTTTTACAGTGGTACTAAGCGAGCAGCCCATCGATTGAAAATTTTATTTGGACTGTCAGGCTTGAAAGCTGCAGAGCTGCATGGAGATCTCACTCAGGCACAGAGGCTTGATGTAGGTTCTTATTGTTTCAAAAGGACTTCTCCTTGAAGATCAGTTCTGTAAAACATCCAGTCTTTACCAGCTTAATTGTATTTAAGAGAAATAATTTTTTTATTGATATACTCTGCACTCTTTCCATTTAAAGAAAGAAGACAAAATAAGCATATTGACCATAGGTTGTCTGGTTTGGTTAACCTGTTACAGAATGCATTTATTGGATTCAATGGCTTTTGGCTACATCATGTTAAGTGAAACAATGTCCAACATTTCGAGTACCTTATGTGTACCCATCATTAGGGAGAAAATTAAAAATAATACTTGCTCCAAGGAAAAAACACACTCTAGGTTTCTCCTTAATAGTTATTGTCCCAAAAAATTCAAAGGAGACGAGAAATATTAAGGAGAGACTAGCATGTGTTTTTTCCTTGGAGCAAGTATTAATTATCATTTTCTTCCTAATGACTGGTACCCATAAGGTAATCAAAACACCAGACATTGTTTCATTTAATATGATGGATCTAAAAGTCATTAAATCCATCTTTTTCCATCACGAAAATCTATATAATCTCAAAATGCTTTTATACCTACAAAGTGCAGCCACTTATCAAACATGGAGTAAACTAAAACACTCACAAGTGGATCAAAGAATTGGAGAAAACAATTTATGGTTTGGGTTCATTGGTCTCGATATCATGGGATAAGAAATGCATCCCTTTCAATTTAATCCTTGGGTAAATTGTGAGCTAACGCACATGGTTGGCAACAAACCTTTGGAATCCAATAGTCTTTATTTTTATTTTGAATATATGCTTCATATATTAACAGAAACATATTTACAAAAAGCCGATACAAAAGAATCAGAAAATGTACAGGGAAAATACAAAAAGGTTACAATTTTCTTAAGCAAATCATAAGAGCAGCTGGACCAAAGTAATCTGCGGGGTCAAACTGTTTGGCTTCTTTAAGCAGAAGATGACCTTTTGCCGACAATTGCATTTTGACTTCACCTTTCCAAGCCTGCCAAAAACTCTCCAATTCGCCCTCTTCCTCTCTGAAGACATAATTACATCCGATTTTTCAGAGGATAGAAAGGACCGAGACCCACATACAATGTCATATATTTGGAAAGGACCTCAAACCGGCATGCTGGAATCTCCCAACAAAGCTGCTCTCTAGTGAAGATGTCCCTTAAAAACTACTGTCATTCTGGTCTGAATTTCCTTTCAGCACAGGCTTTTGCAAATGAACAATCCCACAAGAGGTGTTCAACTGTTTCTAATATAGCACAGTAGGGGCACAATCTGTTTGTAAAGCCACTTTTTGATATCCAAAATTTTATCGGCAGCCCCTGGTAGATTACAAGCCATGCAAACACCCTTAATTTATAAGAGACTTTTATTGCCCATACACTATGCAATCTACGAACTCAAAGGGATTCAACATCAGAAGCAATCCACCTAGGTTCAAGGATAGGTGTCAAAAGACATTTGTGGTGTAGCAGTTGATAGCACTGGAGCAAATCATATCGATAAATGCGATGACCAGACATCTATTGCCAATATATCCAAATGGAACCTTTCAGTTGCAGGTTTAGCTTAAATATGTCTTCAAGAGGGATAAAATTCTGAATGTCCTTGATGACTAGCCGGTTTGCAGTGGATAATGTCTTCCACTCCTTCCAATCACGTGCATTAGAATCCCATAAGCCTATCCAAACAAAGATTCCTTTTATGCTCAATCTACAAGCCTGAAAACAATTGATAGAAGCAATGGACATGTCTTGAAGTTTCCGAGACCAAAGTGACCTATTGGCGATGTCTCATCCCATTCTAGCCCTAGCTTATGCTACATGTGAGCAATCCTGCAGTTATTTTCCAAGCATTCCAGATACCGCAGAGAACAAACGATCCACGGAGTTGGAAATTGTCTGGATCCACAATAATGTCAGAATCCCATAAGCCTATCCAAACAAAGATTCCTTTTATGCTCAATCTTCAAGCCTGAAAACAATTGATAGAAGCAATGGACATGTCTTGAAGTTTCCGAGACCAAAGTGACCTATTGGTGATGTCTCATCCCATTCTAGCCCTAGCTTATGCTACATGTGAGCAATCCTGCAATTTTTTCCCAAGCATTCCAGATACTGTGGAGAACAAACAATCCAGGGAGTTGGAAATTGTCTGGATCCACAATAATATCACAAAGATCAAATTTACCCTTAACCTTGTGTAAATGTTGGGCTGTAATTAGTCTATGTCTCATAAGAATTTGCCAGGTTGAGGATCCTTCCAAGCAACAAATTACCCATTTTGTTGGCAAAATGTACCCTTGAGTTATAATGTATTTTAATCCCAACCCTCCTTTCTCCTTAGGCATTATGCAAACCGACCATGAAACCATGGAGAGGCCTCTAGCACCACCATACTTTGCCTAAAGAAAAGTTGTCAGAATCTTTTCAAGTCGGAGCAACTGAGTTTTAGAAGGAAGCCAACATGAGACATAGTAAATGTGTGATGCTTGCAAAATTCAGCTCAGAACAGTTAACTTGCCGGTGAAAGGGAGATCCTTATTCTGCCAAAAGAAAAGCTTAGATTGGAATTTATGCAAAACCCACTCCCACATGCTTACGGAAGAAAGATTCCATCCAAAAGGAATCCAGTAGTTGCTCAAGGTCCCGTTTCATACCAAAATTGACACAAGACTGTAAACTGTGCAATTGGAATGTTTTTTTTGTTGTATGATGGTTTTGACATTCTTGTTTCATATCTGATTTCTTCAAGTGTGACACTTTGAAGCTATGTTACCAGGGTTTGCCCCCCACCCTCCCGTAGCCCCTGGATACGTACTAGGTACGGATACATCCCGGGTACGTACCCACAGGGTTGGGCAGTGGGGGGGCTCTAAAAGTTTTTTTTTAATTTAATTTTTACCCTAACAAACTTCAGTTTTATTGAGGAAACCTGGAGATTGTTTAAAATCCCTCTAGTTTATTGAAGAGAAAATATTCAAACGATATCAAGAATGTTTGAGGTAATTATTTGGGATCATCACAATTGGCCAAGGAAAGGAAGCTATTCATAGAAAGTTGGACATATATTTAAGCCTTGGTACAAGGTATTTACGAGATCAAATCTCAGGTGATTTTCAAGACTAATAGAAAAATTTGGAACCGCAAATTGCATAGCTTAAAGTTTCAAAGAGCATCCTTTCCCAAAAACTATCAAGGCACAGCATTGACTCCTTCCCGCATCCTTAAGGAAGATTAGAAGGTAATTTGGGATAATATGAATGCAAGAACCAACCATTGGACTGACCTCTTTAGTTATCATTGGCAGGTTAGAGTCAATCTCATTAAATAGGTCCTTCAGGAGCTTCCTATATACATCTTTTATGGCCACCATTGCAACACAAAAATTAATCTCAAAGGAAATGCATGAAATACAAAGGAATACAATATTCGTATATCATAGAAAATGTAAAATCTTAAGTATATTGAATGTTTTGAACATTGATCGTACTTTATTTTTCAAGTTTTGTATTTCTTATGGACTAAAAAATGAGTAAAATGAGTGTATATATATATATATATTGATCGTACTTTATTTTTCAAGTTTTGTATTTCTTATGGACTAAAAAATGAGTAAAATGAGTATGCAAGATGTATGCAAGATGTATCGTGCCCAAGGGTTTTTTAAAATGGACGTATCCGCATATCGAATCCGTACCCATATCCTGGCAACATAGCTTTGAAGATAGGTAAGACACCATTGTTTAGTTGTTCAACAATTTAGAATTCTATGCCCATCGTAAATGTTTGGATTTGTTTAAGAGCAAGTAGGCCATTTACTACATCTCTTATACATACAAGCAATGATAAGTCAATGATCGGCTATTGTGTTTGGTAGCCTAAAATGTCCCATTATGGGATGAAAGGAAGGATCCTCTCCCAACAAAGCCTAGGTTGCTATAGGATGCTCTATCAAAGTTGAGGTTTGACCATTCTAGGGCTGGAGCAGCCTGTTTCCTTTAGATTGATCAATACCTTTCACTCTTGTTCCTTAACAGAATAAATTAATAGGTATTTTTAAATACCGTGATAAAGTTTTATTAAAAACACTTTTTGAATGTATAAATATTAATATTAATAGCTTTTTAATTAATTGAACAATGTGATTGTAATTCATTATTATTTTTAATTCAAGTTGTTAATTTTCAATTTAATATGTTTTTTAATTGTCAAATAATGTAACAAGTCATGAAAAATGCTAGTTCTATGTGCACAGCAGTTTTATAAAATATTACCCTATCATTATTTGTCTTCTAAAACATGCAGATTTAAAAACATAACTCGATGGCACCCAGAAAATCAAAGGTTGAGGGATGGAAACACGTAATATGTGATGGTAATAATTTCAAATGTTGCTTTTGTAGTCATCCTTTTGTTGGGAATATAACAAGGGTAATAGACGACCTACTTGGTACTTAGGCAGTCTAAGGGGTTTAGTGCATGCAAAGGTGTTACTCTAGACATAAGAGCTGTGTTTGAGAAAGTCCAAGCTTCTTTGATCCGAAGAAAACAAAAATCAGCACAAAAAATAAAGAGTTGTGGAAGAAATGTCTTCCTCTTTAGATATGCGCAAGGCCTTAACAGGTGGATCAAAGAATAGAGCTTTGAACAACCTTTGGGAAACGGTAGAGAAACAACACATGGATGATATATTTGCTTATTTATTTTATTATAGTGCCATTCCATTAATGTAGGTAGAAATCCACATTTTTATGAATGCAATTCAGAAAGTTCGAGTTTTGCAGAGGGTGCGAGCCTTGTTTTCAAAGGATTTTAGGACAAATCTTTTGAATCGGTGTAAAGAAAAGATGTCGCAGAAATTAGGAGCAGTCAAAGCCTCTTGGAATTTAATATGTTGCACTATATTGAGTGATGGATGGTTGGACATGTGTTAGAGGTTATTGATTAATGTTTTGGTGGCTTTCCCTTTAACATAGTGTTATTGAAGGGAATTGATTCTATGAACCACAAGAAGAGTTCTAAGTATATATTCAAAAACTTAGAGGAAGTCAATCTTGGAGTGAGTGTAGACAATGTTATTCAAGTTGTTATTGGTAGTGCTGCAAATTATGTGAAAATTGGGAAATTGAGTACAGAATAGTACCCCAAATATATTGGAGTCTATGTGCAGTCCATTTCTTTGATTTGTTGCTTCATGACTTGGCGAAATTTCCATGGGTGCATGAAACAATTCATAGATGGAGAGCATTTAAAAATTTCATAAAAAACCACTACCTCACATTGAACATTAATAGGTAACATGCATCTAATAAGTTGTTGAGACCTTGTGAAACAATATTTGCCTCATATTATATCACTATGAAAAGATTGGGTTGAAGTGAACAATTCTTAAGTGAGTTATTTACGCCAACAAGTGGGTAACTTTATTCTTTCTAAGTGTCCAAATGGAAAAAAATGTAGAACATATCATTTTTAATAACTATTTCTTGGCGAAGTACAACAAAGGTTTAAAAAATGTGCAAACCAATTGTTGAAGTGATTTACATTGTGGATGTTGACACCTTTTGTCTTGGCATACTTTATGAGAGCATGGACGGTTGTAAAGAAGCAAATTCAAAAAGTGTTCAATAATGTGGAAGCCAACTACGTTTAGACTAATTTACAAGGTTAGAGCTGAACTTCAAATTCAACGAGGATAAAATTTGGTTCAGATTTGCCAATGGATAAAGTTTGAAAACAAATGGCATTAAGTTCGAACATAAATTTATTTTAAATAACTTTCAAAATAAAAAATATTAAAAATAAATTTAAATAACACATTTTTTTATAACAAATTTTAAAATATTAAAAAATAATAATATGAACATAAAATAAAAATTCAAAAATAATAAAATTTAAATTAAAACAAATATAAAATATAAATAAAATAAAACTTAGTAATAAATCATAAAAGATAAATTAGAAAACCAAAATAAATATCAAATATTAAAGTATTTGCTATCAAATAAAAAACTAAAATAAAACTTCATAAATTTAAAACAAATTATATTAAAAAGATAAAGTTAAGAGAGAATTTAAAAAACAAAAACCTTAATAAAACTTTCAAACCCTACCTGCCATTTGCCTGCCTTGCCTCTGAAGTTTTCTGAAGAAGGATAATAATTTTAGGTTTGTCCAAGTTTTCTCACATACAAGAAACCATAATTTACTTATAATTGATTTAAGTGTTATGAACCAAATGTCTATTTTAACATACAATGCCAAAATAATTTATTAAAACATAAGCATAGTAATAAAAATAAGTCCATAGAAAGTTATACAAAATATTCTCTTTATTAAAATAGCAGAGTTCATAATACATATCTTGAGGAACCTCCTGGATGGCAAGTCAACCCTCATAGTGGAAGAAGAGGCACAAACAACACTTGCAATGAAGAATAACATGCTTTCCAATTCAAGTCACAACCTTGGCCAAAATGTCTGAGGTGTACCCTGCACCCCTAGTTGGATGCACCTCGACTTAATGCCAAGCCTACTTGCCTCCCACTTCTTTCGTATACATTTATTGATGCCATCCTTTAAAGGTCCTCTCTATTATTTATAATACTCAAAAAGGAGATCATAAGCGACACACCCTTTGCATCTTTTAATTAATTAATTTTTACATATGTTTTCATGAACATAACACACCCATCATCGGGTTTCTTACCATATCTTTTTTATATTCTATTCATTTACTCAATTGAAGATAATAGTTATTTTATCATCTCAACCTATAGTAATTTATGGGGACTTCTGTCACATAACACTCTACATGTGTGATTTATAGATTTTCTGGTGCGTTTTTCTCCCACGATTTTGTCCTATGTGTTTCTCATCCATACAGCCCTACTGCATTGAATTTTGACGATTTTTTGTGGCCATATGAAGATCGGTGATTTTCGTACTTCTCCTGTAACCGACACATTTCAAATCTTATAATGAACTTCTTTTTACATAATTTTTTATGAAAATAACACATCCATCATTGGGTTTCTTACCATATATCTTCTTTTTATTCCATTTTTTTACACTAATAAATATAATATTTTTTTATCATCTCAACCCCCAGTAATTTATGGGGAATTTGTCACATAACACTACATGTGTGTTTTATAAATTTTTTGGCACAGTTTTCTTCTCAAATTTTCTTGCTTGTTTCTCATGCATACAACCCTACTACATTGAATTTTGATCATTTTTTGAGGCTGTATGAAAATCAGCGAATTGAGTACTTTTCCTATCAAGGAAGGCAAACCCAGTGACTTAGCATTCAGATATGGAACGCAATTGATTCAAAATGGAAACTGATGCACACCCATCAACATGCAGCGACTTGTTATTTTGAGCATAAACTAGTTAATATGGATAGACAGGTTCAGACGTAATTCATGAGTTGGCTTTATGAAGCCATTGGGAGGTTTGAATCAGATCCATAAGTTGCATGTAAAATAAGGGATTAGAGTTGGGATTACAAGGCAGAAAAAGTGATGTTTTGATTACCATCAACCAAGTATGATGTGTCAAAGATTTTAGATTCATATCGCAGGTTGGGATTACAAGGCAGAAAAAGTGATGTTTTGATTACCATCAACCAAGTATGATGTGTCAAGTTTTAGATTCCTCGATACAGACCATGAAGTTCCAATGGAGCAAATTCTTGTGAACTGCAATGCTTTGCTGTTAGAATATTGAGCCATGGATCAAGTTTGTCAGCTTGTGAAAGAAATTGGAGCTACTTTGTCCACATATTTAAGAAAAAGAACAAGTTGTTTGGAAGTTTGGGAGATCTTGTTTATATTCGCAACAACTTGTAATTGTGTATGAACAAAGGGACTAAAGAGTCTACTTACGTTTTTTTGACAATTCAACCCATTCCAAAAGGCAGAAAATTCTGATGCAGATGATCCAGATTTACTTGGTGATGAATTGAATATTGTGCTAACTCAGCCAATCGGTCTTGATGATTTAAAACTTTTTTTTATGTAAAAGGTAAGGAATCGTCCATAGGATGTCTGAGAAAAACCTTAAATGCTTTAGAATCTGCACTATCAAAAGAAACCACCTTTAAAATTGTGATTTCACTTGTTTTTTATATTCTGATTTTGATAAACTTTTCATAGCTTTCATGTTTTGAGAACTTCTTGTATAGTTTTTCAAGCTATTTAGCAATATTTATCTATTTTGATTTTCTTGTGCATTTATTTCTTATTTTGAAAATAAAAATAATGATGCAAATTTATATTCTTTGAACTTAATAACAACTTTTTTCCTGATTTTTGTTGGTGTGCGAACTTGTTTCGAATGTTATCTTTGCTGAACATGAACCTCATGACTTAGCATGTGTTGTTATTTCCCCTTTTTTTCTCTATATACTATTAGTCTCTAATTTCTGAATTTTTCCAATATCCTGATTGTATTTATTTGTAATAATATAGCCTTATATAGGGTGACACAGTAAAAATATTTTTTAATGTCATAAGGAAGGTTACCTGTTTACGTCCGTGTTGATAAATAATATATTTGTTTTATGCTCCTATATCTGTTTACAAATTTTTGTTGACTGGTGGATATTAAAATTATGGTTTGATGGCTATAGTAGTTCTATTTCTCTCATCATTTTTTACTCTTCAGGCTTTGGAACTATTCAGGAAACAGGAAGTTGATTTTCTTATTGCAACTGATGTAGCAGCTCGAGTAAGTACAATTTTTCAAAATATGTTTGTCGTGCTTGTTATCTTCAAATATGCTCAAGACATGGCCGCAAGAAAATTTTGGCTACTTTTGTTGTCTGTCATTTCTAATGCTTTTTGGTTCAATTATTTTCAATACAATTATGTGCAGGGTTTGGATATAATTGGTGTTCAAACAGTTATTAACTTTGCATGTCCTCGTGATATTACAAGGTAAGAGGTCATAAGCCTTCATATTTTCAGTATAATTCTTAGAATACTAAATGATAGCAGAAGTCTAAAAATAGTTTCTCTTGTGAATGTCTTCCCAAACTCATTCATAAAAAGAGTGCAATGTCCACATCTGTAACAATATAGAAACCCTAGGATAAAGGACACCCAAGGTTAAGAACACCTTGTATGCTATATACTAAAAGTTAATGTTGCTGTCATTGTCATTATTATATTTTTCATAAAACAAAGCATATGTTTATTCAGGCCGTTTTCAAGGGGTTTCCCTTACATTATAGTCTATATCAATTTACCCATGCCATTCACCTGAAATATAACAATAACAAGATGTATTAAAGATCACTCTTAGTGCTGCTTTCAATTCAGAAAACATTGTGATTTCAGTTCTAAATTTTCTGCTTAATCATTTTACTCGTTAAATGAAACATAATATCTTTCATATATACTAATATCAGCAAAGATGACAACAAATATATTTGTTAGTCAGTACAGGTCTTCCTAATTTTGACAGGATAATTATCAGTCAGACACAGCGATATGAAGCTAATTTTGTTTTCCTGGTTAATTTTCCTGAGTAATGTTGCACCCAATAATAACTTGTAGGCAATGCTGGAATTGGTGTTTAATCTCCTTGAAGGATCTTGATGCTTCAAATTGCAAATCAAGGTGTTAATTTCAATCATAGCAGGCCCACTAAGTGGTGCTAATTTCAAAAGTGTTTTGATGGAACTAGGGTAATAGTTGGCATTTTTTAATAATGCTCAACTATGTTGGATCATAATTGAGGTAGTTGTCTCAATATAAGATTGAATAATGTTGTGTCAATTTTGGGTCCTTTTGAACACTATTTTACCCACAATTTTCCAGTTGGAATATTTTACTGGATTCATTGCAAGCGTGGCTTGTAAATGACTTTCTGTACCTTCCCTAAGAAAAATTAAGATTAGTATAAATGTATCTTTACATGGTACAATAATCATAAATAGATTTTACAGGACCAATAACATTTGCAAATGCATGATAATTACCGAAAAGCTGTGGGATCAATGCATGGTCGAGATGGAATTTGGTTATAATGATCGACTGCGAGTTTTATTGAAGAAGCATGTCTGGTTCCTTTTGACTATTCTAGATAGCTAGTGCAAAAATATTTGTCAGAGGAAGTAGATTTCTCTTTGCAACCGAATTGAATTTTTCTTAGGACTGTGAACACTATCTTTTTTGACTCCTGAGAAAAGGCAAGTTGCGGTATTGTCTGGAGGGTGAGTGAACACAGAATTTTTTTTCTTGAATTTTGTTATACTTATTTCATGTCCTAGCCACCTTATAATATTTGTTGATGTGTCTGACCAATCAAATAATGCTCATATGCTTTACGACCTGCTATTATTGGTTGCGCTTGAAGATGGGTTGGATCATATTTTTCAAATTGTCACCATGATGCTTTGTAACATGTTGCTGCTACAAAACTTCTGATGTTTAAACATAAAACTGTTTTCTGGTCCGCTTGTTTAGTTTGCAATTCAGAGCTGATGCTGGAGGCTTAATGAATTCTTTAATAAGTGAACATTTATTGTGGACAAATCAAAGTACTTTTCAAAATAAATATTTAATTTTGTGCGGTTCTCAACTTGATGAAGATATGCACAGAGAACGAAAAGTTAGTCTGTTTTAGCATCTCTTGTTCTGCAACTAATTCTATTTCTATTGAATTCTCATGTTTGTCTTCAATGGGCCATTTGAAAGGAATACTTAAGAGGTGATCATAGAGGTAGAGCTGTAGGCCAAGGTCTCGAGGATTGTTGAAGGAGAAATCCTGGCTCTTGGTTACATATATGAGACAGCAGAAGGGCCAAGGTGATCATAGTGTTAGAGCTGTAGGCCAAGATCTCTAGGATTGTTGAAGGAGAAATCCTGGCTCTTGGTTACATATATGAGGCAGCAGAAGGGCCAAAGTGGTCATTTGTATTAGATTTAATGGCACCGGTGGAAATTGTTGGTTGAGTCTCAGCATCAGCTTCAGAAACTTTTTCACGTGGTTAGTTTCTATCTTGAACTAATTTTCTTTCATGGCAAATCCAGAGAATCATTAATCAGTGCCAGTGCGAGGTTTGTTCTGATCATAGTTTTGTGTCTCATAAGTCTGTCATTTAACTTCAAGTTCAAGTGGCGAGAAAATATAAATGAACTGAAATGGTTTGTCTCTCCGAGTCAGAGATCCAAGTCTGAGAGTGAAACTTGACCACTTACAAAGAAGATAAAAAAGAACCGTTTGCAGGCCAAAATCTCATTTGGAGTAGTAGAATCTTTTGCAGAATTTTGGCCAATTTTTTGTTGAGTCTGAACCAAGTCCAAGGTTGTAACTGTTAAAATATAGCACTTTATATAGCATGTAAAACAGTTATGTAGTTGTTCGGTTGGTAACTGTTCAACCAATCTGTAACCACCTTTTTACATATAAATAAACCTCTGCCCGTGTCATTTGAACTGTGCAGTTTGCTCTTTCTCTAATTCTTTCTTCTCTTTGCACATGCTAACATTGGTATCAGAGCGTCCAAGGTTGCAGTTCGAGGAAGCCTCCAAGAGGTACGAACAGAAAATTCGAGGAAGCCCTAAAAGGCACGAATTTGGCAAAATGTGGTATTTGAGAAAAATACCAGACGCAAGGGAAAACCGAGGGCACAGAAATCGTGCAAGTCTTTTACAGTCGAGAGGGGACAAAAATCCAGCGGAAAGAGAGGTGAAGCAAAACGTGAATCAGTTCGCCAATAACAGAGTCGTAAAGCCATTTGAGGAGACAAATACCAGTCATTTTTGCACAAATCGTGGGCAGTTCGAAGGCAGTGTTTGTGGGCTTTGTCGAACCATTCAAGACTGTTTTTCGAGGACGATAACAGTAGCAAAGTTGTGAGGGTAAAAGCAGAAGTTGTGTGAAGAACCAGGAATAACCAGTCACAAATCCAGTTCAAATCGTGGCCTCTGCTCAGAATGAAAATGACCAGTCGTAGCATGTGGAAAAAGTGAAGTTGTGTGGGCCAACACCAGCAAAATCGTGGGCAGTAGTGAAGACGTGTTGTGTTGCTAGGGCAGAAGAACAGTCGATTAACAAGAAAAACGTGGTGAGTTAAATATAAAGGGTTTGATTTGGGCAAATATTATTTTTTCAGCCAACAAAGGTATTCGTATGATTTGAACTAATTAATTTTTAATATTATTTGCTGGAATAAAGTTATATTGTTTTATTGGTGAGGAACCAAAAATATATTTGCTGGAAAAAGATATTTTATTAAGTGTGGGGCAAAATTTTATTTTATTATTTCCGTTATTTTGGAGTAATAACATGGCAAATATATCACACTTGACTTTGCCGGAGACACAAAAATTAACGGGCACTAATTTCAATGTTTGGAGTCATAAGATTTTAACGGTCGCGGAGTTTCGTGATTGTGATAAAATAATCAAGGGTGATGAAAGTCGATCAACGACGAACTTCGAGGATTATGACAAACGTCATAAGGAAGCGTTATTACTTCTCAAGCTGTCGGTGTCAGATGATATGTTACCGAAAGTGCGGAATGCTACTGTAGCAAGCATGTTGTGGACCAGTATGAAGGATAAATATCAAACGTCAAAAAAGAGGCGGGTTTTATGCCTGAAAAATATGCTCTTTTCCATAAAGTTATAAGAACGTGGATCGTTGTCTGAGCACCTACTTCAGATGAAAGACCTCTGAGATGAGTTATCTTCCATCAACAAAAAGGTGAACGACGATGATATGGTGGCTCTGGTTTTGAACAACTTACCTTCTTCGTATGAGTCATTTGTGGAGGCACTCCATTTAATGGCTGAAAGTCAAACACTCACGTTTGACAAGGTGAGTTCCTATCTGTTGCAAAAGGAGCGGAGACAACTTTAGGCAGAATCTAATTGTGACCATTCAGAGAGTGCTCTTGTCACTCAGTCAAAGGGAAAGTGGAAACGTTAATCTGGTGTGTCTTCCACTCGGTATCAAGTCACATGTTATTACTGTCACAAGGTTGGGCACCTCAAGAAGGATTGCCGGAAGCGGAAGTATGATCTTTCGCAACAGAACAAGAAGCCATGTGATGAGGAACATGTGGCAGCAGTTGCAGAAGAACGGGATTCAGATGACGGGCATGCTCTTTACTGTCTTACGACATCATGCTCGAATGACAGTGGTACCAATTGCTGGATCATTCACTCTAGTGCGTCTGCACACTTTTCATGTCGTAGGGATTGGTATGTTTCATTTATTGCAAATATTTGTTTTGAATCGGTAATGCTAGCTGATGGAGAATCACTTGTAGTAGAAGGAATAGGAGATATATGCATTGTATTGAATAATGCGCATAAATTGTTGGTACGGAATGTTAGATATGTACCTTCTTTACAAAAGAATCTTCTATCTATTTGTCAATTGACTGAAAATCCCAATATTTATGTGGAAAGAAGTGTGTTGTCTCTAATGTGAAACAAAGATGGATAATTGCCCTTGGTATTGGGGAAGGTGGTCAATATCGGCTTGTTGATCCGGCTGCGATCAACATGAATGCACGTGTGGAGGACAACTCCACCATTCAGGAAGTTCAGGAGGTTGTAATGCCTTGGGAGGAAGCCATTCCTCACAAATCTATTGACTTGGATACAGTCAACCTACATGCACCTATTGTGGAGGGAGTATCCACTATTCCAAATGCATTGACAATGCATGCTGAGATGGCATGCCCAGTCACTCACTCAGAGGTCCTTGCTCGAAGGACAGTAGAGCATGAACAATTTGCTCATTGTGTTGTGAAGGATCTTTCCCAACAGAGGGGGATAGATGAGCAAATAGATGAGGAATTGATTCTCACTCCTACCACTGCTGAGACAGAGACCACTGCTGAGACGGAGATGGTTATTTCTCTTACTATTGCGGAGTTGATTCTAACACCTACTGCACAGATGGTCACATTTCTCTTCTTGAAAAAGTTGGATGAGCACTGCATGGTGGTGCAAAGACGTGATCGAGGTGACTTCGATTGCAGGATAACTGAGTCTTTGTACAGACTCCAGCAGGCTAAACAAGCTTGGAACAGAGTTTTCAATTCACTTCTCCAAGGTTCCGATTTCAACACTCTGGAGATGGGACTGACACTCTCAGCCATTGGTGATTCATCACTGGTCAATGAATCACGTAACAGAGAACCAGTGGACCACTTGCCATATCCTTTGTTCATGGGACCAGATTTTTGTTTTTGCAGTTCTTCATTCGATAACCGCAACACAGTCATGGACTGCTGATTTTAAAGTCCAACTTATGGCACAATCTGTAGATGTAATGACTAAACATATGGGCTTTAGGAAATTTGTTAAATATCGGGACAAACTGTCTTGTTTCCGGTTTAGTCATTAAGAGGGAGTGTTAAAATATAGCACTTTATATAGCATGTAAAACAATTATGTAGTTGTTCGGTTGGTAACTGTTCAACCAATCTGTAACCACCTCTTCACATATAAATAAACCTCTGCCTGTGTCATTTGAACTCTGCAGTTTTCTCTCTCTCTAATTCTTTCTTCTCTTTGCACATGCGAACAGTAACTAGGTTCCAATGCAGTTGAGGATGTTTACCAAAATAGTGGCTCAAAATTTAATCCACCATGATTCTAGAAGTATAGGGGTGCTGATTGCTTATTTGACTATGATATATGAACACAGATGCGGTAGGTGGTCTTAACAGGTATGTTTCTAAGGTTTCTTCACCTTAGAAGTTATGATCATATTCAAATTTTGGAGTTGAATCTTTCATTCTTGATTTTTTTTTTTTCTTATTTTTTCTTATTCCACATTCTAGGAGTGTGGTGGGAGGATTTAGTTAGCTATGCTGCCGACTTTCAGACCCTTGCTTCCTAAGTCTTGAGCCAAACTTACATCATTTCTTTATGTGAATGTAATTCGTTATGCTGGAGTGCTCAGTCCGAGAAACACAATCTGGTAATGTTTGTTCACTACATTATTCAACTTCCAAATAAACAATTGAAAAGAACAAGGAGTGTTGATACGTTTGAGACTGAGGAGGTTAAACCAATATCAAATTAGATCATCAAGACACGAGGTAGAGAACCCAACATTTTGAGATAAGGACTTTGGCTGAGTACTTGGAGAGACTTGGGAGTTTTAGGGTTGATAGCACTGTTGATCATAGGGACAAGGTGTTCCCATTCAGGAGCTTGGTAGTTTTATGTTGGGGAATGTGTCAATGCTACTTGCTTTGTTTGAGTTAGTTTCCTTTCATAAAAAAATTGTCCACAGGGTTTGGACTTTACATCTAAATTTTAGATTGATAATTAATATACATTTTATTACTTAATAAGTTCTAGATGGTTTATTTTTAAGAATTGAATTTTTCACAAAATGCTATGTCCTTTTCTTTGAAAAATGATTTGAAAATTTTGCTTTCTTAAAATCTGTGTAGTTGTTGTTGAAGACCAAGTTGACAGTTAGTCATGGTTTGCCAAGTTCTCAAGACCTCGTGTAGCTTTGTGCTTACCCATGTGACCATAGTTTATGTTTTTGAACAGCACATTTATGCATTCCTGAAATGTCCTTGTATGTGTAGCGTAATGTATATTACAGGTAACTAGTTGACCTGATTGTCACATAGACTACTCATAGTATACCGCTATCTTCTACAATGAACACTTAAGCATATTCTGTTCAACATAAATTATTTTCCTATGATTACCTTCGTCTGTATCATATCTTTCATTTTTTACGACTCTTACAGTACTTTCTTAGGCACTCTTTGGATCCTTCATCCTACCTTTATAATAAAAGCTATGGATGCATATGCTTTGTAAGTCATCCCTTGAGCTATTAAAAATAATCCCATGTTCATGGGAAGTAGTAGTTAGCTTGGGTAGAATTAATATAAATGTGATGCATAGGCTAGTGTAAAACATCCATAAATTTTATTGTATTGAGCTTGTTTAAAGTCGGTTGCCCCCTTGAAGTGGTGTGGGATCTTGTAATGGAATTCTAATCTTTCAATGCAATAAAGTTAATTCCATTTCATTTCACAACATTTTTTCTCTATATTTTATTGTTGGCATAAATTGTTGCAGGGAGGATCGTGCCGGTATGAGTGATCTTTCTAGGGCCCATTCAGTAGCAACAATATCCGTTAGGGTTTTTGGAACTGTCCACTGTATGCTCTCACCTTGCCCTTAGTAGGACTTTGGTGATGAGGAATTAGTAATAGAAGTGACAACATTAATCCTTTCATCCGTTTTTAAAATCTGTTTTTCTCTTTTTCTTAGGTTATAAACCTTATTCCAATGGTTTTAAATCTCATGGAATGCCATCATTTTGGGTCAAGTGGCAAACAATTTTTACCCGATTCCGTGAAGTAGGGGTTTTACTTCAAATACGCAAGTCATTAAACATTTGAACTTCCATGTACCTTCAGGTATATGGAAAGACCCCTTTGTTATATTTTAAGCTTAGCCATAGGAAGCTTTCGACCTTTTGTAACTTGTGGTGCACCGGTAAGTGATTAACCTTGGGAAGTTACTTGCAAACGACCTTGGAGACGGGATAGTGGGCTATGGGTATGGTCTACCCTTGAACACTCTGAAATAATGTGTCGAGACTAGTTATGAATGGGATAAAGCTTGAATGCGAGCCCACAAATTACACACCCAGTATAATCCCTACCATTTTCACTCGATTGTGTAACCCTAGTAACTTAGAGTTGGTAGAAACCACCTACAGAGGGTTTCTTCCAAAATAAAATGCATAAAAGAGATATTGTCATTAAACAGAGAACAAAGTTGCAAAGTGTCAGTCTGCAGTCAATTTCATCAAAATACAAAACAAAACTTGTAGAGTGCCAGTGATCGACAAGGGGATACAACAATGTTATATGGCAATATTCAAAAAATAGGGCAACAAAATTTCTGCTTGTTGGGCATCATTGTCAGTTTCTCGTCGTGGTGATCATTTTGGAGTATAATTAATTTTTCAGATTTTTTTCCCATACAAACTTCAATTCTTAGGGGGCAATTTTTTTCTCGGAGACCTTTTTGGGTTTCCCCGCTGCTTTTGCTTTGCTTTGTATGGTGCAGTCCCATTGACCTACTTTTGTGGTCACTTGTTGGACATTTAATATAATTATCTTATCTTATCTTATCCTACTGTCGAGAATTTATTTTCCCTTGGGACATATACCATTACGATCATCTCGTTGAGTTGATTGTTTTGACATATAACTCCAAAAAGTTTGTTCTTAACCCTTGGTATCCCCTTTGGTCATGGTTGTAACGACTCACGTTGGCACAAAAAACATGAAGTAGTTGATCTGCGATCCCAAGTCTCTAATCTTAAACAAATGGTGCATGGACTTAATCAACAAAATGTAACTCATTAGGAAAATCGACACTAAGACATTCTAAGAGTAGTTTTTCATTTCCAAACATTATACGTGGCTCAGAGCTCAATTTTCCCCGATTTAATGGCACAAATCTGACTAGTTGGATTAATAGGGTAGAGCAATGTTTTATTCTCAATTTTTTTAACAAGGTCTCTATTGCCTCCTTTCACTTATAACTAGAGGCCATCTAATGGTATCAGTGGTACGTGAAATCTCATGACAAGCCCAATTGGAAAAAGTTTGTCAAATTAATACTAGAACGGTTTGGCCATAGTGCTTATGATGATTTTGTTCGACAAATAGGAATAATTTGCAAATACCAAACAAAATTTGAAAAGTTGGCCAATTACAATGAAGACTTATCTGATGACTTCTTTAAGAGTTGTTTCATAAGTGGCCTAAAGGATACAATTCACAACGAGGTTAAAATAGTCAAGCCCATGACATGATTGAAGCTCTTGGCTTGGCCAAATTAGCAGAAGGCAAGCTCATGTCACAACGTAGTTTTTCAAT
This sequence comes from Taxus chinensis, assembly GCA_019776745.2. Taxonomy (NCBI): domain Eukaryota; kingdom Viridiplantae; phylum Streptophyta; class Pinopsida; order Cupressales; family Taxaceae; genus Taxus; species Taxus chinensis. Next base: position 121,338,884 of record CM034156.1, on the reverse strand, counting down.
TTTTGTTCCATTCAAGAATACCTCCTTACAATGCAATCTTCTAGTCCAGGTCCATAAACAACCCCCGTTGAATGCCTTATCGAGGTTGAAATGCAAACTACACGGTAAAAGGGGTAGTGAAAAATTCACTTGGGGTCATATATGTGTGAAACAAAAGTTGTATTTATTAGATGTTGACTAATCCCCAGATGTAGAGGAATGGAAAGATGCTCAAGGATCCCAAGAAGAAGAAAAGGTTGTGAAAGTATCTATTCCTCTGGATTCTCAACCAAAAATCCTTGTACATGCCTAGGTAAGAGTTACCACTTGTCAAACTATGAAAAACATGGTATTTCAAGAAGAACACTCTCACCATTTTAATTGATAGGTAGCACACATAATTTCATTGACCCTTGGCTTGCCAAACAAACAAATTGCTTTGTATAACCATGCTCAAGATTTGAAGTAATGATTTCCAATAGAGGAACATTGCTTTGTATATCCATGCTAAAGATTTGAAGTAATGATTGCCAATAGACGAACACTGTCTTCCAAAGGAAATTGTCCTAATGTTCATATTGCCATTGGGGACTATAACCTTCAATTGAACATGTTTGTCCTACCATTGGGTGGATGTGATGTAGTTTTCAGAGCTTAATGGCTGTGTACCATGGACCAATCATGTGGGACTTCTTTGAACTTTGGCTATAGTTCTCTGATAAGGGGAAAAAGAACACCTTAAAGGTCCTCACTCCTGGGTCTACCGATATTACTAGCTCACATTGGATATAGAAGCTCCTTAATAAGAGCTCCCATTGGGTCATCGCTCAATTATGTTCCATTCAATTTAGTTCACCTCTAGATTCCGACACCCCTAATGATTTGTAACATATTTTGGATAAGCATGCCACAATATTTGTAGAACTAACGAGGTTACCACCTTAACATCCAAAGGAGTATCGCATCCAGATCCTTCTAGGGAGTGTTCCTCCCAACATTCAACCATATTGGTACCTGTTATTGCTAACGAATGAAATTGAAAAGCTTGTATAGGAACTTCTTAAGGTAGGATTCATTCACACAAGTACAAGCTCCTATTCTTCACAAGTTCTGCTTGTCCGAAAGTTCTTGTTAAAGACAAAAATTGAAAAGTTGGTGCAAGAACTTCGTAAGGTTGGAGTCATTCACCCAAATACAAGCCCTATTCTTCACTAGTTCTACTTATCCGAAAAAAGAAGGGTCGTGGCGATCATGCATTGATTGTAGGCTTAGTAACCATATTTGCTGAATTTCAAGCTTGAAATTCAAAATTCAAAATTCGGCGAATCTCAAAGCACAAAAAAAATCGCCAAAAATCATGATTTTGTTTTTTAATTTTTAATTTTTCCCCCCCAAGGAATAACTCGTTGAAAACCCTATGTGTACATCCCCAATAAGTCAAGGAATGTACATGGGGTAAACCGTATTTAATGTTTGCTTGTAACTTTGTATATTATTAACTATTTTATTAAGTTTTAAATCAATGTATAGATAAATCTCCAAGCATATTAAAAATAAAGCTTAGGCATTTTAAAACTTAGCCTAACTATCGCGTCATCTATATGTAAATGTATATTTTTCATATAGTCGAATTTGATCGTGAATTTTATCATCGATTTTTAGCAACGAATAATTCACGAATTCGAATGCGGCAACTTAGATTTTAGGGAGCTAAACAAAATCATTATCAAAGATAAATTTCCTATTCCAATGATTGACAAGCTTCTTGGCGAGCTTCATGGTACCCAATTTTTCTCCAATTAGATCTGGGCTCCAATTACCACCAAAATTGCAATAATGAATATGATATCCCTAACACAACCTCTATAGATTCATGACGGTCACTGTGAATTTTTGGTCATGCCTTTTGGGCTTACTAGTGCCCCATCAATATTACATGGATTGATAAACACTCTTTTGGCCCTTTCTTTGTAAATTCATCATGGTATTCGTTGAAGACATCTTTCGAGCATTTACAACACCTCAACCTAGCATTGCAACTGCCCATTGATAACCTATTTATGTGCCATACAATCTAAGTGTTCCTTTGGACAAAAGGAATTTGAGTGCCTTGGGTATATTGTCTATGCAACAGGTGTCCGAGTTGACTCTAAAAAAATTAGTGCCATGGAAAATTGGTTAAAACCAAAGACCCTTAGAAGCATTCATGAATTTTTGGGTCTCATAGCTCCATTGATTGCCATGCTAAAATAAGGACGCGTTCTCATGGATCTGTAACAAAGAATGTCTTTGACACATTAAAATAGGCTATGCGTACTACACCTGTTTTAGCCATGCCAAATTTCTCCAAGAGATTCATTATTGAAGGTGATGCTTGCGGTAATGGACTTGGTGCTGTCCTCCAAGAAGCTTATCCCATTGCTTTCACCAACAAAGCCCCTCTTTGGGCGAAATTTGGTACTTTCCACCTATGAGAAAGAAATGATGGCCATACTACACGTAGTCAACAAGTGGTGGCCATACTTGGTAGGTTGGTGTTTTTGTGTCAAAACAGATCTCCATAGTCTCAAATACTTCTTAGAACAATGGGTCTCCTCTTCAGCTTTGCAAAAATGGGTCGCCAAATTCATGGACTATGATCGTGAGATCACTTAAAAGAAGGGGAAAGAAAATGTGGTTGCAGATGCACTCTTTCCTACATACGAGGACCAAGCTTCCCAATGTGCTTTATCCATGACACTACCAGAATGGATGCAAAAATTGCAGAAGTGGGAATATGATTTGGCCACAAAGTGTCTCATTCAGTAGCTAGTTTTTGATCCTACATCATCACCCCACTCTTGGGATGGACATTATTTATGGTATAAAGGACGCATGGGTTTACACCCAATGTCCAAACTACGATACAAATTTCTTATGAAACTATGTGCATCGCTCCCAGCTGGTCATTTGGGATTTTTAAAAATAAATGAGCGAGTTTGTAGAAATTTCTTCTGACATGTAATGAAGGAGAATATCAAGCAATTTGTTGCAAAATGTGATACTTACAAACGTCACAAATGTGAAATGGTGGTGACCTCGAGCTTACTACAACCACTTCCCATTCCTACGTGGATCTAGACAATTATTTCCATGGATCTCATTGAGGACCTCCTGAAATCTACAGATAAATCGTTCATCTTTGTCATGGTGTATCGCCTCTCCAAATATGCCCACTTCTGTGCCTTAGCTCACCCCTATACCACTTCAACCATTGCCCAAATCTTTCTTGATCAATTTTCCCGCCTCTATGGCATCCCTTGTTTTAATTGTATCAAAGCGTGAATAAAATTTTACAAGCAATTTTTGGACAAAGTTATTTCGTAGAATAGGAACACAATTGAGGATGATCGCTAATTGACTCTGTTTGGGGACCATCCTTGCTTGACTTTGATTAGGCTACAGTCGAGCGAGTCTAGATCCTCATGCTCAGATGCATCATTAGGTGTAGAGAGACAACTCCACATAATATCATATTGGCCGAGTTCAGAGCTCATCCCTTTAGATTGGAGACTATATTTAGCCTGGTCTCGCTTTTGCATCACATTTGGGGACTCTTCGACTCTTCCGCAGGCAAGGACGGTATCTCTACCTCGCCTACCATTCTTCTGAGGCTATTGCTCCTTCTGACCATAGCTTCCACTCCTGCTACTGGTATACCAGAGTCTCACGTCTTCTCGGCTCTCTCAGGATTCAGATGGACCGTTTCCCCCCTTACAATTACTCCCTAGATGCACCTGCACACCTCCTTTCGGGTAAGCAGGATTTGCAAAGAATTATTAGAGAAGACATACAGGTAGTTCATCCAGCATACTTGGATCAGCCCTCCGGATGGTCTTCGTCCTAAGATGGCTTTTTATGTTGCGCATTTTCTTGAGATCACAGACGAGCTTATCAGTCGGCTTGCATATATCTCCCGATACTGGTTACAGGAACTTCACATTCCTCTAGGCCAGTTCAGGGTGGGCTCTCATAGGCTTCGAGTGGAGGATCACCAGTTGGACCGCTCTAAGAGGATTTGCCAACTCTGTTCTCTCCAAGAGATCGAAACGAAATATCGCTTCATTTTCAGGTGTCCTATCTACTACGAGATCAGAGGGAGATTCCATTGTTTATTTTGGGAGCATCCGTCTTTTGTAGCATTCTTCAAGTACCAGGATCAGTGGTGTCTTGCTCTCTTCCTACAAGAGGCTCTTAGGCTCCGGAATGAGACCCTTCAGTCTCCTCCTAGACAGAGTGCTACTCTATAGATTACTTCTTTCTTTACGGTGCTCCCCTCGGTGAGGGGCTCCAAATGGCACCTTGATACCTGCCCAGATTCCCGGACCAGATCTGTCAGGACCCGTGGGGCTACCTCCCAAGCCAGAGGTACTCGCAATTGCATTCGGTCGGGGGTCTCCTCTCAGAGGCCGCATCTGTCTAGGAGAACCAGAGGGCTCGTCTTGTTCGCCCTTCTTCTGGACACCGGCATTCCAGTCCTCCCTCGACTTCAGTTACTGGACACGGGCATATTGCTAGCTACTTTCAGTTGGCCTCGGATGCTTGGGGACATCGACATTCTAATCTTCCCACGGCCTCAGCTACTAGAGACAAACATATTGCCAACTGCTTTTAGTCGGCCTCAGATGCTAGGTGACTGGATCAGTGGTGGGCTTCTTCCGCCCTCCTCTTCAGCTCCATCCATTTGCACTCTTCTGGCCACAACAACTTTTGCTTCACCTTCCTCGTTCCTCTCTTTTTTTATTCTCTCTTCTTTTATTGTTTTGGATGACCCCTTCGGGTCTCCCTGCTGGCATCTCTTGCATTGTATTGAACAGTCCCATTGACCTACTTTTGTGGTCACTTGTTGGACATTAATATAATTATCTTATCTTATTTGGATATCACTTGTAGAGGGATGGTCAAACAAAAATAATCAATAAATATTTTTAAACTCTGTTCTGTAGTTTCTCCTCTGAGCAACAACATTGGGTCAAGTGGTTACATTTTGCGAAATGGTGGTACAACACAATGTACCACACAACCACAAAAATGATCCCATGTGAAGTAGTTTATGGCAAGCCACCACCATCTCTTCTCTATTACACTCTAGACAACTATCAAGTATAGGTAGTTGGCACCACCCTCAGTGCACGTGAGAATATTCTTAGAGTTCTTGGGGAAAATCTCCATATGGCCTAGAACCGCAAGAAACGATAGGCAAAACAACACCATTATGATCGATCCCTCCAGCTAGGGGATGTGATTTTCCTTCGATTACAACCCTGTAAACAATCCTACTTAAAGATAAAAGGGCACTAGAAGCTTGTCCCTAAGTTCTATGACCTATACAAGGTTCTTCAAAAAATTGGCCCTCTAGCATACAAGTTAGAACTCCCACCTTCCTATCGTGTCCATCCTGTGTTTCATGTTTCAAGTGTAAAGTAAGTTCTTGGGAAATGGGTCACAACTCACATGGTACTTTGTGAGCTCGATGCTGAAGGATCAATCGTTCTTGAGCCTAATGCAGTCTTAGATAAGTGCTCACGCCAACTTCACAATTGATCAATCACAGAGGCCCTGATCTAGTGGGCACAAAATGCAAGTTGAAGATGCAACTTGGGAGCCCCTTAGCTAAATTCAACAACAATTTCCTAGCCTTCAACTTTGAAGACAACTTTTCAAGGGGGAGGGATGTTAGGACCCGCGGTCCTACCTTTCTTTGTATAATCTTGTTGTAATAAAAGCTATGGATGCATATGCTTTGTAAGTCGTCCCTTGAGCTATTAAGAATCATTATACATGCATGGGAAGTAGTAGTTAGCTTGGCTAGAACTAACATAAGTTTGATGCATAGGCTAGTGTAAAGCATCCATGAATATTTTTGTATTGAGCTTGCTCAAAGGAGGTTTCCCTCTCGAAGTGGCCTGCGATCTTGTAATGCAATACTAATCTTTCAATGCAATAAAGTTAATTCCATTTCATTTTTCATCAACTCTATATTTCGTTGTTGGCCTAAATTGTTGCAAGGAGGATCATCACAGACATTCAAAGCATGCATGCTCCGAATTTCCTTACCGTGCATGTCATGTGGACCAAAAACTTCTTGTTTGTCATTCTTTATATGATTCTAATGTAAGCAACGAACACATGCAGCTATGTCGAGCACATTCATCCCCATGTTGGTCATATCTTGCATTTTAACACTGTTTTTGTTACTTGCTTACCATTATTTGTGTTGTATATCTGGAAGGCTTTATTTTAGATTTACTACTGTTTAGACATGGGTAATTTTCTTGAATCATCTGCCACTTTATCTGGCCTTTCAGCTTGGTTGGGTTCAACCTCAGCATATATTCATGTGAATCCTCAATGATTCATTAACTCATGGTGCTTCTTGTCATTTTTATAATTTGTTTTTACTTTATGAATATAAATATGCAATGCAGTCTTTCAACTACGGGGAACAAATTTGTGCTTTATCACTCCCATTCTGTTCACTCCTCGATATTTTTAATATTTTTTTTGATTTTTTGTCTTGCAGCTATGTTCATAGGGTTGGTCGAACAGCAAGAGCTGGCAGGGAAGGTTGTGCCATAACATTCGTGACTGAATGTGACCGCAGACTGCTGAAGGACATGGTTGGTTTCTTCTATTTTTGAATTAATGGGAAAATATCTGGTCTTATTTGAATATTTGACATTTTCTGGAAGTTGAGTATTTAATTTGTGATGATTTTAGTCCCAGTCTCTCTGGAATATAAAAGTATTTCTTGGAAATTTGGAATATTGTTTCTCCTAATTTGATATGTAAAATGATTTTGTTTCTTGTTTCCTAACCATATATAGTGTTAGAATTTATAAAGGACTCAATATTCTTTGTTGAAAAAATTAATAATCGAATGGTGGAACCAAGAGAATCACATATAAGTTTTGCTTGTGTGTCACTGTACACCCCAAGTCACTTGTAAACTTGGCAATGTAGGTACAAAAAGGGATCACAAATCCAGAGATTGTCGATGTGGTTGAGCTTTGCCTAAGGTCCACTTTCTTTATCTTTAGAGGAGAGGAATATGAGCAGATTAAAGGAGTTGTGATGGGGTGAACTGTGTCTATTAGCATTTCAAACATATATATGGACGGTTTTGAGAGAGAAACCTTAGATGCTTAGCCATACAGGTCCAAATTTGTAGATGATAAGAACTGCAATTGGCATCATAAACTGAATAAGTTTCTAGAGGACCTCAATAGTATTTTAAAACAAATACAGCTCACCATGGATAGAGAGAATACAGGCTGTCAACCTTTTTGGGATGTTCTAATTTTGTAGACCCAGATGGCTCCTTCTCCCTTGGGGTGTACACAAAGAAGATGGGTACTGATTATACTCACATACAACTTCCTGCCGAGACATGCATCAGAAAACGGTTGTTTTACATACTTCAATGACAAGAGCTTTTTGAAAAAGATCACTAAGCTAGCCAAGGAAACCACGCCTGAATTCAAGAAGATTCAACATAGGAACAAAACTTCACCATCCCTTACAGAACTGGCACTTCCGCAAGCATAGTGAGAGTTTTGAAGAAATATGAGATCAAGACAACTTTTACCCTGCCAAATGCTCTCTGAAATATGGTAGATTCAACTAAGGATCCTGCTGACCTACAACTACAAAAAGGTGTCTAACGGTCCTGTGGGAGACCCTACATTGGAGAAACTAGGAGATACAATTTAGGGTCAAATAACATACTAAGTAGATTTAACTTGATGCAGTAGAGAAATTTGCACTTATGGAGCATTCACACAAGTCAAAACGCCACATTTCCATAGAAAATGATGAGATCACTGCCAAAAAGACTTTACACATAAAAAGGGTTAATGAAGCATTTGAAATAAAAACACACTCAAATAACCTCAACAAGATGATGGTTTCGTTATCAGTAAAATGTGGAGTTTTGATATGAATATGAACTGTATCAAGAACATGGGCTATAGAAATAATTAATAAAGCTTAAACATGAAGATTCTTGCCACATAATGAAAATATTGAATATATTCTTTTAAAATAGGAAGCCAACAGCCTTGATATTTTTGGAGCCATGTATTTATGCAGGATTATGGATTTCAATTTCTTCAGAGCAATCCTTTAAGTAATTCTCCTTTGAAGAGGGGTCCTTAAGGGTTTTAAAACTTCACACAGTGTTCTGATAATCAAACACACCCTAGAGCATTTTAAGGACTAAGCACTTAGGATATTTTTGCTATATATTGTGCACTCGGGCTTTTCTTGTAATATATTGTGGCTATCGGACATTCTAAATTCCCTGTGTTATCTCTTGTTTTCTCTAACTATTATGGGGTAGTTGGTCTATGGGTTACGATATCAGCAAAGAGGTAGCTGCATTATGCTCGGTTACTTACCGACTCATGTGTTATTACCTCTTTAATGTATTGAAGAATGCACCCTTACAATCATTCTGCTATACCAAAGGAATTATTGTTATAGTATATTAATTCATCATTCTCAGGACATGTCTGCCAACCGGTTTCCCATTGGGACTAGGGTTCTGTATTACATTTCTAAATCCTTTAATTCTTTTGTTGATGAATACAATGAGCATGCAGTGATGGCTTTTCATATGATTTTTTTGTTGGTTCGTCTTTCTGAAGTTTGTTAATGTTAATCCTTTCGAAATATTCTTGTGAGATAACCATCCTCTTTATTACTTTAAAATTATAATTGGTTGTTCTTACTTGAAGATGCTCATATTCAAAGTTTTTGATAGCTGGCATCCATGTATCGATTGACCAATCCGTATATTGTATAATGAGAATTATTTGCATGCCCTCAATAAGGAGGCAGTGTATTTGGTGTAAGTGGCACATAACTTGTTTTTTTTAGTGTGAATGTTTTGTGCATGAACAAGATTTCTTATTTTGGTTTTTATAGGCAAAAAGGGCTGGTTCTAGGCTCCTCAGCAGGGTAGTTGCAGAACAGCCCATTGCCAGGTGGTGTCAGAATATTGAAGAAATGGAAGAGCACGTGGCTGTGATCATTCAAGAAGAAAGGTTGGAAAATACAACCTTGTTATGATTCCAAGAATTTAAATTTATTCGTGTTAATTAATAAAAATCAACATCTTAAAGTATTTTTTTTTCTTCAGGGAGGAGAGAGCACTTAGGAAAGCAGAGATGGAAGCCAATAAGGTATTTTAGTGTTCTATCATGATATACGTGTGTGTCTGGACTCTGCATGTGACTTGAGCATTTATAAAAGTGCATTGTTTTCATGTTACAATATCTACTAATGTCTTTTGTTTCTTTTTGTGAGAATTCTGCAGGCACAAAACATGATGGAACATAAGGATGAAATTTATTCACGCCCTAAAAGAATATGGTTTGAATCACAAAGGGATAAGAAAATTCTTGCAAAGGAGTCCAAGGTGATGCTTGAATTATTTTCTTTGTTTTTACCAGTGGTTGTTTTTAACGTTTTTCTTGGTTTTTCTGTTTTCTGCATTTTGTATAGCAGTGGATGGTCATGGAAACAATGCAAATAGATTAAGATTTTATAATTTTTTCTTTTGCACGTGCTTAAGTTAGTGTTGTGTGAACTCTTCAACAGTCACAAACACTGACTAGAGTCCTAACTTACTTTTATTATTAGAAGAACAACCCATTCCGAACTATTTTATGGAATATGAGCTAGTCATTCATCTAAAAGTATATAAACCTTTTGTAGTAAAATATATATAGAACGTTGGCCATCGAGTATAGATTCGCTATCTTCACTGAAGAGAAGGGATCTCATGTATAATCTTTATTGTATGGTATTAAAATTTTCCCCGCTTTGAACTGATACCTGGTTGAATGTTCTTCCTTTCTTGTTTGTTTAGTAACTGCTATCACCTCGTCACATAGCATACCACTAGCACATTGGGTCTTTATTTTGAGCATATGGACTATCAGTATCACAAATTAACCGACTCTTATTTTTGACTTCTAGAGCATTGCACTTGAATTTTTTTCCCTAGGACAGCTGTCATTATATAGCTGCTTAGTATGATTGTTAGTAGTTATTAGGAAAATATTCTTTTTTGAGATTTACTTTTGTTGATGGTGCTCATCTGTCAAAGTGGATTTGTTCTTTCTTGGGTACTGTCTGTTGCAATTTTCCTTATAGCAAAACATACTTGTTCATAGTTTGAGAGACATGTTCTTCCGTTCTTTCTTTCTATGAGTTCTCGTCCCCATGCTGTAGAACTACTGTATTCTCTTAAATGATGCTTTTACTTTGTTTGGTATCTCAACATTCATGGGTATATATTAGTTCTTTGTTTTAGATCTCATCCATGGCCTTTCTATCATTTTGCAAGAGTTTCAATTCTGTAGTAACTCATCCCAGAATTCAACTTATATGTAGTCTGTGGACAAGTCCCTAGATTCTGAAGTTACGACTTACAGCCAATATGGCTTCTTATCCTACCCATTTAATATTACTTCTCCACGTGTTTTCACCTCATAAAGTTAGTTGGAAATTCTATTCCCACTGTCAGGGCCTTTGCTTGATTTTCAGTTGGTAGCACCATTATAAATTAAATCTATTATTTCTGATACTGTCAAAAAGAGTTCTTAATAATTTTTCTGCTCTTGTTCTAGCTTGTCAGACGTTTTGTAAGTTCTTAGTTTTCGCACTGGGCTTTCTATTTATATATTTCTACCAAAAACACTAACATCCTCTTTTTGCGTAGTTTTTTTCTGTACTGTCATGCATTTAGTACCATTTTATGATTGTTCATAATATTTAATGCTATTAACTTATGGATTCAAATTTTTTCTGCAAATATTGATCATGTCAGGCTCCGACAAATGAAGAAGGCACCACTGGTAAAATTGTAACTAGTCTGGAAGAGGCAGAAGATAAGAAAAGTAAAGAAAAACGGCGACTTGAACGCGAGGTGTGATTTATGGCTATATCTGGACATAGTTTTATAACTGTCAATACTTCTAAGGATAGAAGGATACTTTTTTTGTTTGTTTTATTGCTTCATTGTGTTATTGCTTTATTGCTTTATTCATTATCCAATTGTTGGTTGTATTGCCTTTGCATTTGGCAGAAGAATCTGCCACGAAAGAAGCGACGGAAATTAGAAGCTGCCCGAGCAATGCTAGAAGAAGATGGACCAAATAACTCTGAAGAAGAGAAGGTTTGTTTTTCTTGTATCCTTATCTATCTGGTTTGTTTTTGTTCTATTCTTATCTATCTGGTACGTGTTTGCTTATATATGCATAACACCGGGCAAGGAAAAGCATCCGATAATATGTTTAAGACACAACTTTTCGACCTTTGCTTACACTTTTAATTTTTTCAGCAACCATTTCACTTAATGCTATTTGTTTGAAACATGCCTGATTTTAAAATATGTTAAAATGGCAATATTCTGGATTAATTTTCCTTGAGAGTGTTACAAATCTGAGTGATAAATAATGTTTTGGCTAAACCGTATTTTATTGGAGATAAATTTGGTATAACATTCTGGGCACAGTACTGACTATTAGCATGTTGCAGGGGTCTAAGAAAGGTAGTGGACAGAAGGCTGAATTGTCTCTCGTTCAAGTGGCATATCGGAGAGCAAAAGCTGTTAAGGCTGTTGAGAAGGCACGCGAAGCTGGTAAGTTTGTCATGAAAAATCCTTCTATGAAGAAGACACCTCGCAGGGAGAAAGGGAGGAAAGGAGAGATGGAAGAACTCTTCCAAAATGAGATCAATGCCAAAAAACAACCACATACCAACTCAGGTGGCCACCAGTTAGGTGGAGGGAAAAAGAAGTCAAACAAGGCATTCAAAAGCAAGTCAAGGTATGCGAGCTTACATTCTCATAGTATTTGTAAATTTATTCAAGTAAATGTTTAATGAATAGACACATCTATACGGATGTTGTTTCTATTTAGTCATACAACATACCCACTGTCTTTTTGCACACAGGAGAGAATTGAACCTAGATTGCTAAATCATTCTTCTGCATTGCATTATTTTTCAAAATTTTGGGATGTCATTGACATATCTTAGAGACATTTAAATGCTCATTCTGATGTCTTTGCTTTTGAATTTGCAGTCCATGCTCATTTTCTAATGTAACTAAACACATTACTGCACAGTGTCACTCTTTGTTGATTCCTCCACTTCAGGCACAGATAGGGACATTCGTTGAGATCTGCCTCCAGTCTTCATTGACACATAGTCTTGGGTTTATTGTTCGCCCCTCATTGCTATTTGTATTGGTCTCTTTGCCACTTGTGTTAGAGGCACGCTGCTCTATTTTGTCTTTTGTACTTTTTCTTTGGTTCACCTCTAAGATTCTCTCTTCCTAGAACTTTCTATTGCTAATTGTTGTATCCTTCAGTCTCATTGACCTACTTTTGGTCATTTCTGGCATTAATATAACTTCTTTCTTTCTTCTTTCTTCAAATTTCTGTTGTAAGTTTTATAATAATGTTGAATTCTTGTATCTTTTAACTTAAGATAATGAAAAATGGAACTTAGTCCTTTTCAGTCTCTTGTTCCTTCCCTAGGTGTGAGCTATTAATCAAAATTTCTCTGCTGTTTATCTTGACATGCAGAAATATCAGATACTGAATTCCTTATCAAAATAACTAATCAGTTGGTCATTAATGTTCCCTTGTATATGTGTACACGTCATCCTAAATAAGATGCACATCTTTTAATTAACCCGTACTTCTGTGTATGATATGCTAATGCATGTAATGCAGAAAGTTATAGGAAGACTACTTATATTACATCCACAGTAATATGGGTGTCTGTACATGGCACAAATCTGTTAGCAGTTCAGGGAGGGAATGCACTTGTGAATGTCCCACGGGCATAGCTAGAACATACCCTGATTTTATGTACATGTCCCCGAAATAAATATTTATAATCAACAAAGTCGCGTGTGGTAGAAAATAACTGAAGATAATAGAAAACCTAAGGGGTCAACCAATGTCTAAAATCTAGCAGAACACAACAAATAATGTTACCATTAATCACTATTTATAACTCTTAATTGCGAAACTTATTTTCAAAATTTTGAAGTTTCTAATCTTGTTTTGTATAATGAACCACCCAAAATGCACTGATACAACCCTGTGCCCACATACCCAAGTTATGAGGACCTGCATTAGAGGTGAAGAGAGAAACTATGTTGAAAATCACCAAAATTTCCCCATTTTCCACCTTTTAAACTTGGATAAACTTGACAAAATCGGTGGAGTCTTTAATAAAAATGAAGTTAAACTCATCAAGGGCTTCAACTTCTTCACCAAAAAAGATGCAAGGTTATAGGTTGGGGAATCAGTGGTGTCAACAATAGGTGTAAGTGGAGCACTAGGTTTGTGGATTTTTGGAGTGTTATAGATTCTTGGGGTAACCTCTTTGTTAGGGATAAGTTTTTTCTTTGTCGCATCATCCAAAGAAGCTTTAATCACCTTTATGACGTTTCTAGTAAGAATAGAAACAGGATTAGTCAAAAGTCTCTTGTAGCTACCATTGTTGTAAAGATGGTCATCCATTTTAGTGTCATAATCCCATTTGTTCATGATTTATGTTACATTGCCTTTGTATGACTTTGTAAAAATAACGTCTTTATTATTATTTAGTTCTTTTAAAGCTTTCCATTCCTCTCTAGGAATGTTATAGGTAGGCCGTTTTGCACATCTTAGTGCCACTGCACAATCTTGTCTAACTTCATTGGCAATTTCCGAAGAGAGCTTCAAAACCACACTTTTGATTCCCACTATGAAGTCCTCTTTTGGAATAAATTAGGGAGCAATAGCAAAACCCAAACCACATTTCAGAGCGTTAAAAGCATGCCTCTCAATGTAAGAGTTAGAGAAAGAAAGAAAGAAATAAATTATATTAATGGCCACAAATGACCGAAAGTAGGCCAATGGGACTGAAAGATACAACCATTAGCAATAGAAAGTTCTAGGTAGAGAGAATCCTAGAGGCGAACTGACGAAGCAAAGTACAAAGATAAAATAGAGCAGCATGCCACTAACACAAGTGGCAAAGAAATCAAAAAATAAAAATAAAATAGTAAGAAAGAAAGGGATTAGCTGCATTGGTGGTCAAAAAATTACCATTACCAACCGTGTTTTTAATATTATCATCCCCCTGTCTATAGTTTAAAGAGTGTATGGGGGAAGAATTATTTTTGTTATGTTTAGAAATGTTAAACTATGCAGATTAAGCAAAGTACAAAGATAAAATAGAGCAGCGTGCCACTAACACAAGTGGCAAAGAAATCAAAAACTAAAAATAGTAAGAAAGAAAGTGATTAGTTGCATTGGTAGTCAAAAAATTACCATTGCCAACTGTGTTTATAATATTATCATCCCGCAGTCTATAGTTTCAAGAGTGTATGGGAGAAGAATCATTTTTGTTTTGTTCAGAAATGTTAAAACTATGCAGATTGTCGGAGGATTGACTCGGGTCATGGGTGTTGATGTGACTGAGACGTGAGGGAGGGGGTAAATGGAGGTGGGTAGGCCCGCTGACCGAGGCCTCATTAGTGCTCAAACTGGAAGAATTATAGGGAGGGGGTGAAGTTTGAAGACCTTGAATCCCATTTACTGGGTCGTCAAACGGATTGCTTTGCATTCGCCAAGGTGATGTGGTTTACTCACAATCAGCTGTGCGTGTCGCTCTCTTGTGAAAGAGCTGCCATGCGTTTGGAGTGCATCTTTGTAAACTGAGAAACAAAACGGTAGGATGTAACCATCGCACCAAAAGGCTTCGCGAGGGAAATGGGACCATTCACATCAATGCTTAGCAGGGCAGGCAGGTAGGTAATAGAACTGACAGAAGAGAGAAAGATGTTATGGACCAAGGGATTTAGGATGGATATCCAGCCTTCTTTAATAAGAGTGGTGCGCACCCTGCAGCCAAAACGACACCTTAGTGTAAGTGCTAAAAAAATCTATCCTATCAAATTTGATGTTGGACGTCTCACCTACTCCGTGCAGGACACTGTATCAGCTTGGATCATTGACCTGAAGATCACGCTTCCTGGGTTGTAACATCTGCTTTTCCAAAGAATTGCTTGGACAAATAACACTCTCATCAGACATAATAGAAGGAGAGGATGTCTCAACAAAAGAAAACTTACAGCTAATATAGCCTGGCACTGGAGGATGTCCTGCCATAGGACCTGAAGCAACAACATCGTTGTTTATGGTGGAGCATGTCTGGCTATTTTGGAGGAATTCTGATACCCGAGAAGTGACTTCCAACGGAATGCTATCTACATGGGCATCATCCAACCACCTCGTTACGTTCTCAGCTGTGCGTTCTCCATGTATCTGGGGAGTCTCACTGTCTTTCTTTCTAGCTAGTATCTTGAATTTTTTCTTGTCTTTCCTCTGCTTTTCTCTGTGCACCCAAAGCACTCGCTGAAGATAGGTTATCAACCCAGATCCACATGTCTAAGTGGAGAGTATGTGCAAGCTCCAAATGCAGGCTGTATAAAGACGATGAAATATGGTCCAGTTGAGCTCTAGTTCTGCCTATGATATACCTCAACAAAGATAAACTTTTCTTGTCAAAGATATTTTTAGCACCTCGCCTGCACAGAGTGTGTTTTATTGACACACAGGAAGGAAAGATCCATTTATCTCTACAACGTTTTAAGAAGGCCAGATCCATTGTTCTCCTTGCTAATTTAACTCTCATATCGACGCTTTAGATAGTCTCCCATGATCCATCATCAGGATGAGAAGACTAATTTGAAAACAATGGACTGGTCTTGTTTATAAAGGAGCGAAGTGTGGACAAGGGGTGAAAACAAGATTGGGCAGAAAAATTCAACCATTGTCTGAATATAAGAAATAAAATAAAATGAAAGATTCAATAGAAATTGAAACAGAAAATTAAATATTTCAAATATTAAATATTAAAAGATTACCTGGACTGAAAATCCACGTGGAAAGGGTTGCGAGGAGCAAAAAGGTGAACAAAGAAGATGGTGATGGGGGATGCAAAAGATGAAGAGAGAAGGGGCAAAAAATTAAAACTAAAATAATGGTAATAAAGACAATTCAAATTAAAAGACGGGGTGGGGGGTTAGGGGGGTGAGGCTTAAAACAACCTAAGACAACCTCAGGGAAGGCCCAGCATTATCTTTTCTACCCTTGAAACTCGACGCCTCTTTCTCCAAGGGCAATATTTTATGAGAACGTGTTCCAGCCATATTAGTGGCTACTCGCTGCTCAATAATACAAGAATAGAAAGCTTCTTTTTCCTTCACATCAACATCCCTACTAATGACGACCATATTAGCTAAAAACATTAATAGTTTATACTACTCACTATAGCCAAGAAAGAAATATTTGGTATTTTCAGAATCTAACTTACTCTTCTTGTTATTTGGAACTAAAATGTAAGCAGCTGAACCAAAGATGTGGAAATGTTTTGCCTTTGGTGTCCTTCCTGACCACGATTTTTTGGGATTAACATTCTTCTAGGCTTGCACGAACTTCTATTAAAGAGATATACTGTCATATGAACAGCATTACCCTGGTATATTATAGCACACCTCTGATGTGTATCATGCCTCCAACCATTGTCCTTATAGTCCCGTTCCTCCTTTCAACAATTCCATTTTGTTGAGGGTGTATGGAGCTGACAATCACCCCTGAATACCTTTCGTTTTTTCAGTAATCCTTGACCTGCTTGAAGTAACTCTCCGTCATTATTTGACTTTAGAGTTTTCATACGTCTACTAGTTTGTTATTCTACCAATGCTTTGAATTTGTCAAAGTCACTAAAGCATTTAGATATCTTCTTCAGAAAGAAAACTCACATTTTCCCATGAGAAATCATCACCTAAAAGAAGACAATACCTTGCTACTAGAACAGTTGGCGATTTCTTAGGTGGTTTGCCTAGATCTGCATGAATGATATCAAGAATCCCTTTGGCACGCTGCACACCTTCAATAAAAAATGGTTTTCTTTTCTTTTTTCCAGCCATGCATCTTGCACATATGTCTTGCTTCTCCTGTATAGAAGACACCCCTTGAACCGTATCAGTTCTGCTAATTGTGGCCAAGCATTGGAAATTCAAATAGACATACCTTTTGTGCCAAGGAATGCTACTTTTGTCCTTCACAGATGATGCATGCAAATTAGCTGTGGCAGGATAAACTAGCCTGTACAACCCTCCTTGCCCAATTCCAAGGGCAATCAATTTGCCTTGCTTGACATCCAAGACAATACATCTATTACCACAGATATTATCATCAAAGTTAGGAGTATTTGTAAGTTGGCTAATCGATAAGATATTGCTGTTCATTTTTGGAATGTGCATAACATCCCGAACTATGAATTTTTTAGCATCATCAAAACATTGTAGACATCATCTATGCCATGCTTTCCACTCCACGTGACCTATCATCTCCCAGCGAAACAAAATTTATATAACTAGAATCTGTGGTGAATTCCACATACCAGTCCTTGTGGCAGGTTAAATGTTGTGATGCACGTGAATAAGCGAACCAACAACTAGTAGCATCATGATTATTGACGTAGGAAGCCGTGAAGGCATATTCCTTTCTGTAATCATGCTCTGTACCAACTTCTGCCACAATTGCTCGAGTCCATGGCTTTTTAATATGAGATAGGTCCAATTGTCTTTTTTGACAATCCTTTTTCATTTGCCTAACCTTGTGATTGTTGTAGAGCACTGTACTTGTCTTTAGGTGAAGATTCAGAGGTTCTTTTTCCTTTTCCTTTTCCTTCTCCTTTTTATTGTGCAGCAAAAGCACTTTCTGAGTCTCTAAGACTAGATTAAACTGTACTTGCTTGCATTCCATCTGAAGATGATAGGAATTGACCTTTTCAAATGTGAGAGATTGACTTTCGGACAGCAAGTTCAGAAAATCTATAAATGTTTCATAGGAAGGTGGCACTGTTCATTACCAAAGCAACTGTGTTATCGTCATCCACTTTTTTTTTTGGTGACTGATAACTGATATCTTAGGTATTTGAACCTAAGCAGGTGTTTTGACAGTGACCCATCATTTTTGTTGAAAAAAGCAGGTTTTTCATGTATAATGCATGACCTTTTTCAAATGTCTGGTACTTGTTATTCAAACTTTTCCACAAATCTCCTGCAGAGGTTGCATTACTGATCTCCGGGATCAGATCATCGAACACAAAGTTTCGAAAGAAGGGCTTACTTATGACGTTTGTCATAACAACAGCTTTTGTGATTCAGGCAAAACTGTTCTGAATATTGGCCATGACTAATTTTTCCTAAATATAGGTCTGTCTGTCACACCAATTATGGGAGATTAATACAGACAGCTTTTGCAAGATACAATTTTTCAGAGGTTTTATATATCAGACAGGTTTAGAATCTTAATAATACTGAATTTCTGAAATTTGCAGAGTTTAAACAATTAACAGAAATTTCTGCACCTGGTCTAGCAGTGAATGCCCTGTTCGTGCCTCTCCTCACTGGTTTTCCTCTATTTGACGGCACCGTTCACGCACGCTGTTCATGTGTCTACTGTTACCTTTGCTTTAGGTCCTTGACCTTTCGAAGATATCTGGCTCTGATAACAAATGTTATCAGATGCATAGAATGAATGGAGGGAAAATGGGTGAAACATGATTGATATGTGTTCTTTTTAGTAACCATAGAGGAACTTACAAGTGGTTATAACCAATTAGATGACTATGATAACCAATTAGTTGGTTGCAACCATATCAACATATTATATATTCAATAGAGTATACCCTAGAAGAAGGCATGGTGGTTCCAATTGATAAGACATTACATTAAACAAGATGCACTAGAAGTCATGATGTTTCCAATCAATAAGACATTACAACAAACAAGATACATTAGAAGGCATGATGTATTGACGAAGGAAATACACTCCATTTCTGCCATCTGCCATTAATATCCCAAAAGTGAATCTCTGCTAGGGCATGAGATGGAATTTCAGACTTTTTTCACGAGTTTTACAGTCGTGGAAGTGTTTCATTGTCTCAAACATTTCAATACTTCATAGCAGTTAGATTCAAGGATATTTTCCGGTTTTCCTTCTTTGTATAGCAATTGAATTTTTACTCTCAGTCATATGCCTCTGCAAAGCCTGGAAGATATAATTTCAGCTCTTCTAGCTGAAGAAAAGAGAACAATTGCAGTCGATTCAAAAGTTAATTCTTCACATGAAAATGCACTATATTTCCACATGAGAAATGATCACATAAAATCAGATAAAGGCACTAGACAAGCTGACTATTATTATAGCAAGAAAAGAGGTCATACAGCCTGGAATTGTTGCGTTCGAGCTATGTTCTTAAGGGAAAACTCAAAAGATAATCCACAAGAAGCAAATGTGGCTTTGTTGACAATCCACCAGATGTTGAAGAAGATTTAAATGTACTCTAAAAAGTCAGTTTTTTGATGATAGGAAGGATTCCAGTGTAGGTAAAACTTGGCATGGATGGCTGTCTAGATAATTTGAGAGTCAGTGGATATCGGGAATTTACCCTTACAAGGGCCACGAGATGACCTGATGGAGCATGTAGGAGTAGCTCAACATGGTGGGTTGTCTAACAATTGGGGAGATTTTGTAATTCAGGAGTTCAAGGAGGTGGAATCCAAGAACTCTGGAATTTAGCTTGGGAACTACACCTTTATGAGGGTTATGGAGGCAACTTGATGGAGTTCTACTTGGTTCAAGAACTATTGTTCAAAATAAAAGCTTATGAAGATTGTAATTCTATCTTCTTTTCAGTGGTGTACTCTTAAGAGGGGCATTAAAATATAAGACTTATAATTTAGTTTTTAGTTAATATTAGTTAATTGTTAACTAATAAATGATTGTTAGCTCTTCAACCATTTTGTAACAATCTCACACATAATAATATGATGGACACACAATGATAACGTGTGCATTTCGGTTTCTTGTTATTTCTTCTTTTTGCACATTCTTTAATAGCTAGGATATAACCAAGTGTTTACTAGATATAAATTATCCCTTTCAAATTTTCTTATAACAATAGTGCACACTTAACCATAATTGTGACTTGATTTAAAACAATGTACGGATTTATACCTATTAAACTAATCACATCAAAGTTTTGAACCGCTCTATACAAGTTGGTATGTAAAGAATTACATATTCAATATAAGATAAACAAAAATAAGAACTAAAATATAGAATGTTGTGAAAGGATGAATAGGTGAAGTATGTATATGTACATGACTCGTCATCACTTAACCATTCAAGTGGTTGTCATTAGGATGTAACCAGTCATAACCAATGACATAATTGGGTCCATAACATGCTCTCCCATGTGGAGAAGGTTTCATCCTCAAAGCACAAATAGATGATGCTAATCGGTATGATTGTGACAAATCAACACTAACATCGCATCTAATATAGACCAACCCAACCTAAATCATAGTTACCGGCATTGAATATTGACAAATTGAAGGCTACATGGGTGCACTGGTGTGGTTACGTAGCACCTAGTACGAGCTTCCAAAACTTGGGTATGTGGGTGCGATGGCGCGGCGTATACATAGGGTGCACACCATTAAATATATGGGCACGTTATGACATCAAAACTCAAACATCAAACTTGAAAACTGAAACTCAAAAGTTTAGACGTAATAATATTGTGGATGTATTAGACCTCGTCTAGAATTTTATCCTCGTTGAACACATACATGAACATGAACCTTGTGACTTAGTGTACAAGTAAATAAAAAAAGAACTAGAACACAAAAAGCGGTGAAAAGATGACATAGGAACAAATATATATATGAATATAGTGTGTCTGTAGGAAGTAATAGTTCATAACTAATGAGATACTTAAAAATATAAGAGAAAAATTAAAATATGACATCAAATGTTGCAAAAGAGCATGAACAATTGAGTCAATGTAAAAGGAATATTGAGAAGACTCTAGCTAAACCAAAGCTCCATTAAATTCCACATAGAACTTGTATGCCTTTCGAGGGAAGGTGGTTTATTTTATTTTAAGAGTTACATTCAATAGGTTTCTCAACTGAGAAATGTTGTAGCCATTCCCCAGATACCATGGATTGTTTGCAATATTGAAGAAAATAAATAATATTGCATACAGATTAGAACCGCCTTATAAAAGATTTAAGTAGCTCCTTGAAGAAAGCTTCAGCAAGATATGAGAACGTCCTCCATCCTTATGTGGAGGCTAAAGGAATTAAATAACAAGCTCACGATCTTGTCATAACACTAGAAAAAAGAAGGAAATATCTTATGGAGGAGGCTGCTTAGAAAAAGTTCATCCTTTATGGAGGGTGATGAGTTTTTTAAATTAAAGTTCAATGTATAAAATTTCATTACTCTACCATTCTGCCTTATTTTGATTCATGGAAGATACAAATGTTGTTTAAGTTTGAGTGTCCATACCAATACAATCGTTCTGTGGCCTTTTTTGAGTGCTAACTGAGCTTATCGAGTAATGTTGTTATTCTGCCTTATTTTGATTCATGGAAGATACAAATGTTGTTTAAGTTTGAGTGTCCATACAAATACAATTGTTCTATGGCCTTTTTTGAGTGCTAACTGAGCTGACTGAGTGATTTTGTTATTTTACAGGTACAAGAGGCGAAAATAGGCACACAAGAGGCAGAAGTGGAAACGATTGTCTTCGATTTTGTAACATGACTTCTCTACACCTTTAGCAGCACTTGTTTAGTTTCCCGGCTTTGTAATTACTGGCAGTGGTTGGCTTCGAGTACTTTTCTCAAGTAATCTGGCGACCTCCAAAGGTAGACATACAATAGGGATGGTTGGAGGTCATGCTACCGAGAGTGTAAAGCTTGTAATAACACCCATGATTACATTCTATTTATATTTCCTGCCAGAGTATTATTGTATCATTCTCAGGGAAAGACACATTTGTTGCTTTTGTATAATAATGTTTTGAGTCTTGACCTTTCTTTCACATTAAATTATCAACACTAGGAATATATAATAGCAACACATTACTTAAATATACCTTGGGTTTATTTATTTTGGCAATTCTTTGAACTTTATAGGTCAGGAAGCATTCAATTGTTTTTAAGCATGTAAGCACAGTTTTTTTAGGTTTACTAGAAATCTTGCAAGAACTAGTAACTTCAATTTTTTGTTTAGCAATATCGAGTTATGAGTTTCTGGAATCTCCAGGGTTTGTTTCATTACATAGTTTAATTTGAATTTTTTATTCTAAATATTTAATATAGTGAACCA
Source organism: Taxus chinensis (assembly GCA_019776745.2). NCBI lineage: Eukaryota > Viridiplantae > Streptophyta > Pinopsida > Cupressales > Taxaceae > Taxus > Taxus chinensis. Next base: position 121,316,595 of record CM034156.1, on the reverse strand, counting down.
TATGGTTTGCTGGAATCTCCAGGATTTGCTTTGTTAATTACACTATGCTCCATATTTTACATTTGCTTCATTTTTCACATTTTAGAAGACAGCATGGTCATTTAGATACTGCACATGAATGAAAGCTTTTGTTGCTACTACATATAACTGTCTATGATAGATTATAATCATATTGTCCTAATCCAATCAGCATCCGAATGCAGACCCATTTTGTTTGTTCTGGGGAGTAATCCATTAATAGATTTGTAGCTGTACATGCATGAAAATTAATTGGGAACATATTCCCATCATAAAATTAATTGCTGGTAGTTACGAGAGATCTGATTTAAGCAGTATGACCCTGAAATCTATTTGTAAGACTGGAAGCGGAAAATATAGACTCATGAATAGACAAAATTGTTAAACCAAAAATGTACATTTTAATAAATACAGCTGCCATGGAGGGTTCTATTGTGCTGTAGTATTTAGCACCTTACAGATGCTCTTATGGCTGGATATATACCACACAAGATAATGCACATTATTGTTTACTACAGTAACCATATTTGGATTTAAGTCTTCGACTTTATGGCTATGTTGGATAAATGATTAGTAGTGGTGGGTTGCATCACATTTTGACACCTATGTATGACAAACTTAAATGTTAATAATGTTGATAATTTTTCAACATATGCATAAATTTAAGTGCATCCATACGAATTTGTGAATGCAATTTTTACTGATATATGAACTGGTCCTTAAGGCCATTGGAACTGGTGTATTAACATGCAACTTAATCACACTAATGTTAACTTCTATAATTTAAAACTATAAGTACAATGGTATAAGCTGAGTATGCCTGCATATGATTATTATGTCCGAATAGGATGGTGAGAAAATTTCGATGTGTAAAGTTTTTCTTTGAGTTATTTTACAGTTGAAATTATATAAATATTGCATTAGATTCTCTATAGAGTAATCAAGATTTTGTTTTCTATTTCGATGACAAAATGAGACATGAATTGGGGTATATCATGAGGGCATACGCTTGTTACCAAGCTGAATGGTCTGATGGGTGTCTTTAATTTAGCTCTTGGCCTAGCAGCAACTGAAGTCTGAGTACCACTTCAGCCATGCTTTGCTTCATAAGGTCTGCTTGAAGTTTTTTCTAGCAAGAGCCATCCACTAAGACAGGGTGGTTGAATTTTGACCCCAATAGAAGTCAAGGAATGAAAATCAAAGTTAAAGCTTTTCCGAAGCATCTATCTTCACTCCAATTATTCTCTCAAGTGGTCTTCACTCCAGTTATTTTCTTTCGAGTGGTCTTCACCCCAGTTATTTTCTTTCGAGTGGTCTTCACTCCTATCATTATAGGAATACAATTAATGCTTGAGATTGATACAACCACCAAAACAAAGAAGCGTAATGGCTGTTGTAAATAATAGAAAAAGAAATACCAGTGTCCCTGCCGGCATAGCAACAATACGTGCATTAATCTTCAGCTAGCTTGGTAATATAGAAATTATGAGTACACCAAAAACACTTTTTTTTTTTTTCAAACCAAACTTGAAGCTAAATGTCTCCAAAGATTCTATGGCTATGCATTTAAAGAAGCAATTTATGAAGAAGAGCACGTAAAGGATAACAAGTTTATCTTTCTCTTCTTCCAAAGTTAGGTTGAGTGCTGTGATTGTTTTAGACCCATCATAAAGTTATCCTTGCAGGTATTATAGAGGTTTATGAATCCATTATTATGGTGCAATCTAGCTGCTAATCCTAGCCTAAAGGATCTCATAAGACTCACTTTGATAGTAAGGATAATGTGGTCCTTGAGCATATTATCTTGCATCCATTGATAGGGCGAGGTTAGATGTTTGATAGAACACCACAAGCTATACCAAGTTTTATACCTTGCGAAGTTATTTGTTAACACATGCTTATAAGAACAATACAGATTTTATCCTTTGCTCACACTTGAATTCACTCAAAACCACTACCTTGAATGAGTAAATACACTTGTATTTATAGTTGCTCCGCCCAAGGATGGAAGGAAAGGCGAAGCGAACCATTTTAAGAAGCCCAAACATTTGTAACGATTTGGATTTCTCATTTTGGCGTTGTCGGGGCAGAACCGTTGTCTGTAGGGGTGGTTCTGCAGTCGTCGTGGTGAGTACGGAACTACTACTCTATGAAGAGTGACATTTCTGCAATGGTCCCGACGGTTCCACAATGGTCCTGGCGGTTCCACGACTGTCACATAGCTATCACACGGAACAAAACAATAATGACTTTTTTCGTCATTCAACGGTGTCCGGATCATCGTTATCATGAGTTAACCATTTTCCAAAACAATGAACATGTTGAGGGTATGCACTACAAATTTCAATAAGAGAATACATAGAATTTGGTACTTTTAGATCCATTTTTAGATCATTGGCACCTAGCATCTAAATGAGCAAGCACTAAGAGCAATCATAAGCAAAGTTATTCTAAGATTCTCTTGAGCTCCATATATTATGCATACTCATTCTAGGGCAATGATCCACTCAGATTTGCAAGTACAAAAGGCAATCTATCAAAGTTAAGTCAAACGAGGTTAAGTATCAAGTGCAATTATATTATTGCAAGATCATGCTTATCAATTTGGTTGCATACATTGTAGATATCACATTCTAGGTGAAAATGACGTGTGTTTTGAGCCCTCTTTGGAGTAGTAGTGACGTCAACAATGTGTAGGGGTGCCCACAACCCACCTAATGTTTGTTTTGCAGGATTCTCTCACCATCTAGGATTTTGAAGGTTGAATTAGTTACACGATGAGCATCACACAATATTAGAGGTCCAAATTCCAGAATAAGAAGCAATGGACAGGCACAAAAAGTTACAGACGCTGAAAGTACAAAGACCAAAGTGTATAGAAAGGGCCATAGCGGGGGTATGCATTGGGCCATACCATGTGTAATGTTCCCTTTCCTATGCCAAAGGCCTAAGGGCCGAGTAGAGTCCAAGCCTTGGTCATACCCAAGGAGTTGTGGACGCTGAGAGCTGTTGGGAAGGAGCCACGTGGTACTAAGATTCAAGTTTTGCGTTTGGGGGTCACTTTTGGACCATTGCGACTTAAAAAGGAAAAAGTAACTTTAGTTACTTTTATTTTATCGGCCCTTCCATGGATTGAAATGCGTCTAGGGTTTATTGGGGCTCTTTTGCCTTGGAGAAATATATAAGGAGCTGGGGGAGAAAGGAAAAGAGACTTTTGCATACATTTTATTTTCCTTCATGTGCAACTGCTGTTTGCAAATCTATAGCTTGTGGAGTGAAATCTCACAGGGACCCTAGCTTTCGTGGTGAGAGATCCATCCTTAGCTAGCAGGGCATTCTTCGGTAGTGAGAGATCTACCATAACTGTTATTTTGGAGTCACTTTCTAGGCTGTGTTACATAGATATTATCAGAGGTTTTAGAGGAAGGATTTTGAGGGGTTTGGGGGCATTTGGGGAAGATAACCAGAGGGATTTCAGATTAGATTTACGGCAACTGTTTGGGCAGGGCTTAGCATCACTTTGACGACATCTTCATCAATTTCCAACCCTTTTTCCAAGCTAAGCGACTTGCAACCTTTATTTAGAGGGATTCCAGTTGGCCATTTTCAGATCTAAAGGTTGAAATATAATTTCCTATACTTGTTAATTTTATTTCCAAAGTCTCATAATTTTTGCTCTTGTATTTAGAGAGTTATGAATTTTAGAAGAGTTCTAGTTGTCTAGGGCACGTTGAAATTTTCTGGCAGCATTTTAATTTCTGTAAAATTCCAAAAATATTTTTCTTATGTCCTTTATAATAATAACAAGCTCTCTTTAAACTTTCAAGTAATTCGGGTGGATATCTTGGGAGATATTAAGTTTCTTTAGTTCGCTGCCCTAGCTGTAAAAATCGGCAAAAATCAGTATTTTATTTGGCTGCAAATTTTCAACATTTTGTGCATTTTTAAGTGGTATCCCACAATGGATATTTCAGTGGTATCAGAGTAGTTGTTTCTCTAGCCTGTTGGGATTGAAAGATGGGGGTCATAGACAATGAGGATATAGGTGTAGATCTGATGAAACAATTGTTCACCAACATGGTAAAGCAGCAGGAGACTACCAATCTCTATTTGAGTCAACTCACTGAGAGATTAGCACAGGACATGATTGATACTCATGTGGAAAGAGGAGAAAATAGCAATAGGGGACAACATGGTCAAAGAGGTGAGGGTGGACAATCAGGGCACCGGTCTTTCCATTCTTCTACCAGGCCTTTGGGGTTTCATGGACCTTCTTTCTTGAAGGATTTGGAAGTTTCACAGGTACGGAAACTAGTGGATATTATAGATGAGGAGTCTTGTTGGGAAAGGTACCAGACCTTAAGTGATGGCTTTCGTGACAACATGCCATTCCAGGAATATTACAAAATGAAGATTGGCAGCAGGCCTAGGAGAGATCACTAGGTACAGGCACCAGAGATATAAAGGAGGTTGGGACAGATTTCTAATCCACACTTCAACGATTCTAAGAAGTGTACTACACAGTCTTGGGTCCAGAAGTTGAAGACATACTTCGACTTGAATCCTATGCGTGAGGAAAATGCAATTAAGTTTGCAATTTTACATCTAGAGGGAGACGCTCATGATTGGTGGCATCACGGGTTGATTACTCAGGGACACATATACATCATGACTTATGCAAAGTTCACAAAGAGGCCAGTGAGCAGATTTGATAGGAGGGACCTCGACAAGTATTTTAGAGAGTTGACTCATTTGAGGCAGACCGGTTCCTTGGACCCTAGTATATCAGTAGATTTTTTAGAGACTATTAGTCATGGTACCTGATGTTATAGAGATGAGGTTGATTTCCCTATTCACAGCAGGTTTGACATATGCTCTTGCTGGATTTGTGAAGGCATTTGAGCCTTCTTCTTTGCATGAGGCTATTAGGAGAGCTCGTGACTTGGAGTTATCCACTCCTAAGTCGAGGTTTCCACCTCGAGTGCAGTCGAAGTGTTTCCCTTCTAGAGTCGAGGGTTCACAACCGAAGGTACCTCCACCTAGGAAAGATACAGCCTGCAGACCATTCGGATCTAGAGAGGACAGAGAGGAATTGAGGTGAAAGAAACTATGTTTCGATTTCCGCACACCTTGGGTTCCAGGACATGATTGCAAGGGTAGAGGGAGGGCCCAATTCATAGAGGTCTTTGAGGAGAGTGATGGTGACGAGGAGTTGGACACACAGGGATTAGATGATGATGATGATGAGACATTAGATAGTGCGGGGGTTGAGCAGGATAGCGAGACTTTACCCTAGGAGACTATCACCACCTTGTCTAGTACCCCGAGGTACAAGGCATTCAGAGTTAGGGGAGTTTTGCAGGGACAACGAGTAGTGGTACTCATTGATAGTGGGGCAACCCACAACTTTATTGATGCCTCATTGGTTGAGAGGCGAGGGTTACAGACAGAGGAATTTGAGGGCTTCAATGTGGTTGTAGCCAATGGAGATTCTATGAGATGCACACAACGGGTTCCCCAATTGAGCATCACGATGGGTAACTATACAGTTACCAATGATTTCTATATTGTTGGTATTGGAGAGACCAACATAGTGCTTGGAGTACAGTGGCTCCATTCCCTTGGTGAGTTTCAGACTAACTTCCAGACGATGGAGCTGAAGTTTAAGTCCGAAGGGAGGAATGTGATCTTGAGGGGCTTATCTTCAGAGGCACCCCGAGTTGTTATGGCCAAGAGGATCGAGAGGATCTATAGGCACAATGGGGTGGATTGGGCAGTACATTGTTTGGTTTCGACCAAGAAATCAGAGGATGGACAACAAGAGTATCATGTGGATATATAAGGCTTATTGGACAAACATAATGTAGTTTATGGTGACATACCTCAAGGCATACCTCCAGATAGGGGATTTGAGCATGTGATTGAGCTCGAGGATGCTAGACCGGTGGTTACTTCTCCTTACTGTCACCCCAAATGGTTTAAGGATGAGATTGAGAAGACTATACAGGAGCTCATTGATATGGGGCATATTAGACCGAGTTCCAGCCCTTTTACTTCTTCGGTGGTATTGGTGAAGAAGGATGGGACCCTGCGGATGTGCATGGACTAATGTGCCTTGAATAAGAAGACAATAAAGAACAAGTATCCCGTACCACACATTGATGAGTTGTTGGACGAGCTACATGGTGCAATCTATTTTTTTAAAATAGGATATCAAAGTCAGGGAGCAGGATGTGCATAAGACAACTTTCAGATGTCATTACGGTCACTTTGAGTTCTTGGTGATGCCTTTCGGATTGTCTAATGCTCCAGCTACATTCCAGTCTTGCATGAATCATGTGTTCAACTGCCACTTGCGGAAGTTTGTATTGGTTTTCTTTGATGATATTTTAGTCTACAACAGGACTTGGGAGGACCATATCAGGCACCTGGGTGAGATATTGGGGATATTAGAAGCTAATTCGTTATATGCGAAAGCCTCTAAGTGTGAGTTCGGCATGACAAAACTTCTATACTTGGGATATGTGATTGGTGGGGGTACAGTGAAGGTGGATAGAGAGAAGATACGGGAAATTCTGGATTGGCCGCCACCTAGGACATTGACACATTTGAGAGGATTCGTGGGGTTGTGCACATACTACTAGAGGTTTGTGAAGAATTTCTCTCGGTTGATTACTCCATTGACTGATTTGACCAAGAAGGGGGCTTTTGCTTGGTCAGATGCAACACAATAGGGTTTTGACCACCTCAAGGAGGTGATGAGTTCATGTCCCATCCTCGCATTACCAGATTTCTCCCGCCCATTCATTCTAGAGTGTGATGCATCAGGAGAGGGTGTTGGGGTAGTTCTCATGCAAGATAGGCATCCCATCGCCTATGAGAGTCAGAAATTGAAACCCATGGAGAGAGGGTATTCAATTTATGACAAGGAGATGTTGGCCATTATGCATGCTTTGGCCAAATTCAGACAATACCTTATGGGCAGAAAATTTGTGGTTCGTACGGATCACAATAGTTTGAGGTTCTTCTTGGGACAGAAGGAGCTCAATGATCGCCAACAAATATGGGTGAACAAGGTACAAACATATGACTTTGACATAGAGTACACTAGAGGTAAGAATAATATTGTTGCTGACACTTTATCTAGGAGGCCTTACCTCACTTCTATGCTTAGTTCTATGTCTGAGATTTTAGTGGATTGGAAGGCTCATATACTTGTTGAGTATTCCAAAAATCAGTTTGCATGTGAGATCATGGATGGTATTATACAGGACGACCGATATCGAGTAGTGGATGATCTCATTTTCTACAAGGATAGGATTTTCCTTGTACCAAGATCCAAAATGAAGGAGAAGATCCTTCGAGCAGTACATGATACACCACTAGCTGGACATCCTGGGTATTTCAAAACATACAGGTTTATCAGGGAGAGATTTGCATGGAAGGGGATGAAGGACGATGTCCTTAATCATGTCAGAGAGTGTATCATTTTCCAGCAAACCAAATCCGAGCAGTCTTTTCCAACAGGATTACTTCAGCCTCTCCCCATTCCCGAAACAGAAATGGGAAAGCATATCGATGGACTTTATCACAGGGCTTCCCTTGTTGAATGGACATAGCTGCATTTATGTTGTAGTTGATCGGTTAACTAAGTATGCTCATTTCTTTTCCCTACCCAAGGGGCATGAGGCAGTGGATGTGGCCTGGATCTTCTATACCGTTATTTTTAGGCTACATGGGTTGCCTAAAAATATTGTCAGTGATAGGGACAAGATCTTCATGAGCACCTTTTGGTAGGAGATCTTCAGAGTAGCTGGTACAAAGTTGACTCCTAGCACTAGCTACCACCCACAGACAGATGGGCAGACATAGATAGTCAATAAGTGGATAGAGGGCTACTTGCGAAGTTATGTGACTGGATATCAATGCGCATGGATTAAATGGTTACACATGGGTGAGTATTGCTACAATACCACCTACTAGATGAGCATAGGTATGACTCCTTTCCGAACCTTGTATGGGTACGACGCTATGGCATTTGTGGATTTGGTATTACCAGATAGCTGAGCTCCCAAAGCTCGAGATTGGTTACAAGAGAACCAGGATATTCTAAAGGCTCTCAGAGAGAACTTTCAGAAGGCACATAATCAACAGAAGGTATATGCAGATCGGCACATGATAGAGAGGTATTTTGAGGTTGGGGATCTAGTATTCCTACGTTTATAGCCATATAGACAGTCCTCACTGAAGCAGAAGGGTGCCGAGAAATTGAAACCACAGTTTTATGGTCCGTACTGAGTAGTTCGTCGAGTTGGGGTAGTTGCATATGAGTTAGAGCTATCAGAGCATAGTAAGATACATAATGTCTTCCATGTTTCATGCCTTAAGAAGGCACTTGGACAACATATTGTACCATCTACAGAGTTAACGCCACTAGATGAGGAGGGGAAGTTGGTGTTGGAACTAGAATCCATTATTGAAGAGAGACAGAGGGGGCTCAAGAGCAGAGTAATCATTGAGTAGTTGGTGCGATGGAAGGGACTTCCACTTGAGGATGCTACTTGGGAGGGAGAGAAGATTTTGTAGCATCCTAATTTTCATTTTCTTGAGGACAAGAAAAATTTGGGAAGGGAGGATTGTAATGTCCCCTTTCCTATGCCAAAGGCCTAAGGGCCAAGTCGAGTCCAGGCCTTGGTCATACCCAAGGGGCTGTGGTACTGGGAGCTATTGGGAAGGAGCCACATGGTACTAAGATTCAAGTTTTGCGTTTGGGGGTCACTTTTGGACCATGACGACTTAAAAAGGAAAAAGTAACTTTAGTTACTTTTATTTTATTGGCCCTTCCATGGAATGAAATGCGTCTAGGGTTTATTGGGGCTCTTTTGCCTTGGAGAAGTATATAAGGAGCTGGGGGAGAAAGGAAAAGGAACTTTTGCATACATTTTATTTTCCTTCACGTGCAACTGCTGTTTGCAAATCTACAGCTTGTGGAGTGAAATCCCACAGGGACCCTAGCTTCGGTGGTGAGAGATCCATCCCTAGCTAGTAGGGCATTCTTCGGTAGTGAGAGATCTACCCTAGCTGTCATTTTGGAGCCGCTTTCTGGGTTGTGTTACAGAGATATTATCAAAGGTTTCAGAGGAAGGATTTTGAGGGTTTTGGGGGCATTTGGGGAAGATAACCAGAGGGTTTTCAGATCAGATTTACGGCAGCCATTTGGGTAGGGCTTAACATCACTTTGAAGGCATCTTCATCAATTTCCAACCCTTTTCCAAGCTAGGCGACTTGCAACCTTTATTTGGAGGGTTTCCAGTTGGCCATTTTCAGATCTGAAGGTTGAAATATCATTTCCTATATTTTTTAATGTTATTTCCAAAGTCTCATAATTTTTTCTCTTGTATTTGGAGAGTTACGAATTTTAGAAGAGTTCCAGCTGTCTAGGGCACGCTGTAATTTTCTGGCAGCATTTTAATTTCTGTAAAATTCCAAAAACAGTTTTCTTATGTCCTTTATAATAATAGCAAGCTCTCTTTAAATTTTCAAGTAATTCGGGTGGATATCTTGGGAGATATTAAGTTTCTTTAGTTCGCTGCCCTAGCTGTAAAAATCGACAAAAATCAGTATTTTATTTGGCTGCAAATTTTCAATATTTGGTGCATTTTTAAGTGGTATCCCACAAGGGATATTTCAATATGTTGTGGGCCAAGGAGCTGCTCAGATCACAACTTTGGTAGTGAGGCTCTGTCAGCTTATTTCCAGCCCTTTCCAGTCATCAAACCAGCCTAGATCAACACACAGTTAAGGATATCAACTAAGTGATCTCCTTTTCATTGCTAGTACTTCATCTCATTTTATCTATCTTGTTTCATGTATTATCCTGATAGTACTGCAATTAGCCTTGGAAACTAGTTGATTATGATAATATTCACTCATTTACTACCCCCTAAGATATTAACCATTTAGGTTAAATAAAAAATCCATCAAGGCAACTTGCATCCATGGTGGATTATATTCTCATAGAACTAGAGCTTCCAAATAAATCAATAATGTCATTAACACTCATGTGATATGCCTACACATGCACATGTAAAGAGGGATGGAGGAGGAAGCGAAAGATGCGAATAAATGAGGATGATACAAGAATGAAGGTGGAATAGGAGAAGACTTTCAACAAGATCTTGAAGGGGCATAATGAAAAGACCCTACAACCCAACGTGCCAAAAAAGAAGAGAAGCCCAATACAATCTATGAATCTCATGAAAGCGAGAAGAGATCAAAGCAATCAATGACGATGTTAGAAGTTCAAAAGGAGGGAAAGAGAGTCTTAAATTTGGTCAGAGTCTATGTAACAAGAGAGCCAAATCAATACACATAAAGCATAAAGAAACACAATATAATAATATATTCAACATATATTCGAATAGTACATAGGCTATTATATAGCCATGATAAATAAACAACTTCCTACTAAATAGAAAGACATGCTAACAACTAACCCGTTAATAGATTTACATGTATAACCAACTAATCTAAGTGAAGTAACAAACTAGTAAGAGTTGTTTGCCACACGTTAAATATGAATTAGCTCATATAATGTGAGCAATAACCTATAGTTTTCCTAACAATTTTTACATAACACATAAAAATAGAGAAGTGGGTAAAGAGATTAGAACTACCAAACTTTTTTTCAAATGAATTAGGAGGAAAAACAAACAAATTACCACTTTTGGAGCAAAAGTGTCACTTCAACATTTGAAGTGCCATTGACACTTTCTCCAAAGCCCCAGTGGCACCTAGCTTTGTTTCAATGTGCACGACTTGATCTAGAATCACTAGTAGAGTAATGGTGCTTTGGGTTAAAGTGTTAGTTGAAAATTAGCACTTAGGACCAAAGAATTGGTAGTCAATTGGCACTTCGAAAAAATGTGTCAATTATGAATGGGCACTTTGACCCAAATACTTTGTTGTCCCTATTAGGGTAAGGAAGGTGAAACATGATCTCCAAAGTTTCTATGTGTGTCAAAAAGAGGTCGAGAGCGTAAAATTTTGGTTCCACGGTTATGGATGAAGATCTTGGAGTTAGTTGTTTGCAAAATGTAACCATAGGCATTGTTGGGATGGTCTAACCCAAGTCACAATGGCACATGTACATCCAAACAAGCATAAAAATGTCAAAAGATACAAATGCAATAACTCATTGATGGTTACTCAAAACCAAAAAAGAATGCTAATAGCGTGTAAAACACACATGACGAGATTTCAATAGAGATAGAAAAGTAGACCAAAACCAATAGCTATGATGAAAAATCACCAAAGCCCAACACTCAAGAAGACATGTCAAAATGCATCCAAAGTGGGGGGAAATTATTAAAAAATGTATAAAATGACAATGTCTAACATCCTGAAAAATTTCAAGGGAAACTAGGGTGTCTATAGCAAAAAGGATACAGAGAATAAATACATCAAATAACAACAAAGAAACTAAAGAATAAAAAATCACAAATAGAGAGGAGAAAGCAATGCAAATAGCTACAAAATTCATGATTATTAAATTGTTCTTTTAAGAAATTGGCTGGTTAATCATCATCTAATAGTATAATCAAGTACCAAAATATAATATCTAAAACACATCCTTTTGAGGTGCATATAGGGAGTTCCTTATATGTAATGAAAGTACACGAAGAAAAGATTGTGATTTCCTTGAATTTTATGCAACTTGTCCTCGTGAGTACTCCAAATTACTAGAGAGAATAGACAAAAAGCCCATTGTATAAGTGGTTTGTGGTTACCGTAGAGAGGTTGTATGCTAAACCCAAGTTGAGAACATGCATTCACCCTCATTGTTTTGTATCTGAGCTTGATGGGAAGGGTGATAAGGCCAACTACACAAATCTTGATCTTTTTAATGTGACATATTTGATTATGTACTAAATATCAATTGGAAAAGATAGACCTCAAACTTGGTTCTACATGAGTGACTAGATGATGGAGCTCTCATAAGTACACCTCAAATTTGTGTTATCCATTTTCACCCTCGGGGTAAAATGGAAAACAGGGACAAGATAGGCCCGAGCACCAGAACGGATCCCACACAGATGATCTCAGGTGTACAGGTCAAAATTAATATTTTCGGGACATTTAGAGGTGTTTTGGTAGCTTGGAATCATCTGAGGAATTTTTCCTCTTCTTGGTCTTGATCTTTGAGGATCAACTTAAAAGGTGAAGAAATGGAGCCCCACGGGCCCATTTTTGGCTCAAAACAGGCAAAAACGACCATTTGGGGAAGACACAATATTCCCAGCTTCAGGAGCCCATTGCCCCTCTCTCAATTGAGCAAAATCGAAAAAACCCCCAAAATTGTCAAGATTCAGGGAGTGAGGCCAAAAATTTGTAAAGCTTTTGAAGGCACCGAGCTAAAAACATAGCTCGCCGAGTCACAATAAAGGCATAATAGCTCACCTTAGTGAGCTCGATACAAGAACAACCTGACATGAAAGTGGGGCCCAACTCGGCCAAAGTGGGTGTAGCGAAATACACTCGGTATAGAGCTCAGAAAACAACAACTGAGCTCAACGGGAAGACAGTTCAAGGGCATGGTAGGTGGCTTGATATGGTAAGCCCGAAGAGATCTTGGTCGACCTGAGTTGGCCAAGTTAAGATAGTCGTGGGCAAGGAATAGCTCGAAACATCGAGCTCAATGATGGCTTGAGCATATATTGGAACTTGGCAGGAATATGTCCTCTTGAGTTTGTTACAACAGGACGTATGAAAGGGTTGATTCATAAACTCGACTCGAGAATATGGGGCACGCAATGCAAGAAGAACCCGGCTCATTAGATAATAACGTGAAGCTGCAGGAAAAACATGGCATGTCGGGGTGAGGAGCCAATGCAAGAAATCGGCCATGGAGAACAGTGGGGATGACTCAAAGCCAAGGGGTCAATATTGTGAGAAACTCGAGCCGCGTTTGGGATAGCCCGCATGGGTCATTGTGTTTAGGATGATAGATGCCGATTAACTCGACACGTTGACAAGAGCTCGCACAACCATAATAGGACAACAATACAGTGAGAAGCCTGTTTAGTTCAAGGCTCGCAAGACATAATGTACAAGTCGGCTTGCGAGGAAAGTATGGAAACTGAGTTAACAATAAAACTTTAGGCATGGAATGCACAGAGGGTGGAGGCCACACAATCCACAGATGATAGGTGAGGCTGAACAAGTCAAACAAGGCACTCAACTCTTGCAATATAAGGGACTCGATGGAGGGTCGACACGAGCGCGAGGAATGGGGTGAAATAACGAAGCCAGGGCATAAATTGATACATGAGCTCGAGTCAATGAACTAAGAGAATAGGTGGGTGGGCTCATCAAGTGATCTCGAATGTGTGATGTGGGATACCTTGTGAACTGAGAAAAAGGCTCAACAATAACGAGCTAGAGGAGATGAGGTCGAGTTGGTCAGTCATGACCGACCCAACCGAAGGGAAAACACAGTGGGAGAAGCACAACCGGGCAGATGGATGGAGCCGAGCCACTCGACGACGAGGACAAACATAAACAAGGTGCAGGGTCTGAAATCCGTTTCGGGCTTCGAAAATTCAGAAGTTCGGGGACATCAATGGGGGAAATGAACAATACCATTCGGAGGTGAAGGAAAATCCGAAGAAAAAAAACTTCGAACCCTGAATTTTCAAAGTTCAACCCGAGTCAACGTCGGATTTTGCATCATCATAAATTTAGAATATGGGGTATGCTTTTGCGAAGTACACATGTTGAGTCTCGAAGTCCTAAACTTTGATTTTTTTGATTTTCAGACTTTGGCATTTTAGAGAAATCATGCGCTAAGGAAGATGAACAATGTCACCCCTCCGAAGTGAAAAATTTCCAAAACGTCAAACTAAAATGCTTGAAACCACAATGTGTTGGAGACTGCGCTGAATTAGGTGAATGGGTGAATGACATGTCAAATTGGTAGGTAGGTGCGTGGGTAACTCGGTTGTCAAACCGAAGAACATTTTGAAGAGGCTCGCGAGTTAGCCTGATATGGAAACAACAGAAAGATAAACAACACGGTGGGGCACAGATCCATGCAAAGTGGCAGGCATTGGGAATTAAAGCATCAACTTATGTGATACAGAGAGACTCTGAGTTAGCCTAAACAATACGGTAAGGGCGCGTAGTAGTGGCCCAAGAACCAAGTTTTCACTAAGCACGTAGCACATGGAAATGAGGAGATAATGAGGAGACATAGAGTAAAATGGGGATCCCACCCAATGCGCAAGCGATAGGTGGTTTCGGGGGGACTCACTCTCTCAACACATATAATGAAGAGAGGCTGATGTAATAGGGATTTGAGCAAAGAATTTAGAGGTCGGCAGGTGGCCTGCCTATGTCCGATGCAAAACGGTCAAGTAGGCCAAAGGGGAAATCCAATGCAGCGATAAGGTAGGGTTTCCCTCATAGCAATATAAAGTTCGATTCAGCAACAAAGATCTCAGAGCTAGCGAGGCAAGAAATGAGCTGAGGAGCTCGTTGATGGAGATCGATGAGACCATGCAAAATGTGGGAATTCGTAGATAGTCGGGGAAACCATACAAACTATTCTTAGGGCTCGATAGACATGCAACAGATGTGAAAGAACTTGCCCAGCTCACCGAGTAGCTCGGAGAGCTGGCTCACCCCAACTCCATGCAATGCCCAACAATGCAAACCCCCTCCACACAGAAATAACCATTTTTGGAGCTCCCGATCCCCGATTCACGAAAAAATGTAGTCATTAGAGAGCTGCGAAGAAACTTGACATCATGGAGGCATAAAAATGGGATTTTATGAGGTTATTAAAACCCTGAAATTGGTGAGGTACCCAAAACCCCAAAATTGCATAATTTGGGCTAAGAATGTTCATTTTGCACAAGAAACCAGCCATTGGAAAGGTGGGGGAAATACCTACAACATGGAAACATCAGAATTGGAATTTTAGAGGTTTTGGAATTATGAAGTTTGTGGACAGTGAACAGTCTTGTAGTAGGTGAGAGGTCATCAATGAAGGTATGGGCATGTTTTCTTCTTCAAAAAGGCAAAGTACAGAAGGGTATGGGCTTTGCAAACTTGCCCATCACTCTTGTAGGCATCATGATGGGTTTTACATGTTTTTGGAAAGGATTTTGGGTTTCTCTCTCTCTCTCAAGATTTCTTCCTATAAATGTAAAGGGGTTGCACAAAAAAGGGAGTTGGTCATTTTTCCTCCTCTACACCCTTATTCTCCATTTCTTCAGTTGGGATGTTGTGAATTTCATGGTGCTTAAATCCTTCACACTAAAAATTGTAATGGCATTCTTGCCTTTCCATACTGCAATGTATTGTGTAAATTCATATGGAGCAATGAAAATGTGTTTATGTTAAATATTTTAGCCTTCATGGTTTGATTGTTCTTTCTCGCCTTTTAGTGCTATCAGGTGTTTTGTGCAAACTTGTATTTCCATTGTAGGAATTTGGTGTTGATGTGTTTTTTTGGAAGTGGTGTAATGTGTGCATCTTGGTTTGTGGTGTATAACCACCCTCTCCAAGTGAATTCTTCTTCATTTTACAGGGTAGGGAATTTGTCTAGCACTCCTTTTCTTAGTGTATCACCGCTCTTAGTGTAGGTTTTACTTTCCATGCATCTCTCTCCTTGTTCCCTTGAAAGCTTTATATTAGGTTTAGTCAATAGTCTTCCTTGCATTAGGAGTACTTTGTGGCAGGTAGGATTAGGAGCAGGAACCGACCTTCTCTGGAGAGCTATCCCATTTCACAATGTCCCACACTTAGGATAACTCAATGTTGTGTAATCACGCCAAATGCCTCATTCTCAACTTGACCATTCGGGGGAGGGGGGTGTTGTGATTTTGTATAAAAAAAATATTTATAGACAACATAATTCTTCATTATTGAGGATTGTAAGCAAGTAATCCAAGTAAAGGGAGATTGAATCATTTACATAGTGAAATGGGAGCGATTCCTCACCCAACTATATTTTTTCCAAAATTGGGTTTTTCCAATAAATTTATTGTATCCTTGTCTTTAATTTCTTAATTTTAGTATAGTGTGAATGTTTCTTGCATAATATATTGAGAACAAGAATCTTAGTTAATTTTAAAACTTGTTATCACTAAGATATGATATGTTTATTTTACAAAAGAGACCATTTATGGAACATATTGGTATCAAAGTAGTGAAGATATTTTTTTTGGGTGGTTTTATCTTATATTGACATTTTTTAGTTAAATGTCACTCACCTGAATGTGTAGTGAAAGTTTTGAAGGTATCATCATTTCTTTTGATGCAAAGAATTCAAAAAATAAGTCTAAGCAATGAAATTAAAACATAGATCATAGTGAAGACACATGTGATATTGGATCAAAAATGTTTTCACAAGTTGGAGGTAGATGTGGCAAGTATGTCAAAAGATGTGGGTAGTATTTCCTTGTCTTTGGGAATGTTGCAGTCAATCATGGGATTTCTCATGGAAGAATCATGGTGTTTTAAAAATAGCACTTGGAGACCATAAAGTAAGACACTCATGAGTACAAATAAGAGTAGCCTCGTGCCAACCTTACTCCTCCTCCATTCTAAAAGGAGGCTAATATAGAAATTCAACCTTATAATGGGGAAATGAATTATAAGAAGATAGTACCATTGGCTAGCTCAACTTGAGTTATATTATCAGTTTTCATTAAATCAATGAGTGTCACAAATTTCATTTAGCAAGGTTAAAATTATCTAATCATTCTTTACCTTGGTTTGAAATTATGTTCATTCTTTTTTGTTAAGAAGCTTCCTCTATTTCTAAGTGGGATGAATTTAAGATGAAAATAAAGAATAAATTCAACCCTATTCATTATGAGGAAGAGAGGTTCATGTATTGGAAATATATCACAGTAGAAGCATGAAAAAAATGTGCAAGAGTATACCATTGAGTTCTGGAAGAAAGATGTATAAATGGGAAAATATGTAGTAAATCGAGGAAATTTTGATGAAGTACATCAGTGGACTCCATATCCACTTGAGTATACTATTTCTCTTGGCCAATCTAGTGAATGTAGATGAGGCTTGTTCTCAATCCCACGATCTAGAGATTAACAAGAATAAGATTTTGTCTACCTCTTAACATACTTCAAACAAACAATGCGACACCAAGAAAAAAAGAGAAAGCAAAAGGGAAAGAAAAACATAATAATACTTTTGCTTCTAATATGAAGGATACTAAAGTTCATTATGTTCATTCTAATATTGACACTCATTCCGAAGAAAAATATTGGAAGCTCCACCTATAACTACATCACTTTAAGAATAAAAAGAATAAAAAGAAGTCCATGGCTTCCCTCCAAGGGTGGGAGATATTATTGCAGTGAAGCGGTGGATGGGAAAATTTGTTTTACCTTCGTCCCTAGAGAAGTATGTTTGGGTAGTGATAATAACATTTCAGGAAAATGAACTAATCTTTTTCATATAAACTTCAAGTGAAGAAAACCAAAAATGAACTAATCTTTTTCATATAAACATCAAGTGAAGAAAACAAAAGTGGATGAATTTTTTTATACTTGTATCTCAATGCTAATTTGATAAGTAAGAAGATAGGTGATAATCTGAAATTAGATACTTAAAATAATCTAAAAATATATTCCTTGGGTTTGTTGAATAAAGGCATAAACATCAAGGTTATCACATACAATGCAAAATTCCATTTGGTATTGGTAAGAAGTTCAATGATGAAACTAATTTGAATATTATTCCTCTTGATGTGTATGGTAAAGTTTTTGGCAGCCCACTTGTATATCAGGGATGCCATCTTCGAGAAGATCCAACCAATACCACTTTGTTAAGGATGATAATAACTACCTCATTACAACCTGTATAGAAAAATCAAAGATACTCTCTGGTAAGTATCTATGAAGCTAGGAAGCGGATTGATTCTAGTGGGAAATTTGCATTAATTATTTTGAGATATATACAAGAAGAAATGTTTTTTGCATCTAAAACCAATTTTAGAATGTTAACTAACAAATACAAGAATCAAATGAAATATTTGGTTCAAAAATTTATAGGAATTTTCCAAGAGCCTACATGCCTACCTATTATCAAGCCAATTAAGAATAAGATACAATTGCTACCCGATAGTCTGCTTCCAAACTTGGGATTGTACATATAGTATTTGAATTATGTCAAATAGGTAAAACAATAATACCATATTTTATCAAGCAAGGTATAATTTATCTTATTATTTTTCCATGTGGTTCTCCTATTGAATTAGTATATAAAAAATATGGTTCATGGAGGATGTGTAATGATTACAGAAGCACTAAATAAAATAACCATAAAAAATAGGTACCTTCCTCCTTGAATTGATGATTTGTTGGAGGAATTATAAGATTCTAAATATTTTACTAATCTTGATTTAAAATTTGGGTATGACCATGTTTGTACTAAGGAAGAGGTCATATGGAAAAAATAATTCAATACTTGGAAAGGGTTATATGAATGGTTGGTCCTACTGTTCGAGTTATGAAATACACAAACCACCTTAACATGGGTTGATGAATGAAGTAATGATGCCATGTATTGATTCTTTTTTCATTATGTACTTGGATGACATTCTATTTTTTTTGAAAAACTTTTGAGGATCGTGTTAACCATTTGCATCAAGTTTTGTAAGTTCTAAAGGAGAACCAACTAGTTTTGAATTAGAATAAGTGTGAGATTTTCTCAATAATCGCTTATCTTTTGGGGATACGTGCTTAGAAATGGAGAGTTAAGGATTGATTCAACTAAGATAGTGGCCATTCTAAATTATCCTATACCATCTAGTTTGACCAATAGATATGATTTTTTTGGTGTCATTTCATTTTTTTTGAAGTACATGAACAACATATCTTTCCATATCACCACCTCCACATTATGGTGATAACATGTGGTATGGTTTTTAATTAGGGTAAGAAACAAACTATATGTTTTTGATTCATTCAAATAAAATATTAGTCATGCTCCAATTTTGGTATTATCTTACTTGCAGCTTTCTTTCAATGTAAAATACTGATGCTAGTGACTATGTTTTATTGGATCTTTCATACTTCAAGGAGGTAGGCCATGTATGTTATCATTTTAAATTACTTCAAGGAGAAATTTTGAATCATTGTACATATGATAAGGAATTGTATGTTCTTGTGAAAGTGGTAAATAAATGTGAAACACTGCCATGATGGTTAAAGAAAATATCATAAACACATATCACAAACCTCTTTAATATTTGTAGAGATCAAAATAAATTTCAACAAGCTAGACACTATTAGTGGATGAATTTCTTGCAAGAGTTTCATTTTATCATATAATATAAGAAAGGTGTGACTGAACCAAATATTTATTATGTTCGTCTATACCTCCTTTACATTCATTTATGGGTCACTTTAACTCTTCTTGAACCTTTTTTATGTGAAGCATATCAGGAAGGTTATGAGTAGGATCTAGTTTTTGGAGAAATATTTCAGCAGAAACCTCTACGTGAGTTTTTTGCACTTAGGGAAGAAATACTACTTCCAGCATGGGTTGAACTCTACAAGAAGGAGATACTTTGTGTGCCTAAGGGGGAAAGAGTTCATTTGATGAGGGAATTACACACTTCTAAAGTGACCGGTCATTTTCGTGTGACAAAGACTATGGAACAATTACAAAGGTATTTTTATTGGCCAAACATGTAAGAAAAGGTTAATAAATTTATTTGGGTTTTTTTTATGTAGTAAAAGCAATCCTAGTAACACAAAGTTGGGTTTATATGTTCCATTAAATTCCTTCCTGGCCATGGGAAATAATTTCCATGGATTTTGTGGGTGATTTTCCTATCTCCAAGAAAGGGTATGATTATATTTTTGTGGTAGTGGACTAGTTCAATAAAATTTGTATTCTTGCTCTTTGCAAGAAGACCATTAAAGAAAGCGATGCAAATGAACTATTTTTTAATAATGTGTGGGTATATTTTGGATTTCCTAATTCTACTGTGTCAGAATATGGACTTGTGATTCATAATAAAAATTTTGGTCTATTCTATGGGAGAAGATGGATAGTAAGCTGGAAAGTTATACAACTTTTCATTTACAGATAGATGAGAAAACAAAAGTGGTAGATTTTACCTTAGTTCATCTTAAGAGGAGTAAAATTTAAAAACATCCTAAGACTTGGGATAAGAATTTGGTGTATATCTAACATTCATATAACAGGGTAGTTCATGCTTCTATCTGTAAGACTCCTTTTGAGACATGTTTTCATTATTTCCCTAAGAGTGAATTTGATGTTGTAATGAGACTACCATGCAGGTAAAATGGAAAATTGGATCTGGAAGTCCACAAAGATGATAATTTTATTGAGAAAATTTATAAAATAAACCTCCATGTATAAGAGAGGTTGAAAGAATCACATGCAAAGTACAAAGGAAGTCGTGATCAACATAGAACTTAACATTATTTCCTTGTTGGTGACAAGACATGGTTGTACTCAAGAAGAGAAAGACTACAAGGTGAAGATAAGAAACTCAAACCTCTTCATGTGGCCCATTTAAATTTTGGAACAAGTAGGTAAGAATGTAATTTAACTTAGATATACCTTCCTTATTACAAGAATATATTCAGTCATGTGAATGTTGAGAATTTATGTGTCTTTGAGCCCTCCATGTTGGATCAAAAAGGAGGATTGTTGCTACCATCTATTGATGATATTACTCCAAAAAAATCAGTTGGAATTGGAGGAAGATGTGGTTACTTGCAACTGGAAAGAGAGGAAAACATAGTGAAGAGTTCAAGAAGATGGTTGATTGGGTTGAATAGGTCAATTTCCTACCAAGGCCAAGTGATATTCTACAAGAAGATATAGGGAAGAATTACCTCACCTCATTAGTCCTTAAAGATTTTAGGGACTTAAAATCATCAAACTAGGGAGTTAAAATCCAAAAATGGATCTAGAAGTACCCAATTCTATGTATTCTCTTATTGAAAATTACAGTGCATACCCTCAAAGATGTTCATTCTTCTCAAAATGGTTGGTTTCATATTGATCAAACTTCCAATACCTGAGTAAGATAAACTAATAAATACAAGTGCATTGTACTCAGAGACAGACAGTTCAAAATTTAGTGGTTTTGAGTTAATTCAAGTGTGAGAAAATGAGAAAGTATGATATATTCTTATTTAAAATGTTCTTAAATAGTTGATTTCTTCCCAGTTATTTTAACTCTCATTACTTTCGTTGGGTAAGTAATACAAGTATTGTCTACATTCAAGGAGATTTTGATAATTCTGTAAAGGAGAAAGTCTGAATCCATTGGAATTAAAAACTGTATTTCATTATTGGAGATTGTACAAGTAGTGAAAGGAGGGAGAAATCCTTCTCATCCATCATTGATTTTTTGTATTAGACATTTACAAATTAGGAGTTTTTCCCATCTCAGGATAAATTTCTTGTCTCCTTGTCTTTCATCTCTCAATTTCAGTATAGTGTGAATATTTCTTGTAAAATATATTGATAATAAGAATCTTAGTTAGCTTATCATTCATTATCACTAAGATAGGATCTTTTTATTGTACAAAAGAGATATTTTACAGATCAACCAAGTGAAATGAATGCCCTTCTCAATGGGAGATGAATAACTGTCTCACATGTGTTCTAGATCTAGAAAACTTGAATAAGGTCGCTTATAAGTGTACCAAAGGAATTTGTGTAAGGGTATACCCTGATTTGATGGAGTAATATGATCATTATGTGAAGAAATAGGTTGTATGTGCAAGTAAGAATTAACGAGACATAACTAGGGATATGATAATGTGTCAAATTAAACGAGTGTGGGCTAGTGCAAGAGTGTTGTACAATTTGTGTTGTTACAAGAGATGAATTACCAAAATGTGCGTCTAAAATTTCATACATTGTCTATGTTAACCTTACTTGCACTTAATGTGGTTTAAGATTATTGGTCCAGATTCAATATCTTATTTTAGATTTATGCATCTCAATAGGTTTTTAAATATCTTTTTGTTTCTTTGTACATTTAGAAGTGTTTTTGCAATTTTTAAAACATTAAAAATGGAAAACTATTTGTGGGTGAAATTCATTTCAATCTCTAATATTTTATAGGATAGGTAAATAAGATTCATTTTACAATTTCACTTAGTTTTATGTTCAAGTGGGTCAACAACGTCTTTTAGATTGTTTAATATTACATGTATGAGAAGTTGATTTAATGTTATGATTTAATCATGTTTCATTACCAAAGTTTTATTTTAAGGGATTGCATTTTTAATTCCATTTTGGTAGTACACACATATTTTTTCACACTTTATAATATTTTAAGGTGTATGTAGTTTGCACTTGGCACATTTTAATTTTTCTTCAACTAAGTTGCTACATTGAACTTTCCTTTAATTTTTCTAATAATACCAATCTTCTGCTACACTTGATAAGGGCCATAATACTTAGGTGAAAGATAATTATCTGTCTTCTATTGTTTCAAAGGAATTTTCTTACATGGTTGTAAACACAAAAAAAACCAATCATCGACTTTAAAATGAATTTCACTGTGATGTTGATAAGCCTGCCGATTCATGTGGTTTTTTTACCATGGCCAAGTTCACCTCGAGACTAGAAATTACCTCTTACTGGTGGTGAATGTTCTCTTAAATTGTTCTAACCCTTTCCTGGCATCTCAAGGATGAGGGGATGGGTAGTGGATGGTACCCATATATTGCCAAAAAAGGAGACATTTTAGATGAAGTATGGAAGGAAGTGTTATACCACCATTCTGCAAGTGGAAGCCATTGAAACCATCTCACATGCTTATCTAAGGTAAAAGAACTAAGATATCCTTCCAAGCACTTGTTTACCACCTAATTTTTCCAATCAGACCAGGGATGATAAGAAGAGCTATGAGTTAACTGAGTACCCAAACATGAAAACAAATCAATCTGAAAATTACTAGTAAATATAGGAACTCGATCACTTACTATAATATTTGGTGTCCCATGTAGCTTCTGAATTGTATTCATGAAGGATGATGCTATTGTACTTGTAACAAATGGGCATGGTAAGGCAAAAAAATGGGCATATTTGGTGAGTCTATCCACCACTACCATGATTACGTTTTCCTCTTCTGATTTAGGAAATCTTGTGATGAATTCCATGGAAACCTCTTCCCACCTTTGGATAGGAATAGATAGAGGTTGTAAAATACCTGGGGACTTAAATTGTTTCACCTTTATTTTGCTGAAAAACCATGCATTCAACCACAAATTTTTAGACATTCCCTTTTAGCCCTTCCCAAAATAAATCTTTCTTCATTCAATAATAAGTATTAAAGAAACTTGAATGCCCTCTATTGGAGAAGCGTGGACCTCAGATAGAACCCTATTTTTAGGGTTGAGTTCTTACATAGGTATAATCTATCCTTGTACCATAAAGCATCCCATTTCCATACAAATTTTCTTGACATGCTTGGATTGTGTTTGAGATTCTGAATGAGATTCTTTCAGTTGACTCATATTTCTGAGATAGAACATCAGTAACTACATTCTCCTTCCTTTTCTTGTAGATTATCTCAAAATTATACCCCAAAATTTTTGAGACCCATTTTTTTGTTCTTTAGATGATAAATGTTTCTCTAAGAAGTATTTTAAACTGTCATGATTTGTCTTCACTTTGAAGTGTCTACCCATTAGATATGGTCTAAATTGCTTTAATGAATGAAGTATAGCCAATATTTTCTTCTCATAAATTTGTTTGACATATTATTCCCTTTGAATTAAGGGCTATCAAATGCAATGGGATGAAGCATCAAATTCAACAAATGAATGTTTTGGAAAAATTTGGTGTAGCTAGAATTGGAGTGGTTCACATGGCTCCTTCAACTTCTCAAATTCTTTGGTAGCTTCCTCCTTCCAATAAAAAGAGTCCTTCAATAAAGCTGTCAGTAGTGCTGCTATGCTACCATAATTCCTTAGAAATCTAAGATAATAACATGTAAGCCCCAAAAAATCCTCGAATATGCTTTAGGGGTTTTGGAACCTTCCACTCAAGCATAACCTTTATCTTGTTAGGATCCACTTTAACACCTTCATATGAGATAATGTGACCAAAATATTTAACCTCCTTCACTCCAAAAGAACACTTAGGGTTTTCTATAACACTGATGTTGTTCAAGAGTTTCCAACACGTTATTTACATGATGCAAGTGTTCCTCCCATGCTTTGTTGTATATTAGTATATCATCAAAGAACAATAAAACAAACTTCTGCAAGAATGACTTAAAGATAGAATTCATAAAAATTGAAATGTAGAGGGTGCATTTGTGAGTCCTAAAGGCATCAATAAGAATTCATA
This sequence comes from Taxus chinensis, assembly GCA_019776745.2. Lineage (NCBI taxonomy): Eukaryota > Viridiplantae > Streptophyta > Pinopsida > Cupressales > Taxaceae > Taxus > Taxus chinensis. The sequence continues at coordinate 121,292,187 of CM034156.1, read as the reverse complement.
ATGACCTTCATGTGTCTAGAAGGCTATTTTATGCACATCCTCATCCTTGATTTTGATATGATGAAATCCAGAATGAAGATTAAGTTTTGTAAAGTAAACGACACCATGAAAATCATCTATAAAATAATGAATTATAGGAATAGGAAACTTATCGTTGACTTGTACTTATTGAGTTCCCTATAATCAGGACACATGTGCCAATTGTCATATTTTTTACACACTAGAACTACTGGAGAAGAATAAGCACTTTGATTATGAAGGATAATTCTTGCTTCTAACATCTCTGGTACTATCTTATAAATTTCACTCTTTTGCACATATGGGTACTATTAAGGTTTGATGTTGGGCGGTTGGCTCCCTGGTACTATCTGGATGACATGGTCATGGTCTCTTTTTGGAGGTAAACCCTTTGTCATATCTCCAAACACAACTAAATGCTCATCTATAACTACTTGCATATATGATGGTATACCTACATTTGACAGATGTGCTTCCAATGAAAATAGTTTTGCAACGAACCCCTCTGCACCTTTTAAAGATTTTTTTACATCTTGGTGAGATCTTACCAATTGTGGGAGATTTTCTCTTAATCCTCTTAGTTAAAAATTCCTCCCTTTTGACTAAAAACACAATGAATAACTCTTGGAAGTTCTTCTCAATGGTTCCCAAGGTGGTAAGCCATTAAACTCCTAGCATAATGTTTGCACCTCCCATGGAAATGACATACATAGGGATATTTAGTAGGTAATCTCCCATGATGAGTTTAATGTTATGGAATTTTCCTAAACAACTAACATTACCCCCATCAACGATTTTTACTTGAGTTTCAGGAGTTGGATAAACGAAATAGTTCAAATGCATTACCAATTTATGATTGATGAAGTTATGAGTACCTCTCGAGTCAATTAACACTTCTACCATACATTTTAAAAATCTAACCACTTTGAGGGTTTGGGGGGTGCTAATACCTAAAATTTCATGACATTAGATCGTTGGCTGGGGATTTCCTAACTCCTCCTTTAGCTTGACAATGACATCTACCTCTTTATCTTCTTTCTTATCTTCTTCTTCATTGGGCACCTCAATGTAGAACAAAATCTTTTCAAAACATTTATGTCTCGGTCCATATTTGTTATCAGTGTTAAAACATAGCCTTTTTTCTCTCTTTTCTTCAATTTTTCGATGTGTTTTTCGAATTGGCCAAGGGAATGATGGTGTCGGTGTGTTACAAACTTTGATATTAGTGAAATTCTACCTCCTATTGGAAATAAAATTTTCCTCTTCCCATGATAATAAAATCAGAGACCTTAAGTGAATTAAACATACACACCTGATGCTCAAAGTGATCCTTAAGACCCCCAAAAAAATAGGTCACCTCAAATTCTCTTCAGAAACATTTTCCACCCTCAAAGAAAGGTTTTAGAATTGATGAATGTAATCCTTCAACGGATCTTATTTTGTTGTCAACTTTGCTAATTGGCTGAAGTAATTCTCTAACACACTAGAACTATAGTGCAATTGTAACTCTTCGGTGAAGATTTTTTTCTAAGTGACACATTGAGACCACTCTTTTTCCTTTGAGCACATAACCATCACTACCAGACGAATTGGTCAGGTTTCAAGATACAAAGATGCCATGGTCACCTTTTGTTCCCTGATGGAATTCTGATGTAGATCAAATAAATTCTCCATCTGGTTAATCTAATTAAGTGGATCCTTTTCATCAGAACTTATGCATCTCTACTTTCAAAAAAATGTTACGGGCTTCGCACAAGTATTTAGATTAGGCATTGGGCTTGGCAAGAGCTCCACCCTGGCTTATTTGTTATCCATTACCTTGACATGAAGATCCACCTTAGTTGATATGAGTATGATTGAGTTGGGGATGATTTGGTAGATAATGATGAAATTTTGAATTTGTATTGAGTTTCTGCATGATATCATCTAATTGGTGATTGATCTTATCCGCATCTTCTTTATTGGTAACAATATCTAGATTCGTAGGATCTCATAGGTCAAACTCAACTTGTTTTACCTTATGGTCCGTCCAAAGTATACCCTAACACTCGAGGATATTTGTAGTTACCCCCCTTCCGACTCCAACTCCTCAACTATTATCTCATCATTTTATGGGAGTTTTACCTGGAGTGATGGGATTCTTTTTTCATCTTGTGGAAGGCCACACCTATGATGCCCCAAAATAGTAGGATTTAGGGATCAAGGTCAAATTTTAGAGGTTTGGAAGTTTTGATATAGAATTCAACCAGTATATAAAAGAATTGAAAGAACAATATTCCAACTAATTTTTTTATCCTCTTTCCATGAAAATGTAAAGAACTTGGAAAAGTTCCACAATTTGTAGCCTATGGAGCGAATTTCATGAAAAAACCTAAATTTGCACTATAGCTTTTGCAAAATAAAGAAAACAAGTCTGAAATTTTTTAGAGGAACCTTACTTGGAATGATGTCACAACTTTGGTAAAAAAATTATCCAGAAAAATTTGCTACTCATGGTTCGCAAGATATAGCGTGAAACAAAAAAATTAGGGTTTTTACCCTAATTTTTGCCCAGATCGCAGCTCTGATACCACTTGTAATGAAATTACGTAGATGGATCTGAATATTAGAAGCAATATAACACCAAACAACACCAATATTGTAGAGAAATGATAGACAATATGCAATTATAATAGCTTAGCCACTTTGAGGGGGAAACCTCCAAACCATACAAAAAGGACTCAAATGCTTGATTTGATGATCAACTACTTACCTACTAACTCCTTATTTATACTATTCCTATGTTATGGGTCATCCCCAAGGCTGACCCACCAATGATAATATAACATATATGAAAGAGATACATACATGATTAAGAAGTTATGATAGCCACACAAGTTAGCTATGTGCATCAAATGTAAGATATATGATTAAGGGCGTAACATGCTTCAACAATCCTACAAACCTTACATGCCTTAATCACCCATTTTTTATAAGAACATACCTCTTCAGATGCATCTTAACACTTGCTTCATCGAATTAAAAAACCCTTGTATTTTTACTATCGGCATAAAATTACACCTTGTTTATGGTGACAAGTGTTAGTCTACTATAAGAGCATAAAGAGCTAGAGTATGATGGATATCAACCATTGATGAGACCTTCATATAAACAACTCTCAATCATGGTCAAAGTTTATTAATCTACATTAGAGGTAGTCTTATGTTATCTATGTTTTGAATATATGTGAAGTATTTAATTTTAAGTTTTCATTGATCTATCATGTGTGTGTGTGTGTGTGTGTTGTGTGTGTGTTCTGTGTGTGTAGAAGTGTGTGTGTCAATAGTGTGAAACATGTAGAATGTGTGATAAATGTGTGTGTGTGTGTGTGAATGTCTTGTCGATCATTTACAATAATTTCTTTGAGAATACCCAATAACTTGGTAATATGGTATCAGAATCAATATATAGCTTCAACTCATGTTGTAAATTCAAATAGCATAATATTCAAATGTGCATGCAGAATATTTCGACTTGTTTAGTGCTAGAATTCATAATCTTATTGCATGTTTTCATTTTATTACAAGTGTTCAATATAAAGGCTTAGTGGCCTAATGTAAATAACCAATCTTACGCTACTCATCTTTAGGCACTTCACTGTGATTATATGGGTTGTATTAGAAATTGGTGAATAGAGTGGAGTGTTGAAGATCTTAGCTTTTGACTTATCTTCAGTTGGTACATTGCTACTTGGTTTGAGTAAATTACACTGTTCTAGTAGTCGTAGATAATAGTCACATAGAGTAGATTCATTTTACACAAAGCAGTAATTAATGTTCGACTTGATCCTATGGTGTGAGGAGTACTACCCTAATACTCAATGCACATGTCTCCTTATATATAAATTCTTGAACTTCCATAGAACATCTCATTGCTGTATTTTCACGATATGGACACTTAGGATTTTTTTTATACCGATAAGAAGACTTTTGATCATTTGATTTAATGTGGTGGGCCAACAAGCGGTTTTAGCCACATGAGATCAAATTTTACAAATCTCATAGTACCTCAAAGACATGATAGTATTCATTTGTGGGAACTGGTGGAATCCTCTATGATGGGGGTAATGTTATAATCTGTCATACTACAAATATATTAATAATCATTCAATCTCTATTGTATGGTGTCATAGAGGTTGTTTGCAACAAGGAACCTAAATTTTTTTCAGCTAACATTAATCCCTATTCTAGTAATAAATTGTTAGCACAACATAATCTACATCTACTTACTGAACAATGAAAACTAATACCATAATGCTTGGAAAATAAATCTGCATTTATTTTAATCTAAGTGTTGAAATAAAACTTACATAATTCAAACATTACCCTCCGAAGTAGGAAACTTAGAGAAATTGAATCACTACTTAATCCAATGCACTCCTACAAGATAACAATTTAAATACCACACCTTTGATGGATAAAAAAACATCTAAAAAATCCAACAAGATCAATCACAAAAGAGCTATGGAAATACATCTGCTTAGATCCAACTTGAGTAGTGTGAATGGCTTCTCACAACAATTTTGATCAACCAACACTTTTCTTCTCAACCACTGAGTGTTACATTTAATAGCGAGATAGCAACATGGTATCACTTAGTCCAATCTCTCAAATTGTGGAAGATATCATAACTACTATTCACTATTACTATCACTAAGAGATTGATTCTCAATTAAAATATAAATGAAACTCGACTACATGTATCACTCATCAAGAGACATGACATGGGAAAGTGTTGCACTTCTCTAAAATCTGCTACTTTAAGTGTGACATGGGCCTACTACTCATCTCATTCGTCTACTGAATAAGTCAAGTTTGGCACAATGTTTCCATTTGAGACTCTTGATGAATTTACACCTACTTATTGGTTGGGCCTTACCGAGCATGTACATACTGAGATAGGGGAACCTAATCCTCACTACGCATATCATTGAAAAATGGCCTAACAAAAAATGAACTCCTAAAATAAAGGAACAACAGGTCCTTGTATTCTCTTTGATTACGAATTGACTCAATCTCCAATCACCATTAGGAGAAAATATTGGGTCGCCACCCTTGAGTATTCAGTCATCTTGGCCAATGTACTCATTTGTAACGTTTTAGTTAGTGACGAACTCGAGCTTGGATCGGGCTTAACTTCCTCTGTTACCACATATTCTCTTTCTTCATGCGCATGATTCTCATTTCCATCAATTTTTTTATCAGAAATTGTATAATTTTGGTATTACGTTTGAATCTCTTCATGAACAACCTTCCCCTAGTTTTACCGTTTGCCTCGTTCTAAAATTTGCCCCCTAGAATATTTTGCAAATTATATTTTTCGATAAGAATTAAGATAGATATTGTAGTTTTAATGAAACTATGGTCTTTCCTTGTACAATTCCAGAGCTCACTTCTCATACCTTTTTCACTATCTTATGATTAATATAGAGTTGATTTTCAGTTTAAAGTGTTCATAAGGTTAAAATCCTTTTGTTAGTATGATTAGGGTACATTATGACATCTTTGCGAGTTGAAAATAGTCTCCTGAAGTGTATGACTATTTGTTTAGAAGATATACTACTTTGCTTCATAGGTTGGACCTTTAGCTTCAACACTTCATCTTTATTCTCGAATGATTGAACTATAACATTGCTTTGCAACACTATTTCGATATCTATTTTTATAAATAAATAGCTAATAAACATGAATAATTAGATTGCTAATACTATTTTCAAGAAATAGTTACCAAATATTTAATCTTTACATTTTAATTTAAATAAACTACTAGTTGGTGGGCAAAACTACATCTAGAACCCAAAGAATAGAATTACCAACTTATGGAAATTTCATAAAGAATGTTTATTACCTATTTTGACATATTTTGAATCTCATCGCCTCATGTAGTCATTGGCCTGAAACATCAGTCCAATGCTCACTATTTGCATGAATGAGATAAGTTATATTAGGAAGCATATGAATCAATTTTACTCATATATCTACACATAGTAATTCCTGAAGGTGACTGTTAGTAATATATTTGAATTAGTACTACACACTAGTATTTCATATCTCTAGTGTTAAATATATAATTATTGTATTAGAAACTCACATATAGAGTAAAATATTGTAAGATTATTATTGTGTGACTTATTATGGATCAAACACAAATTTGTGGAGAGAATAACCACACCTAGTTATAGTCACATAATACTTTCTATTTCAATCTTCGATTCAGAACCATGTTCACATAAAATCATGAAGGTTTAGTTGTGGTTAGTACATACCTCTGTATTATAATGATTAGGATACATATTTAGAGACCTTGGTTGTTAAGGAATAGTTCCTTAGAGATATAACTCATGACTTTTAATACAATTTTAGAAAAGGGACTATGTAGAGGGTTACTACTGTATTGTAGACTAATAAAACTGGAAACTAAATCACCATTTGGTATCCGTGAAAGGTAATATTTCACAAATTTGATTCTCCAATTTTAGAGCAAAGGAGCTGCAAAATGAGTGAACTTTTTATGTGCAATTTTTTTTTAAGTGTAGAAAGTACCTTTTCCATAAACAATTACTAGGAAACTACACCATTGTCATTGTTTAATAAAGCGACTTGAGGTTAATCTTTTACCATAAGAATTTTGCAATTATCTGAAAAAAAGTGTGTCCCCCTGTTCATACGTTTTTTAGTGGTCTATAAATGGTGCAAACCATTTGTGATTTTTGAACATATATAGAATGATCATTGTTAACATATATTTCCGAAAACACTTGGTTTCGGAAAAATGAGTTCCCAAAAATTGCATTCAAAAAAATTGGGTTCTTTTTTTATATGCAACAAGTTTTAATTGTACACACATAATGATCAGGAGAAAGTAGAGGTGATAAGTTCTAGTAACAAGATTGTTTTTTCAACCATGTAATTGCGTTTAAAGGGGGGACATTATTAGAAATGTGCTCTGTTAGTAAGGGTCACATTAGTCAACAATTACAATGGATAAATAGTGTTGGTTGACCTCTTGAGAACAACTCATGTACAAATGGAAAAACCATTGCTAGATGATTAGTGTGTGAGGTATTATGGGCAAGTCACATTAATATGTTCAGAGAATTGAAAATTCATTTGATCAGGGTATCGTGGAAACATTTTAAATTTGGAAAAGCTTGTGTTAGAAATCACAATAAAATGACTTGGCACCTGACAACTAGAAAATGAGATTAGTCTATTCTTAATCAAGGACTAGATATCCTTGGAATTGAGTTAATTTCATCACTCATGTTGAGCACTTGAGGCCTAATAACTCCTATATAATGAGACATGTCTAATCAAAGTCTGATGTAACGAGAGTTTTATTATTGTGTTACTTTCTTGTGAAACTCATACCATATTTAAGTTGTACATATTTTTCTTCTCTCCAAAAAAGAGACCTCAATTTGAGATTTTATGAATAAATTACATCCATTTTATTAAGAGATTTCTTTTGAAAATTTTCCAAAATGTCTCACCCTCCTTTGTTTGCTAAATTTGCATGAGCTAATAATTATACAGCACCCTAACCTAGATTATATTTGTGAGTCGTATTGATGCACACTCACATAAACTATCTACAACGAAGATACAAAATTCTAATATTCTAATCTATCATCTCATCTCTAAAACACAACCTTTCACATTAGCAACCAAACAATTTTTATTACCTTTACCAGTAAAAAAAAACATTATACAAGTAGGTGACCTGCTCTCACGGGAATACTTGCTCTAATAACAAATTAAATTTTACAATTACATCATATCAAGATGTTCTAATCAATTAAAAACTATTCATTGAAAGTTGTGTTTACTCTTATACAACAAAAATCCTATTATATATCAACCTCTATTCTCTTCAATCACATGTTCACTTCATCACTTGTATATTTATTTTTAGATGCCTATTGATTTTATCCTCCTTTTTTTTTTGAAGATGTCTATTGATTTTATCCTATTTGAATTTCATGCGCTCCTCAACTAGCTAATGTAGGTAGAAATGAGTCTAATCAATGCATCGTGCATGCCCACATTCTCATGAGAGCACATGTAAACAATCACGTCTACCTTGTAGGTTAGCATGTTTTTTCCTTTTTGCTTAATAAACCTTTTATATAGTTAGTCCACACTAGATACTAAAGATGTGACATATACACCCCTAATGACATTTTTCAAATTTTATATGTCACCACATAGTTACACCTTATGATGATGTAATTCAGGGTTAAAATATTACGCTATAAAACATTACATCCCCATAGGGTAATCTATTTATTGGGCTAGTTATATCTAGTCATAGTTCAGATGAGCCATAGCTAATAAATGATAACACTTAATTATATTCGGATAGACATCTCTCACACATACACTATGTGATAATCCATATTCAACTAAGTTGTATCTATTGTTTAGAGGAATATATTTCATATTTTTAGAGATTCACCCTACAATATGGAGTTAATATTAGTTTTTATAAAAAAAAAATTGATTGAATTTTTTTGCTAATGTCAAGGAAAAAGTATTACAGAAAAGAAATTTGTGAAATTTGTTCTATTTTTCATAATTTATTAGCTAACACTATCATTAACCGTATTCCTAAGCATAGACAAAAAAACAATGGTTTATCAAATTCTTTATCAATCTCTTTAAAAGATGAGAAAAAATAAAATAAAAATACATTAATAATTTTATGCCATACAATTCACAAAGACGCTCCTAAATTAATATTAATATCAAAAAGTGTAAGAGGATCAACTTATTTAGTTTGAATGGAAATAGATCTAAAATACTAAAATACGTATTATTCATTTGTTATTAGGGTCATCTTGAAAACTTTCTAGTCAAAATATGCATTTCAAATTTTGTTACAAATTAATGGATGCTTCCAAAGAGGTATACATTACTATAAGCAAGAAGGGAGAGACTTGGGGAAAATATTAAGGAACCCTCTTGAAAAAAACTTATAGAAACCGTGGAAAATATGACTGGAACCATATTCTCTAGGTTGACAAATTATATAAATCCAACATTCGTGGCATTAGAGAAATATAATATATTTTTTGAAGGAAATTGTGGATGGAGGGATGAATGGAGCCTCAAATATTTTTATCCTTTTTCATCCACCTAACCTCACCAAAATCTGATTATGAGAATTCCAAAACGAAGTGCACAAGAAGACTGACTTTGTGCAAATTGGAGCTCTCTGGAGGAAGTTATCGCAATTTGAAGTTTTGCAGGTCAGGATGAACATGAAGTTGACATGTGGTGACTAACAAATTCTGTTTGGTAGCAGGGAGTGCCTTACCTACGTGTTTATTTCCTTTAATTTCCCACATTTCAACCTTTGATTGGTTGCGGGGTCGGGCCCATTGATAGCAAGAGGGGCTGGTGGACCCGAAACTCTATCGAATGCAACTTATTCCGCGCGCTAGAGTCTGCCTAAGCCCATCACTTTGAGGTTTTACAGAATGACCTGATGCATCTCTGGAAAATGAGACCAAAGGAGCAAGAAGGTTCCATATATTTCTTGGAAATCGAAGAATGTGTTGATGCGTAATCACAACACCCCTGAATGTATGCAACATGATGGGTTGAGACTCTCAGTGTGATTGCATAACATGGAGCTTTTCCCAAGTGTGGGACCTTGTGAATCGGGAAAGCTCTCCAGATGAAGGCTGGTTCCTATTCCTCTTTTCAGGTGCAATTTTTTTTTTTGCAGAGGGTTCACTCAAAAACCTAACTTGCCAAGGAGACAGGGTTGAGAAGATGCAAGAAAATAAACCTAATCTAACCAAGGTGATGCATCGAACGAATGATGAACACCTGCTTTGCCAATAACCACAAACCATAAACTTGCAATACAATAAACATGCACAGGTAACCAAGGCTACAATGAGAGATCATTTGAATGCAATGAATATAAGAGAGGGTTGAAATCATCCACATACTTAGTTTTTAGTGCTCTAAATATTGATACAATCCATTACAGTGGCCAAGAGGCACAACATGCATTACAGTTTGAATGGGAGGTCTGAACTCCACAAATCCACTTGCTAATAAGAGAAGAAGGGAGGGGAAAAACAAGATTGTCCAACCTTTTGAAAAATGCCCCTCATTACAATTTATAGGAAGAAAAAGAGAGGGAGAAGAGAGGAATTTGAAATCTACCCCAACCACTTGCAGATTGCATTTAATTCATCTCATTATGGCGGTAGGTGAGAACCCTGGCAAACCCTAAAAATGGCGAACTGTATTTTGAATTTTTTAAGAACTTGTTCTCATCCAAAAACTCCTCTCTTGCATGAATTCGAGCTCCCAGTTGAAAGTTATGGCCATTTGAAGGTCTGGGTGGCATACTGTGAAAACTGGCCTGAGAGATCTGAAAATCCGAAAAGCATGGAACTCCAAAAACCTGAAATTCATATTTTTGGACAAATTTAATTTCAGAGAAAAAACATTGTTCATCACAAAAATTCCTTGAAATTTCTGAAACTCTGAACTTCGAAACCCTGAAAGTCCGAAGTCTGAAAATTCGGAACTTCGGACTTCGGGATTTCAGACTTTTTCTTTTTGTGTTTGGTGTGATTCCCAAGGTTGATTTTTTCTGAAACCTGGAAACCCAAAAGTCCAAAAATTCAGACTTTCAGACTTCGGAATTTCAGACTTTTTCTTTCATTGTTCTGCCCTGTTTTTTCCGAAATGTCAAAAATGCTAAGGCCGAAAACTTCGAGCCTTTTCTCCATTTTTCCCTTCGAGATTTAATCTTCCTCGATGTTCTCCTACCATTCCTTAGAAGCCATTTCACGGCCAAGCTCGACTACAACTTGATTTTTGGAAATGATTGTGAGCTCGCATGGCCGAACTATCCTCCATTACTTCTGCTTGCAAGGTCATGTTGATCAATTTTTCCTGAGGGGGGCAAAAATTGGACAACAAAATGTTTTAAAATCTTGTCCCATTGATCACATGATGATTTAATAAAAAATATATATTGGGATTGGAGATCCGATGGCTATTTGCATGTGACAAATTATCATTTGTGGAATTTTTGGGTGAAATGTGGTCATTGCCATTGTCATAAAAATAACCAAATTCATATTCCTAAATTCCTACTATTCACCAAATTACGAATATTCGCCACTAAAATTTTCCATAGAGAGACTCATAAAATGTCACGATCTAATAAAGATTTTACATGTTACAATTGTTAATCCACAATATAGAAAGATCCCCATGCTTCATTGGCCCATGTTTGCCTAGGAAGAATACCTATAATTAAATTCTAAACCGTTGACATGAGATAGCTCCAATTATTTGATTGGATACTCAATTTCCATTTACAATAATTCATAAATAGATAGAAAAAAATAGATTTAAAATAATTTTTTATTGGTCTTCTAAATACCGTTTTTAATTCAAAACGATGGACCATAAACAATAATTGTCCTCACTAAGAATCTTTCAATTATTGGATATGTAATCAACAAAAATATATTGATGCTATAGATCCACATAAGAGAGTTGCACAACTAAGAAATATCATACTTACATGCATCATTGACCAATGAGATTACAAAGCGGGTAATAATATTGTAGATAGTTGTATTTTATCTAGAAGGGGTAAAGAATAAAAACCATGAGTTTACATAACACTTGGCATAATGATTGTAGGGCAAGTGCACAAAGATTGGGGACCAAAAAGTGGCTAAAAAACCACTTTTTGGTCATTTTTTCCATAACGTGCTTGCGTTATGGCTTGGGCGTGTTATAACGTGACAGGTAAAAGAAAGGTCATGTTATAACGCGAGCGTGTTATGGCTCGGATTTACCAATATGAAATGCACTCGAGTTCCTGTTTGTAATGTGGTATATCATGTTATCCCTCCCAAATGGACATATTCCACTTTGCAAACAGGAATGTGAGTGCGTTATAACGAGAGCGTCATCTTCTTTAGGTTTGAAATTCACAATCCATAGGATTGGATTTTCCTTGGATATCCAAACCTAAGGTTTGGATTGTGTAATCTGTGAATAAATCCGTGTTTGAAAACAATTCATTAAAATCTCATGTGTACACCCCAATATCTCATGCGTTATAACATAATATTAAAAAAATACTACGATGTCAAGCTTGGTTTTACCTTGGTTATGATATAATTCTTTCTAAAATCCGATTAGTTTAAGGATTTCATCCATAATTTATTTTAGTAGTGCCATCTTTTCTTGCCAAAACCTATGCATACGTTTTTGTACACAATTTATGATTTTTTCGTCCAAAATAAAAAAAACAGTTTGTCTAAACTCTATTCTACATGCATTAAAAAAAACAAAAAATTGACTATTTTTCTAAAAGACACGGTGGTGTACACACAAATATTTCATTTTCCGGGATATGTGCACTTTGAAAATTAATAAAAAATTACATATTTATCCAAAAATTATGAAAAATTAATGGGACCTCGTATATGGTCTTAGCTAACTTTCTACTGAAGGTATTTGAAAAATAATTTATAGAACTCAAAAAATGGGCCGGCGCACACACAATAGGTTCTCATCTTTTTGACACAAAAATAGACATACTTTGTGTGCACGCCACATTTGACCCTCTCAATCTCCACCATTAATTTTTTTTATAGAAACTATATTCCGAGCTCTAGGGTACTTATTCTGATCACTTTATCAAATTTTGAGCATATGCATGCTAAATCCTTAGATGAAGTTCAGGTTTCGCTGATTTCAGGAAAAATATGTTTACTTTTGACCCCCTTTTGGTCCCCCATTTCCATGCACTTACCCTGCACCCAACCTCCAAGTATCCTATCCATGTACTCATATAATTATATCAATCATGCACGAACTCTATGAAAGTATCATGAATGAATCATACAAATTACTTAACGATAAATGTCATGAAAAAAGTGAATGAGTAACTAATAAGTTCCCACTATACAAATAAATGTCACTATCATTCCCTTTCCTCCCAAACTACTTAGTTATTCTCTTTGATAATCTAAGGTTCCCCAATAAATGCATAATAAATGAGAGTTACAATAAAATTCAAAGAAAAAGGGATGAGTTAATATATCTTCTAGAGTGATGAATATCATGATAAACACATTTCTTATATTGCTTTTGAATATGATCAATGCTAAAAATATCGAATTTCTTGGTATGCCATCAATCATATCAACATAGATTAAATAATGATAGTAATTATACATATAGTTAGGTAATACTATAAGTAGTCTATAGGGAATTTAAACTTAATTCATAGTATATTATTACCAAGAATGCCACCACTCAGATTCAAACTGAGATGCTCTAGTATTGCTTGCTATGAGAAATTTTTCTACCACATTCACCTTGTGGCATCTTGATATTGTCCATTCACTTTTGACTATTTTCGAGAGATTTTACTGATGAATATGTATAAAAGAGTAATTGGTATAAAAAATGTTAATTTAGATATCAAATATTAAATGTGTTGTTAGTTTATAACAAATCATAATACAATTTGGTTAGGATGTCATCTTTGGGGTAATGGAGGTCACAAATTCAAATCTTGTTGCTCCAAAACAAATGGGCATACAAGATCATATGGATTTAATATTAATATGTTTTTCCATTGAACACATAATAACTAAAAACACAATTTCAATGGAATTAGAACAACTAGAATTGGAACATGGTGGAAAAATGACAAAGGAGAAGGATTTTATATTATTACTTTCCCATCGTAATGATTCAGTAAAAAAATAACAATAATCTTGGCATAAATATAACAAAGAAAGTAGGATGAGTTGAATTAAATATCTTTCCTATTCTTCTTTGATCAATTGTATTTGTAATTATACCATATATATTACAAGGTGAATAAGGAGATAAAAATCCCCTTTATCTTATTTATATGATTGCAAGAAAATATAACAAGTAAACTAATATTTAGCTATTATTTCCCTATGTCTCCAAAAAGGGTCCCAGTAGAGATAGAAAAAACATAATTGTGAGTCATCTTAAACAATTGAGAACTCCTTCCTGTTTGACCATAAGGGTGTAGACACTCAAATTTGGTAGCTTATCTGTTGGAAATTAAAAGTTTAGCTTTGTTCCCTTGTTAAGACAAATGATCACATTCTAAGTTCAATCAACACATATCTTTATATCACCATTGGATTTCTCTTCAATGCACTCTAATTTTTCATTCATCTAAGAAATATTAATTAACCAAAGTAGTCATTTATCTCCAGGAACCATTCTCAAACTTCAGATTTTATCTCATAATATGCTTGGAAAAAATCGTACATCTCAAGGCCTTTGTAGAATATAATTTTGGTTGACATGTGTAATTCTTCCCTCTCTTATCACGTTAATCTATTTTCAGTTTGACTATATTATATGTGTTGTTTCATCTTCCTAGGGTCAACCTTAGCATGACATATCACATGCAGAAGCCTATATGAGAAATTCAATATCAATTTATAACTCACCTAACACTTTCATAAAATTCTATTACAAATATCAATACAAAATCAATCAAGGGCCTATTAAATCTTCCAAAAGTAGTTGAACATCATTTAGACAAGTCACTACTATAGGTATGAAGCACTCATCCTGGTCAAAGAGTCTAGCTTCCTCCATTTCCAAGCATGCAAATGTCCTAGAGCTATGTATTACCAAGATAAAATTCACTCCAATAATTATCAACAATTTTTAAGGGACAAAATGGTTTATTTTAGTAGCTGAACAAGATGACATCACAGTAACACAACGTTGGTTATATTCTCTACTCTATAGTTAGCCCACTTTTTTTGTGTCAAAAGACATGAGGGATTACATAAGGTGTTGGATTATACCACACTCACAATTGTACCTACATTAGGAGAACTACATGAGGCTTTATATCACTTGATGTCATGTAATGCAACAATTGGATTAGTTCAGTAGGGGTTTACCGCTAAGGGTATTCCAACCTCACCCACATAATGATTTGTCATTTTTTTTCTAATGCTTTGATGAAGGGTATTGCAGGTATCTAGGGTTTCCACTTGTTGTAGGTCATTACAGGTTGTGCTAAGATGGCATGAGCTAGAGAAACATATAATGACACATGTTTCCAAACAATTGAAGGGCACAAAATGTTAGAAAAAATCACTATAATTGGGTAACATGCCATACAAAAGAGGGTAGCACCATACATAATAAAGGAAGGACCGTATGGTCTTGTAAAATGACAATTTCCAACTACAATATAAAAGATAAAGCATCTTTAGCTTTATATCATCTCATTTACCCTCTCCTCTATTCCACTTTGCACAACTAAGTTGTCATATCCTCTTGTGTTTTTGAGTTATCATTATATTGTTAATCATTGTTACAAGTATTAATGCATTATTATAATTATGCATGGTTAGTTATAAATTAGTTAGCTCATGATAGCCTCCAACAATGAACTCTTATATCCTATAAATTGTGCATATTACATCTTCTTATATATTTTTAGTGTGTAAACAAAGAGAAAGCATGAATGATTTTATTCCTAATCAAAATAAAGAACAAAATGAAAAATTAAGAAGAAAAAAGAAGGATAAATTGGTTAATAAGGAATTGAAAACTACAAACAGTTGTTCATCATTAGAGCATCAGTCCAATGATGTATTTATTAGACCAATATAAATAAGATACAAATTTCAACTTTATTCTATATGCATACACACACATATGTATATGTATTTATGAGTGTGTATCTATATGCATGCATATGTATATGTAATTAAGCACACATATATGTGTATGTGTACATCTATACATGTACATATATGCATACATATGTATATACATGCATGTACATGTAAATGCACACACACACACACACACACACACACACACACACACACATGTATGTATGTATGTATATGTCTATGTATATGTATGTATGTATGTATTATACACATCATGTGTACATTTATACACGTGTATATGTGTATACATGTATAATTATGTATACATACATGCCTACATATATATTTAGGTATGTATATATACATATAGAGACACACACATGCATATATACACGATCTATTTCAATGTAATTGACTCTTATCAATTCTTAATTATCCCTCACCTCAACTCTAATAAGGTATAGTTAGCCCAATAGATATAGAAAAAATTGTAGGAACTAAAATTTGACATCTATTCTTTTTGCAATGCTAAGTTATCCATGCTAAGACAAATGCTCACTTTCAGAATCTAATCTCCTCATCTCTTTAGCCACTCTATCACTTTATTAGCTTTACGCTATGATTTGTCATCAATTCTTCAAATATTATTCAATCAAAACAACAAAAAATGTATGATATTTGTGACACAAATTTCAATTTTTATGTTTCTCTCTCGTGTCCAAAAATGTACAGAAGGGTCAAGATGTGGGTCCTATCTTGGGCAACCTATACGGTTCTCCATTCTCAATCACCAACATTTATTTCTATTCTAAATCATACTTTGGGTCATTTCATCTTCCTAGGGCCATCCTTATTAGAATATCTCACCTACAAAAGGCTATATGAGCAAGTCATTATCACTTTCTAACTCATTTGACATTCTTACGAGATCCTATTACAACCATCATTCCAAAAGAGCTCAAAGAGTTCTTAAATATTCTCAAATCAAATGCACATAATCTATGAAAATCCATAGTACAAGTATGAATAAATCAACCGAGTCAAAGATTCTAGCTTCATCTATCTACAAACATGTAAAGATCATAGAGCCAAGTCTTAACAAGAGAAAATTCATCCCAAACATTACACAAGGGTTTTAATCAACAAAGGTTTAGGTAACGTAGCTGAGGCATACCACATATCACTGTTACCATACCAAGTAAATTCTATACTACATAATCATTCCTCTATCTCGGTGTTATGAGACATGAGGGCACCTCTAATGGGTTGGTTAGCTATACACACTTACACGAGAACTTAGGAGAACCACATGAGCCTCAATTTTTGTAATGAGGATAGTGTAACACTTGGATTCATTCAAAAATTGGGAGTTTGACCACCAAGGGTGGTTTGGCCTCAAGCACATAAACATGTTTTCCTCATTTTTTACAAATGCTCTAATAAAATGTTTTACAGGTTGCTAGGGTTTATACTTTGTTTTAGGTCATCATAGGTCATCCTAAGGATATGCGAACAAGAGAGACACAAAATGAGCACCATTTCCAAGAAAGAAAACATAGGGGAATTTTAGATCATGACTATATTAAAGTATGAAACTGTACAGTTCCTATTATCAGAGAAGCACTTTGGATCTACTGGTTTGAAGATTGCACAGGTAAATGATGCGAGGCGTGAATCGTTCCAAGAAAAAATAATGCAAGCATAAAAGACTGTAAAAATATGAAAAATTCAAGAGAGATAATGGCAATATCATAGAAATAGCTCCAACTCAATACAATCAAATACAATAATGCAAGAGATGTACATATAGGAGGTGAATGTGTAACCTCCTCCTAGAATCATGGAAATATCCACCTAGAATAGTGGTAACTAACAACTAGAATGGTGTAGTAAAGTGGTGAATCACATCTAGAATAGTGTAGTCAAATGGTAACAAACACCTATAATAGTGTAGTCAAGTGTACACCTAAGTAAGCATATCCCATAAGTGTAGGGAAACTCCAAGTGAGGTGGAATATCCCAGTGTAGAATAATACAAATAAAGAGAGGACAATAAATCCTACATTAACAGCTATCATGGACCATATATTTACTACATAGACCATACAAAATATGTATGGTCTTTCACCTACTCATTTTCCAGTTCTAGAATCTTTTATACGAAATCCATAGCCACAGATATTCTTGTTTCATTACTATTTTCATTTGAAGTTGCATCCTTTTTGAAACTAGGTTCTAACACCTTAGTTGAACATGGAAATACCTCCAAAGTGTGGGACAATGAAGACTTTTGAGGTCAATCTTTGGATAAGTATGACTTCTTTCAATCCCATCTCACCACAATTATGTAGCCAACTCTAAACTACTGTTATCTATCCTATCCCAAGAATTGCAAGGGACCATGGTTAGGAGAAAGAGAAATTCTAAAATAAAAGAGAGGTGATGCACTAAAATAAAATAGGGTATAATACTGGATCCAAAGACATAGATATAACATTGAATGTGAAATTTAAAAGAAATACACATAGAGCTATATGAGAAGTGACATGATAAGACTAAATTCATGCAAGAGGGATGAAAGATTCAAAGTAAATACTAAATAATTTAAAGGAAATTAGTCACACTTTCATATATAATATCAATACATAATCCATTTATAACATCACAAAAAAATGGCCTTGAAACTTCCACCAGAATATTACAAAGGCTCACGAACACAATCCTCAAGTTTAAAAGGGTAGAGCTCTATGAATTACCAAAATCAACCATTTTTATGTGCCAATGCACTTACATTTATAGAAAAATAAGGGAGAAGGGGGAGAGAAACATACCACATCCTTCATTGAATTAGTCAAACCACTCTGTCAAAACTTCATGACTGGAATCATCATTCATTTTTTAAAGAAGTTATGGGTACCTAACATTCCTTTCAGAGGAGGGCTTGATGGATAGAGTGGACAGGTTAGAGAAGGAGATACAAGAGCTAAAAGGGACTATAAAAAATATGGAAAGAGCTAAGGGTAAAGGTATTCTTCAAAGTGATGATGATGAGGGGGTTATTGCTGAGGTCTTCAAGAAGTTACAGTCCCTGGATAGTAGAATGGGAAATGCTAAAAGCCGCAATGACTACATATTATCTGCCCTTAAAAGCATATATAATTTCATGGAGTAGCATGTGCATAGTGTCTGCAGTTTAAGTCGGGTTAGTGAGGACATCTGGGGACCTAAAGAGAAAAGAGATATGGCAATTTCCCAGGCTGATGTGACTGACTCCTCTCAGGCCACTGCCATTGCCTTCTTCATGTCGCTGTAGGCCATCAAGACCAAGATTGACAGGGCAATAAAGTAACGGGTTGCTGTGTGGCTGCTTTTTGGCTGCGATGTTGCTGTTATCTGGCGGTTCAGGTGCTGTTTTTTGGCGAAGTTTTTTATGATGCTTCTCTTTTTGTTGCTTTTTATTCTCTTTGGCTTCTTTTGGGATCATCGTTCGTTTGGATCCTTTCTTCACTTGTATTGTCTTACTTGGCTGTTAAGCCCTCTTTGGTTGGCCATTTTTCCCTTCTCTAGGATGTATCTCTCATTTTGACTATCTGGCTTTTGAGCCCTTTTGTATACAGGGTATAGTCCCTTCAAAACTATTTTCCCTTAATAAAAAAAAAACATTCCTTTCAATCACGTGCCATTAGATTTCCAATACAGAAGGACAACACCGTTCAACATTAAATTTGGTTGTTGGAGTGGTTGAGCATCCGGTTCGTGGTTTTGTTGTGTTTCGTGGAATTTTTATGTTCTACCTTAATGTTTTAGTCTTCCGAGGGTTCAATGATGTTTGGTGAGTCATAGAAAAATCACATCTTTAATTTTCAATTTTACTTTAATCTGTAATATATCATCCACTCCACAACATTATTTTGACCTCCACATGTTTGTTTTCCACTTTACGACATTTGTTGCATTCCAAAACATTTCCTTTATTATGTAGATCCTTTGTTTCATGGATTTTATTACATTCCACGAACTTCTGTGTTTTTCAGATTTATTTTTCTTTGTGCCGTGGGTTTTAATTTACTTGTTCTGTGGGCCTTATGAATTACGTGGGCTTTAGAATCATATGGATTTCTCTCTATTTCATACTTAGTCATTCTTTTTTCATTTGCGATAAACCGTAACACTATCTCTTCATGCTGCGACTTTATGACCTTCACAGATTATCTTTGTTACACAACTTCTAGAAAGTCCATGATATACTAGCTTCTCCATTTTTGCGGAACACTAAATTTCTTTTCTTTTTGACCTTTCAAGCGGGTGCCACCTAAGTTTATAGCTTATATGTATTTGTTTAAAAATAGAATGAATTCTATTTTCACAATAATTTGGTGACTTTTGGGGAACATTTTCCTACTATTATGTACCGATTAGTATCATGGCTTATCCATTAGGCATGGAGTCAACATACAAGTTCATTTCTTCCTCCACAGACTTCTTTTCTTTGTCTCTTCATCATTTCGTGGCTATTTAACATGATGCGAAATCTAACCTTTTCTTCATGGATTCCACAACTTATGAAACTTCAAATGGGGCCAACACTTGTGCAACATAGCATTTATCCAAAGGATCACGAAAAAAGGATTGAGAGAGGAAACTCAGTCAGTGATCAAAACACAACACAACATAAAGGAACCTATAACAACAAGACAAAGGAAATACAAAACATAACAACTATATACATGATGCAACAAACAACATCTAAGAAGGAAGGTTTTACGATAAATTTCATTAACCATAGGATCTAGAATGCCTCTCCATCGAGCTTTGAAATTTAAAAAGAGTTATATTTCTTTCAGAGGTATGTGATCATATACGTCCCAACTCCATAGTGCATTAAACTTAGAATATCATCCTAGTTTAGCTCTATCAATCATCCCATTTTAGAACTAAGTCCCTTATTTTGAATGTTTTTACCTTGGAATTTTTTTCAAATTATCACTTGTTTGAATTGTGATGTTTATCTAATTAAATTATGGCAGACCACTAGAGTTCTTCAAGTTCAATCGATTTTTCCATGTAGTCTATTATTTCATCCTCTTCTCCAACTCCAATTGTTGAGCCAATTCCAAATAAGGAAATTCCAAAGATAATGGAATCCTGGTTTCTTTACCATATACAAGAATGGAAGGAGAGTTACTTGTAGCTCTTTTGGGTGTAATTCTGTTAGACCAAAGAAATTTTTTTATCTTTGTATGCAACTTCCTCTAATTGACCTCCATTATCTTCTTCATGATTCCGATCAAGTTCTTATTGGTAGATTTAGCTAGATCATTACCCTGAGGATAATAGTTGGAAGAGGTTTTCAAATAAATGTCCTTCTTTCAAGATCCTAGTTTGATATTTTATAGCCCAGGAATTCCTTAGCATTATTAGAGATTATGGTTTGGAAAACCCCAAACCTTGTCACAGTGTCCTCCAGAGAATTCAAGGATAGCTAATTCAGTTATTTCTTTTAGTGCCGCAACATTTTCCACTTGGTGAAATAGTCAATTGCGGTTAAAACCCATTTTGGACTGTACTTGATATTGGATTTATTATTCCAATGAAATCAAGTCCCCATTAAGAAAAAGGTTGATCTTCCTAGATCAGGTGAAGTAAAAAAATTTCCAACCTTTTCTTGTCAGTGAATAGGGAACATTCCTTGCATTTGCAAACCCATTTATGAGCATCTGCGAATAGTATAGGAAAAAAGTACTCAACTCTCAATATTTTGATTACTGTAGATTTGGGGGAGAATTGACCACTGGAAGAAAAATTGTGAAATTCCTGAGGACCTTGTTCACTTGTTCTTACTTAACACATCTTAGTAAGACACCATCCAAGTTCTTCTGAAAAAGGACTCTGCCTACCAATTCATATGGAATGGATTGCAACCTAAAATACCACCTCTTATATTTATTCAAACCAAGAGGGTATTCACATGTAGATAAGAATATTTTCATATTATATGTCCAGTTATCTCATTTGGAATGCTTATAGCTGATTACTCTTCATTCTCCTCTAAGAAATAAGATGTTTGTTGGTCATTTGTAGCATCAAAATCCAACTACTCACATAATGCTCTACCTCTAACCATCTTGGTGGAATTTATAATAACATCATACTCCGTAATTATTTTCACCCATCTAGCTATCTTTTCACTAATTTATGTTCCCATTATGAAGTCTCTTACATTTAGGTGAGAGAATAATACCTTGATGCATCTTGTAGCAATTCTACACTTAAACTTCTTAATACCTCTCATGATAGAAAATACTTTCTTCTCCACATGGTTATATCTTAGTTTATAATCCTTCAATGTTTGGCTGAATAAAGCCACTAGTTTTTCTAAACGTTTATCACTATGTGGTGTCAACACCATGGCAATACTATTCTTAGCCCTGTAAGCATAAAGAATTAAGTCTTTTGTATAATATGGATTGATGAGGGTAGGCGCTTGAGAAATTTCTTCCTTGATTTTGACAAAGATTTCTTTTCCTTCCTTGGTCCATTTAAAAGTCGGATCCTTCTTGAGCATCAAGGTAATGGACTTGACAACTCCTGCAAAGTTAGGAATGAACCTCCTAACAAAATTAATCTTACCAAGGAACGATTGTAGTGCTTTCTTGTGATTCAGAAATGAGAGATAGAATGGTTGAAATCCTTTATGGTTTAATAATAATATTTTCTTTTGAGACAACATGACCCAAAATTCTTCCTTGTGGAACTGCAAAGATGCATTTCTTTGGGTTGAGGGATATCTCAAACTCTCTACACATTTCAAACACTTTCTAAATATGTTTCATATGATATTCACTCGATCTTTAGAAAATTGTGATATCATCCAAGTAGATGAGGATAAACTTGTTTATATAGCCCTTGAATGCAATATTCATGGCTCTTTGAAAGTGGCACCAACAATGGTTAACCCAAATGAAATATTCTTATAGGTATAGGTTCCCCATTTGGTTGTGAAGGTTTTATTATTTTGATCTTCCTCTTTGACTCTAATTTAGTTAAAACTAGAATAACCATCCAAAAGAGAAAAACTTTCAACTCCCACCATTGTTTGTAGAATTTGTTTCATGGAGGGAAAATGATAACAATCCTTAAAGGAAGCTCTGTTAAAAACTCTCAAGTCCACACACAACCTGATTTTTCCATTTTTATTCCTAACATGGACCAAATTAGCCACCCATCAGGATTATTTGATGTGGAATATAATATTTTATTCTATGAGCTTAGATAGTTCTTTTCTTGTGAGGGGTTCAATTTTGGGGTTAAGAAGCTTCTTCTTTTTCCTGATATGTTTGGCATTATGATCAAGGTCTATGGAATGTTTAGAAATATTTGGATCAAAGCCTCTAAGATATCCATATCTCCATTAAAAAAATCATTAAATGTTTGCTACAATGAGATGAAAGCTTGCACTTCATCATCGTTAAATACCTTTCCCAGCAAGATGTTTTTGTCTTGTATGATAGTCACTTATTAGTAATATTCTTTAGATGACATGTTCTTGCTTTCTCCTTTAAATTCATAATCAGGGTTGAAGATATGCTCAAGTGTCACCAATACTTTAAGTAACTTGTTTGTTTTTAACTAGATGAGATGCTCTCTATAGTTTTCTTGTAATTCAGATTGTAATTCTAATGAAAATTCTACTTCATTTTAGATGAATTGAACAATATTCTCATCATTATAAAATACTTTCCAGCTTGCTTCATTATTCAGAATAGAGGCCTAATTACCATCTTAACATGTTATTTATTACCTTGAGGCCTTCAAATGAAGAGAATTGTGACCTAATAGATGTCATCTGATATGCTTCTTTGTTTAGTTTTCTTGGTACCGCTTGAAGGTTAATAACATAAAAATTTTCCAAGAGATCACAAAATCTATGTCAATACTCCTTGAGGAGATTATTCTTGAAAGAACACATCCTTCTAACCTGGGGAATAACTAGCTCTATATCTCCAAATACTTGAAAATCTTTGATATTTCTCTTTTCTACTAGCAATAATCCATGAATTAAAGCTTCATATTCCGCAACATTGTTGGAGAAAGTGAATTATAATATATGGGAAAAGAAGAGTGTCTTTCCTGCATGAGATGTTATCACTACACACACAACAACTCCATTTCTTCTTCTTGAGCCATCAAAGAACATATTCCACAAACCTAAAACATGATTTTCTTCTTTTCGCGACATGGGAACAATAGGATTTTATTCATAAAAAAAATAGGTTCCTAGACCAGTCTCTTCATCTATGTCATAAGGATGAGATGCATAGTGTTCTTTGGCCCATTCATATACTAAGAGGTGAGGTAATAAAGGAGGAGTACTCTGTTGTACAAATATTAATTCATTTCCATACTCTTCTTATACCATGAAATTGGAATTGAGGGGAGTAGGGTCATAAGATTCGACATGGTAGGAGGAAATTTGTTCTACTTGGATGGTAGATTTTGTACCATATTTAGTTCTTAAGAGTGTGTGAGACCAATCAGAAGACAAATAGCTACCCTATTTGGCTGTGAAATCTCTTGATAAACATAGGTAAAAGAAAGGAGGTAGATCAATGATTGGTATATCTTGAGTTATGGTTAATCTAGCACAAGCATGAAGGGTTAACTCAAGATATTTTATGACTCCTAATACTTATGACAGTTGATCCATCAAGTTGTAAGACTCATTTAAAGGCTGGACTGTACTCAATGCCTAAAATGTTTTCTATCTTATTAGGCATTACAAAAGTACTAGCAAATGAATCTATCATACAATTATTTACTAGATGATTGCCAATAATCAAGTAAATATATAAGGGTGGATGATTCTTCATTTACTTACTTTATCATCCTTTGGTTGGCAAAGGTTGACCACATCATTTAATTTTTGGATGACTAGTTTAGACCATGGTAACTACTTCAAAGCTTATTACAAAATATCCCTCTGAGCTGGAATATATAAGCCATCCCACATTGTCACATTGAGGTTTGTATTCTTCATTTTCTCAACAATGTTTAAAGGAATACCTATGGATTTATGCAACAAATCCACAAACCTTTCTTTTATTGTTTGTTCAATTGGTGGATGTGGCACTTTGGTTGGCAAGTTTATTTTTGTCTCACATATCTTCTCTATTACACATAATTTAGGTGTTCCACGGATATTTTGATGCTAAGGTGGAGCCGCTGGATGAATTTACTTGTATATCTTTATGTAAGTCTATGGATTATTTTTCCTTAAAATCAAGACTTTGTGCTAGAAGTAATCAATGAATCCTTCCTAATTTCCATTTATTTGACCTTGTATTATCCATGACATGAATCTATATGCTTCTCATGTTATTTGTAGCTTGGTTAACCAAACATAATTATTAAGGATTGTAGGACATGAGGTTGGAATCCACAACAAATTCATGTGTCATTTTCACATTGGCACTTGTCATTTCCATCAAAGGTTCTTGATGATTGAAACAATTTTACACCATGAGGGTCTATAATTGCAATAAAATTGCACAATTATTTTGATTATGTGGATAAATATATGGAAAACACCACTCAACTTATTTAATTGCATTATTTTGCACTAGAAAAAGTTCTTTAGGTAGGAAGCGGCTATGCAAGAACAATTGTTTGAAAAGGAAGATGCGGATTTTAGCCTTGAAATCGAGTTGTCAAATAATTTTATCCATTTATATGACCTAGATACTGGATTCTTTGTTGACAACCTTGATTAAAATATTGTCCTAAAGATTTCCATTGGTTAAAACTTGAGTAATTTCTAGATGTTTGAGCTTATTGCTTATTTAAAGATATAATTTCCTTCAACAAGTTTTTACCAAGGTTCTAAGGTCATCATCATGATTTTGCTTATGTGAAGAGTAGGAGGTGAAAGTGGATGAAGAAACATTTGGATTAAGGATATGACCAATAAAATGTTGAATATTTTAAAGAAAATCAGGAAACAAAGGAGTAGGAAGTCTAGGAGAAATATTTTCAACTTGAATTAAACAATTTTCATCCCTAATGGATATTCTGTATACATATGGTAATGTTATGACTCCCATAAAAAATCATTATTGCAATATTTTAATTAAGAGATATTAGAAAATATATAAATGTACTGTAAGGATATGGTTTCAAAAGAGCTGGGATCATATCCAAAGTATTTTGAAATCTGAAGTTAAAATATTCCACAAGCTAGTTAGGAGCTCTTTTGATAGATATTAGTTGTTCTAATAGGGATATGTTGTCTACCTTTTCTTCAAACTTTTAGCAGAGTGCTTCTCTAAGTTAATCCCATGAGTGGATAGAGGAAGACCATAGACTTATATACCATTGTAGTGCTCTTCCTTTGATGGAGGAAGCTAAAAGTTTGACCGCTACATCATCATTTGTTACAGAATGGACTTAACACACATTAGCCACATATTGGATGTGCTCTATATTGGTAGTAATATTTTCAATAGTAAATAATGGAATACCCTTTAGAGCAATAATTGGGATGTTATTGGAGCTCAAAATTTTACCCTTCCCTAAATCATGAAGATCAAGGATTTTGAGGTAACATGGGACTGTCTCCAAGTGTGGGACTTTTGTCTTGAGACAGACCTCCAGAGAAGGTTAGATTCCTTACCGCAGAGACTCAGGATACCCACAAGCCACAACCTACGTCTAATGCTAAAAATAATCCTAAGCTAATCCTACTCTAAGAATTCCAAGGAACCAGAGAGAAAGAGAGGGAAAGATAAATATAAAAGAAAAATCTAAGCTAAAAGGGGCGGTGATATCACCAAAAGAAGGTGGAACTTTACCATATCCCAAATTACATAGATGAAAATTCACGAGGATGGGAGCATAAAAATGCAGACAATCCAGATGTAAACAAATGAAAGAACATGAAATATGCAAGAGGGTGAAATATTCACGTCAAACATAATGTATACAAGGAAAAGAGCTAAACTAAACTTGCATTTTTCTATCTTTTACAACTTACATGTAGATCTAAGGAAAGGAAATCACCATTTGCAAGTTACAGAGGTTGACAACATAATTTTTTGAGTTTCATAGAGAATAGCTCGAAAATATGCTAAGGAAAAAGGGAAGAACCCCTATAAAGTGTGCAAGCACTTGTATTTATATAATTTATGGAATAAATACAGAGGAAGAGAGAGAGGAGATAGGACTGCCGAGATAGAATCCATCCCCTGAAGACAGGGTGAATGGGTGCCATGATTTCTTATAGAGTTTACTTGTAGTATAATCATGAATTCCCAAGATAAATGCTAAAAAACAATACAATCCCTTAAGTCTCTCAAATTCCATCAGACTACATAAAATGGTGCCATAATTTATTAATTTTTTGTGGTTGGCTATCTGGTTTAGAGTAAGATGTGGAGACCTTCCGTGGTTTTTACTATGTCCCGCGACCTTTACCGTGATGTTTCAAATTTTCTTCTTTCTGCGGATCCCTGCAACTTCCCCCCTTGCTTGTTCCGATAAGTGGAAATAATTCACACCACCTGTGAGGGTCAAAAATTTACCTATAGATTTTCATTTGTTATGAATATTTGAGAAAACCTGCGGAACACTATAAATTAGTGAACCTACAAAACACTAGGTTTACATTCTGCGGCTTTCGAGCTAAACCAATTTCTTCAACTCCCTACATATATAAAACTCCATAGTACTCTCTTTAACTTCAACCCAGAAGGGACTTAATTTCTTAGTGCCAAAAATGTTAAAAGGATGCCGCACAACACTAATTTCATAAAATATTTCCCAAGTCCCCACATTGTTGATTCATTTGTTCCACGGGTTTGGAGAACCCGTAAAACACTAAGTTCTTGCATTATGTGATAGACTGAATTAGTTTCATGTGGATTTTATTGAGCATAAAAATGTTTAAGTCCTTTTGATGAGTTATTCAAAATTATATGGGGTGTAATTTTGGAAAACAATTTGGCGAAATCCTGGGGACATCTGCCTCCTAGATGATGAAAACCATCTACCTTGAAGCATCCATTGGGCATGGAATCAAGCTTAATATTTAATAAAAATGTTGGATCCTAGTCATTTCCAATGGAGTTTTCATTGATGTTAAGTGACATTGATGGAAAAAAGGGTTGATTGTTGAAGTGGAGAAGTCAGGGACATGAAGGTTGATTGGTAATGCCCTTTCAAGATAGTTTCAAGTGACTGTTGAGATGTGACAGATTGGTACAAGTCATAGAAAGGTTATTTGAGCATGGGAGAAGTTTAGGAATACTATCTAAAACATGTTTGAGCCTAAAACAAGGTTCAGTTTATCTCCTGGAGCCAAAATTAGAGAATGCACATAAAGTGGCTTTGAGAACTAGCAATGTTCTTGCATGCAAATGATATCGGTTAGAGATAAAATGGAAAACCTATGGCTAACCAATACATGTAATGGGCAGAGGGATGTATTGCATTTCTCTATTTCAAATTTCATTAGATTCTGAAATGGGGATTTTGAGTTACTCAAGTTTTTATAAGACAACCTTCTTGAAAAGTGCATTTTGAGCTTCCTGGATTCTTAGGTCTCAAGAAAAAATATGAGGGATTCTTTGGAAAAATTATGGAAGGAATTTTTTTAGTGGACTCGAATCTTAAAATAGTGATTTTTTTTTAGATCAATTGGACTTGTTTACAGAAATTTATAAGCATTTTTCTTTTGATGTTTGTTCTCTCCCTAGGGCTTCTTCATGAGTTAAGTGGCCAAATTTGTATGTTCTACCTCCAAGTCACCAGTGAAAAATAAATTCACTTCTCAGAAGCATAAGATACCTCTTCTAAGTAAAAATTATGGTACCATTGCTCTCATTGTGAAATATGTCATACATGCATGCATGGGCTTTGCAAACTTGGGTCTGAGACAATCATGTTCTTAAGCCTTCAAGATTAAAATTCTCTAGAAAAATGTTGTGCCATGATCTGGTCAGGGTCCTTGAAGTGTTTTTATTTTCTACAGGATAAAATTGGTATGTTGAGTCTCTCCAAGTGCAAATGTGAAGGGTAATCTATTTACAAAAGTTCTTGTGGCTGAGTTAGTTTGCTGAGAAAATAGTACACAAGAGCATGTCCTGTAGCATGCCCTATTTGGAGTATCTCTTACTCAAGACCTTGAATGTTTTCACCATTTCCCTGATGAAGAAATAATGAAAAGTGAGGCTTTCCATATGAGGCAACAAAGACAACATAGAAAGAATGTGTGTGTAGTTGCATACTGTCAGTCAGAATGTGAAGTAAAGTCTCTTTGTGCATGATGGAACTTTCAAGTGAAGGAAAACAAGTGGCCTAAGGCAGTGTTGGAGCATTCAAATGAAATATATAACATCCAACATAATATCATAATTTGGAATTTTTAAATTCATTAATATTTGAGCAATGAAGTTATTATTTTGTGCTCTCGAGCATGAATTGTGTCAATACCATGAACTAGGGTTTTGCAAGAAATGGTTTGATCGAATAGAGATTTATAACCAATCCAAAA
The DNA here is from genome assembly GCA_019776745.2 of Taxus chinensis. Taxonomy (NCBI): domain Eukaryota; kingdom Viridiplantae; phylum Streptophyta; class Pinopsida; order Cupressales; family Taxaceae; genus Taxus; species Taxus chinensis. The sequence goes on along the minus strand of CM034156.1, from coordinate 121,262,893 downwards.
TCATGAAACGTGGGTGAAATATCTTTAGGGTGACTAAGAAACTATTGTAAAAAGTATTATGTGATTTGGTTTAGTCTTAATGGATTTCTTTGCGACAAAAATCTTAAAACAACACATAGGCATCTCTTTGAGTAGTAAATTGACATTTTCTTGTTCTATGAGCCAAGGTATGCAAACATGGATGTAAATTATGTGGAGTTAAGTGGAAAATATGTGAAATATGGATTGAAGATCAACTCCACCATTTGAACAAGTGTCTTCCAGGTGAATGCAAGAATTCCCTCTGTTACAGTGATTATAAACAATTGTCAAACAATGTTTAGACTGAAATTCAAACCTTCAAGTGGAAATTAGTTAGTTAAAAATTAAATAACCCATTTTTCAAAATGTATTAGAGCTGAAAGGTACTCAAAGTAAATTTCAAAGATTGAAATGGTTGAATTGGTTGCTCATAAAGTCATATCTTAGACTGTGACTCAGAAAGCTGACTGAATTATCAAGTTCCTTCATCCTTGTGAAAATGAATGATGTAATGCCTATTCAATTCGAGTTGAATCCAAGAATATTGGAATTTGAAAAATCCTAAACTATTGTAATCTCATAAAATGTTCTCAATTTCAACATTGGAAGGTAGAAAGACACTATTTTATTGTTCATACAAAAACAAAAGTCCTTTGAGTTTCAAGGTGAGATGAAGAGCTCAAATTTGTCTTACATGCATGAGACATGTCTATGGCTCGAGCTGCAAGGTGAAAAGACATAGGATTGCATTATTCATTCAAGATCAATGCTTTTTAAGTTGTTAATGGCACATGAAAAGTCAAGTTTCCAAAACATAGAGTTTGATCTAAAAGAAGTGAGAAGTTGAAGAGATTGGAATACAAAAAAATGATGATTGATATCCTTGATGAAGCTGAATGGTCTTGGTGTTAGGTTGATTAAAAGAGACCGAGATATATGAAAAAGGTGCTTAAGATAGAGGTATGACGGTAATAACATGTGAAAAGAATATGAATATTGTAATCTAATAACATGAAAAATATACACTGAGGACAAAGGGTAGAACAACAGAAAACACATGATTTATAACCTACAAAAGTTTGAAATCATGGAATGTTGAACAATGAACATATGTATAACAGAGATCAGTAATTATAAAGGATTCTAGCTTGCATAGACATAGAATTTTGAACTGAAAACAGAGGAGATAGAAGGAAATGTAGATGAATATAATTGAATAACAAAGGACTGATACATAACATATTTTTGAGATAAAAAAGAAGTAGTTTGATTGGTATTTGACATTAAAGCAAAGAAGGTGAAATCTAGTTCAAGCATAATCTGCAAAATTAGATAAAAAATGATATAGCATATGAAATTGAGATCAAGTATAGGGTGTAAAATAAGTGAAACATGTACATTGAGCCAGTAAGGGATCATGATTTGTTGATGAAGCAACATGAAACTAAATGGTCAAATTAATTTCAAGTGGGGTTTCTCCCTCTATGTGTTTCCCACTATAAATTTGGTGTTCTGTGTACTTGTCTTCTTGCATGCACTTTAATTTGTTTATGGTTTGATTTTTGTTTCTAGTCAAGAAGGTTCTAAAATTGATCTATACTGATTCAACCCCCCTATGAGAGATTGTGATATCCAACAATTGGTATCAGAGCATGGTCCTCTAGAGTTAAGCCTAACATCTTAGAGGTGATCCTGAAGACACAAGCATGATTTATTTAGCTGAATCAATCTTGAAGAGGAATTATGAGATTGATCAAGCCCTAATTAAAGACTTAAAGACTGAAATTAAACTTAATGATGCTAACCATCTTGAATAAATCAAGGAGGTTGTAGCAGTAGTTGATATGCTGTCAAAAGATCTAAGTATCAAAGAAAAGGCTTGTATTAAACTTGAGGTAGAATTGAAGACTTCAAAGGATGAGTTGGAACAAGTTCAAGTTAAATTGATGACACATCAAAGACATCCTAGTGACAGAACAAGCTTGGATTGTAAAAATGAAGCAAACCAATGTGATTTGAAGGTTGAATCAAGTCATGAATGTTATCAAAGGTGTTTAAAAAACAAGGAGGAGGAAGAGGATGATCCCAACAAGAAAACAAACAAGAAGCAAACAAAGGAGACAAAGACAAGAAGATGTAAGTCAATTAGACAACCAAATGCATCCAAGTATGAGAGGAGATTTAATGGTTATTGTTTCTCATGTTCTGAATTTGGACTTAGAGCTAGAGAGTGCATGAAAAACTATGAAAAAGAGTACCCATGGAGATCTTGTGATACTGAATATGAAAGGAACATAGTATGTTTCAATTGTAGAAATAAAGGTCATATTGCCAAGCATTTCCTAGAAGAACCTATAAGTCAAGTTATCAATGACAATCATCAGGAAAAAGAATAAATCATGTCATATGTTATACATGTAATGAAGTTGGATACTTCTCAAAGCATTTCTATAACTATGGAAAACCTAAGCACAATAGAAACCTCTACACTTTTAGATGGAAAGAAAAGAAAGCCTCTAACATAAAGATAAATTCTAGAAAGGAGACAAAATTAGTCAAGTGTTAAATAGATCCTGGAAAGAAGGAAATCAAATGGGTGTAAAAGATCAAGAAAGAAAATTCAGAAGTTGAAATAGAAAATACCAAAAAGAAGGTGACATGGGTAGATATGGAAGAGGCACAACAAGCTAATATTGTGTCAGGAGAAACCACCTTACATGAGATATCAACAAAGGATGACAAAGGAAAGAATCAAGAAAAAAACTCTAGTGTGAAGGATGATAAATTTATACCTCAAGAAATGGTAAAGCAGGTGTATGAATTGAAACATGCTTGTTTTTCAGGCTACTAGACAAAAAATGAGAGCTCAGGTAATGAAGTTATCTTACCTAGAAATGCAGCCAAGAAAGTCAACAAGATTATGAGGATAAGGAAAGGGAAGATGGAGTCATCATATGGTTTTGATGATTTCATGCTATTTTGAGATGATTCAAGGCTCACAATATGCCTTCTCTAAGATTTTATGAGGCATGCATTCTTGAAATAAGCATTGATTTCTCTTGAGGAGGATCCATTATCAACTAGATGCAAGTGGAAAACCGTTCATGCTAGTAGTATACCATAAGTCCAAAGGTATGCTGGGTCTATTTCTCCCTTTAAAAGTCTTGTCATAAGGGTCTGAGATCTAAGTCTTGTTGTGGTGTGAAGAGTCTTTTTAAGTCCCGAGTTGATTCCTATGAAAAGTCTTGGTGTGTCTCTTGGATCTATGTTTGGCATGTGGGTCTGTAGTCTTCAAGAAGTGTCATCTTCTTTATATGTCTAATATCAGTGAGTCCTAGGCATGTGATCTCTCTTTGTGTGTGTAGACACCTAAATTATGCTTTTGAAATCTTATTTCCAAAACACACGCAAATCACTCTTATTCTTCCCAATTATGTTATAATTAGTGCTATTTACTAATTAACTAATGTTTCTTGCCACTTTGGTCAGTTAACAAGAACTTCGTTGATCACCAAACCTCTTTCGCATTCAGGATGCCACTTTATGATGAATCGTAAGTCGAAATCCTCTTTAAAATAGACAATTAGCATTTATTAGGCTAATTAAGCCTATTTTGCCCTTGATTTGGTCAATATACCCTAGTATTGACACAAAACCCTCTTCCAACCACTCAAAATCACCCCATTCACCTCTACACCGTCTCGACAAGCTTAAAAATCTTATCCTAGCCTCCTAGTTGACCCTAAGTGGTTGATTAAGGTTCCCACCTCTTAATCACTTTGTAATTCACTAATTGTGATTAGCAAGGCCTAACCATGATTAAAAATTCTAATCTAATTTGGGGATTTTAGTCCCACATGCACCAAAATACAAGTTTCTCCCAAAAGGAAAACTATAAAAAGAGTGCACCTCATTCCTTTATACTTTACACCATGCTTTGATTTGCATCTCATATAATAAATATGATATATAGCCAAGTTCAATCCTTGCTTAAAGCCTTCAATTGGGTTAGTAGATGGATATCCAAAATGACCAAATAGTCATTTGGAGAGGCCATTTCACATTGTTTGGAGTAGCAACCATAACCATTTGATTTCCCTCTTAGGTCTATTTAGGCCCATGTTAGGTAATTCAAGCATATTAGTAGGCATGTTTAGTTAGATTTTGTATTGTTTTCATACTAGTTAAGACATTCTTTTAAGCTTCTATCTTAATGTTACATTCCTAGACTTAGAACCTTGGCTAGATGGATGGTAATGGTGTTAGCTTTCCTTGTTTAGTCATGCAATTTGATTTGTAAAGTTTAGGGTGCTTTCATTTGGCATGCCCGATGGGACAATACCCCATTGCATTCAATTTTTAAGCTTTTTAACTTAGTTTTAAAGTTTTTCATTTCAAATTTTTAGATTAGTTTCAAGTTTCCTAGATTAATTTCAAGTTTTTGTAGTTTATTTTCAAGAATTCTAGTGTACTTTTAAGCTTTTTAGATTAGTTTCTCAATATTTTTAGATTAATTTCAAATTTTTAGATTAATTATCAAATTTTTAGCTTGATTTCCATATTTAAAAGTTGTTTCAACTAGATTAGTGGTAGAAGTTGTGTTTTCTTGATTTTTGTAGGATTTAAAGAGGTGAAGCCCTGTCAAAATTGCCAAGAAATCCCAAAGATTGGATCTTTTTTCCAAAATTTGCTTCAAAACTTGGATTTTTGACCATCTACAGGAAAAAGGTGCTTGTGCATGACTGTGAGTGCATGTGTCTCACTAGAAGCACATGCACATCATTGACTGTGTGAAAGATGATAGAGGGTGCCTATGCATGACTGTGAGCACATGTGCAAGACTATGAGTGCTTATGCACTAGTAGGGGCGCCTATGCATCAAGGTAAAATTTTCTCAAAATTCTAGAACTTTAATTTTATGATTCCTATTAGTTTTTAAGGGTTTTTAAATGTTGTTTTTGTCAAATTATTGATTTTAGAGAAATATTCCTAACAAAATTTTCCTAGGGTTTGATCAGGGATTTTTGAGTAAATTAGGTTAGGGTTTTAGGAGTGATTGTGTTTTCATACTTTGATTGAGTTTGGAATAGAGTTGTGTATGCTCTTCTCTTACACCTAGTGTGATCTTGAGAACCAAAAACACCTATAAACCATTATTTTTTCTTTTTGGGAGTAAGTAGGAACAATTATCATTCATTTTTTGCTTAAGAGAATAAACCTTCATTTTTTGCATATACTTAATCTTTTAGTTTAAGAGATTTTTCACTTAATAAAGAAATCAAGGCTAAAATTTGTGTATGCTCTTCCCTTGCACCTAAGGTGATCTTGGGAATCAAAATCAATTTTAGTCTTTCATTAAGAAGCACTTGGATTAATTGGGAATAAACCTTGTTTTTTTGCAAATTTTGATGGTAGTTAGTTGATTTACAAGAATTTTTCATTGCTATTTTCCTATGATATTGTGAATATTTTTGGAACTACTAACCATTTTTGTGAAGGACCTAAACAATTTTTCTAACTACACATGTGATTGTAGGTTTCCAAAAGGAGTGCGACAAAAACCACATTAAGTCTAAAATATTAAAAAATACACCACAATCATCACATTGTATTTGCAGGTTTCGGTTAAGAGCTACAACTCATCCGCTCAACTAGGACATAACCCCTTTGGCATAAGCCTTAAGCTACAACAATGGGGGTGGTCCTAGGAACCCTAAAGTAGTTCACCCAAGAGGGAACCTTGTGAACAAAACAGGAAAGTGCTCCACACTACTGACTTGTCTAGTACGCCTTGGTGAGATTAGCATCAAAGATATCCATATCACGACCCAGTGAAAGTATAACTGAATGCACTTCGGTGCTCATTATAATTAAGGGGTAAAGTAAATTTGAGATACTCCTTGGGAAACTTTGGTAAATCAAGCTCGCTCTAGATATTTTGTGACGCCTAGAGAGATAACCACCTAGGAAGATTGCTGACTTGGAGCCATTGTTTTTGTCTTGAATAGTATACTTGAGAGATCTCACAAAGTGAAAACTTTGTTAGATTCAAACTCTTATTTTTCAAAGGGAAATAATCTCTTAAAGTTGAATCCACATGATTTTCATCATGAAATCTACTTAGTGTCATTTTGTCATAGTTTTTCACTTGTCTTAAGACAAGGTGAAACTCTTCCAAAATAACACCAAGTTTATTTCAACACCACTTGGTTTACACCCTTGTTTTCTTGTTGCCCATTTTTGGACAAAAGGAAACAACATATACGGATATCGTTAGATATCACGTGTCCACCATTTTTTTATTCTACTTGTGTGACTAGGTTGCAATGCCGGAGCATAAGTGTTGAAAGTGTGCATGGTACGTACTCACGATCTAGTAGGCCCCTTGTCTCAAAAACCCATATTTGAGACTTATTATCATCGTAGTTGTGATTTCATCCTTTGTCTTCTTTTGAGTTGTTACACTGCCCACATTGTATCCATACAATTGAGATATTTACATCTTGTTTCCATTGTGAAATTAGGCCTAAATCTCTATATTGTAGAGTTACGTTGTTCGCACGCATAGCAATTTCTTGTTATACTTAGACGTAGTTTTTACATCCTAACTTTGTCTTGAGTTTTGTGAGTCTTGAGGATACATTGTTGGCATCGCAATAACATCATTTTGACACTAGAAATCTTGCTTTCCTGAAATCTTGGTTCAAGTGTCCAAATAGTGTCATTACACTGTTCACATTGTTATCACCCATTTTACGTGACTTGGACTTTCTTAGTGTTTAGAAATTGGTTTTTAGTATATCTTGTTAGAAGATCACATCAAAATTCTCTTATCATTTAGGCCTTGTTTTATTGCAAACTTGACCTAACTGGTGATGTTGTGTTGTCACTATTTGGTTACAAACCTATCTAGACAAAATCTTAGAGAATAAACTATTTGGTGTAACTAAATTTTGAGCATTGTACATCATTGTATTATTCTAAGGAAAAATTGTGTCATATATTACCTTGCTAGGGTAGCTTGTTTGTTATTCTTTAGTTCATACGTTCATTTTGACCTATCACTTTTGTAGCTATTCTATGATCACCTTGTTTTAACAACTTAGGGTCATTACGCTGCACAAATTTGACTAAGGTCCCTTTTTAGTAAACCTTAGTGGAAAGTATTCGTGTCGTATTTCCTATCTCAAGTATGCCTACTACGAGGATGGGATCCCAAAGATTAGGAACCGATATATTTGGAGGTGACAACTCTCATTTAGAGGATAACATCATGGTTGACCATAGTGGTGGAGAGGAAGGGTCTCCTCGTATGAATATAGAGTGTTCTCCCACCCAATTTTGACGATTACATTTTTCAAAACAAACATGAGGTTCTTATGTGTGTTATGGAAGTAGGAGCAAGGTTATCTCCCACGGTGGACCCTTCTCTCATTACCGCAATGGTTTGAGTGGAAGAGGAAGTGGAACATCCTAGTCACCATATAAATGACATATTAAACCCAGGTCACACCTATACTTCTGCACGAACAAAATAATGAGGATGTACCTTTCAAAAATGATGGATACTATCATTTTCCTCTTATTAAAATTCGTTGTGAAGACCATGAAGAACATGTTCATCATGCACAACCTCCTCCTAATGAAGATCGTCATGAAATACCCATTAAAGAGGTTACGTTAGAACAACAGGTCCAAGCCCTCACTCGTCAATTGGTAAGTTTGGATTTACATATACAAAAGGAATAACCAAAAAGTTATGAAAAAAACTATACCAAAGGTAAAACCTAAAGCTTTATTTTACGAATTCCCAATAAACACTCCTCGATGGGAGACACAAAAGGATCCTTATGAGGAATTTTTCACTAAAAATTGGGGTGGGAATACATCTAGGCTTAACCCTTTTTATAGGCCTATGCACCGCTACCCATGCAAGATCCACTTTTTAATCAAGAGTGGTCAACAATGAAGAACAAGTCCCTTCAAGAGTTACGAGAGGGCCAAACTCGGTAACAATAACAAGAAGTATCGGTTTGATGAGTTATGTCCTTACCCATTTACAAAGCCATGTTGCAGCCTTTCCCAAGACATTTTGATTTTCTAAAATTTGATAAATATAAGGGAGAAAGGTGACCCATGATCATATAAAATAATTTTATATGGCATGTCAAGAGGTGGCATTCATAGTGACAACTATCTTATGCACTTGTTTCCAGGAAGTTTAGGAGCAATGACGCTAGAATGGTTTGTGCATATCCCTAAGGGATTCATATCAACATGGCCACAAACTAGAAAATATTTTTGTATGAAACATCTCTTTCAATATATAAAATGATGTTACCATGTTAGATCTCTGCAATGCCAAGAAAAAACAACGAAAACTTCGTACATTTTTACAGAAGATGGAGAGCGTTAGCTAGTCGCTTCCCTTGCTCCTTACCCGAAAACTAGTTGATAGGCATATTTTTTTTCCAACCTCCATCCAGAAATTACATTCCATTTACAAATGCAATGTAGTAACATGTTTGAAGAGGTAATGGAAAAAAGGAGTCAAATTGAAAAGGCATTGTTAGCTAGAAGGACTCTAAAACCTTTCTCCTGCGAACAAAATGATTCTAAATCTAATGATAGAACAAAGCTTGTTCCAAATAGAAACAATTTTTTTGTGATTAGTGATGGGATAGTAGAATCTAAATGGGTGCAAGTCATGTAGAACCACACACCTTTTAAAACTTGCAATGGGTAATCCACCCACCGAGTATAAACACTGCACTTTTACTCCTTTATCTGAATCCATATCGTCTATACTAAAACAATTAGAGGCTGTAAACATGGTAATATACCCTGAAACACAACCCTACGGGGAAAATACACCTAAACTATCATGGTTTATGGAGGATGAATTTTGTGAGTTTCACCACGTAATAGGTCATAAAACAGACAAGTGTTTAAGAATAAAACACTATATTCAAGACCTAGTCGACAACGGTGATATTGAAGTAAATATCCGTTATAGTTGCAAAATCTCTAAATGAAAAACTAGGTATCTTCAAAAATTTTTTCTGAATCATGAAGACAAGAAAAATTCAGATAAAGGAAAATCAGTCTCATAATAAGAATGCTAACTTTGAGCTTTTGTGATGTTGAGGAACGTTGCTAGACCATTTCGAATAACTCATAGGTTGACACTGAAATCTTACTTTCCTGAAAGCTTGAGCAACATGCTCCAATATAGTGTCCTTAGAATCACAGATCAAGAGTATGCTTATGGAGACTTGGACTTTGGATCAAAGAGTTTTAAAAAACAGTTAAAAATTTATCTTGTTAGAAGATCCTGTCCATTGTCTTATTATTTAGGCCTTGACCCTTACAAACTAAATCTAACTGAGGATTGTTCATGTTGTCACTAAATTTAGTTGAAAAAATTCACTAGATGAAATACACGAGTTGTTTTAACAACTTTTGAGCATTTTACATCCTCTCTAATTAAGGAAAACTTGTGTCAAGATATAACTTACCTTATTAGGGTAGCTTGTTCATTTTTCTTTAGTTTGTACTAACTAATTACCTTCACTTTTGTGGCAAGATAGTCCCTTGTTTAGTAAAAACATAGGGTCATTACGCTACAAAAAGAAATTTCCCTATGTAGTAAACCTTAATGAAAGTATTTGCATCGTATGCCTCTACTTTTATGGTATGCCTACTGAGGATGGGATCATTGCTGAAGATTGGATCTTGTTGCCACTTGAACATTTGCTTCACCATAGTGAATCTCTTTTAGAGCAGATGATCACATGGTAGACTGTTCATGGAGATACGCAAAGTCTCCTCAAGTTCTCGCTTATCATTACAGTGAACATAGATCTCATTACCGATAGATGTTACATTTAGAACAAACATGAGGTTCTTATCTGTGTTATGTCTAGGAGGATCACTCCAACGGTGGAACCTTAGCTCATAGCACAATGGTTCGAGGCGAAGGGAAGTGGAACATTGTCATTGCCATATAGATGACATATTAAACCTAGGTCACGCCATTTACTTCTGCACGAAACCTCTAATGAAAGACATAAAGAGATTCCTTATCAAAATCGTGATGATCGGAGACTATCGAGAGGGTTGCTTCCTATTATATTCTTTTGCAAAGACCATGAAGAACATGTTCATCTTGCACAACCTCTTTTTAACAAATATCGTCATGAAATACCTATTAAAGAGGTTACGTTACAACAACAGGTCCAGGAGCCTTCACTCATCAATGTGGCAAGTTTGGCTTCGTATATAGCAAAAGGAAAAATCCAAAAGTTGTGAAACAAACTATTCGGATACCAAAGGACAAAACCTAAAGCTTCATTTTATAATTCCCAATTTTGAAACACTCCTCAATATTGAAGAAAATGACCCAAGGATCCTATATGAGGACTTTTTCACCATGGCAATCAGAGGTGGTCATACACCTAGATTAACCTTTTGAATATACCTTGCCTCCACCTACCCAAGATCCACTTTTTAATCAAGAGTGGTAACAATTTCTGAAAGAATCCCTTCAAGCGTTATGAGAAGGCTCAAATCGGTGAACATTAACAAGAGTATCAATTCGATGAGTTATGTCCTTACAATTTGACAAAGCCATGTTACCATACCTTTAGATCAAGAAATTTTGATATTCCAAAATTTGATAAATATAAGGGAAAAGGTCAAAGGCTCATGATCATATGAAAGACTTTTATATGGCATGTCAAGAGGTGACATTTAGCTCAGATAACTAAGGAGTTATGCACTTATTTCAACCTAAGCACATTAAGAGCAATGGTGCTAGAATGTTTTGGTGCATATACCCTAAGGGAATATCAACATGGCCAGAACTAGCAGAGGCATTTTATATGACACTTAATGATTTCTATATAGAAATTCGAATGTTACCATGTTAGATCTCTGCAATTCCATAGCAACATAAAACATACCGAAAACTTCATGCATGGGATTATGTAGATAAGACGGTTAACCATGCAGTCACTTCCCCTACTCCCTAACCAAAAATGTAGATGACGTAGGCATATGGTACAGCGGTCCAAACCTCCATCCAAACATTACATTCCACTTGCAAAATCATTTTGGTAACACATTTGAAGAGGTAGTAGAAAAAAGGAGTCAAATTGAAAATTCATTGTTAGCTATGGGGAATAAAACCTTTCTCCCACGAACACAACAATTCTAACTAATCATAAAACAAAGTTTGTTCCTAATAGAAACAAAAATTTCATTAGTGATGGGATAGTAGACTCTAAATGGGTGCAAATGCAGAACCACACAACAGACAAGTTTAATATTAAAACACTATATTCAATACCTAGTTGACAGCGGTGATATTGAAGTAGATTTCATTGCAGTTGTAAAATCTCCAAATAAAAATTAGGTATCTTCAAAAATCCTTTTCCCAATCATGAAGAAAAGAAAAATTTGGATCAGGGACAATTGTCTCATAATAATAATGTTGACTATGTGTCAATAAAAGACCATTTTAATGCCCTAATAGGTTGTGTTGACCCACTCTATTATTGAGAAAATCAATATAATTAGAATCAAGACAAGAGACTGGGCTATGGCAAACAAGCGGGCTCACCTCGTTATAAATTTTAAACCTACTTCCCATCCTCCTCAAGATATTCACTATGATGTGTTAGATCAACTAGAAAAAACTACATCTAATATTTCCATCTTAGACCTTCTAAAGATATCTAGTCTGTCCATAAGGATATACTATATAAAACCTTACAGAGATCAGGAGTATCCATTGATGTTGACCCAACACATTTGCAAGCCATGATAACACAACTTGTTCCTTTGGAACACATAACCTTCAACACTACATAAGCCTTAGTTGAATATCCTTCACATAACCTACCATTGCATATTGAGGTTATCATCAAATGTAAGAAGGTTAAAAGTGTGCTTGTGGATGGAAGATCAGGTCTTAACATATGTACTCTCAAACTAGTCCACCAACTAGGCTACATGGAAGTTGATCTGGAAACAAATGTCATCACCATTAAGTCATATGACAACGAAGAACAAAAATCAGCTGGAATGATCAATTTCTCATTAGAAGTGGGTCCCATAACACATGATACAAAGTTCCACGTCTTGGACCTGGAACTCCCCTTACAATATCTTGCTCAGCCGCCCATGGATTCATGCCATGCAGGCCGTTGCATCAATGTATCATCAGTGTTTAAAGTTGGAATATGAGGGACATACACTCACCATACAGGGGGACCCTCAACCTTTTACTCATTGTAGAGTATTGTCGAGATTTTTCCTTACAATCTATGAGTGTCCATCTATGGAGATCACTATTTGTAGCCAGTCAGAGGTCGTTGCTTCACGAGTGGATCCAGATACCCTATTTATCAATAACAATGGTGCTTCCACCTCAGAAAATACTTTGTCTACATGGGAGATGAAGGTCAAGCCAAGTGGTTATAGAGAGTATGATCTACAATAAACCCTAATGGTTCACAACGGTCCGCTATCAGCCCAAGCGCATGGTAGGCCATGTTTCAAAGTTCAGAGATCAAGAGAGGCTTGCCCTTTCAAGAATTTTACTCCTGACGGCTTGCTAGAAGATGAAAGGTTTCTTATGGACATTATATTCCATCCAAATGATGATGACATGGCTACATGTTATAAATCACCTAAGTATCCCATTCCTAATCAGATAATGCTTTCCATGGGGTATAAAGGACATGGTTGTGGCCGCCAAGAATAAGGCCCATTAGAATCTCTTGTAATACCTCACGTATAGTAGGTAAATCAGGTATAGGAATCCATTTATATGAGTCTCACTCTTCAAATGATGAGTATGCCTCTTCTAAGAGTGAGGATAGTTTGTCTGGAAATGAAAGCAAAACAGATTCTTGATGTAGTCTTTACGAAGACCTTACCTCTATGAACCTATTCACCAATATGGCTATCCTTACTATAACCCCTGTTATACCCACCATATCCCCTATAACTCAACCATTAACCCTCACTTACCCATCACTTGTGAATTGGGATCAACAACAACACATGCCTATTGATGTGTTTCAAAATGATGAGGCCATTGGTGAGTTCCTGGGAATCAGAGACAACATTCCAAGAAATGATCACAAGAAGGGGTTCTCCATTCATCTTAATGCATGTGCATACTTTGGAGAGGAAGTAGAGTTGTGCGGGCATTTAAGTAAAAAAGTGAGCAAGGGAAAAAGTCCCAAAGAAAATCCTTGTGGAAATAAAAGGGGGAAGTCCTATAGTGAAAACCTCTTTGAGGCACTTATGGACAAACATGTAGAATAACCTATGGAAAAGATAATGTACCCACTTCAAGATGAAGAGATCATTGAGCCACCTATGATAGAGGATGATATCAATCTCCCTCTTGATCCTACACACATGGGGGATGAAGCAAAATTTGTAGTGGAAGATACAATAGATGTAAATATCAGCATAGATGAATTGCTGTAGATAGTTAAGTTCGGAGCTTCCCTCTCAGCCAAAGAACAAAAAACATTCACAGGACTCTTAAGAGAGTATGTGGACATCTTCACATGGTCTTATATGGACATGCTAAGACTTGATCCTACACTAGTGGTGCACAATATTGTGGTACACCTAGATTCCAAGCCCATCAAACAGAAGCTCCGAAAGATGCATCCTCGCGTCACCTTACTGGTAAAGGTAGAGCTATAAAGGTTACTAGAAGTAGGATTTATCAGGCCTATCGACTACTCAGAGTGGATCTCCAATGTGGTCCCGGTTCAAAAGAAGCTAGTTGGTAATAGAGTATGTATAGATTTCAGGGATATAAACAAAGCTTTTCTTAAGGACACTTTTCCTCTTCTAAACAATGACATGATTGTCAATTCTATAACAGGTTATGAGATGATTTCACTCATCGATGGATTCTCAGGTTATAATTAGATAAAGATTGTAGAAGACGATCAACAGAAGATGGCTTTCATGACTCTATGGGGGAAATTTTGTTACCAGGTCATGCCTTTTGGAGTTAAAAATATAGGTGTTACATATCAAAGGCCAATGACTGTAATCTTTCATGATATGACAAGTGACATCATGGAAACTTATGTAGATGATATATTGGCTAAATATAGAACCCGTGAGGAACACCCATAAATTTTATGGCGTATCTTTTAGCATTTAAGGGATTACAAAGTCTGACTTAACCCAAAGAAGTGTGTCTTTGGCATGCTATCTAGGAAGTTACTAGGATTCATTATGTCATCGAGAGGAATAGAAGTGGACCCTTTAAAGGTTAGGACTATCATAGAAATTCCTCCCCTTAAGAATATCATACAATTTCATAGCTTACAAGGGAAAATTAAGGCCATCAAAAGGTTTATTTTAGAGCTAGCAGACAAGTGTCATACATTTACACATCTTCTTAAGAAGGATGTTAATTTTAACCGGGGACTAGAACAAAAAAAGCATTTTCTTTGCTAAAAGAATACTTGGCCAACCCCCCTATTCTCATGCCACCCATGGTAGGAGAACCCTTGTTACTTTATATCTCTGCTACACATTTTGCAATTGGAGCACTGTTGGCCCAGTATGACAAAGAACAAAGAGAAAAGGCGGTGTACTATTTGAGTAGGACATTGGTAGCATATGAGCTAAATTATCCAAAAAATGAGAAATCTTTCCTAGCCGTGGTTGTTTGTTTTACAAAATCTACATCATTATATGTTTGACAATAAAATCAAGCTTATTTCAAAGGTCAACCCTTTAAAGTATTTATTGTCCAAACTAGCACTAACAGGAAAGATGGCTAATTGGACAATCTTACTAAGTGAGTTTGACATTGAATACATTCATCAAAATTCAGTAAAAGGATAGGTGTTAGTAGATCAAATGACAGAAGCTTCACTACCAGGTACTGAACCCTTGAGTCTAGAACTACAAAATGCATCCATTATGAACCTTGAAGAATCTACAGTTACACAAATGTACTTCAATGGATCTTTTACCTTTCATGGTTCAGGTGTCCGGGTTGTGCTAATCACTCCCACGAGAGAATTGATTCTATAGGTATTTTGAATTGGTATCCCTTGCACAAAAAATATAGCAGAATATGAATCTCTCATTGCAGGAATGAAGCTGGCAATCAAATGGGATATTGGAAAAGTAAAATGCATTGGTGATTCAATGATTATTATCAAATAGGTCACATATGAAAATAAAGTTAAAGATGAAAAGTTACTTCCATATAAAAGAATGGTCGATTCCTTGAAAGAATTCTTTGATAAGATAACATTTGAGAAAATACCAAGAGCTCAAAATAGAGTGGCATATGCCATGGTTACGATAGGATCTATGTTGATAATTCCTCCAGAGAGCAATGATATGCCATTCTTTGTGGAAAATATAAGAGCAACAACATACGACATACCAGACTCTTGTTTAGTATGTGAAGTTGTTGGTCCCTTTTCAACATGGTACGTTGAAATATTTAATTATCTCCATGATGGAACCTTCCCTATGAACATTTCCCATGTTGAAAAGTGCAACCTCATCCAACATATGACATGCTATACCCTACTTGGGGGGACCCTCTTCCGCCAAGGCTACGATGGGAATCTGTTGCGCTATTTAAATTTTGACGAATGTATCCAAGCAATCAAGGAGGTACACGAGGGCATTTGTGGAACTCATACTAATGAGATTGTCCTTACAAAGAATATACTCAGAGTAGGATACTATTGGCCTACCATGGAGCACGACTATTGTCAACATGTGAAGAAGTGTGTGGATTGTCAAAAGTATGACAATTTGATACATGCGCTGACATGATCCTTGCAACCAATCACGACACCCTAACCATTCTCAAAGCGGGGTATCGATCTAATAGGGAAACTTGATCCTATCTCCTCAGATGGCAAAAAGTTCATTATAATAGCCACTGAGTACTTTAAAAAATGGGTAAAGGCTGTTCCTATAACCTATACAGAAGGTCCACAAATTTAAAAGTTTATAATGACTCATATCATCTACAGATATGGTATCCCTTCTTTCATTATCACTGATAATGATAAGTCATTCAAAAATAAAAATGTGAAAGCACTTTGCAAACGCTTTCAAAGTTCCCTTAAGTTTTCAAACCCTTATTACCCTAAAGGTAATGGGTAGGCTGAAGCTTCCAACAAAAACTTAATTCGCATTATGGAGAAAATGGTGAATACCACAGGCCATAACTGGCATCTGCCAATTCACCCTGCCCTCTAGTAATTTAGAACTTCTATTCGCACTCCTACAGGTGCAATTCCTTATTCTTTAGTATTCAGTTTAGAAGCCATTTTTTCTTTAGAGATCGAGATCCCTTCTTTTTGTGTTGAGCTAAGGGATTACCTAAATGAAGAGGAGGACTATAGAGTAGCCCGACTAGCAGAGTTAGAGCTATTGGATGATAAACAACTTCACGCCCTTAATCACCTAAAAGTGTATAATGATCAAGTACGATGAAGCTACAACAAGAAGGTCATACCTCATTAGTTAGAGGTAGGAGACATGGTGATAAAAGAGAATCAGAAGAACACCAATAAAGATCAAGAAAAGAAAGGGAAATTTGAGCCCAATTGGTTGGGACCATACATTGTGGTTGCCAAGTTTGGTTCAGGTGCATATAAGTTGGCATATTCAGATGGCCTAGAGCTTCGAGAACCCATGAATACAATACATCTTAAGCACTTCTATGATTAAGTATGGGGTCTTTTCCAAATACCAAGAAAAGTAAAACAAAAAAGTATAAAAATAAGAAAAGAGAAAGAAAAATAAATAGGTACATCCAACAGTGAAAACCATGCAATAGTGGAACTTTGGACAAGTCCTTTGGTGAAAACTGACTTCCAACACTAAGGGAGGTTCCTTTTTTCACAAGAAGTATAGGTTTAAGGAGTACGGAAAATTTGCCCCAAGTTGATCTTTACCTTCATCTGAGCCCATTGTGAGCCTATCCTTATTTTCCCTGATCCGGCTAGTCTAACCTTTTGAGTGCGGAAAATTTAACATTGAATGAACCCACCTCACGTTGGGGGAAGCTTCACAACGTCACTTCTGGCATATACCACGTGGCATTCATCCCTTGTACATCCCATATAACATTGGGGGAATCCACGTTTCTTTATTTCCTTGCATGTTTGCTTTGGAAAACTGTTGAGAAAACATAAAAAACATTCATATAACTTTTGAGAATCCCCAAAACATACAAATATGTTCCTTGGAAAAACAAAAAAATTCAGATATGTTTCATAGGAAAATCCAAAAACAATAGAAAATTGTCTTAGAAATAAAACCAAAAACAACGACAAACACACCAAAACTGTGCCATAAAAACAAAGTAATAGTTTGCTTACTTTTAGTTGGTGGTTTGTATGGTTTTTAGTTACATTACTGTTTCATATTGTATATTGTAGATTAAATTCAATTGCGTGTTTAGAATGAATGTTACTTTCATCTGTAGTTCAGGGCATTAAATTTAATTTATATTACATACTTGTAAATAAATGTGTTGCTTTGATTAGATTTGTTTAAACTTGTGCTTGTTAATTTTTACTTGTACATTGTGTTATCATTTCATCATCATATCACACATATCCATCACATCTATACATCATATATCAATAAATATGCTAATTCTACATCACACATTTATACTAAAGACTAATCATGAAGTACCATATAACCAATGGGGCAAGAGGGGTTGCGCATGATCACAAATCTATCCACCCTACACCAATATCAAAAACATATGCATTTTTCACTCAAAATAACTCATTAACGTACAATATGATATTAGCTAAGGCTATCTCATAATATAATAGGTGATACAAACATAACAAAAAAAATTAGGCATAATATCTCATACAACATGTGATACGATGGTAATTCATCTATCATCATGCATATCATCAAAAATATAAGTGTCCATATGCATTTGATATAACAAGTCATCATGGGAATCTATACAAAAAAGTTCCTTCATCACAAGGCATGATAAAAAACAATATACATACATCCGTATAAAATTATGCCTTCATCACGAGGCGGTACACCAAAAATAAAGTAATACATCTCACATGTCAATATGAAAGTCAACCATGACTCTAACCCACGCTGGGGCTGCCTAGTCCAAGAAGTCTGCTAGGTGGGGGCATCCGAGGTGTTGAATGAGTAGAAAGATCTACATCAGGTTGAACTGCATCAGGCTTAGTTAACCTAGGATGGACTGACCCATGCTATTCTGAGGCCACCTGTCCTGAAGGATCCTCTATGGATTACACTGATTGGGATGGTCTATGAGATCTAGATTGGGACCTGCTACCTATTATATGAATATAATCAAGAACTCTCTGTTCAGTTGGAACAACTACGTAGTACTGTATCCTATAGTAAGTGACCTTACCTGCTATAGTAGCACTGTGACCAATCATCAGCTGCATCCCCAAGAATCTATCCACATTCGTGAATTATCTACCACAATTTTATCTTGCTCTACTTGTAGCTGTAGGCTATTTGTTATCACTCAGTTATGCTCTGTCTGTAGCTGAGCCCGCTTTGTCTGTAGCTGATCTCACTCTACCTATAGCTGATACTGCTCTATTATAGCCTGATCTGTCTCTTCTTGGGATTGTAGGCTATCTACTATCACTTGATCTCACTCTAAAAAGGCCTGATCTCACTCAATCTTGGCCTGGTATAGCTCTGTCACAAGTTGGTCCCCATCTAAGAGGGCTCGATCCCTCTCAGTAATATCTTGATCCCTCTCAACTACCATTTGAAGTTGCAAAGCTGTCATCTATTGAAGCTACTTCTGCAAGGCAATAACTTGTGTATCTGGCATAACCTGGGTATCCTGTATATCATGCATATCTGTTATATTAGGCATATCCTTCTTATCCTCTGTATCTTGCATCTCTGTTATATTAGGCATAGCTTGTGCATCATGTGTATCCTGAATATTTGGAAAATCATCCTCCATATCCTCATCATGCCACTACCCTCCTCCACCCCCTGGTGGAATGTGTTATGGACTCGTGTGAGGGGGTGATAAAGGTCCATGTACTGGATACTGCAATGGTACCTCCATATATGGTACTACCTATCTTTGTGCCTCTACCGGTGGATCTGGATCCTGCTCATCATGCTTTGCAGTGATCAATATCTCCCGAGGAATTGACAACCAATGTGAAAACATTAGAGCATACCACGCTGCATAATCCAATGTCCCTAATGTGTCCAAATATAGCTGCAGAACCGGATAAGTGAATGGTTGTAGTCTATTTTTCTATTCTAGCATGTAATTTCTTCTAGAAAGGTCTAAATTTAGTGTGTTATTCTTCTATTTTCATCCTTAAATTTCTTTATGGTTCACATTTTTATTCTACGGGGGGGTTTGTTGAACAAAAAGCTAAGTTTTTGGCCTAAAAAGTAGTTTTAAGAGTGCCTTTCATGCGTAAAAACCCATCCTTGTGTGTGCACCAACGCCAGGCTCTCAGCATGGGTTCCTGTGCGCTCTCGCACAGTGAATAATAATAATAATAAAGAATAATGTGGCTCAGCACGAGTGCCTGGGTGCACATGCTAGCTCATTAATTAAAAAATTCTCCAAAGTGGCTTAACAAAGGCGCCCAGGCACCCATGCTGGCCAACTAAAGTGCAAAAATCATCAAATTGGCTTAGCACAGGCACCCAGGTGCCCATGCTGGCAACCAAAATGCTAAAAAGGTTAAAGTGGCTCATCATAGGTGCCCAAGCACCCATGTTGGCCAACTACATGTAAAAGAGGTCAAAGTGGCTCAGCACAAGTGCTTAGGCACCCATTTTGGCCAACCAAAATGCTAAAAAGGTCAAAGTGGCTTAGCACAGGTGCTTAGGTGCTCATGCTGGCCAACCAAAAGGCCAAAAAGGTCAAAGTGCTAGCCAACCAAAATGCCAAAAATGTCAAAGTGGCTTAGCAGAGGCACCCAGGTGCCCATGCTAGCCAACAAAAGTAAAATAACTATCAAACTTTCTTAGCACAGGCACCCATGCTAGCCAATAAAACCCAAAAACAAATGTCAAAGGGGCTCAGCACATGCGCTTAGGTGCCCATGCTGACCAAGTAAACTAAAAAAAACTAAAAAAATAGCTCAGCATAGGTGCTCAGGCCCCCATGTTGGGAAGGAAAACACTTTTTTTTACAAACACACCTAATATAGGCACCCCCTAGTTTTGCCCTAAATTTTACCTAAAAATGCATATTTTCTGTTAAATTTTTTTTTGAACTACTAGGGTAAAAGAGAGAATTGGGTACCAATGGTCCATCCCCTAGAAGTCTCAAGCAGTCCCTCACGAGGTTTGTACAATGCCTTCAATTCACTACTCTCGCCATTTCCTCTCGTAGGTCATAGCTCAATTCAGTAGTCAAATGATAAGCAAGTGTGGTAAAATGACTTGCCGCAGTGACTTATATGCTCATTTCTACCTCCCGTGGTGAGTTTCTCATTCCTAAAGTGCCTCAAAACTGCCGTGTATCTTCTAAAATTCCTCTAACACTAGCTGTGATGATTATTTTTAAAAAATAATTATTTTCGGCACATTTTTACTACGTTGGGGTATTTTTTTTTACTTCCCAACAACCTTTTCTACTATCCAGGGCATTTTTTGCCTTAGGATAACTTTTAGCATTGGCTCATGACTTTGTTATTTCTTCTATAAAAATAAAAACAATTTAATTTTTTATTTATGAAAAATCCAAAAAATTATAAAAATTGCAAATTTTTTACAAAAAATGGTAAACAACATATATGTAGCTGAAACTTGTGTCAATTACATCATCCTTGCACGTTGAAATATGTCTTACAAAAGAGTCTTTCTACGGTTCTTGTTTTTTCTGGTCTCAAATGACTTGTGGATCATTGTAATCTACCCCCATTAACAAAATATCAAATTCATACTACTTCGGTACTCCCGTGTAACAATGAGTTGCTAGAGACTGTATCGTAGTGCACGAATGTTTTTCCATAGGAATAATTGTGTCCTCCATTTTTCCCATTGCATATGTTATTTCTTGGGGCATCATTTTTAACCCTTGTCATTACAACATGACTATTTGGGAGCCACATTTTGATAACAAAAACATGGGTGTAACATGTTATTTGTTTGAGTAAGTGTGATTGTACTAGTTTCTCTGTTAGGTAGGTTGGTTTACTTTCTTGTATTGCATTGCATTTTGTATGTTGCATGGAGATAAATGTCATTTTACTTTCTTGTATTGCATTGCATAATGTATGTTTCATGGAGTTACGTATTTTTAGTAGTAAACAATTGTTAGTAATTTAGCTTTTCATGTTATCTTACACTTTTTTTTATTTTAAATAAAAGCCGATGATGTAGATCTAGGGGCCAAATGATATAAATTGGTTGCTTATGGAAGGGCTGGATGTAAAGATTGGACTTGTCCTATATTTCTCCATTAATAATTTCTTCTCCATTATCATTTATTAGCATTACTAATTTTTCTCCTCAAACTCACTCGAGGAAATAAA
The DNA here is from genome assembly GCA_019776745.2 of Taxus chinensis. Lineage (NCBI taxonomy): Eukaryota > Viridiplantae > Streptophyta > Pinopsida > Cupressales > Taxaceae > Taxus > Taxus chinensis. The sequence continues at coordinate 121,241,291 of CM034156.1, read as the reverse complement.
TAACCACATTTATCCCCAAGCTTATTCCTTTTCAATACCTAAGGGTTTCGCGTTCGTTCTAACCTATTTACTTCTACCCATTTCAATCATATTTTCGATTGTCGATTGAATTCTTCTATCACCCACTCGACACTCGAGGGGGCATGATTCATCCTGCTAATTTTTCTTCAAAAATACACTTGTTTATTCTTGTTTACTATGTTTGAAGTGAAGTCACTAACTTCACCTCAAACAAGGGAAAATGTAGACACCTAAATTCTGCTTTTGCAATCTTATTGCCAAAACGCACACAAATCACTCTTATTCTTCCCAATTCCATTATAATTAGTGCTCTTTGCTAATTAACTAATGTTTCTCACCACTTTTGTCAGTTAACAAGCACTTCATTGATCACCAAACCTCTTTCGCATTCAAGATGCCACTTTACAACGAATCGTAAGCCAAAACCCTCTTCAAAATAGATAATTAGCGATTATAGGCTAATTAAGCCTATTTTTCCCTTGATTTGGTCAATATACCCTAATATTGGCTTAAACCCCTCCTCCAACCACTCAAAATCACCCCATTCATCTCTACAATGTCTCAACAAGCTTCAAAATATTATCCTAGCCTCCTAGTTGACCCTAAGCGGTTGGTTAAGGCTCCACACCTCTTAATCACTTGGTAATTCACTAATTGTGTTTAGCAAGGCCTAATCATGATTATAAATTCTAACCTAATTTGGGGCTTTTAGTCCCACATGCACCAAAATACAAGTTTCTCCCAAAAGGAAAACTATAAAAAGAGTGCACCTCATTCCTTTATATTTTACACCATGCTTTGATTTGCCTCTCATATAATAAACATGATATATAGCCAAGCTCAATCCTTACCTAAATCCTTCAATGGGGTTAGTAGATGGATATCCAAAATGACAAAGTAGTCATTTGGAGAGGCCATCTCACCTTGTTTTGAGGAGCAACCATAACCATCTGATTTCCCTCTTAGGTTTATTTAGGCCCATGTTAGGTAATTCAAGCATATTAGTAAGCATGTTTAGTTAGATTTTTTATTGTTTTCATACTAGTTAAGTGTTCTTTTAAGCTTATATCTTAATGTTACATTCCTAGACTTAGAGCCTTGATTATATGGGTGGAAATGGTGTTAGTTTTCCTTGTTTAGTCATGCAATTTTCTTTGTAAAGTTTAGGGTGCTTTCAGTATGTTGTCTCAAGGTTTGAACTTCTTAGTTGGTTGTATAGTCATCATCCTATGCATATGATAATGAGAAGGTGGTATCATTATGTCAAGTTTTATACCTCAAAGTATACATATATATGGTGTTCCATATCAAGTCACGTGACATCTGAAAGCTCCAATATGTATTAGGAAGTGTGTAAAGAGTCATGTTAAGCTAATAAATATTCCATATTTCAAGGTTGCTCTATGAAAGTTAGTTTTCAAGGAATCATAGGTATGGATTTGGAGCATTTTCAAGTGATTGTCAAAGGTTAAAGTTCATGAAGGTTTCAAGAACAAAGAATATAAGTCATGTTACAAGGTATCTCAATGTTGTCGAATGCTCGTGAGGTGTCAATGAGTAAGCGACATTTTTTTTAAGAAGATCAAATTGAAATCAGGTCAGAGCATACATGTTTTTGTGTTGCAAGTTCAGTCAATGGTGTGTGAAGACTTCTCAAGCCTATCTAAGCTTGACTCAAGCATTAAGGGTGTTCTATTAAGGATGATAACACTATATCAGGTGTTTAAGTAACAATAGAATGATAATTCCTAAGAAATGGTATGTGTGCTTACAAAATATAGCACTTATGATCTAAGATAAATTGAGGAATGGTTTTGATGTATGATTGTGAAGGAAATACATAGCTACAGGTATACAACTTATGATCTAGACATGGAATGTAAGCTCTTGTCTCATGTATTGAAGAAGGATGTCTTCTCAAGTTCCATAGATTGAGTGTGAACTACATTGAAGCTTCTCCATTATGAAGAACCCTCAAGCACATTGAAAGACTAAAACATGATACTACAGGTCTGAGACAATGATATGGTTAATAAAGCACATTTTCAGGGTCTCTACAAGAAAAATGGATTTCTACAGGAATGAGGAGTTAAGATGATACTGGTGGAACCCTAGAAGGTTGGAATTATCATAAAGATGGGAACATGTATGAAGAAGTCAGAGTATTGTTGATTGTCAAAATGATGATATTGAAATCTGTGCATGAGGAATCAAGTACAAAGTAAAGGCTACAAGTTAGTGCATTGATACTCAGAGTTTGTAAAAATGTAAGTATATCTCGCTAGTGTTCTTTTTGGTCATTAATATCCCTTGGATTGTCCATTAACAAGTTTACAATGCCTATAATAATATATCACGTATTTGTGATAATGCTCAACTATCTTAAAGATAAGTTTTGGTTTGGAAATGTAAAGGATGAGGTTAGTTTCAGTGCCAAGGTATAAGGCTCAGAGTATGACTTGTAAATGTGATTATGTTTCAAATGTCTTCACAAGGAAGTAAGAATGGATTTCATCAAGGAATCATGTGATACTTCAAGGAATCAGCGAATCAAGAGTGATCTAAAGGTTTGTGCCATCAAGAATTTTAAGTAGAATGCTCAGGACTTCATATAATCAGTCAAAGCTTAACGATGAAGAGCTTGATGTGCAAGATGGTGTATCTAGTTATCAGGGTCAAAGAACTAATGCAAAAAGAGAAGATGAGCCTACAAGGGTTGTATTTGTGTTGTCAAAATACCTTAGACATGTTAATGCTATGAGATGAGTTACATAATGTATGGGAAGCCTAAATAGACCGTGGTATGAGTTTGAAAAAGGACTATGAAAGAGATAATCAGTACAATGCAAGTTAGATCAGTGAATGAAAATAATAAGCTACAATTTCTTGACATTTTATCATCTTCATAAGACACCATAGGAGGAGAAAAAATCTCTAGCATGGATGAAGGTGTCAGAATTGAGGATTGTTAGAGTATAGTTGTATTTTTTGTTCAAACAAAGGCATCTGTATTAGTTTGTTTCTTAGGTCTATAAGCTACAAATACAGGTACAAGGAGGTTTGGGATCACTGGATGATATCTAAAGTGATATTGTTTTATAAACTATGAAGAGAGTGCAAAGGGATGGTTACAGAGGTTTCAAATAATCATATCTCAGAATTCAATGTACTTGTGCTAGGTTGGTTGATGCTATTAAGGATTCTCATTATAGAGGACTGCAAGTAAGCTAATCATTTGGATTATCATCTCAAAATTAAAAGTCTACCATAAAATGATTGAGGTGGTCTTAGTTTGTGTCAAGCACTAACTCACACCTTGAATAAGTTTCAAAGTATCAATGATATGTAAAATGGGTTTGGTACTTCCATGGTGATGTGTCCTAAAGAATTGTGTGCTTCCACTTCATGAGTCACAAAGTAGTTGTCTCGTTAAGGTTGTTGATAAGTTTTGATGGAAAATTTAGAGTACTGAGTGTCTAAATATAATGTTCCTAGGTCTGTGAAGGCTTCATAAGTAACGAATGACTTTTTTTTTACTAAAATATGACTCTACAGGTTCTAAGGAATGTAATTTGTAGCATATGCTCAGAATGTTTGAAAGATAACACTTAGGTTTGAAGTTTCTCTAACGTCTCAGTTAGAGGACACTATGTGAAGAGTGTGCTCCAAGCTCCATCTTATGTGAATTAAGTCATTATGGAAGGTTAAAAGTGATTAATCTCAAAGGTCTAAGAAGATGTGTATGAGCATTGTAGTTAGATTTTGTTCAAGTTTTATACAGAGAACTAAGGTGAAGGACTATGAAGGTACTTACGCCAGAGAAAATCATATTTATTCAAGTGTGTGAAGTTTATTTTGTTTTTGGAATTGTAAAGGTTGAACAAGATGACCTAAGATGCCTGAAATGTATAGCACATTAAGGCAGGGGGAGTGCTCTTCTCTCCTTAATTAGGTGTATAAGGTTGATTTCACTAAGTAACATCTTCAAATATGTGGCCAAGTGTTTGATCCTTCTCAAATGCATGCAAACAAGGGATGAGTCAAAATTTTTGCTTGATCAGTGAGATATTGGTTATATGGTCTCATGGGGAGATACAAGAGGGTATTTTCTCCTAGAAGAAGATGAAATTTTTCATTTTTACACTGAATAATAGGTTTAGGGATAGTTCTCCTATAATATGACATGTTAGATTTGAAATTAAAATTAGATGTTCATGAGCATTGAATAGACCCAGGAAGTGATGTGATGCTTGAATGAAGGAGAATAGGAGATGTAATTTCCCAGGGGGAGATTTTTCCAGATCCAGAGGTTCTTATAGTTGTGTTGAAGTAAATAAAGGAAAACAATTCAGTTCAAGGGGAGCTTGCGGACAAGTAATTTTATTTTCTCATATTTCCTTGTCCTTAAATATCATTAGTTCATGTCAAGTGGTCAAGATCCCTTTATCAATGATGTAAAATGGGGAGAGAAAAAATTTTGCAGCTAAAAACCAGGTATGCAAAGGATTTTTCCATAAAAGTGTGTAGGTTTCTAAGGTGTTGCCATCAATGAAAAAGGGTGAGTTTTTTGAATCCTAGTGATTGTTAGTGGAGTTTTCATTGATGTCAAGTGGCATTAATAGTAAAAAGGGTTGATTGGTGAAGTGGAGAAGTCAGGAACATGAAGGTTGATTGGTAGTGCCCTTTTTTGTTGGATCCCATCCATTGTTAGTAAAATTTTTATTGATGTCAAGTGACATTGATGGAAAAAAGGGTTGATTGGTGAAGTGGATAAGTCGTGGACATGAAGGTTGATTAGTAGTGCCCTTTTAGGATAGTTTCTAGTGCCTGTTGAGATGTGATAGATTGGTAGAGGTCATGGAAAGGTGATGCAAGCATGGAAGAAGTCTAGGAATATTGTCTATAACATGTGTGAGCTAAAACAAGGCCTAGTTTAGCTCCTGGAGTCAAAATTCAAGAATGTATAGAAAGTGGCTTTAAAAATTGATAATTTTCTTATATGAAAATGAGATTGGTTAGAGATACAAAGGAAAACCTATGGATAACCAACATATGGAATGGGTATAGGGATGTTGTTTAGTGATCCATTTCAAATTTCATCATATTCTGAAATGGGGATTTTGAGTTATTCAAGTTTTTCTAAGACAACCTTCTTGAAAAGTGCATTTTGAGTTTCTTGGATTCTTAGGTCTAAAAAAAAAGAGGGATTCTTAGGATAAATAATATAAGGAATTTTTTTAGTGGATTCCAAGCCTGAAATAGTGAAAAAAGTTTAAGATCAATTAGACTCGTTTCAAGAAAGTTATGAGCATTTTTCTTCTGATGTTTGTTCTCTCCCTAGGGCTTCTTCATGAGTTAAGTGGCTAAATTTGAATGTTCCAACTCCAAGTCACTAGTGTAGATTAAATTCACTTCTTAGAAGCATTAGATACCTCTTCCAAGTCAAAATTATGGCACCATTTCTCTTAGTGTGAGCTATGTCATACAAACATGCATGGGCTTTACAAACTTGGGTAGGAGACAATCATGTTCTTAAGCCTTCAAGCTTAAAATTATCTAGCAAAACATTGTACCAAGATATCGTCAGGGTCCTTGAAATGTTTTTATTTTCTACAGGATAAAATTGGTATGTTGAGTCTCTCCAAGTGCAAATGTGAAGGGTAATCCATTTACAAAAGTGCTTGTGGCTGAGTTAGTTTGCTGAGAAAATAGTGCACAAGCATGTCATGTAGCATGCCCTCTTTGGAGTCTCTGTTGCTCAAGACCTTGAACGTTTTCACCATGTCCTTGATGTAGCAATAATGAAAATTGATGTTATCCATATGAGGTGATAAAGACAACATGGAAATAATGTGTGTGTAGTTGCATATTGTAAGTCAGAATGTGAAGTAAAGTATATTTATGCATGATGGTAGTTTCAAGTGAAGGAAAACAAGTGGACTAAGGTGGTGTTGGAGCATTAAAATGAAATCTAGAGCATCTAGCATAATCTCAGAAGTTGGAATTTTTAAATTCCATTAATATTTGAGCAAGGAAGCTATTATTTTATGCTCTCGAGCATGAACTATGTCAATATCCTAAACTAGGGTTTTGTAAGAAATGGTTTGATTGAATAGAGAGTTCTAACCAATAAAAAATAACAAAACGTGGATGAAATATCTATGGGGTGACTAAGAAACTGTTTCAAAAATAATTATGTGATTTGGTTTAGTCTTGATGGAGTTCTTCATGACAGAAATCTTAAAACAGTGCACATGCATCTCTTCGACTGGTAAATTGACATTTTGTTGTTCTACAAGCCAAGGTATGAAAACAAGGATGTAACTTCTGTGGAATTAAGTGGAAAAGAGGTGAAATATGGATTGAATACCAACACTACCATTTGTACAAGTGTTTTCAAGGTGAATGCAATAATTATCTCTGTTAAAGTGATTATAATATGACTGTCAAACAATGTTTATACTGAAATTCAAACCTTCATGTGGAAATTAGTTAGTTGAAAATGCAATAACCCATTTTGTAGAATGTATTTTAGATCAATGGTGTTTAAAGTAAACTTCAATGAGTGAAATGGTTGAATTGTTTTCTCATATAGTCATATCTCAGATTGTGACTCAGAAAGCTGACTAACTTATCAAGTTCCTTCATCCTTGTGAAAATGAATGATGTAAAGCCTATTCAATTTGAGTTGAATCAAAGACTGTTGAAATTTGAAAAATCCTAAACTGTTGTAATCTAATAAAATGTTCTCAATTTAAACATTCGAAGGTAGAAAGACACTATTTTCTTGTTCATACAAAAACAAAAGTCATTTGAGTTTCAAGGTGAGATGAAGAGCTCAACTTTTTCTTACATGCATGAGACATCTCTATGGATCGATATGGAAGGTGAAAAGCAACAGACTTGTCTTATTCATTCAATATTGATGATTTTTAAGTTGTTAATGACACATGAAAATTCAAGTTGCCAAAGCATAGAGTTTGATCTAAAAGAAGTGAGAAGTTGAAGAGATTGGAATGCAACAAAATGATGATTGATCTCCTTGATGAAGGTGAATGGTATTGGTGTTAGGTTGAATAAAAAGGATCGAGATGTATGAAAAAGGTGCTTAAGATAGAGGTATGATGGTAATAACCTATGAAGAGAAGATGAATATTGTAATCTAATAACATGAAAAATATACACCAAGGACAGAGGGTAAAACAATAAAAAACACATGATTTATAACCTACAAAAGTTTGAAATCACGCAATGTTAAACAATGAACATATGTATAATAGAGATCAGTAATTGTAAAGGATTCTAGCTTGCATACACAGAGAATGTTGAGCTGAAAATAGAGGAGATAGAAGGAAATGTAGATGAATATAACTGAATAACAAAGGGCTGATACATAATAGAGTTCTGAGATCAAAAAGCAATACTTTGATTGGGATTTGACAATAAAGCAAAGAAGATGAAGTCTAGTTCAAGAATAACCTGTAAAATCAGAGAAACAATGAGCAGATGAAATTGAGATCAAGTATACGGTGCAAAATAACTTAAATAGGTACTTTAAACCTGTAAGGGATCATGATTGTTTGATGAAGAAATAAGAAACTAAATGATCAAATTGTACATTGTCATAGAATTCTTCTAAGTGGGTGCTCAAAGTACAGGGGTTGATGCTTCTTGCAAGTTGCAGCTTGTTAAACCAACCTAGTGGGTGCTAGAAGGACTTTGAAGTAGGTTCTTCTCAAGTTGAGTGGGTGCCTAACAAAATTGGAAATAATTGTATGTTAAGAATGGATTTTCTTAGTAAAAAAGCCTTAATTTCAAGTGGGTTCTCTCCCTCTATGCGTTTCCCACTATAAATTTGGTGTCATGTGTACTTGTCTTCTTGCATGCACTTTAATTTGTTCATGGTTTGATTTTTGTTTCTAGTCAAGAAGGTTGTAAAATTGATTTGCACTGATTCACCCCCCATCTCAGTGCTTGTGATATGCAACATAAAACAAATCTCATCCTTGAAAAACTATCTCCTAAATCCACATGAACTTACTAATGAAATGAAGGTGATTTGTGGAGTTGGAAGATAGAACTAAGAATTTCTTCAACTATATAATTTCTGCCATGAAACTGTATCTGTTATGGTCTGCGTATGTATACAAGGGGCTCTAAAAATTATTTACAAAAGGGAGGTCATTCATGATTCAAGTGAAACATGCAGAGAGTGCAAAACACTTATTATAAACAAAGGGATCACCACAAAGATTGGGGAAAATGAAATTAATAAGTGATTAACACACAATAAAAGGAGGAAACCTCCAAAAACACAAAACACAAGTATTTACAAGATGTAAAAAGGTAACTTAATGGGAGTGTTTGAGATAAATCCTATTGAATGGGATTTGTAATACCTATCCATCAATATTAGACAACTCAAAAGATTTGGATTCTTTGCAAGAAGTCATAATGTATGGCCCACTCTAAAGTGCATCAGACTTAGAGTTCCACCTTGGTTTAGCTCTATCCACGTCCAACTTGAGGACTAAGTCTCCTAATTTGAAAATGTGCGGCGTACATTTCTTATCAAAACATTTCTTGGTAGATCTTTGAGACTCTTTCATATTAACTATAATCGATTATCTCAGTTCTTTAAGTTCAATTAGTTATTCCATCCTAATTTCTCTTTGATTTGTACCCTCAAATTCCAGCTATTGAGTTAACTCCAATGAAGGCAATTCAAGTGAAAATGGGAGCCTAGATTCTTTGCCATACACAAGGAAAACTAAGGAATTGCCAATTTCTTTATTTAGGGTGATTCTATAAGCCCAAAGAACATTCTTTACTTTAGTGTAACATTGTACTTCATTTATTTGCATATTCCTCTTCATGATCCAAATGAGGTTCCTATTAGTTGATTCTGTCAAACCGTTACCTTACAAGTAGTAGTTAGAAGTTCATGTAAACTCCATTTCTAAGATCCTAATTAGAAACCTTTGATCCTAAAAATTCCTTAGCATTATTAGAAATGATAGTTTGAGGAATCCCAAACCTTGTTGCAATATCCTCTAAGAAATCAAGAATGACTAATTTAGTAGCCTCCTTGAGTGGTACATAATCTGTCCACATGGCGAAGTAATCCATTACTGTTAAGACCCATTTATAAACCTACACTTAAAGGAGGTTTAATCATGCCTATGAAATCAAGTCCCCACTGATAAAATGGTTCATCTTCCTAAATAGGATGAAGGGAAAGGGCTGCCATTTTTTCTTACCACTGAAGATGGAAAATTCTTTACATTTCCTTACCCATTGATGTGCATACGCAAATAATGTGGGCTAGAAGTATCTCGATCTTAGGATTTTCATTGCTGTAGCATTGGTTGAGAAATTTTCCCCAGAGGAACCATCATGGAATTCTTCCAAGACCTTGTCTGTATGTTTTTCTTTAATGCATCTTAGTAGGAAACTATCCAGATACATTTTGAAGAGAATACCACCAATCAATACATAAGGAATTTATTGTAACCTTGGGTGTCTTTTCTTTGTCTTACTCAAACCAGGAGAATATCCACAAATTTTAAAGGAAGGTTCCATGTTTTTAATCTAACTTCTGCGGCTAGCTAGAGTTCATTTGTCTTGCAGGTTCTCTATATCATTCAGGTTTGTAACACTTCACATATTTTCATGTTGAGGACCCTTCAAATCCTGCGGATCCTTTGCGGCTTTTCCCTACTTATGTTCCACGAAGAAAGAAGTGTTTTGATTATCCTAAACATATAAAGAAAACTACTCACATATTACTCTACCTCTTACCAATTTTGTGGCCTTGATAGTTTTTCACGTGCCCTTGATGAAATCTCTTACGTTGGGATGTGATACTAGGACCTTTATGCAGTTAGAGGCTAACATGGGTTTGAAATTTTAAAGATCCCACAAGAGGGGAAAAACCTAATTTTCTACATGGATATACCTAAGTTTGAAATATCACAATGTTTGGCTAAAGAAAGCCACATGATGCTCCAAGTATTCACTATTCTTCTGAATGAGAACCGCAACTATGCTAAGAACTGCACCACAAGTGTAAAGGATGGAATCCTTTGTAAAGTTTGGATTGATGAGTGTTGGCACTTGGGCTATCACGTATTTGATCTAAGCGAAGATTTCTTTTCCTTCTATGGTCCACTTGAAAGCAATTTCCTTTTTCAGCATCAAGCTGATGGGCCTTATTAGTATTGCAAAGTTAGGAATGAATTTCCTAATGAAACTGGTCTTACCAAGGAAATACTGAAGGGCTTCTCATGATTCAGAAATGAAAGAGAAAGAATGAAAGATAATCTTTCATTCTTTCAAGTCTGATTCTATCTTTTGAAACAACATGACCCAACAACTTACCTTGTAGAACTATAAAAATGTATTTCTTGGGGTTCAATAACACTCCAAACTCTATGAATTTCTTGAACACTTTCTCCAAATGCTCCATATGTTGTTGGCCTCACTTTGAGAAGGCTGTGATGTCATATATATAAATAAGAACAATTTTGTTAATGAGTATGTGGAAAGAAATGTCCATTGCTTTATGAAAAGTGGCACCCATAATTGATAAACCAAAGGGCATTATATGATATGTGTATGTTCCCCACTTGGTTTTGAACGCAATTTAATATTGGTACTTTTATCTGATATTAATATGATTGAAGTTTGAATATCAATCAAACATGGAAAATCTCTTAGATCTAGCCATTTTTTAAAGGATCTATTTCATGGAGGGGAGGGGATGATGGTATTTTAATGAATCCTTATCCAGGTTCCTAAAATCCACACAGAGACTAGTTTCTCCATTCTTCTTCCTGACAGGAATACAATTTTCCACCCAGGGTGAGTATTTGATAGGAAATATTATTTTTGAATTGATGAGTTTGGATAACTCATTCCTCATGAGTGGCACAATCTTGGGGTTCACAGGCCTTTGTTTTTTCCTAACTGGTTTAACAACATAATCAAGTTCAATGGCATGTTGAGAAATTTTTGGGTCAAAACCTTTTAAATCCTCATAACTCCATGAAAATACATCATGAAATTTTTGACAGAGGGAAATAAAATTATGTTCTTCATCAATACTACATACCTTTCCTAATAGAAGATATTTTCCTTGTGCAATAGTGGCTAGATTACAATCCTCTTGACTCGTGAACATGCTTCTATTTTACCCTTTTATCTCATCATCAGAGTTGAAAATACCTTCAAGGGCAACTAATCCTTTGGGTAGCTTATTTTTCCATAGCTGAATAATCTGATCACCATAGCTATCATGCAAGATGGGTTGAAAATTTGAAGATAATTTAGCTTCATTTTGAATGAACTAGACAATGTACTCATCATTCTCAAAAAAATTCTAATTAACATCATTATCTAGAATGGATGTTCTTACATCCACTTTGACATACTAATTTCCTTGGATAAGATCTTTCGTGGGAGAGAACGGGGATCCAACGATTTATATTTAATCATCTTCCTTATTATTATTTCATGACACTACCTAAAGGTTGATATATTTGAAAATTTCTAGCAGATCCCAAACTCAATGCCTATAAGCTCTCAAAATCTTGTTCTTAGATACACATCTACCTCTGACTTGTTGGACGACCAATTAAGTATCCCCAAAGACATGAATTCTTTGATTTTTCTCTTTCTCGCAATCAAATAACCATGGACCAATGCCTCATACTACACCACATTCTTGGAGCATGTAAATTGGAGCTTGTGAGAAAATAAGAGTTTTTGTTCGTTGGGGAGACAATAACTACACCAACCCCAAATCCATTTCTACTTCTTGAACCATCAAAATACAAATTCCTTAACCGAGAAGCATCACCATCTTATTCTTTACATGACATGGGGATGGTTAAATTATCTTCATGGATGCAATAGGTTCCCAAATTGGTTTTCAGAATTGTGTCATAGGGGCCAAACTCATAGTGCTCCTTAGCCCATTCATCTAACATAAGACCAAGAATTGAGATTCATGAATGCATTATTTCAGCTGCTTCAGGATCATTATTTTCTTCATCTTGGATCATACAATTAGCATTGATAGGAATATTTTCATGAACTTCCATAGGACAAGTTAAAATAGGTTCAACTTTAATTGTAAATCTAATTCCATACCTCATTGTAAGAAACATATGAGACCAATATGAGGAAATATATCATTCTTCCTTAGCTATGAAATACCTGGAGAGGAAAAAGACAAATAATGGTGGCAAGTCAATCACATAAATATCCTCCATTATGGTTAAGATTGGGAAATCATGTATATTTAATTTTAAGTCCTTAAGTATGCCCAAAACTTGCACTGTTGATCCATCAAGTTATAAGACACTCTTAGAAGTTGGATTGTACTCAATCCCAAAGATGTATGCAATCTTATTTGGCATGATTGAAGTAATAACACCATATCATATTGTGTAATTATGAATGAGGTGATTTCCAACTATGAGAGACATGTAGAAAGGAGGAGGTTTGACCATTGAACTTAATTGTTCCTCCTTGGGTTGACACATATTGAACACGGCATCTAATTTGTGCATGGCGGGTTCTAGATGTAGAATATGTTTCAAAGCTTCTTGCAGAACCTCCCTTTAAGATGGGATTGACAAGGCATCACACATTGTGACATTGGTATTTGTCTTCTTTATTTCCTCCATAATGTTGAGGGAAGACCTATGGTTTTTTGTAATGAAGGAGTGACATGTTATTTGTTTCTTTTTTCTACCCATGGAAGCTCTTTGGTTGGCAAAACTTACATGTTTCACAGTTCTGTAGTGTTGCACAGGCTTTGTGTGTTCTTCAAAACTTGTTCATTTTTCAGTTGTTGAGTGACCCTCGACAAACTGGATGAATATGGATTTCTACTTAAGTCCATAGAACAACTGAAATTATTACACAAAATTGGAATGACAAGAGGAGGAGATATTACATCCATTTTCCACTTCTTGGATCTTGTATTGTTTAATACATGAAATTGTGGTTTTGTTAGGTTTATCGTGACTTGAATATACATAAATATTCAAGTCTGAAGAACATGAAGTTGGTTTCAGGAGAGGATTCTTGAATGTCTTATGTACTTCTTGTTGAAGGATTTGTGGTTTGTTCTTGCATGTAGAATGGTGTTTGAACCATGATATATTTTTACCACAAGGAATTTATTCCAGCCTCACATGGGTATTGGTTATGTGGTTGATAAAAAGGATAAAACCACTAAAAACTTTCATCCATGTTATTTTGAACTAGCACAATAACATTTCTTGCGGTAGGAGGTGGAAAAGGCCACAAATTTACATTTGGCGGTTTTCTTGGTGGGTGATTCTATGGAAATATTTTATTTGGATATTGAAGTCCTTATTGTGGATATCCCTGAGGAGGGTTATGATAATTTTTTGGAGCTTGAGTTTATTGTCTCTTGAGAGAGACAATCTCATTTGTTAACTTTTTAAGCTAAACACTAAGGCTTTCAATTTCTTCTTGTTTCACAGAAGAACCATATGTGGAGGAAGAATTTAAAATAAATGGTCAAGGAATGGGAGTAATGGCAGGTTGGGTATTATATGAAAAATTCAAGGAAAATAGAAATAAGAGGTCTAAAGGCTAATTTTTCTACTTGGATCAAATAATTCTCAACCCTAATGGCTATTGCATAAGAATTTAAGAGTTAAATGACAATCGTTTATTGGATCACTACTACTATATCAAAATTAAAATGTCTAAGAAAGTATAAAAAATGCACCTTGAGGGGTTGGTATTAGAAGAACTGGAATTATATCCCATTTTTTTTGAACCTGAGATTGAAATCTGTAATGTCCCCAAATGGACATATTTGACCCCCACTTGGATTTTAGGTAAATCCAAATACCCAAATTTAATTTATAGGAATTATCTCAAAATATCTAATGTAAATTTGAATTAAATCCAGAAATGGCGACTAGGGCAGATTTCAAAACTTATAAAAATCAGAAATAAATCATGATATTTTCCACCATAAACAAATCTAAAACTTATAATATTTCACCCTCAATATATTTGTGCAAATATTTGAATTTTAAGAGCCCATATGAAATTGAAATGAATTTATTTTAAAACCCAAATATGTAGAAAATTATGGCAACTTCAAAAATTTATAACTCACTAAAAAATGCTCCGATCCACATGAATAAATTATGCACAAATTCAGAAAAATAGGGAGAATGCAATGATGTTACCCATTCATGCAAATGACTACCACAAGTTCCCTAAATAGACAAAACACCAATTCACCCTTAGGGTTTTGGGCTGGAAAAATTATGAAAGTTGGCCGATTTAATCACTAAAAATTAGTATTGTAAACAACAATAAAAATCATCTTCTAGACAACTAAAAAATATCACGAACTACCTCCCTAGATTGGTCATTCCACCTAGAATACCACTGGAAATGAAGAAGATACACAAAAACAATTACCTTCTTCAAACCTTTGTAGAAATCTTCAAAATTATAGCTTTCACATTGCTGGAAAAATGATAGAAAACACAACTAACTCCTTGATGCCCAATGGAAACCCCTGTATGGAGAATCCTCATAACTCTTAGAGGGTTTTCATCCTCAAGAGGTATTTCCAAAGGTTTTTGTCCTTAGAAATAATATAGACAAAGATGAAAGCTTCATACAAAATCAAAAATGGAGAAATATTCAAGTGTCTCTTCAAGCAATTCCTATTGCACAAATAGAAGAATTGGGCCTCATGGAAACCTCCAACAATCAATCACATTTTCCTTCCTCATTAAATGATTTCACCCACTTGCTTTCTCTCCCTAGGCAATTCACAATTTCCAAAAATAAATCATTTGGCCTATATACATTTTCTTTATGTTGCCCTTTTTTATCACTTACTTTTGTTCCATAAGAAAGTCACACTTTTCCATGTATAATTTATTTTTTCTAAGTGATTTTTTCCCTTTTGTTTACTTTTTTCTATTTTTAAGTTAATAACAATTTATTATAAGTGCATATGATATTTTATTTTATTTTATTTTACACTTTATAATAAAATATTAAAACTTAAGTCACCCTTATGTTCTTCCCTTAGCCGTTGGGTAGATAAAATAGGCCAAGGGTCTTCGATTGGGAAGGGGATATTATAGTCCTCCATTCCCAAAATTTCTTGCCCTTGAGAAACTACAACTTGTTTATATATTTTCCATGTGCAAGAGACAATACATACTATAGTGTTCCACAATCTTGGCTCCTATACCTGTCAAGTGAGCTAAAACTTTCCACCAAATATCACTCACAAGATGCTCATAGACATATACTTGGAACAATGGTTCAACATACTCCATATTGACGACTTCACCCTCTATCTTATCATGCTTCTCATGATGAAAATAAATTTGAATAGGAAGCAATAAATAAGACACATTATTATGCTCTTCATACCTTGGAGTATCACCAATATCCTCATCAATCTTGGTCTTCAAAATAACTTGACTTTGCTACACCAAATCCTAAGCATTCTTGTCCATAATATGCTGCATATCCTCATAATAGAACTGCTGAAATAACATAGCATGATGCAATGGATCCTTGCTAATACTAATCTCCTTGTAGAGAAGATCATCAAAGCATTTACCTTCAGCTGCTGATTTAGAAACCTCCAAAATAACACCATCCCTCATGATTTTAGACACAACACAAGCATCAACATTATTCAAAATTTCATACCCATCAATATTATGGCTAGGAAAATCCATACCATGTGACAATGACTCATTGATATGTTATTTTGGAGCCGAATTAATTTCTCTAACTTGGCATCTAACAAACAATGTTTCTTCTTCACTAATGTAATTATTTTTCTCATCATTAGAAATCATACCTCTTGAAGCTTCATTTTCTTTACCTTGTATGGTGGAATACACAATGGGCTGATTTCTCTCCAATTTTTGCATGTCATTTTTCCTTACGCCTTTACTATATTTCAACTCACAAAAATCAATGAAGGTCAACATAGCTCTTACCTTGGGATTGAGTGTTTCATACTCTTTACCCCATGCATCCATGTCATCATCCTCAGTTGGTTGTTCCTTGGCTATGAAAATCTATGAAGGCTTGGATGATGTCCTAGCTGATCTAGTAGAGTTTGGTATGGCAATATGCATTCCCTGAATAGATCTTCTCAAATAAGAAAAAGCTCCTATAATAGAGTCTTTTATATCTCTCTGAGAACCCATCATACAAGTTAGTAATTCTTGGTTACCTCTAGTGAACACTTAATTCATATAGCTCATCCTATTTGTAGGAGGAGCTCTCCAATCATACCCTTCCATAGTCACTTTCAAATATGATTTCTTCTTATTTTTCTCGTAGGATGGGAGGATTTCAAGCTCTTATGCCACTATAATGTCCCTAAATGGACATATTTTACCCCCACTTATATTTTAGGAAAATCCAAATACCCAAATGCAATTTATCGAAATTATCTCAAAATATTTAATGCATATCTGAATTAAATCTAGAAATGGTGACTAGGAAATAATTTGAAACTTATAAAATAAGAAATAAATCATGATATTTTCCACCATAAATAGAGCTAAATCTTATAATACTTCACCCTCAATATATTCGTGTAAAGATATGAATTTTTAGATCTCATATACAACTGAATCGAATTTATTTTGAAACCCCAGTCTGTAGAAAAATTATGGCAACTTATAAAATTCATAACTCACTAAAAAATGCTTCGATCCACACAAATAAACTATGCACAGATTTAGAAAAATAGTGAGAATGAAATGATGTTACACATTCATGAAAAATACCGCCACAAGTGCCCTAAACAATCAAAACACCAACTCGCACTTAGAGTTTCGGGCTAGAAAATTTTGAAAGTTGGCATATTTAATCACTAAAAATTAGTCTTGTAAACAACAATAGAAATCATATTTTAGACAACTCTAAAATCTTACGAACCATATCCATAGATAAGTATCTCCACCCAAAATACCATTAGAAATGAAGCAAAGACACAACAACAATTCCCTTCTTTAAACCCTTCTAGAAATCTACAAAATTACATCCTTAAGACTGCTGGACAAATGATTGAAAACAAAACTAACTCCTTGATGCCCAATGAAAACCCCTATATGGAGAATCCTCTCAACTCTTGGAGGGTTTTCGTCCTCAAGAGGTATTTCTAAAGGGTTTCATCCTTAGAAATAATATAGACAAAGCTAAAATCTTCATACAAAATCAGAAATGGAGAAAATTTGAAGTGTCTTTTAAAACAATTTCCATTGCTTAAATAGAAGAATTGGGCCTAATGGCCACCTCCAACAACCAATCACATTTTACTTCCTCATTAAATTATTTCACCCACTTGCTTTCTCTCCCTAGGTAAGTCACATTTGCCTAGAATAAATCATTTGGCCCATACACTTTTTCTTCATGTTTCCCTTTTTTATCACTTACTTTTGTTCCATAAGCAAGTCACACTTTTCCATATATAATTTATTTTTTCTAAGTGATTTTTTCCCTTTTATTTACTTTTTTCTATTTTTAATTTAATAATAATTTATTATAAGTGCATATGATATTTTATTTTATAATTTATAATAAAATATTAAAACTTAAGTCACCATTATTTTATTCCCTTACCCATCGGGTAGAAAAAATAGGCTAAGAGTCTTCGTTTGGGAAGGGGATATTACAAAATCTTTCATGAGCTCACTTGGAGCCCACTTGATTGTGGTTAGTTGCTCCAAAATTGAAATGCTATCCACATTTTCATCAATTTTTTGATAGAGAGTAGTCCCAAGATCATCCCAAGTGTGGATTGATGCAGTTGGAATTATTCTGTACCATTGCTAGGATTTTCCTTTGAGAAAGGATGCCAAAATTTACACCGCAACGTCATCTTCCATGATCGCATGCACTGAACATAAATTTGAAATGTAGTAAATATGTTTCGTGGGTGTGGTGGAGTTTTCACTGTGAAGAAAGGAATAATCTTAAAGGAGGATATTGGAATGTCATATTGCGTGACTAAGAGCAATGAAATTGTTCCAAAAAACATACAAAAGGAAAATTCCTTTGATGTTCCATGAATGGAATGGGTTTGAGACTTATGAAACGTAGTAAAAATGGTCTACCTAGAGGTGGAGTTGAAATAATTCAATTTGGGGAGGATTTAAACCTCTATGAAGATCTTACCCCTTTTCTTCTATGTGAAGAGAGTTGCATATAATCAAAAGGCTCGCCTCTGAACATTCTTGACCTTATTTGGATTTTTCTCATGGAATAGGAAAGAAAAAACTTATTGAAACTAAAATCTTGAAAGGTAAGGAGTCTTTAGATGTTTTGGAGAATGTATCTAAAGGCAAAAACCACTAATTCACACACCAAAACTTAGTAGCAATGAATTTAAGCTTATCAAGTGGTTACAGGCATGCTAAAACTGTTTAAGAAGTGAAGGCACCAAAGTGGCTAGAATGTTACAATGGAATGCCTAAAAAATAAGACCATAAAATATTGTCCCACCAAGAATGAAATTTTTTTTGGAGCTGTGAAGGCACAAAGGTGGCTATAATGTTGCAATTGTATGCTTGAAAAATAAGACCTTCAAAGTTTGTCGGGCACCGGGTGTGCCAAAAATGTTGGAGCTAAAAATTACACCCTACCTTGAATCATGAAGATATGATATTTTGAGGAAACATGAGACTATTTCCAAGTGTGGTACTTTTGGGCTTAAGAGAGACCTTTAGATAATGTTGACTTCCTTCTCATGCAGATTCAGGAAACCCACACAAGAGAACCTACCTCTAATGATAAAACTACTTCTAAGGTAATCCTACCCTAAAAATTCTAAGGGACTAGGGGGAGAGAGGGAAAGAGAAATGAAAAATAAAAATGTAAGTTGAAAGGTGTAGTGATATCACCAAAAGAAGGTAGAACTTTACAAAATCCCAAATGACATAGATGTAAAGTTGCAACGCTGGGATTGCAAAACTGCACATAGTCCAGATGCAAAAAAATGAAAGAACATGAAATATTTAAGAGGGATAAATATTCACATAAAACACAATGCATTATAAGGAAAGAGATAAACCAAACTTACATTAATATATATTTTAAAACTTACATGCAAAGCTGAGGTAAGTAAATCACCATTCACGAGTTACAAAGGTTAACATCATGAAATTTTGAGTTTCACTGAGAAGGGTTGGAAAATATACTAAGGAAAAATGGAAGAACCCATATAAAGTTTGAAAGCACTTGTATTTATACAAATCATGGAATGAAGAGAGAGAAGGAGGAGAGAAGAGAAAGGACTGTCGAGATGGAATCTGTCCCTTGAAGATGTGTTGAATGGATGTCATGATTTCTTGCAGAGTTTACTTGTAATACAGACATGAATGCCTGAAATAAATGGAAATAACCACAACACGAGCCCTTAAGTCTATCACATGCCATCAGAATACATAGAACGACACCATACTCTATTAAATTATGGTGGTTCTCTCTCTGGTTTGGAGTCCAACACAACTTTGAGGCCTTCCAAACTTTTCACTATGTCTCACGGCCTTTACAGTGATGTTTCAAATTTTATTATTTATGAGGATACTTGCAAATTTCCCCATCATTTTTCCTGATGAGAGGAAATAACTCGCAACACCTGTGAGGGTCTAACGTTGACCTGCAGCTTTTTCTTCATTCCACAGATATGAGAAAACCCACGGAACACTATAAATTAGTGAGCTATGGAACACTAGGTTAACATTCCATGGCTTTTGAGCTTATCCAATTTCTTCAACTCTCTGCAAATATAAAACTCCATAGTACTCTTTTTAACTTTAACCCATAAGGGAATTAATTTATTAGCAAATTTTTTATAAGGATGTTGCGAAGCACTAATTTAATTAAATCTTTCCCAAGTCCCCACACCGCTCATTCCTTTATTCTACGGGTTTGGAGAACCCATGGAACACTACGTTATTACCTTCCACAGTAGATTGAATTAGTTTCCTGTGGATTTTATAGAACATAAAAAATGGTTAAGTCATTTTGATGATTTTTCTAAAATTACATAGGGTGTAATTTTAGACAAAAAATATCATTATTATCCACCAAGGCTAAATGATTGCCTCCATGGAAAGTTACAAAAGGTAAATTCCTTTGATGAGCCATGAAAGGAATTGTTCTTGGTATTTTGAGGGGAAAAGAGAAGGAACTACTAGGAGGAGTAAATAGATTTTTTTTTAAGGTGATGGAGATCTACACACTGGTTTTTCTTGTATTCTTCTTATGGGTGAGAGTAGCAGATGTTCAAAAATTTCAACTTTTTCCATGCTATTTTTTGTTTGGATTATTTTCATGAAACTGGATACTAAATTTCTTGAAACTAGTAAATAATATTAGGATTCTCTAGATGTGTAGAAATATGCTTCCAAAGGATGATATCCACTAATACACACACCAGTCTTAGGGAAAATGATACAAAGTGAGATATAAGTGACTCAAACTATCCCACTGGGCGTGCCAAAAATTGTTGTCACTTGAAGTATGAAAATACCTCCAAAGTGTTGGATAATGACAAATTTTGAGGTCAATATCCATAAAAGACTGAATTCCTTCAATCCTAGCTCATCGTGACTATCTAGCCAATACTAAACTAATGTTCTCTATCATATCATAACAATTCCAAGGGTCTAGGGTTGAGATAAAGAGAGAAATGCTGAAATAAAAGATATGTAATGCACCATACTAGGAATAGAGTATAATTATGGCTCCAAATACATTGATATAACATTGCATGTGAAAGTTGAAAGAAATGCACACAGAGCTCTATGAGAAGTGACATGATAATATTGAAGTCCTGCAAGCTTATTGAAAGATTCATAATAAATACTAAAGAATTTAAAGGAAAGGAATCAAACTTGCATATATAATATCATGAACTCATCCATTTATAACCTTACATAAAAGTATGTGAAACTTCCACAAGAATATTATAGAGGCCCACAAACACAAGCTTCAAGCCCTAAAGAGAAGAGCTATAGGAATTAGCAAAATTGACCATTTTTATGTGCCAATGCACTTACATTTATAGATAAATAATGGAGAAGGGGGAGTAAAACAGATCACATCCTTCATTGAATGAATCAAACCACCATGTCAACCCTTCAAGACCGATCATTATTCAGTTTGCAGAGAAAGTATGGGTGCCTGAAATTCCTTTTAATCACACACTATTAGATCGCCAATATAGAAGGATGGTTCAACATTGAATTTGTTGGGGTGGTTGAGCACATGGTTCACGTTTTTTTTTGCTTCATGGACTTCTTATGTTCTACTTTAATGTTTTATTCTTCAATGGGTTCAATGATGTTTGGTGAGTCATAGAAAACTCACAGGTTTAATATTCACTTCTTTAATATGTAATCTATCATCCACTCCACAACATTGTTTTGACCTCCACATGTTTGTTTTCCACTTTACAACATTTTTTACATTCTCTGGGATTTCCTTTGTTACATGGATCCTTTATTCCATGGAATTTACTAAATTTCACAGAATTATGAGTTCCATGGATTTATTTTACCTTGTGTTACGGGTTTTATTTTTTCTTATTCCATGGACCTTATGACTTGGTAGGTTTTTGAATCATGTGGGTTTTACTCTATTTCATACTTAGGCGTTATGTTTCATTTGCAATCACCTGCAACACTGTCTCTTCATGTTGCTTCTTTCTAACCTTCACATATTCTCCTTTGTTATGCAGATTCCAGAAAGTATGTGATACACTAGCTTCTCCATTTCTGTAGAACACTAAATTTATTTTCTCCATGGCCTATCAAGTGAGTGCTGCCTAAGTCTAGAACTTAGATGTAATTGTGCAAAATATCATGAGTGCTATTTTGATAACAATTATCCTCACACCTAAATCATTCTAAAACCATATTGAGTATTTAATTCTATATCTCCCTTCATGTTTTAAACAAGTTACTTATCATTTATCAATCATATTTTTCAATTCAAGTGTAAATGCATTATTCTGGTCATGTAGAATTGATGTTGGGAGTTAATCAACTCATAATAATCTACCTCTTGTTAACACTAACATCCTTATTATTTTTTATATAATAACATTCTAAAAATGTATTTAAGGTGTAAACATTTGGTGAACCCGACTCGTGAATCAAATCCATTTCTTAAACTCTAGCAGTCCTGGAGTTTTTAATTCTAAAAATTCATTATTTTTGAGTCATCATTCCTCTTTATTTAAATATTCTATGATAATCATTCCAAACCTAGAGGTCACTCTCATTCGGCTATAGGTTATCTTCTCTTTAAGCAGGTCCATACACACATCCCATCTAACAAAGGGGGTCTCTATGAGGGTAAGTGCATGGAAATGGGGGACCAAAAGGGGGTCAAAAGTGGACACATTTTTCCTAAAATTAGTGAAACTTGAACTTCATCTAATAATTTGGAATGCATATGCTCAAAATTTTACAAAGTGATAAGACTAAGTATTGTAGAGCTCGAAATCTAGTTTCTAAACTACTATTTTTTTTTTAAATGGTGGAGATTAAGAGGGTCAAATGTGGTACGCACACAAAGTATGTCTATTTTTGTGTCAAAAAGATAAGAAACTATCACGTGTGCGCAACCCATTTTTTGAGTTCTATAAATTATTTTCCAAATTCCTTTGGTATAAAATTAGCTAATTCCATGTATGAGGTCCCACTAAGTTTTCGTAATTTTTGGATGAATGTATCATTTTTTTAAATTAATTTTCAAAAATCACACATCCTGAAAATGAAATATTTGTTTGTACACCCCGTAACTTTTTGAGAAAAATAGTCATTTTTAGTGCGTGTAGAATGGAGTTTAGAAGAGGCATTTAAAAAAAAAAATGTATGAAAAAATCATAAATTGTATACAAAAATGTATGCATATGTTTTGACAAGAAAAGAAGGCACTAGTAAAATAAATTAAGGATGAAAGCCTTAAACTAATTGGATTTTAGAAATAAGTATATTGTCACCAAGGTAAAAATGAGATTGACATCGCAGTATAATGTTTTTTGGAATATTATGTTATAATGCATGTGTAATATTGGGGTGTACATGTGAGATTTTGATTTTGATTTTTGTAAAACACAGATTTATTCATGATTTACACAGTCTAAATCTTAGGTTTGGGTATCCATAGAAAATCCAAGCCTATATATTGGTAATTTAAAATCCAAATAAGATGGAACATGAGCGATGTTATAACATGCTTAAAACTAAAATACAAACGTGAAAAAAAAAGAGTTCGTGAATTTGGTCCCACTGGTCACATGCTGTTTGAAAACTGCTGCAAATTGCTACATATTCTTGCACTTTTGATTCTCATTGACAATTTTGCTTATTTTATTTTAAATAGATATTGTTTTGTGAATTATTTAAGCATTTTTGAGATATTCTATATCATGTTTATTTTTTTTATATTCCTAACACTTAATAATTTTTTTTCACTTGTCTTATGGTGATAAAGATATTTGAGAATTACGGGGAGGAGACCACGAAGGAAAACACTCAATCAATTGGAAAAACAAAGGGAACAACTAAAAAAAGGGAATAAAAAAAGAAATTGAACACATCTTTACTAGAGATTGAAGACGATTCTAAAGGCAGTACATCATCCTACCAAGCCAAGAAAGAAGATAAAAAAAGAAAACAAGGGAGTGAGTGCAAAAAATCCATGAAAAAAAGAAATAAACATATGGAGATGAAGGTATGTCATCTCTTCCAAATGAAATTGATGGTGCAACATATCCTCAAACACTAATTGAATCAATAAATAATGAATATTCAATGAATGATGATGTAATTACAAATTTAAACATAGATGTTACAGTAAATGACCAACCTATTGAAAACACATGCTTTTTACTAAATTATGAAGATGAACGATAAATAGAAAATGAACAATGTTTATATGATATTCAACAATCATTTCCATTGAAATCATCGATTAAAATTTTGTGGAAAATACCAATTTTTTTTCTTAAGATTGATGAAAATATTTAAACCCAATGACTAATAAGATTAATCAACGTACTTATAGAAGAAAATAGAATCAGATATGGAAAACATATTTTAATGACTTAAATGAAATAGGTAGATGCCAATTTTTTTGTTGAAATGATGAAAAATATTAATTATAGACCTACAATGAAGACCCTTGGTTTAAGAACATCTAAGACCAATAGTGAAAAACCTATTGAAAAAAATCTAATGAATGCATACCAATCAATAGGTCTAACCTCACATACGAAAGATAATAATATTACCCAACGTGTTATTACATTAACTATAGTAAATAAAGAATCAAAAAAATCTTTTTTAATTAGAAAAAAAAGTAGTGCACTAAAAATAAGTAGGAAAACACTATTAAAAGCTCTCGAACGTAGTTAAAGAATTGAATATACAAATAACAATGAATTGTGGGCATTCTCTGGTAGAATGCCATGAAAAGACAAAGACATAGTTGATGAATTAAAATCATTTTTTTTAGAATTTTGGAAAAATAATAAAAGGGTTTCACCTAATGAAAAATATGTTTTAAAAAGAAGAATTGGTTCTCGAAACCACGAATCACATCCTAAACATTTTTTGGATATGACACAAACACAATTTTTTTAATAAGTTTAAAGAGACTCATCCCAAAATATAAATTAGTCAAAGGTATTTTGAAATGTCAAAAGATTTTTATGCTAAAATAAATCACTCATGAACTGCTTGTTGTTGTAGGATCCATATTGAATTTGCTATGCCTTATAATATCTTCCACCATATATGTGTTAATTTACATACTGAGAATATTTTGTAGGAGTGTATGATAAATGTTTCATCTGAATTAGCAAGATATTTCATCTCAAGTGTTTTTTGTACAAGAGAAGAAGGATACTTTTTTAATAAGAAATCATGTTTATAAGGAACTTGTGATAGTTGTGGTGGTTTGTAAATATGTATACACACAGAGAATACAAATGTAATCAGAAATGAACTAGTTAGCTTTAGAAAATATAATTCACTGGCATTTAAAATATGGTAAAGAAGCCAAGAGGTCTGAATTAGTGAGTAAAGAAATAAGTGTATCAAAATTTTATGATTATATTTTGAGAGAAGATAGTATATGAGTATGCATGACATACACAAAGAGATTGATGGTTAGATGAGCAATTCAAGTTATGCAAGGACACATTTCCTCTTACTACCATTTTATCAGTTGTTGATTTTGTAGAGAACTATACTCTACATCTACAAAATGAAGTGTAATTGCAATACTACAACTCTATTCGGGTTTCCATAATTATGCATATAGTATTCATTAATGATCTCAACAACACAGAGGAAGACATAAATATTTTGAGGGAGTACCATTTCTATATTAGTGATGATTGTGTACATTAATCAGAGTTCGTGCAAGGTTGTTTCAAGATCTTCTATGGAAATTTTAATAATAGAAACATCATATTTGATAAACACATCATATGGATGGATAATTGTACATCACAATTCAAGAATGCGTGAATGTTCTATTGGTTGAGAAGGATGCATAGGATAAACAGTTTTCATTTTTTTTGGAATTTCACTAAGGATGGACATGGAAAAGGAGAACATGATGGTGCATGAGCATGTGTTAAAAGAGCCACAGCAATATAATAATTTAAGTACAAATATGGTGCCAAGTTTTCTCAATGCAAAATCCATCGTGGAATGGTGTAACTTAACAATGGGTACATGTAATGAGGGTAAGTCTACGATTCTTAGGTTGTTTTGGTTAGTATAAGAAATTAATTTTACAAAATATGAATATTTTTGTACACTAACGAGATCTAGTGAGTTGCACTCTTTTAGAAGTTCAAATGCAGGTTCATGGACTATTTATATGAGGAAAAGCCATGTCTTTTTCTCTTCATGTACGTATTCAATTTGGGATGAATGTGAGTCAAAAGAGTGGGTTAATGAATGGTTGTATAAAATTATATCCACTCGTTTCACCTATCAACATCTATGAGACTCTACAACTCACAGTGAGTGAATCATCAATTGAATTTGACCATATCTTGCCAGATCTAGTGGAACCAAGTATTATATATCTGTGGATTATTTTGTTAAAATTTATTGCTTGTTGATCCTGTTATGTAACTTATTTATCCACCATTTATGGGAGAATCCTCTAACATTTGTGCAAGGTCATTTTGGTAATGTTCCAGGTAACTTCAGCTAGCACGTGGTAATAATACCTGTACAGGAACGATCTTAGTTATTTCTATCGTTGAGCTCATGAGCCTGCAAAAAACTCAAGTGATAGCCACAATCTATCCATGGAGTTCGGGTATGAATATCAGTCTACGTGGTCTACGGTTGTCACTGGAACTTGTGCCAAGTTCTATCAGGGTTCATTTTAAGACACCTCTATAAAATTATAGGTGGAAAATACATGGCGAATATCCCCGGAACCAATTTCAGCGAAAGGTGAATTTGACAGTATTCCAAAACAAAAATTTCACCTTTTTTTTGAGCTAGAGAAATTAGAGTTGCAGACATGGCTCCATCATTGACGTGCGACAACAAGACGTCAATAACTCATCTCCTAATGCGCGTCAATGGAACATCAATGAGTCCATTGACTATCATGCGTCAACTAGAAGCCTATTGACGCACGTCAACTGAAGCCATTGACGCGCATCAATGACGCAATGTCACTAGATCCAATTTCCAATGTTAACGCACATCACTGGCCTCCTATTAACGTGCGTCACTGGATTCTGTTGACGCATGTCAATGGCCTCTGTTAACGCGCGTCAATAAACTCTGTTGATGCACGTTAATGGGCTCTCTTGATGTGCATTAACAGAGTCTATTGACGCGTGTCAACAGTGGCCATTGACGTGCATCAATAGAAGTAATTGACGCGCATCAGCAGAATTCATTGACGCGCGTCAGCTAGAGATCCATTGACGCGTGTCAATTGAAGCCATTGACGCCTGATTTATCCTATAAATACCCTTCAACCGGTCATTTTCTCGTTTTCACCTTCCCGCTCTTGAATTTTTTGCAGGTGTCTCAATCATTGTCAAAGACGCAAGTACAACTATAATGTCAACTTCACATGCTTCCCAACTGCAAGCTCAACAAAAAAATCAAGAAGAGAATCCAATTCAATCGATTTCCAAGATCATCTACAGGAATCCCTTATGCCCTCACATCCATACTATTTTAAAGATGTCTTCAGAATATAAAGATTTGATGGATGCGTGTGAATTTACAGGGCTCGTTAATATGCCCCATTTTGAAACAGATCCAGATATTTTGAATTACCTTCTGTCATCCTACAATTCAGAGGACAGGCCTTTTTTATGTGACTCTAAACGATGGCCGAATGTTCCAATTCAGTATCAAAGAAAATGACATCCATCAGTTTACGGGCCTTCCGTTCAAAAATTTACCAATTGTTACAACCAAGGCAACACTCCTGGAAGAAGACAAGAAATTTCTCGAATCAACGTTCAGTTTCCATGTTGATTGTAAGTATAATTCGTTTTAATTCTAATTTTTTATTCTTATTTTTTTATTCTGATACAATTTACTGTTATAAATTTATAGTAATTTTCACTGTTTCACATTTGTAGCCCATGTCAATAAATCCAGGCGTGGTGTGGATACACAATCAATTGCACACCACTTTCTTGCTGCACTTATTTCATTTTTTCAATCCAGAATTGTTTTGCAGGGTCACCAAACAGATATACCAAATTGGGCCATTTGCATACATTGTTGCCACTATCTCAAAACAAAAATTCGATTGGTGCACATATCTATCAAAAAAATAAGAACTGACCTAACAAATTCAAAAATTTCAAAAAAACCTTTCATTTATTCAACAAACTATCTCCTCGGCCTTTATTATGAGGCACTTTTAAATTTAAAAGATAAAAAAATTCCTACTTGCACTGATGAGGAGTTGATGAAGTTGTCAATTCCATTTGAAGAACAACAAGTATAAACTATTTAGTTTGTAATTGTATTTCAATTTTCGACATTACAGTGCACAGTTATTAAAACTTAAATTTTAATGTTTTGCAGAGAAGATTTATTGAAGCCCTTCCCCGAAAAAAGGCGTTATCAAGAGGAAGAGGCCAACAACACGCTGAGGCTTCGAGGGACTCCCAATCTGAAATGGAAGCTCACTCCTCTCCAAACCCTCAACAGTTTGAACTCGTTAAACGCCAGAGAAGTAATACCTTCTCATATATTATTTACAAATTCCAAAGTTGCATATTTATTTTTCAATTTAAATTTTAACCAAATGAATTGACATAACATTTAATATTGATGACATTGCAGGGACTTTGGAACATACACCTGTTTCACAAACTCAACCTTCTTCCCCAACTCACTCCATACAGTCACATGCATTCATATCTTCTGAACAACCAGTACCACTGAGTACAACTCCTACACAGGCCACCCGTAGCACCACGAAAAACAACCCCTGGACAACAAGGTACAACTTTTCGATAGTACGTTTAATTTCGTAAAAATTGACTTTATGAATTGTTTTCCTATTTTTCATGTTTTTTCTTGTACTTTTTAGCACATTGTCAGTCCTGATCAAACCAGCGGCACCGACACCCACTCAACCAATAATTTTTAAAATGCCAACCAGAGGAACAGTGAAAAAGAACATTGGTAAATGCATGCCTTTTGCTCCGACCCCTAGTGGGACACTAAACATTGCCTCCTCATTTCGAATTCCAACTGCTCTCACTTGGTGGCTTGCCCAGTGCAACGGGCATATCTAGTTTTGAACAATATAAATTTAGATGAAGATTATTTGGTCATTGATAGCAATGACCCAACTGGTTTTTTCAATACCCATGAGATGATTCAAGGCCAGCAGGTATACTTCAAATTTCAATTTAAATATGCTTTACAATTTTGAATTACATTTCGATTTAAATTTATTTATCTAAATCTTGATTAATTTTTTCACAAACAGGATCAGCCCACCCAAAGGCAGAAACAAGTAGTAGTTGATCTTGCCGAAAGCCCCCATACTTCTCTAGCAAGATCGTCTTCATCAGATTCAGATAGTGAACAGTTGCCACCTTTTCCTTTAGAGAGCTTAATTGGTTATGATTGTCAATCCCATGTCAGTGAGTTTATTCTTCCTCATATAAATCAGCTTATATAATGGGAGAGAAGGGCTAAAATTCTTATCAATGAGATTATTAGTCGTTATGAAAATTATTGGCAAAGGGATAGTTTATACGCTACAGTCTAGAATCAACCTGCGAAGATGGATTCCTTACTTACCCAAGTAAGAAGTGGGACTGTCACGTATAACAACAACTATAAAGATGACATTTTAGATAAGTCATTAAACAAATTGGAAAATATTGGTGTCGAGGCCCAGGCATATTTTAACAAATGGTCCAAGGACAAGGATTTGGTAGCAATCGCAAATGCTGAAAGAGATAGAGCGGTTGTAAGTACTATTACTTTCAAACAATCATTCTTGTTAATTTGAAATTTTCATTTTTTAGTAATATTTTGAATTGACATTACTCTTTTTGTGCAGTTGAAATATGAAAATTTGAAGAGTCAGGCGAACGTTTTCCAAGTTCACTTGGAAACAGCAAAGAACAGTTTATCCGCAGCAAAAAATTTGAAGCAAAATATTGTTTTGGTTAACAAACAAAACAATACACTAAAGTGGATAATTAAATAGCATGATTTCAACCCTGACATATTATTCAAAGCTAAAGCAGCAGCTGATCCAAATTTGTTGTCACATGGAGATGCGACAAATCAAGAAGAAAGAATTTTAAAAAATCTGGACAGTGCTGCGGAAGATCTTATAAGTTTAGGGGTTATTTCTGGTGTTGGGGAAAGAGGTACAGCCACAGTGGAAGAAGCCGTTGGGGAAGAGAGCAGAGGACTAGAATTGGATAAAGAAAAAGAGGGTTTTGAAAACTAGAAACTTTTATTATTGAGGAAACTTTAAATATTGAATTTGAAAACTTCTACTATTGAGTATGTACTATGGTATTTGAATTTAATTATATGGATTTATATACAGTATTTAATTTTGCTATTGGTTTACATTAGATGGTGATTATCATGAATTATATGTATGTTTCTTGTTTACTTGCATTGTCATGAATTGTATGTGGACGTAGATGATGAATGATGATAATTGATAATTAATGATAGATGATGATGAAAGACAATGAATGACGATAATGATATGATATATATGGACGATGATCAATTTAATGTGGACGTAGATTTATCATCAAGCACAGTAATTCTTCTTCTCTAGACTTTTGAACTTTTTTTAAGATAATTATTCTCTATACTTGTAACGATATGATCATGATGTCATTAGAATGGATATAGATGATAAATAAATGGAATGTGTTATAATGGATATAGATGACATTAATGATTAGAATGGATATAGATGACATTAGAACGAATAGAATTATAATGATATGATTATGAATTATTTTAAAAAAATGGAATTGTTTTAATAAATTTAAATTAGATAAATAATTGTGTTAATAATAATTGTAGTGTCAGGACTCAGGATATGATAATGATATGGTGATGATATGATATATATGGATGATGATGAATTTTATGTGGACTTATATTTAAAATTGTATAATTTATTGTTTATCCCATGGTTAAAAAAATATATCAAAGGATTTTGCACATATAAAAAATAAATCAAAGGGTTTAGCTTACCTCTTGCGTATTAGATTGATGTGAAATCATCAAGGGTAACGTGCTAGATCTTTGTTTTAAAAAAAAATCAACACGACAAATGGATTAGTAGATAGAGGGGTGAGTTTCCTAACATTGTCAGTCCGGAGAAGTGCCAGCAACATCTTTAAATGGATATCAGACCAACAATATCTTTAAAGTAAAAAATTGTATTTGAATATATGTAGATATATAGACCTGTAACATCTTTAATGATAACAAGAGCTGAAAAAATGTAAAGTAACAAACAATAAGATTATTTTGAAGAAGATACCTATTTAAAATTGAAATCATCACCGGTAATGTGTTAGATCTTTGTCTTAAAAAAATTCAACACAAAAAATGGATTAGTAAATAGATGGGGTGAGTTGCCTGACATTGTCAGTCCCGAGAAGTAACAGCTTCCTCAGACGGATGTCAACCCACGTTTTCAAAAAATAAAAAGATTGTATTTAACTAAGTGTAAATACATAGACCTGTAACATCTTTAATGATGACCAGAGCTGAAAAAAATGAATAGTAAAAAACAATAAGATTAAGGGGAAAAAGATACCTCCTTAAAGTTGAAATCATCACTGCCACTGGTAATGAGCTAGATCTGTGTTTTAAAAAAACCCAACACGAGAAATGGATTAGTAGATAGATGGGTGAGTTGCTTGACATTGTCAGTCCCGAGAAGTAACAACTTCCTCAGATGTATGTCAACCCACATTTTCAAAAAATAAAAAGATTGTAGTTAAATAAATCTAAATATATAGACCTATAACATCTTTCATGATAACAAGAGCTAAAAAAAATGTAAAGTGACAAACAATAAGATTAAGATAAAGAAGTTACCTATCTAAAGTTGAAACAATCCATTATCAATAGCTTCATCAAACTCGATGTCATCTTCTGTAGAATGTGACGAAGAGCCAATTACACTCTCAAGGTTGGGAATATTTGTACTTTTAGCTGTATTATTCACACCTCTTCTTTCGCAAAGGGAATTCCAATGCACAATTGATCTGTCGAACGGAAAGGTTTCGATGGAGTATCGAGAAACATAACACCTCATGCAGCTTTCCAGATTTTTATCCAACCTATTTCTCAGTTGTGATTTTATAAATGACAATGCACTGAAAACCCTTTCATCCTCCATAGACCCCAAAATCATTGTTTGTCATAACTCATATAATCTGAAATAATCACTGATATCTTCTTGTAAGATAGAACTTTGATAGATTCCTCGCCACAGCCTTGTAATAGCACCACTTTCAGAAGGTTCGATCTAAAATTCTTATATTGTTTCCTCATTGTTGCAAAATTTGTTGACTAAAACTTTAATAAATCAGCATTCAATATACCTTTGATTTCCATACCCTTAAGCTCTGACGTCTTTGTAAATTGTTCCATTATTGTACCCATTGATTTATGGAAATGCTTTCTGATAAAGTCTGTATGGCCAACTTTAGTATTCCAAAAATTAGGATTCATCACACCCATGGCTTCCAGAATTTTATCTTTACAGAAATGTTCCCTAATTTTTGATGACAAGGTTTCTGAAATTTTTTTTAAGCTTTATTCTTGTTTTAACTATAACAGACTCAAAAAAATTACGTGTCACGAGGAACATCTTCTCGCTCTGATCCTGTAATATCTTGACATTTTTGCAAAATGTGCATTGGTATTTCCCTTCCATTAATAGTGATGCAGAGGTGATTGTGGATATTAAATCTCAAAAAGCTGCTCAGGATTTTTAAGATCTAATAAATCTTTCCAATTTTCAAAAACAGGTGCATCAAAACTATCCTGGGAACAATACAATGTACCAAGACTTTGACATACCATTTTTCTCATCCATATAAAATCCACAATATAGTTTAATCTGCCCTATGAATGCTTCATCAGTGTATTGGTCTCCTTTAACATTGGAAGAATACCAACCAATGTAAGTAATGTCTCCAAATCAATTAAACGGAACAACAAGTCCCTTGCCCTATCAACTTCATGACGGTATTTGTACATGAAACCAACCAATGAAGGATACTCCTCGCGAACTCTGCATGCAGGTTCATACAAAGAGATCCATCTAGTCTCCACATCCTTCAGAAGTTTTTTGCCATTTGTAATTCCAATTGCAAATTTTTGGAACTCGAGAAAACGCTTTGGGCTGCTTGACATATAGGCATGAAGTTCTCTTATAAGGTCTTCTAATTTAGTAACATTTTTGTGGTTGCTTACCATTTTATACGCTAAATTCATTCTATGAGCCATACAGTGAATTGGTAGCATATATGGGGCCACTGTTGTTTGTAATCTAACACAGAGCCCTATTCGGTGACCCTGCATGACAGATGCACTATCTGCTCCAACACATTCCAACTTCGTAGCAATTTCATAATCTAGTCATTCCAGCAACATCTTTCAAATGAGAAACAACTATTTTATATAGGTTTTCGGCATTGCAGTTTTCAACCATTTTCATAACACCCAACAGATGAGGTGTCCTTATATGATTTTCTAAAGTATAGATGTGGATACATACCCATGCGGTGTTGTCGACTGCTGTCACTTCATCAATTGAAAGAGAGATAAAGTTTTCTTTTTTTACATTCTCTTTCAAATCTTCCTTCTCTATCATCGAGAGGCATTTTGCCATTTCCCATCCACTACTTTCAGACCAATGAGACTGAGGTACATTCAGCATTCCATTAAATTGATAAAAAACTTTGAAATTGAGGAAATCTGAAATCGCTCTTCCTTTTTTTAGTATCTGAAATAGAGTAGAGAATTGTATGAATTTTGCATGTAGATTTGTTTCTTTCATCTTACCAATATGCCGATGTGATCGTTCCTCCCTTTTCCAAGCAGATGTCTGTGTTTTTTCTACTCTGCCTCATATTCCACTGCGTATCTAACATGCATGCATTCTTTTTCAGTTTTCCACCTGTGTGTTTTGATTTTCTAGCCATCCACCCCCGTTACCAGGGTTCATTTTAAGAGACCTCATGGAAATCGGAGGTGGAGAATACCTGGCGAATATCCCTGGAACTAGTTTCATGGGAAGGCGAATTTTTTGGGGGTTGTATGAAAAAAATTCACCTGATTATCAAGCATTGCGACAGAAGGCTGCAGATACGTGACGGGAGATTTTGTTATCACGCGTAAAAAAAAATGCAGTGACGCGCGTCAAAAGACCTTAGTGAAGCGCGTCAACAGACCTTAGTCACTAAGGTCTTTTGATGCGCGTCACTGCATTTTTTTTGACGCACGAGAGAAAAATCTCTTGTCGTGCGTCTGTAGCCTCCGACCTCTACTTTCTCATCAAAAAATATCTATGTCGCGCATCAACAAACTCTTTGTCGTGCGTATGCTATGTGTTAATATCTATTGTACCTCCTTGTCGTGCATCAAAAAAATGCAGTGACGCGCGTCAACATGCCTTAGTGACGCGCGTCAACAGACCTTAGTGATGCGTGTCACTAAGGTCTGTTGACGCGTGTCACTAAGGCCTGTTGACGCGCGTTACTGCATTTTTTTGATGCGTGACAACAAATATCCTGTCACGTGTCTGCAACCTCTGCCCTCTTCTTGCTCATCGAAAAAAACTCCATGTCACTCGTCAAAAAAATCTTTGTCATGCGTCTACTATGCGTCAATATCTATAGTATCTCCTTGTCTACAAACCCTCCTTGTCGCGCGTCAATAACTTACCCCCTTGTCGCGCGTCTATAATACGGGATATATCATATTGTTGAAAAATGTGAAGTTGAAGTGTTCTACCTGGCGAATAATCTAGGTTTATATAGGGGATATTTTTCAAGGGTAGGCGAAGCCGACCCCTAAAAAAATTAAAGTGTAATTTTTAGGTGAACAGGTCACTGACCCGTGCCAAAAAATTCACCTTTTCAAAATTTTCAAAAATGGAATATTTGCCACTAAAATTTTCCCTGCCCGTTACAGTCAAATATTGTTTTCCATAATGTTTTTCTATAGTGTCCAGCTTCAGTTGCATTTTTTGTTGCTTTCCCAATTTCCACGTACATATTGTACATGTACATTCAGATGGGATCTCTTTAGAATTAGATGATTGTACAGGTTCAATAAACGAAAATTTAGCTGCCTAGTCAAACTTGTATGTCTTGCCAATGGTCCACATATTCTTGTTCATTTTTCAATGCTTTACTTTTTTGAGTAGAATTTTGAGCAATATCACAATCACCTGGTTTCCTCTTTCTTGGACTGGAGTTTGAATTTGATTTATGTGTTCCATTTTGCTGATTATTTGTATGTGTGATATGTTGATGCACTTCTGGTTACACCCCAATAGGAACAATATCTTCAAGATCTGGCATATTATCGTAGGATTCATTTGTTTGACTTTGATACTGTGTAGAATGCATGTCCACCTCAATAATACCTTCCACACAGTCAGTATTCTGATTCTTTGTGGTGGAATCAATATGGTTGGTATTTTCAATATTTGTATTCGTAGAGTTTCTAAAATACTTGAAGAGAGATTTTTGAGATTTTTTACTTACTTTCAAGTTCTTTGCATTCTTTGAGCTAGCACCTTCCATTATTCTGAAGAGAGTCCTGCGTCAGCCAAAGAACCAAGTAGCGACTCTGTCCACTGTCTGAGGTCTTTGTCGCGCGTCCCTTACCTGAGGTCTCTGTGGCACGTCAACTCTACACTTGTCGCATGTCAACAGCCTATTCCCTATCGCACATCCACTGTCTGAAGTTAT
This sequence comes from Taxus chinensis, assembly GCA_019776745.2. Lineage (NCBI taxonomy): Eukaryota > Viridiplantae > Streptophyta > Pinopsida > Cupressales > Taxaceae > Taxus > Taxus chinensis. Next base: position 121,205,692 of record CM034156.1, on the reverse strand, counting down.
TATCGCGCATCAAATCTATCCTTGTCGCACGTTAACTGCTATGCCCTGACGTGCATCAACTCTATTTGTCACGTGTCAAACCTATTTCTTTTTCACGCGTCTGTAATATCTCATTATCACATGTCTACGGAAAGAGCGAGTGTTGATGAGAATAAAATGGGTAAGAGAGTGTACAGCAAGATGACGGGAGGAGAAAATGGGGAAGAGGAAGAGGGTTAAGCGTGAAAACGAAAAGGACGAGGTTTAAAGAAGGCATACGAAAGAGGTAAAAGGAACCGAGGTAAGGTGGGGAAGTGAGGGGAAGTGCGAAGGTAGGATCAAGAAGAGGGGGTTAGGCAGGAACATAGGAGGGAGAAGGTGGGTAAGGAGGCACGAAAGAGGGTAGAGGGGCCTAAATATTTGTCGTGCGTCAACAATGTCCCTGTCTCGCGTCAACAACTAACCCTCATAGGCTAACAGTAATCTCTGGTGCTTAAGAGTATGCGAGTTCAAACTTCATAGTATTGGTAATTTGGTAAGCTACTTGAGGTATACTACCCGGTGAATCACCTAGGTTTTTATAGGAGAATGTTTTCAAATGAAGGCGAAGCTGACCCCCCCCCCCCCCCCCCCCCCCCCCCCCAAAAAAAAAAAAAAAAATACTATATATTTTAGGCGAACAGGACACCGACTTGCTCCGAAAAAATCACCTTTTCAAATTTTCCTAAAATGAAATTTTTGCCATATTACGAATATTTGCCACTAAAATTATCCCTGCTAAGAAGATACCCAATGAAGAAATATAATGTGTGGTTGTTTAAGGAATTTGACACTCATAGAAAGATTATTCATTATTCTCACCTAGTTGTTTCATCTAATGTTCAATTGATTAAATAAAGAGGTAGATCATGTAATAAGATCTTGTGGAAAGTTCTTGAGTCTGATCATGAAGCAATACTTGACACCCTAAAAATTAGATCAGACCCAGATGGTTCATTGGATTGAACTTTTACAAATCATACTCAACCCATCCAAAACATTGGTTTAGTCCAAAAACACAAAACAACCCTCAAGCCTGCCAAGTGGCTTACTTTCTCAAGTCAAGAACACTTCAAACTATTAAATTTTATCTTAAATGGGTTCAATTGATCAATTCATATCAATGCACCATGTCTCTATATCATATTCCATGCCAAGTCACCAATCAAATTGATGGAAAATACAAGAAGTCTTCAAATTTCTTACCTTAGCCAAAATTGCCTTCACTAGCTTCTCAAGAACAATAACAATGGTGAGTTGGTGTTGGGAATCACCCACAAACAACTGAAACAAACCAACACCATTTCTAGGCACCCATTAAGCTCCTCAAGGTGTGCGACAAATTATATAGCCCATCTACATTGCCAAGTATCTCTTCTACCATCACTCCTTCACTTATTCTAACTCCTTGTAGCCATATTCAAGGTCCTTTTCAAGCTTAAATTTTCACTAAGAAGGTTTTAAGAATAACTAATGGATTTTTAGGATACCCTTTTGCTAATTTTAGGTGATTACCAAGATTGAAATCCAACCTTCAAAGTTAAGACACCTTTCCACATGTTTTTGTTTCTTCAATTAGGCCTATATGCCCTTATACAGGTATGTAGCAATAAAGGCATAAATTGTGGTCTTTTTGAGCAACCTCAAGCCTTCTAACCTTCAAAACCTCCTTCCTCACACTCCTTCAATGCTTTGTATAAATTATAAAGTCACAATTCTCTCTTAAACCTACTTAACTTTTTATTTCTTTCTCTTGGAAGTTGGTTAAGACCTAAAACCTTAAGATTATCAATTAGGGAATTCACCAAATAATATCTTGTCAATATTATTTACCATAATTCATTATATTTACTATACTGTATAAACTCCTCAAGCTTTCATTATATTTTTATTTGTTGTACTGTACTATATAACCCTTTCATTATGAGCTAACTATTGAAAACTCCTTAAGAACTAATAAAGTAGGGGATAATTGTATGTTGAGGAGAGATACTCATGTATTAGCATTTCTAAACAATGTATACAAAGGATTGGGGAAGCTTATAGAAATCTTTAAGGTCTCTCCATTCGACCCACTTCCAAAATCTATACAAGTCATGATATGTTTTAATTCCTTTGTCAAATGAAAGGAGGGAAGAGAAACCTCTTCTCAAGGCAAGGATATTGTCATTATATTTCAGATTAGATGAAATTGATTTGTAGGCTTGGCACCTAGTATCAAAGGAAGAGAAGATAGGATTCCCAACCACCAAGTGCTTGACTTGTTCCCATGCCTTCCAAATTGACTGAAGATTAAAGGACCCACAAGGAGCAACCAGAAATCCACCAAATAGTAAAACAATCAATTGTATTCCTTTTCATCTCTTTTGACCCTTCAGAGAGAGAGAGAGAGAGAGAGAGAGAGAGAGAGAGAGAGAGAGAGAGAGAGAGAGAGAGAGAGAGAGTTATTTATTTTTCACTTAAAAAAAAAAACCATGTGGGTATGCTGCGGGTGTTTACCCACAGGCCCTGGGTATGTCCCAGGTACGGATACCCACAGCGTACCCGAAGCGTACCAGTACCCAGTACATATCAGGCCTGGTACGGGGGGTAATTGGCGTTTCCGGGCAGCCTAGTTTATGACCATACCTGAAAAACACAATTTGTAGCATTCAGAAAGGTCAAATTTTAGTCTTACTAATAAATGAACAGAAGAAAGTGTGAAAGAGGTCAAAGCCTGTCTGAAAGAACTTAAATACAGACAGTGACAGTACTTGTAAGTTTGCAATGCCAATTACTAACCATTATGTTGAAGTACCTGGAGCTTGTGTAATGACGATAATTGTATAACTATCTAACATAGTCATACTTCTTATGAGGATGTTGGCATACCATCGGTTCAAATACCACTCAGGTGCCCAGTATATGAAATATATCCCTAGAGTCCCTGATGACTGACTGTTGTCTTGATGGATTTTTCCACATTTCACTTGCTAATCACTTTAAAAATAATCGTGGAAAGATATAGAAGAAATTGAGATAGCATGCATTTTGTAGAAAACCATTCATCATCTTATGTAGGTTCATATGGATATTCCCAAGTGACATGGCTTTGTAGTTATCACCTGAATCAAAGTTTGACAAGTTTTTGCATTCAGGGCGCTTCAAGTGACATCTGATGGACCGATGTAGCCCGATAAGTACCACGAGATGGTTTGGTAGAAGAATGACATTTCCATGATAATGTCTAACATAGCTCATCCTAGATCATGTGGGAACCATTATCATTTTAGTGCCATCGCTGGTTTCCATTGCAAAATATCACCCTAGGATGCCCTCACATTATGTAATTTAACAGGCTTTTGACACGTTTCATTCCTTACCACCAACGAATAAATAAGCAAAAGATATGGGAGAAACAGAAGATAGAGATTTTAATAGGTGGACTATATACACATCCTTAGGTTTAGATGAGACATTCCCAAGTGTCCACAGCTGTACATTAGTTAACACATACGTCAAAGTTTGATAAGTTTTTGCTCTTAGGGTGCTTTAAGATACATCGATGGATCGGTGCAACCTGTAAGGACCAGGACAGTTTGGTAGTAGTAATTTGGTTTCATGTACAACTGATATTCTAATCTAATGGTTCACCCAGGATGTGTGGTAACCATTTGGTTTTTGAGTGCCATGTAGGTTCAATTGCAAAATATCACCATAGATTGCCCTCACACTGACTGCTAATTGAAGGGTTTTTCCACGTTTCATTCAGTGCCACCCAGCCTTGAATAAAAGAGTGAAGAGATGGAAGAAACCAAGATAAGATTTTATAGGTGAAAATAATGTACATCTGTAGGTTCAAGTACAAGACATTCCCAAGTGCCACAACTTGCCTAGTTGAAGACCCATCAGAATTAGAAAGAACCTGATGCTGTAAGGTGCTAATAGACATTGATGGATCTAGTTTGACTTTGAATGGTAGTGATGGTTTGGTAAGCAAACATCACCATTGGTAGTTCTACAATTCAGCTCCACTTGGGAGTGCAATGTTGGCTCGGTGTCACGAGGTGCCCATATGCAAAATTTTTTTAAAACTTAGTTTTTTTAAAAGCTGATGACACACAAGATGACTAATTCAGAAGGATTTTTCTCCACATTTCATTCGTTAACACCTGTTCAAACGAAAATGTAAGAGAGATGGGAAAAAGAGCTTCCCTTAGATATGATTTTATAGGCAGACTATATGCAACCGATAAAAGTGATAGGTTCAAGATGAGACATTCCAAAAGTGCCACGACTCGCTAGTTTTCACTCGTCAAAGTTTGACAAGTTTTTTCTCTCAGTGGCAGCTTCAAGAGATCCTTCTCTAGTGAGTGGCAGATAGAAAAGGAAATCGCCTGCTATATCATTTGTAGTGGAACAACATCACATGATGGCGCCTAACATGACTATTCCCATGTAGTGGTGTGGGACATTATCATGCCATTTCAAGTTCAATGAGGTTACGTTCTACATAAAGCACCATCCTTGGATCCTTCTGACTGCATTTTAATTAATATACTTTTGCTTTTATTATTCGTCGTGTCACCTTGAACAATTGATGTAGAATTCTTTGATGAGTGATAACTAAGCATAGTCCTGGCACTTAGGAATGTCTCGTAAGCTAACCTACAAAATGTGTCATATGGTCTGCATTCTAAAACATGTCTATCTTAGGTTGATTTTCCCACTCTCACCCATTTTTGACAAGTTGAGCTCGAATTAGGGAAAAATCCTTCAATTAGAGTTAGTACAAGGGATTTTCCAGGATGATATAGCTAGTCAATCAGTCAGCCTTGGGATGGTCTCTAGAAGAATGACACCAGTAATAACGTCCCACGGGGTATCCGAATTTAGGGCTGTGTCAAGAACCTTCCAGTATCTCGTTTTGCTACCAAAGGTATGCCCCGGTTGGAAAATATCCAGTCTGTTAATAACTCTTCTAGTGCCCTGATGAATAAAAAATTGTCAAACTTTTTTTCACTAAAATGTGGATTCGCTAATCAATGGCAAGTGACACTTGGTGAATGTGTGAGTTCTAATTTGATTTATATAGGTCCACCTATTTTTAGGTATCTCAGATTCATCATCTCTCACCCATTAGGTTTTCGAGTACATTCACCAAGTGTCAACACCGGCTAAACTAGCTATTCACCCATTAAAGTTTGACAATTTGAAGAAATCTTAGGGCATTATTTTTGCAATGGACACCTCATCACTACCAAAGATGACTGAGTTCCCACGCATCTGTAGTGGAGACTTTTAGAGGACTATCATAAGCATGTCAAGTGTTGCTGCACAAAATCCGTCCCTACGAAGTCCTTTTGTGCTACATTTGGCCCGTCAATGTCTTTTAAGACAACCTCCTGAGAGCAAAAAACTTGTCAAAAATTTGTCAGGTGATAAACTAGTAAGTCTGTGGCACTTTGGAATTTCTCATATAAATCTGTGAATGTGTATCTATGGTCCACCTAAAAAAAACCTAATCTCGGTTTCTCCCATCTCTTTCCCCGTTTGTTCGAGGTGACACCAAATGAAACATGGCAAAAGCCTTCAATTAACACTCCAGTGTCAAGGCATACAGGGTGATATTTTGGAATGGGCATCTCGTAGCATCAAACCAATGGTTCCCACATGCATCATGGGTGGGCTATTAGATACTATTCCAGTGGTGTTGTTTCCACTCCCAAACTGCATCCTAGTCCTTCCGGTATACATTGATCCCCTCGATGTCTCTTAAGTGCATTGAGACGTAAAGACTTGTCAAAATTTTGACTGAGTGATAACTAGCAAGTCATTGACACTTAGGAATGTCTCATCTAAATATACAAATGATACATATCTAGTGTGCATAAAAAATCCTATCTCTTTTTCTCTTATCTCTCACCCTTTTATTTGTGCACGGTGGTAGCAAATGAAATGTGGTAAAAAGCCTTCAATTAGAGTACCAGTGTGAAGGTATCTAGAGTGATATTTTCCAATGGGCACCTTGTGGCAATAAATTGACGGATGGCTCCCATGCATCTCAGGATGGGTTGTTATACATTGTCAATCAGTGTATTTCTGTTGCCACTGTTAAACTATACCAATCCTTTTGGGCTACATCTAGTTTATTAATGTCTCTTAAGTGCCATTAAGAGCAAAAAACTTGTTAAAATTTGACGGGTGATAAGTAGTATACCATGACACTTGGAAATATCTCTTCTAAACCTATGGATGCACATCTAGTCGATTTAAAAAATCCTATGTCTCCAGTTCCTCCCATCTCTCATCCCATTTGTTGGCAGTGACAGTGAATGAAATGTAGCAAAAACCTTTAATTAACAGTCAGTGTTAGAGCATAAAGATTGATATTTTAAAAAACTTAACACAATTGTAGGTACCTTTTGGAACTGAACCGATGGTTCCCACATGTCTCAAGTGGGATTATTAAACACTATTAAGTGGTGTCATTTTTTCTAGCCAAACCACCGTCCTAGTCCTTCCGAGCTACATCGGTCTGTCAATGTCTCTTATGCATCTTGAAAGCAAAAAACTTGTCAAACTTTGATGGGTGATAACTAGCAAGATCCATTGCACTTGGGAATGTATCGTCTGAACCTATGGATGCATATATAGTATGCATACAAAATACTATATCAGTTTCTCTCATCTCTCACCTCATTTGTTTCGCGGTGGTAAACTGAATGTAACGTGGAAAAATCCTTCAATTAGCAGTCAATGTTAAAGATAAAAAAAAAAGTGATATAAAAAAAAAATACAAGGGGGGCATCTCATGGCACTGAATTGATGGTTCCTACGTGTCTAGATGAGCAAGTTATATGCTCTTAGTCAAATGAAAATTTTTAAGAGGGAAACAAAATGTTCATACCATCTTGGTCCTTTCATGTGATACAGGTGTGTCCATCAATGTAACTTAAGCACTCCAAGAGAAAAAACATGTTAGAACTTTGACGGGTGATAAATATAAATATCTCATCCTCTATCTATTTTTTTTGTCTCTATCTAAACTCTACAGACCCTACATCTTTTTGTTTCACCTAAAAAATCTGATCTCAGTTTCTCTCATCTCTCATCCATCTTTTTCTATGGTGGAAGCGAATCAAACATGGAAAAACTCCTTCAATTTCTCATTCTCTTCTCGGAGATTATATTATCAGTTTTTAAAAAATGGGAATAGCATGTATTATAAGAAACCAAGCAACTAAGTAGAGTTCAAAGCATGATGTATGAAACTGGGCTATTAGATCGCTCTCGATGAAATTTTTGTTGTGCGCACCCGAAGGTGCTAGTAAGATGAATGTTATCATGTTAACCATACTTCCATAAAATATAGGTGGGTAAAATGATAATCTCATCGCTCTATTAAAAATAATGTGAAAATGACACTTTCTATTTCCCTCTATCTCTTGATTTGTCTCTCTCTTTATCTCTTTCCCTATCCCTCTCTTTATTTATCTATCATGCTCTCTCTCACTCTCTCTCTCTCATGCTTTATCACTCTCTCTATTTATATCTCACTTTATCCCATTTGTCTTTCACTCTTGCTTTCTCTATTCTCTCTTTCTTTCTCCCTCTCACACTATCTCTCAGATGGTTATCACAAATAGATGAAACAAAAATAATTGTAACTAATCATGAAAAATAGGATATCCTTACCATTATGTCAATTCTGGTGATAGAAGTCACATCTCGACTTGTGATCACACTTGATTATCTGACTTAGATTAATCTCTCTCTCTACCACACTCTCACTAGGGAGTAATTTTACCTCTCACATATAATCATATTCTAAATCTCCTTTTATTTTTCCTTTATGATAATGGACATCTCCCATTCTATTTATTCTTGTACAATCTTATTTCTCTCTCTCTCTCTCTCTCTCTCTCTCTCTCTCTCTCTCTCTCTCTCTCTCTCTCTCTCTCTCCCTCTCCCTCTTGCATCTCCCTTTCTCGTCTCCCTCTCTCTATGTAGCTACATTTTAATTATTAGAATTAATGTAATATTACGCTGTCTCATTACATACATTTCATTTGAATTATTGAGATTCCATGAAGTGGATGGCATTGACATTGACATTATATTATTTTAATTGATGGAATTTTATAATTATAATAGTGGCTAAATCGTAAATTAGTTATGTATATATATTTTAATTCCCATGTTTAAAACATATTTTTTTTTAACACTAATAATACATATTAACATAACATACATATGAAATCATATTAGTCCACTTAGATACATGTATAAATCATGTTCCATCACTATACAAGTTTTAAAATAAAAATATTTTTATCTCATACATTATATTAATTTCAAAAATCCTTGATAACATACACAATTTGAATAAAATTAATGTCTTAAACAAAGCCATGGAGGCATATAGGGATATACATCAACAAAATATAAAGATGCGCCAACATTCCATATAGGCATAAAAAAAAATATGTATACATCTAAGCTATGGGGGATCATTAAATAATATAGATCCTCTATGGGCCACCAGGAAGATGACTCCAATCACATTAGTGGAATGTCCCTTATGCTGATCAAACATCCTACGCTCAAAGGATGCTTGTAGTTCCATTTGTTATAACAAATAAACAACATACCCTTTAGTATATAATTAATGACATGTATAAAATGACACTACTAATAAATAAATACTCACTACAATTTGATGATCACTCGAAATAATCCTCTGCCTCTCAAGACCATCAATGACATCAATATGAGGTGCACGAACTAGAGTTATCAACTCCTCTTGTGGCAACCATGATGATGAAAATTAGATTACACATGAATGACATTTAATTATATTATATTATGTTGTTTAATGCAATCAATTCATTACAAAAATTACTTTACTAGTGCATCCCTGTGTAAGAGGCGCGGTAGAAGCTATGCCCATAACAACTCCAATATCTAATGATCGTTGAATCTTGACATGATACTGTAATGACGTCATCAACTAAAAAAAGGAAAATGGTAACACACATAAAAGTTACATGACATTATATTCATACGTTAACTATAGTTCATTCTCTTCATGTATATGATGAATAAAAATAATAAAACTCATAGTAGTATATTCACCAACATAAAAAGTCATACTGACATCCACATGTTCAACATCAAAATGTAATTTTATGATAACATCTCTATATGGAAAACAAATTAACACAATATATTTACTAATTTATTACCAATTTATACCTGAGGGGTTGACGAGCCCACAAACAACTCTGGAGAAGGGGAATATGAAACTGGATGTATAGTTTGAACTTGTAATTTTATTAAAAAAACATGTCTCATTAATTTTCATTCATAATTGATTAACATTATTAATTATAAAATTTTGTACGATGTGTGTGTGTGTGTGTGTGTGTATACATATATACATATACACACACACACACACACACACACACACACACACATTATATATATATATATATACATACATATACATATACATTATAGATATAGGAGATGAGAGAGAGAGATAGAGAGGATGATAGAAACACACACACAGAGACCCAAGAGAGAGTAGACAGAGACAGGAGAGAGAAGAGACAGATAGAGAGAAGGAGAGAGACGAGCGGACAGATACAGAGAGAGCAGAGAGAGAGACAGAGAGAGAGAGAGAGAGATAGAGACAGACCAGAGATAGAGAGAGAGACATAATAGAGATACGAGAGAGAGAGAGAGAGAGAGAGCAGATACAGACATATGAGAGATATGTATAAAGATATAGATATGATATCTATATATAGATATATATAGTAACAGACATACAGAGAGAGAATGATATATATAATATATATATTATGATATATATTTATATTATAATATATCTTAATATATATAATTAATTAATTAATTAATTGAAACTAGAACTTCATGTAAAATCATTTGCTGGTCAATACCAAAAGTCAAATCCAGTGGAACATCTGTGATGATAATATTATCTAACATAGAATCGCGTTGTGCCTCCTCCAATCAAACACCCTGCTCAGCCTGTGGAGATGTCTCGCTAGGTTGTGGAGCTACCTCGTCAACCATGTAGGTGCCTAAACTGCCACAAGCATGACATCATATGCTATATGATGTCTGATGCCTAGAAGGACCAACCTCATCATTCTGAAAGAGACGAGTTCCATGCTAAAGCAATGACTGTGTCAATGACCTGATAGAGTCAAGAGTCTTGACCTCTACTGTCTCCTTCACAATGGAAGGGACTGAAACGTGATGAATATATGGGTGAGAAATGGGTCTAGATGGCCTGTTCTAGAAACATTGTGCCCCCAATCTATCCTGTGCAGAGCCTTTTCCTTTTCTTTAAAAATATCGAATGTAAAAATACTTTGGTATTTCATTGAGGATAAACTCACAATAGAGTTTCCTCAAGAAATACTGTGGCACCTCAAAATTGTTACAAGGTGGTTGGTCAAAAATGATCCATCACCTATCCCAAAAATTATTTTTTTATCCCCTCATGATTACACCAGTAGATGGGGAATATTTTGCAACTCAATAATAACAGTGCATTAGTTTTCGGATCAGTAAACAACGCACACAGTTTGTTTTTTGTGATTTTTTTTCTTCTTCACTTCATCATAAGACAACTTTTCTGCATAAAAATTGTGACAATTGGTTTTAAAACTCTCCCATGTGTTTATTTGATCAACCACATTATCAATATTAGATAATAATGATTTCAATGATGTAGTCATATTTTGGCGATGTGGATTGGTCGCATCGGGGTTTCTTAAGGTGTCTATTAAACCCTAAATTTGATTTTTTTTGTTTTCTATCTCCCCTAAAATGTTTTTTTGGGTGTTTGGAGGATGTCTTGCTATCAAATGGGGTGTTTTTGGAATGTTTTCTTCTTCATCTTGGTCTATGGGTGAATGAGGAGTTTGAATTGAAGCTATTGAAACCTCTGAAAATGAAAATAAAAAAGAAATCAACAAAAATGCAAAAAAATATAATTAATAAAGAAAATTAACCTAAAATCAAGAAGAAATGACCTTTTGAGCTTGCCTCCATAGTTGATTTGAGGTGCCACAGGACTTGGATTCCAAAAAACATGTTCATGTTTTAACCCGATCACGTTTTCCTCTTCTAAGCTCTTTTTTTTGTTTTTTGGAATGAAATGAGAGCTCTTGGGTTTTGACTATGTTTTATGAAAGTTGAAATGTGAGCACGTTATAACGCAAGCATGTTATGGTTTGGTAAATCTGAACCATAACGCACTTGCGTTATAACATGACCTTGTTTTTTACCTATCGCGTTATAATGCAAGCACGTTATCGAAAAATGACCAAAAAGCATATTTTTGGCCGCTTTTTGGTTCCCCATATTTGTGCACTTGCCCAAACAATTGGTAGCATACTATGAAACAATTTATGTAAACATGTACCAATAAAGTAAGAAATGAATATAGCATGGTTTTGAATTTTTACTATATTTTAGAAAAAAGAGGAGTTAATTAACTAATGAGGGCCAAGAGGTTACAACAAAAAAATAGAAGAGTAAGGAGGGTTTCAAATAATCTATGGATTTTCCTTAGAACTCAATGTAAACTAGAATATGATACTATGGAATATGTATGTAATGATATCATTGGCTAACTATTATATATGTCTATAAATGGAAAAAAATCAAAGAGGGTAAGGGCCAATGGAACAAATTAATCAACGTAAACCAAGAGGCTAAAAAGAATTATTGATGAGAAAAGTATCAATGTCTAGATAAAATAGAAGTATCAAGGAGCAAAAATCAAATCAAGAGGGTGCTAGTAAAAAAAACAAATAAACCATGTATAATACTATGTATAGTTGCACCAACATGAGGGATAGGCTAGGAAAGCTAACTGATAATTCCATGGATAGGGTAATATGATGGTCTTGTATTGTTTGATGATAATATTAATTAAGGTGTGGATAAGAAGGTGTTGTTGGTTGAGCTTATATTTTTTGTTGTTGAGGATTTGGGATTTTCTTTTTATGTAGTGCTTTATGTAATACCATAGCTTGGATAGGTAAATCATAAGGAACAGTTTGAATAAGGACAACCTTGTTATTGTGTATATATTTAAAGCACTAGTGTAATGTAGAAAAAATGACTTATATCTAGTTTATCCTAACATGCCCAATTAATATGTCACTTGTCCCAATACTAGGTAAAAATATGAACCATGTGAGTAATTTTAGGTCTCATTTTTATTCTATTTTGTTTTATAGATTTTAGTAGTTCATGATTGATTATGGGTTTGTATATAAACAATGATTCACTTGTATATGTTTCTAGTTTTTTTGCAAGAGCATGAGCTCCCATCATAGACACAAGAACACGAATGATCAATTTCATAACCTTCTTCATCATCCATCATGATGATCAAATTATCCCTTTTTTCATTTTAACTTTCAACTCGCTATCATTCATTTAATAAATTTAAAAAATATTAATAGATGGAAAGATGACCACAACAAAAGTTTCTCGGCAAGTAATTGTTTGTTTTACTTTGATATGTATGCATGTACATTCAAAGTGAGACATCTAATTTTGGTACGAGGCTAGAGAAATTATTTGTTGTATGGTGCTAGATTATAATTTATGTCTTTATTTCAATTAGTAGTCCAAGTTATGCTCTTATTAGTGTGTGTTCCCGTGTTATTTGAATTTCAAAATTCCCCTTTGTGTTTATACAAATTTTGATACTTTTGAATTTGTGTGCACCTTCGAAAATCCCTATTCATCCTTGTTATCCCTTTTCCCATATCCATTTATATGTCCTCTTATTTCTCACTTGCTTTGGGTTTACTCTCTCCCATGGTTTTTTCACTATTCTAGACATTTTCCAAGATTGTACTTGTAGGATTCTATTCTTTCTTTTGTGGGGCCTTTTTATCCTTGTTTGTGGGTCACTTAGGGTTTTGTGTCTTTTATCATCATTTCTAAATCATTATGTGTGGGCTTGTGTAGACACTCATTTTGGTAATCCATGTCTTGCAACAAAACAAATTGTAGAACACTCTTGCACTAGTCCACACTTGCTCAAATTTTCCAATTATGATATCCTTATCTATCTCTCACTCATTCTTTCTTGCACACACAACCTATTTGTTCGTATAATGGTCATATTAATTCATCAAATCAAGTTATATGCTCATAGTAATAGTTCCATTTTTAAATCACTCACACATGTTTCTAGGACCATAGCGCCAAGAAAGGGCCACAACGTCCACACGATATGAGCCAACCTAGACGCTTTGGTTCCTTTCCCTCCAATAGGACTTGTCTTGATTTGAATTTATTTGGTACACTTCTAGTCGGCCTTATTTGAGTTTTTCAGATCCAGAATGCATATATAAGCAAGTTCTTCATCTCTCATTAGGAGAGGGCATTCTATTTACTTGGTACCTGGCATCTTAATGATAAAATACTAAGAGAAATTACAAAAAAAGCCACTATAAGACTCCGTTGAGCTTCATATTCATTCTAGGGTAGTCATCCACTCAGATCTGCAAGCAAAAAAGGTAAATTATCAAATTCAAGTCAAACTATGGCAAAGGTTCAAGTACAATTACATTGTTACAAAGTCATGGTTATCAATTTGGTTGCATACATTCTAGATATCACATGCTAGGAAAGAACGACATTCTGTTTGAATCCTCTTTAGAGTAGTGGTAATGTCGGTAGTGCATAAGAGTGCCCACAACCCAAGTAATGTTTATTTTACAGGAATCCTTCAACATCTAAGGTTTTTAAGATTCAATCAATTGCACAATGAGCATCACACAATGTCGAATGTTCAAATTATAGATAAAAGTATATCAAGAAGCAGTGCACAAAACCAATAAATTTTAGGAGCATAAAGTATAGAGGGACAAGGGCATACAAAAAGGGCCATAATGTGGGTACGCTTTGGGACGTACTATATGCCTTGGTCCAAAATTTTTTTTAGGACACTGTTTTAGTAGCAAAGATTTGTTTGATCATTTCCATCCTTCTCTAGTCATTAGGTCAGCCCATATTAGCACAAACGTTAGAATATTAGTTAAGTCACTCTCTATCCCCTATTGGTAGTACATATGTTTCATTGTTTATCATTATTCATATTTGTTCAATGCTTATAAATCCTGATATTGCTATAATTAGCTTTGGAAACTAATTGATTATGATAATCCACCATAAGTTACTACCCCCTTAAATTTAAGCATTTAGTTTAAATCAACTTGCATTCCAATAGGGTCCTATTTTGAATTCAAGAAGTCTATAAATACATAAGTACATTACTTCTTTTAAAGAGTCAATTGATACAAGATCAAGTTTGCAAATTGAAAGGTATTTATTGTTTCAATACCATCCTTGTGCCAAAAGCAGAATTGAAGAAATTAGAAAGCTTCTTGTGTATAATACTACTTGTTGCATCCATTGAAATAATAAGCGTTAGGAGACTTGCATGTACACTGAACTACTTATTAGAATGCATCAAATTTTGATTTCAAGAACTATTAGGACTCAAAGGGGAGCTTGATTGGGACATGCGCTCGAATCCAAGCCTTGGTTTTTACTATTTCGCAAGGTGATGAGGTTGGATTAGGGTTTTGAGGAAGGAGAAAAATTTCCTACTGATTTGCAACGAATTTTAGAAAAGTGACCAAGGTACATGTGGATCCTAGAAACAAAGGACTAGATTCGTCAGGTTCATGTCATAGTTGTAGGATGGAGAGAAAACTATACTTGTACAATTTTAGTTGAGGTAACTGAATTTTGTTATTCTTTCGAGGTTTATTTTGTCTTGTAATTTGTATATGCCTTCAAATTTTAAGTGATGATGAATCTCTTTGAATTAACATAAAACTAAATATTATTCTAAAAACCCCAATTCTCTCATATTTCTAATATTTATAGTTTATTCCAAATAAATTTACTTAGAATATAAAATATTTTTTGACAACTAAATTTATTTTACCGTGTTATGTTTAATCAATAACCTTCAATTGTAGTTACAATAGAATATTTCATAGTTCAAACGGCTTTCCACATCTACACTAATATATTTTTTATTACTTAGTATTATGTTTTATTTGAAATGTGACATTATGATAAAAAAAATTATACTATAAGTAATGTAAATAATAATAACATACGGTTATAGGCTATCACATTACAAATTCTATGAGATAACAAAAAAAGGTAAAGCTCAATTCGGGTCCCATCCAAATTTGGGGGAATGAATGTGCCCTCAATCTTAACTAATATGAAATTATTTATTGCACATAACATAAATGTTCTTATATAGGAGGAATATGTTTATCCATGGTAATAGATAATTTAATGTTTTTTTTTGTCTCCTCTCCACCCTTAAAATTGCATACAAGAAAGTCTACTTGTGGGGGCTATAGAATGAGCTTTTTCCCTTGTTTATTTCAGAAATGTTTCATTGGTCAATAAAATTCGGTTGCCATTTCATGAAGATGTTTTACAATAAGTAAATAACCATACGTTGACATATAACTCTCAAGCAGTAGCTTGAATCCGTTATTATTCAATTAAAAGTTTAGATTTATTTGCTTGACATTGAAGATGATTTGACTTGGCTTTATGATGAAATGAGTTCCAAACTCAATACAGCTTAAACCCAAAATCATCTGGACAATACCCAATAATTTAATTCACCATTACTGAGGATTGTACAATCCACTCCGGTCAGTATACTGCATATTTGTGATACATCAATTGAAATGAAGAAAACCATGTAAGTACAGACAGATATAACTACTATGCTTGTTTGAAGAATCATATAATGGATTCAAGCTCCACTTCTGGATCTATTTGCAAACCCAATCACTGATAATTCATCCATAGTTGAGCCTAAATATGTCATTCTGAATATAAAAGCTCCCCTCCTGGGTAGGAACCAGGTGAAACATCTGCACAAGCAAAAACAAGCTTTAACAAAGTTTATTTGTTTATTTTATATATATATATATATATATATTTTATTGAATAAGTACTTCCATCAATAAAATATAAAAATATATACACTCTAAAAGAAAGCATATCAACTTGAGGACCAAGAAAGGACTTTAATTGATTAAAAATAGTTAATAATTTCAATAAAAAATAATATTGCATATGATACCTTATAAGCTTACCTTATCTCTCAATTGGAAATAAAAACTGTCAATTTTAATTAGATTTATGATTTTTTAATTTAAGGTTTTACATTTTCAGAATAATTATAAAATATAAAGATGGTTAAAAATTGGGGTTCAAGGTAGGATGAGTTTATTTATTGGGTAAGTTTGTAAGGTTGTTGGGTCAAAAATAATATGTGTTAGTATTATATCAGTTTTAATAAAAAAAATAACAATATTTTTAGGTAATAATACATTATGTTATTATCTAAAAGGGTAACATATATTATACTGTTAGCTTTTTTTGTTAAAATTGATGGTGATTTTTATCAAAATAGAAATATGGTATAGATGTTCAAAACAAATGCATCCGTCAATGACAGATCACGGGTATTGTAAACTACAAGTTGGTTTGAAGCCCAAATAAACATACAATTTAATATGTTTTACAAGTTTAATCAACCGAACTAAACTTCCAATTGACACTTAAAATAATAGCCCAAGAAACATATTAAAATATATCACCTCATTGGATCTATTGATCAATATAATATATCTATTTTCTTGATTAAGATATTAATTTCCCAAGGGGAAAATGGGATGGAAGAATAAAGGAACAAAGCTTCCAAAGTACCAACAGAATAAAACATGTTCCAAACTTATCAAGAACATTGAACCATGGAACATGTCCACCATGTCTATAGCCATGTGACATTGTGACAATGACTAGGCTGTTTACGAAAAAAGTCAGCAACTTTGCCTGGCTGTAAGCTGTAACTCTGTTTCCAGTTAGGTTGATGGACTTTTCGGAAAAAAATGATGATGATGTGTCATGGATAATGGACCCTTTTATTTTATTGAAGGATAAGCATCCTGTTTCTGGTGCACAGTATAAGGGCTATAAAGGGCTAATTATAGGGGTAAGAAAATAATTCCAAATTGTGAGAGGCCTATTCAATTCAAAATAGTAAACACATATATTAAGAGACATTTGTATGAGTAAAATTTATCATATTTTAAAATAATTGAGAAATATCAATCAGCAGTTGGTTCATTGGTGAAGCTGTTAGGTTTACAAAGAGTCTATCGGGGACATACTCTTATCACGTGTAAAGGTTTAGGTACCATAATAAGAAATGAGGTTGGGATCGTGTCCTAAACGACTTTAGCAGAATGGATACTCCTCAAACTTAACATCTAAACTAAAAAAGACTGGATTAATTCTGGACCTTCAACCCAAAAAAAATAACAAAAACATTTGAATAATTAAAACTCTTAAAAATTAACCAACCTCCCTCCTAGGCCTAGCATATATAACTAAAATTGAGCTTCCATCATATAAGGATTTACACTTCAAAATAAGTTTTTTATAAATATATTTCTCAGTCCATTTCATACCCGGGTTAAGATGGATCTGTGCTAGTTAATTTATTCCATGTTAAGATGGATTTGTGTTAGTTAATTTACCTGACTAAAGCGAAGGTGATGTTCTTCGCCAGGAAGCTGAAGATTACCACTTACAAACACAATTATACCACCTGCAACTCCAGAGGATTGGCAATCAATTGTGGAGACATAATGCTTGCATTCATCGAAGGGAAGAGAAGCCAGCTTGATAGAGATGTTATGTGAACCTTCAATTTTCTGGCCTTCAAAGCTCATAATAGAAAATGACTCATACAGTGGAGGCAAGCTTCCCCTGCTATTGTCAAACATATAATAATACTGCTCAACAAATGCTTTGCCCACCTCATCCACCTGAGGTATCATTTCAACAATATTACCAGCATTACTCTGCACTGTCATCTCATCAACACTTGCCTCCAACTCCATGCTTATCAAACCTTAATGCAGAAAACAAATACTTAGAATAACTTAAAGCATGAAGAAACTTGCATTGCCGTGGAGGAGAGGTGAGACCCATGCTTTTAAAGGGAAAGAAAATGACCATGTTGGTATGAAATCTTTGCTTTTCTTTTTCCCTATTCAAGCGTGGAAGGTACGCAGATGCTGTGCTAAATTCATAATTAAAGCACAAAAATATGCAACTTGAAGAATATATTGCTTTTGAAAACAAAATTATTTGTACGTTTTTAGGCGGTTTTTGTTTTTCCTTTTTCTTTTTTCAGGATTTGTTCTTCATCATCTTTTTCTTTTTTATGTGTCACAGACAAATTGTGAGCCATCATTTAGGATATGGTGGTACAGGCGAGGGAACTTGTGAAAGTTTAGATTCTCACGTCCTTAAAAGCAGGTTGAAGCCTCGAGAGAATACATGTTGGGAATTTAGTTTTATTGGGAAAATCAAAGTAAATTGTGAGATTTGAATGGGATCAGACACTCTCATAACATATAATAGTGAAAACACTTTCACTAGAGCTATGAACCGGAGTTGGGACACAAACAGGGGCCCAGTCTTTAAAAATGGCGAAATCAATATTAATGGTTATAATTAGTTACATGATTAGCACAAACGACCACAAAAATTAGGTGTTAACATGAAATGTCAAAATAATAAAAACTACAATACAAAATGAAGGGAAAAAACTCAGATTCCACTAAGAATAAACAGTTAAAAAGTAGCAAACCATCAACTACAAGTCAGTGTTAGGAAGGCCAACCCGTGAAAGAGCCCAATCTTCGTCCTCTCTCTCTCTCTCTCTAAGAAGGTCATTTGTGATTTAGTGAATTCCATTTCCATATTTCATCATCTCCTCTAAATTCTAATCTGTCTATTTACGTATTTAGTTTGTGATGTTTTCTAATTATAAATGTAGGGGAGCATTTAGTTTTATTGTAATACTTTATAACCGTGGTGCCTATCCTTTACGTAAGTTTGCAGTCAACGGGTTTTTCAATCTCTGCTGACTACAAACTTGCATAAAAATTTTGTTCACCTATTTGTACAGACCCGAAACTCACAATTTTTAGTTTTCCACGTTCACATCTTATCATTCCACTACACATTTTACTTTGAACATGCTTATGAAACGTTGTTCAAAAGATAACAACACATAACATTGTTATTTTTTTCATTAATTTTAAAGGAAAAGATAACAACACATTAAATTATTACCTTTTTAGATAAACATTAAAACTAACAATAATATAACAGAAAATATTTTTTTAATTAAATACGTTATTTATACGAATTTAGCTGAGAAATAAGCTCTTCCCTTTATTCAATATGCAGAAAGTGCAATGCACTAGACAAATTTATCAATAAATATAGTTAGAAGAAAAGAATGTACCTTTAATTAGAGTCGTAAGGCATTAATATTGAGAGTTCGGGTTTAAGAATATTTTTTTATGGGGGTGGTAAAGCAAAAAGTTATACTCTTGCCACCCTAGATCTCCCTTATCATTATACCAACTATTATACCAACTATTTTATCATGAATATACTGATCAGCTCAATTTTTTTTTCGGTCATTATTCTGAAAACCAATCACAAAAGCATCCGCCATGTGTCAATAATGTTTTTTTCCCATACCCATTTCCCCTTTCATGAGCCCAATTAGAGTAGACTTTGAACCCAATTCAATTCTATGGATTTTGGGGATTTTATTTGTATTTAAATACCGTTCTACTATTTATAATATTAAATTTGATGAGTATTTAATCGTTATTTAGAAAATTTCCTCTATTTTTTAATAAATAAATGAAAAAAATATTTAAAATTATCAAGGAATTAGTAATCAATATAGTATATTTAGAAATTATTTATCGGCATTTCAAAAAAATATTTAAGATATTGAATAGAAAAACTTTAAAAATTATTTTATCATACAACTTTTAATCGATAATTCTAATTATGTTGATATGCGTCTTACTACTGGATCGAAGGTCCCTATTTAGATGCTATGTTGATTTGGATGGTGAAGATGGAAGCAACTTTACACATATATTAAATGACCTAGATTTCTTGTGTGATGGTTGTAGCAATTTGATAGGTTTGACAAGGAAAAGAGGGATAATTCAGTTTCAACGATGAAATCGTGAGCTCGCCTCTCCATTTAGGACACTAATGTGGTTGATGGAATGTTTTGTGTTCTGACGGGCACCACCACCATAGTCAACATGTGGTTGATTACACATAACACACAAATTTGTAATTTTCTTGAGTAGTATTGAGCAAAGAGGTTCCTTGCCGATTATCAACATTGATGAGGCGATGGTGCATGACATGAGGGTACTGGTAGCAAACACGTAGGAGGTGGCACAACTGGGAAATGACTTAATTTGTTTTTTTGCTATGACGTGCGAAGCAATGATGATGTGGTGGCAATAGTAGACCACATTGTCAAGGTGGGGGCCAACAACATTCTAGTCATTTTCTACTATGATGCAAGGATCTTTGGCATGTTTTGTCCTATCCATGACATGCACATGGAGGGTTTCAACTACACCACCTTTGTCAATCTACGTGACATTGTATTGGGCGTCAAATACACAATCTACGTGATGAAGCCAATGAAGAGGGGTTTCATTTTTTGTATTGACAATGACTCCTCCATTGTGGGTGACATGGAAGGCAAGGGAAGAAGCATGCAAATGCATACACTTGGTCCCCTACTATCATGGTCCCACCTATCCATAAACAAGCTTGATGGAATGTTGTGTTCTGTGGGCACCACCACCATGGTCAACTTGTGGCATCTCCATTTCATGTTGTTCCACCTCATAAGGGCATCATTTAAAGGTTAATTATTACTATTTTTCTATTGATTGTGTGTCCAGAGTTAATGTCTCCTACATTCCGATGTATCTGACATATATTTTATTTAAATTTATAGAATTTGATGCAACCCTTAGAATATGTGTTGAAATTTATTCTTAATATACCATGTTTTTCTATTGTGTTTGCCTTTTCAAATTATTTTAACCCTTATGTTATTAAAACACATTTAATCATGTGATTGTAGTAATCCCAAAAAGTTACAAACCTATTATAAAATAGGGATTTTCAACTTGGCGGTTTTTAAAACAAATTTAATATACTCAACAAACATTGCATTAAATAAATGATATAATGATTGTAACAATTAAGTGTATTTTTGACATTATTAAGTATAAAGTTGGCACAAAACCACCCGGTTTGCCATGTTTTTTCATTGTCAAGTCAATTACGACATAGACATGACATGGGATGCCGATACCCCCAACATTTCCCTATTACTACAGGTTCCCGTGGCAAGGACAAGCAAATTACCCTCAGCATGGCGTGACCTCTAACTATCCACAAAAAACAAGGGTTGACATTTCAAAAAACAATTGTTGACATTGGGAATATTGAATGACAAGGATTTACTTTCAAAGTTATCCCCATTGTACGTCGTCTCAAGAATTTGCGCATCATGCCCCCTTTCTCTTTTGAGAAGTTCAAAAAAATGACATGGTCCATATGTAACTTATTAGAAAGAAGAAGGTGATAGCCTATGTTCCCTCCAATAGATTCCCCACCCTGAAAATTATCCTTCCTCAATCCTATTCTTCATCACGTCTCTTTCCCTTCCCTTACAATGTTTCTCCTTCCATCCTACAACTTTAACTTCTTCAACACATCCTCATCAACATCTCCATGGAACAACTCAAGTGTGATTGCTAATTTAATCATGATCATATAAAACTAGTATTACACATTATCCTTTGTCTATTTTCAAGTTAAATTCTTTTAAGTGGAGCTTTGAAAATTGAGCTAGTTCATAAATTTTCTTTTGATTACATATAGAGCTAGGGGAGATGTATCAATAGATGGGCACCCTAAATTTGCACATGTAAAAGGGCCATGTGGGTAGCTTTTTGTTACATAAAAATTACACCATTTTGTAGCATATGACCTAAAGGTATGCCCATTTCAATTTAGTGTGTTCAATTGGAGGGAAATACATAATTTAAATGCATTTGGTACAAAAAGTAAGTGCACCAATAGTTAAGCATGGGTGACCAATAGACGAACATATCACATGTCATGATATGATTGGACCTTACAAACTAGTATTGAATAATCTTTGCATATATATTGGCATATCTTTATTTTTTATATTGGGACATTCAATCACAAATTATGTTCATATTTTGGTACATGTTCACTAATTGGTACTTCTTCCCCATTGTTATTGTTTTAAATTTTTGAGTGGGCTCCATCAATCTAAAAACATATATTATTTTCCACATTCAACTTTCACTGAAGGTTCGAGTGTAAGTCGGTGATGGTTAGTTAAAAAAGGTTTGGTGGCATGTAAAGTGATATTGATGAGTGGGATTGCTCCATGAGATTTTTATTTTTGTTAATTTTATTTTTATTTAAATGTTTTTAACAAATATGCATTATTGTAATGATATATAAATATATAATTTTAATATTAATTATAAAAGGAACAATTCATTTCAACACAAAAATACCTTAACTATCTCTTTATGATGTCTTCCATGCGGCTTTTTATGGGAAGCAAAGTGTTGCAGAAGGCATATGATTTGGTAGCATCCCTATGAGGATCACATGAGAATTTTATCGTAGTTCCGACATTGGCATATGTGATTAATGGTATGAGGATATGGATTGGTATGGAGAATGTTTTCATCTTTGTCGTTGTTTCAGGATTGTAAACATAGTTGGAAGTGGGTGGTTCAGATGAAACAAGGTGCGAGATACCATTTTAATTTGCATGTAACTTGCACCAAGACAGAATGTGCATGCACTCCCATGGGTTGGTTACTTTAAAGTGTTACGGTTACCTATCCGTCGTTCCCAAATAATTACACCGAAAGTGTTCCTTATTAGAATTGAGGGTGGTTCATTCTGAAACTTCTGAGAATGTGGATGGTAAGGATTGAAAATAATGACACCGAAGGCATTCCCTATTAGAATCGGGGTGACTCATTTTGACACCGCTCAGAATGTGGATGAAAAGGATTGAAGTTTTAGAGATGTTGGCAGCCCTATATAATCATCACCGTTCACGTAGACATTGGTGGTCATTCATGTGTCCTACAACTATGTCGAATGAAACATCATCTGTCAACGACTGCCACCTAACCCCAACCACATCGTCACATGAAGGTTTTGGTAACTACGGCATCATCCATAACTAGATGGCCATCTCAAATGACATGGTGGTATCTAGGGGAGAGGGGCCAATAGGTGAACATGGTCGAATAGTTGACATGACTATTGATCACACAATACCCAATAGTTGTCATAGTACTATCTAGTAGTTATTTATTTTTGATATAATAAATATGTAGAGTAGCCAATCACATCATGACATGTAATACCTCTTACCCATGTACAAGTATAAAAAATTCAATGTTCAAGTATTTTAACCCATATTCAAGTATTGGTTTCCACAATTGTTGTAGTGTAACTCAAATTTATTATTTTAAATTAATTCAAAATATGACTTTCCCTCCAATTGAACATTCCAAAGAAAAAATATAAGCTAACACAAATCTAAACTACATATTAGTGAAAAAAATCACAATCCCATATGATAAACAATTAATTTTGTGGACCCCTTAACTTAAGGTGTAACACTACTAGCCCCTCTCCCCTATAGCCACGCTGTACAGCTTGTTCAACCTGTCAAAGTCTGCTTGGTTCCCTATAACTATGTAATTGTAATTCTATGATGCCTCATCCTTAATATTACTGTCAAGAAGCATTGCATGAATTAAGGTTACATTAATCTCTTCCCCTGTTGTCTATGAGGAAGAAGTGTCCCAGGTGGAGAACTTTCAAGGTGGGTAGCTCGCTTCATTTCTTGTTTCAACATTTCATTGAAAACTATTTTTCTCTCATGATCTTGATCTTGATCCTGATATTAATATGGATCTTTCGCCTTGTGGAGGAGTACATTGGATATGGAAATTGGAGCCACAACATTGAAATGGGTCATCACACTATCTGTATTTCCTACAACAAAGTATGCCTACACAAAGTGCTCTGCCTGCTTGGGATCCAAAATGCTCTGCAAACATAGTTTTGGGTGTTCCGAACATAATACATATAAATGCCATTAATATCCACAAATTGGCATCCATGATATCTCTAATGTGCCACCCATTGTGTATATTGGTTGTGTTTTTATTTAACATCTATTGGGTATCTATAATGGGAGATTAATCTTTATAAGTTGGTGAAAGGCAACATGCATTTTGTATGTTGCATGCCACATAATTAGAATGCCAAGTGTTAAAAGTCCACATAGTGACACACTAACATCCATGAACATATAAAAAGTAATGGGAGTAAATTATTATACATAATTAAACTTTACCTTTAAAAAATCACGTGCTACATTGAGAGTTCTTATTGGTTTTATTACACCGAAGGCGGGGTTGGGTTTTGAATGTAGAGTCAACTATTTTTCTCTCACTATTAATTTTTTTCCATTTAAGCATAAATTGCACTCACAAGAATAAGATCAGTGAGATTGAGATGATAAAGTTCCATGTCAGACATGCACATATTTAATTCTCATATTTTTCTGTCTAACTTTCCATTCATATCTTCATCTTATCTATCAAATAAAGTGTCATTCAATCAAAAATATTGACTTTGTAAAAAATTAAATAGAAAAATAGAAAAACTGATTTTTTGTAGAATTTCTTTAAAAAATTATGTTTCTTTTAGTTGTGTAAGGGTTGGTTATTGGTGTCGTAGAAGTAACAAACCAGTTAGCAATGCTTATTGAGTGACCCCTTTATATGGCATAAAATAGACACAGAACAATGCTATTCTTAATCTCAATACTAATTATGATAAAGTATAAGCTCATTATGTTGATAGCATTTTTTTACAAACTAGACCAATGTAAGAAAAAATTGACTACAGACAAATGTCAGATGACTCTAGGTTCTTTGGTCATTTCCTTGCAACCATATACATGTTCCAAATTTGTAAGCTATTAGATTGTAGTCACAAGAATGATGCGATCAAGATCAAGGTGGTAAAGTGGAGCACAAATAACATATATTATTTGTTCAAAACCAATTTGAGTCATGGAATAGGTGTGGGACATGTAGGTATTTAATTCCATCTTTTTCTATCTAACTTTCCATTCATGTCTTCGTCTTATCTAACATATAACATGCCATCCAAATGAAAATATTGTTTCCATAAAAAATAAAATAAACAACAGTGATTCCCCTTTCCCCATATTTTCTAAAAAATTCTATATCTTTCAGCCTCAAGCATTAATCATGTTAATAGGAATTTCCAAATGTGAGTCTTGGTTATATTTCCTAACACATCGTAGAAATGAGAGGTCAAGGTTTTGTTCCAATGTTCATTTATAGATAACATCATCAAGAGTGTTGATGAGGGGAAACCCTAATCACTACCTTAATTTCTATAGAGAAGCTCTAATTGCAGAGGTGCATGAAATTGACAACATAAGCAATGTTAAACATAGAGTTTCTTTATTTAACATATGCAGAGTTTGGGATTCAAATATGTGCGTGTTCCTCTTGGAAGTATTGATTGACCATGTATACTACCTCAATGACCTGCACACCACACCACCTTTCTTCTTCAAAGTACTAACACAAATGACACGAGTTTCGTAGATTCCTAGTTCTAACAAAGAGGATTTCTTTGTTGGTTCCTCCGACATTTTCCACACTTTTAAACGTATCCTCCCTCAACCTCGTTCTTCATCGATCTGCTTCCTCCTCCAATATTTATCTTCCAGAATTTTAACATCTTTAATACACCCTGTTCGGCATTCCCATCATACGTTCCACGTGGGATTACTAGTTTCATTCCAAAAGTGTTTGTATAAGTTAGACGGAACGTCCCAATTCTTACACATGCAACAGAAGATCAATGCTTGTGCATTGATCAAAGTACATGTTCATCTATCAAATTAATAAAGACCATTTATTTGTCTCGTTGGACCTGCGTTTGGTCTTGATGGCCATGAAAAACCACTCCATCATTACCAGTGTACTAATTTTCCAGCATGTTGTTTGTTTTTGCACATGCCTGTAAGGTAAGGTTTATTTCCATAGAAACGACGTTGTCGTTGTTGGGCTCAATCTCGGTCGCGGACTAATGATTTTACCAGCGTGGTGTAGGAAGTATCAACGTACAAATTGGGATAATAATACCACGACATGGGTTAGCATCACCTTTCGGGGATTCGATCCCAGAATCCACTAAATAATGGATTTTCTATAGCCCAAAACTCAACTTCAACAACCATAAAATGTCAATGGTTTGGGCCCAAATAAAATATGGTATACAGAGAATGTTAAAAATGCTTGTTGTGATCTATATTTTGTGGGAACATTTAATATGAGAATGAAGAAGGGTCTAGAATGTAGAAAAATGTTAAAGAAAATTGTTAATTTTAGAATGCTCGTGAACATTCTATATTTGTTTTGTAAGGATTGGGATAGGGTATTTAAGCACTAAAAAATTGATAGGGAGTGAGCCCACATCCAACACTAGGTTTATTTATGGTGATTAAGTTTCTTATTGAAAGGAATGCGAGTCTTGAATTTTTAATAATTTTATTGAATTCTTGCTGGTGATGAACACACACTTATACTGGGAGAATCAGTATAAAATAATCTTATTTAAAAAATTGATAACCAAAATAACAACAATTATATAAGGTTAGGAAAAATTTTAGTGGCGAATATTCGTAATATGGTGAATATTCCATTTTTGAAAATTTTGAAAAGGTAAATTTTTTTGCACGAGTCAGTGACCTGTTCGCCTAAAAATTACGCTTTAATTTTTTTTAGGGGTCGGCTTCGCCTACCCTTGAAAAATATCCTCTATATAAACCTAGATTATTCGCCAGGTAGAACACTTCTACTTCACATTTTTCAACAATATGATATATCTCGTATTATAGACGCGCGACAAGGGGCAAGTTATTGACGCGCGACAAGGAGGGTTTGCAGACAAGGAGATACTGCAGATATTGACGCATAGTAGACGCATGACAAAGAGTTTGTTGACGAGTGACATGGAGATTTTTTCGATGCACAAGAAGAGGGCAGAGGCTGCAGACGCGCGACAGGATATTTGCTGTCACGCGTCAAAAAAATGCATTGACGCGCATCAACAGACCTCATTGACGCGCATCAACAACCTTGTTGACGTGCGTCAAAGAGGTCTGTTGACGCGCGTCAATGAGGGTTATTTGTTGACGCGCGACCTTGACGGATAGTTGACGCATGACAAGGAGGTACAACAGATATTGACGCATAGTAGACTCACGACAAAGAGTTTGTTGACGCGCGACACAGAGATTTTTTGATGAGAAAGCAAAGGTCGGAGGCTGCAGACGCGCGACAGGAGATTTTGCTGTCGCGCGTCAAAAAAATGCAATGACGTGTGTCAACAAACCTCATTGACACGCGACCTTGTTGACGCACGTCAATGAGGTCTGTTGACGCGCGTCATTGCATTTTTTGACGCGCGATAACAAAATCTCCCGTCGCGTGCCTGCAGCCTTCTGTCGCAGTACTTGACAATCAAGCAAAATTTTTTCATACATCCCCCAAAAAATTCGCCTTCCCGCGAAACCGGTTCCGAGGATATTCACCAGGTATTCTCCACCTCTGATTTCCAAGAGGTCTCTTAAAATGAACCCTATATAAGGTATAATAATTATGAAACATAAGATTTACGTGGAAATCTTTTGAGAGAAAACCACAAAGAAAAGGCTGCTTGGATTTATTGTCTATATCTAGCTTCTTACAAAAAATTATAGTCACCAATCCATTGGAGACACTAATCCCCACCGTTAAGCAATTTGTAGGCACCAACCTATTGGAGACACCGATCCCCACTTCTAAGCACTAACTTAGAAAGAGACACCAATCTCTTCCCTTAGGAAGAACCAACTTCCAAAATAAAATTCTTCATTGGATGACAATTAAATAGACCTCCTTCACAAAAATATTCCTTGAATAATCTCTTTATTTTCTCTCCTTCAAAAATTTGCTTGAGTTGAAATGACATATCTTTATTATTCCTCACATGCTTTATTTTCAAGTACATCTCCTTTTATACCTTCTCATGTCTCTTCGAAGGGGTGTGATTTCTCCCAAGGGGCACTCTTCATTTTCTTGGGCGCTAGAAATGGGTCGGCCCATAATTTAAATAGTAACACCGAAATAGAGGGGGGTCAGCAAACATTATTTAATGATAATAAAATTATATTTAATGCTTTGTAATGGTGTGATTTGCCCTTAAAAAATGGATATTCAAAACTAATTTTTTTTGGACAACGATTAATGGTTGATACTGATTTCATTTGATAGAAAATTTCTTTGACATTAATGAAAATTAATCCAATAATATCCCCCTTTGTCATTGATGAAAATTGAAGTAGGAGCATCACTCCTATAAATATGGTTGATAACATGATACTTTTGGATTTCCCAGTATATTTATAGGTTCTAGGGGTCATCTAGGATCTATTAGGTGTATTGGTGTTGTATAAG
Organism: Taxus chinensis; assembly: GCA_019776745.2. Classification (NCBI taxonomy): domain Eukaryota; kingdom Viridiplantae; phylum Streptophyta; class Pinopsida; order Cupressales; family Taxaceae; genus Taxus; species Taxus chinensis. The sequence continues at coordinate 121,177,034 of CM034156.1, read as the reverse complement.
ACCTCCACACATTTGAATTTGGTACTTTCCCTCCAAATTGCCAATTTGAAGGCAATTTTGGCTTGTAATTGGCGTCTTAATGATTTTTTTGGAGCATCTAAACATGAAATAAGATGGTGGAAGTCATATTGAGGGTATATTCAAGTCATAATTTGAATATAGGTCTCTGATCTTAAGCTCCTAAGTCTAAGATGGGTCTTGGAGGTTATAATGGATGCTAAACATGTAATTTGAAGGCTCTAGAATCCAAGATTTAGTTAGTAAGGCCTAAGAAATCATATATAACCCTCTTTGTAATTGTTTTCAGGCCATCATTCGAACGGTCATGTATGAAGAAGAATATCCAAGGATTAAGAAGAAAGGATTTTATGTATACATAGTCTTGTATACATAGTCTTGTAATGGTGTTTCATGATTTTTTGAGCATTTTGATGGGTAAAGAACCTATGCATGCTAATTAGGTTAGGTTTATGCAAGGTAAGGAACATTATTTTATGCATTTTCATTGATGATTGTGAATATTTAAGGTTACACATGTGTATATAAGCTTGAATACAGTCTGTAACATGTGACAGTCAAGTTGGAAGCCTTTCAAGATCAAATTTGCAGTATTAGTATAAGATATTTTAAGTTGATGAAGTTAGTTAAGGGAGGATGTTTATGAAGTTCCACATAGCTATTTCCTTCAAACAATGATCTTACAATCAAGTTGAGGATTTATTTCTTTGTGTGGATTGATAACAATGAAGAGTCTCCTGTCTCTAAGAACAAAGTAGTGCAATTTTTAAATCATCTTCGAAGTTTGGTGGTTTGTAGAGTTCTACTGGTAGGTTATAAAGGCGGAGGAAGTTTAAATAAGTCTCTAGGAAAGGATTCAAGGTTTGAAATTAATATATTTTCATTTCAAGAAAAAATACCACCTTCTCTGGTTTGTGAGAAACCCTCTTTAGGGATTGGTAAAGAAGAGTGAATCGAGGGAGTTTAAGATTGAGAGGAACTATGCAATCTTGTAGGAATTTAGGTGAGGTATTTTTGTTATGTTAAAGTGGTATGAATCTTTGGAAGCCTTCCAATTAGTATTAAAACGTGATAGTCTTTAATTCAAAATTGTAGAAGTCTATTTTGCAAACCAAGAAAGTGTTGATCAAGAGTAATGAGAGGATTTAAAGATTAAGAAAAGGTTATCACTTATCGAGTATACTCTGAAATCCCTTATAAAACATACATTATAAGGATTGAGGGAAAAATAATTCATACATTTGAATTATTTATAATAGTTGGAAGCCAAGAAGACTGTACTACACAGATTTTCCTAGAAGAGGTCTAAACAATGAGTTAGAGATGTAAAGGTGGAATCTTGAAATTTTGATCTTTAGAAATTTTGATCTTGAAAACTCCCTCACTAATATTTTAAAGGATATAAGGTTTAAATCATCTTACATTTTTCATGGTTCTTGAAAATTGTGCTTCCAACAGTGACACAGTCCTAAAGACCTAGTTTGGTAGCTAGAAAGTTGGGTTTGAGGTAAAATTTTCAAAGTAAGTCATATTGAAAGTTTTCGCAAAAGAACTAGAGCATAAAGGGTATCCTTAAAGATGATTTTATTGACATTTGAGACATTGTAACAGGAATTAGGGTTGAAAAACTACATTGACAAGGCTATAAGGAGCCTTAAGCAAGGAAAGAAGGAGCTTGATAGAAAAGTGAGTTAGCAAAGGATTTGGAACCTAAATTTTTGCACACACCTCAAGGGCCCTAAATGGTACTTGAATACATTTACATTTTGTTTTGGGTAAGCACCAATATATATATAACCATGAATGTAGAAATGACATGTGACTTAAGAAGCTTAAATAGCAATTTTGATAGTTGGTAAGAAAATTGAAACTTTTTATGAATTTGGTTCATTTTGATGATTGAATTGAGTTGAAACAAGAGATAGTAACATGGTGAAATGATTGAGAAATTACACTAAGGTAGTGAACTTCAATTTTGCATGAATAAGAGTTTTTTTGGCTTGGAAAAATTTCTTCTATTGAAGGCCTAAGAGGTTGTTTTGAGGTAACTTGATTAATCTAATATTGTGAGTTGGTTTAAGGGTATTAGGCTCTGCATCAAAAACCTTGCATATAAATAAATTGTTAATATAAAAAGAACATAATGCCCCCCTCTTTGTAATTCTCCCCTTTTGAAATCAAGGGAAAAGAAACCACAAAATTGTAAAATAATGTAGTGATTAGCTCCCCCTGATATAATGTTTCTCCTTAAGAACTTAGTGACTAGAGGAAAAATATATCACCCCTAACTTTGTCTGAGATATCCAAAATTTTCTTTTGGAAGGGGATTTGTGAAAATATCTGTAATTTGTTCTTGTGTGGCAATGTATTCTAACTTGACCTACTATTCTACTACCTAATTTCTTAAGAAGTGATATTTAATTGGAATATGCTTCGTTCTGGAGTGAATAACATGATTCTTCAAAATGTTTATTGCACTTTTGTTATGAAAAAATATTGAAATTAGATGATCATATTCTACCTTAATATCTCTTAGAGTTTTCTTCATAAAAAGAACTTGTGTGTAACAAGATGTTGTTGTTATGTATTCAGCCTCTGTTATGGATAGAGAAACAAAATCCAATTTCCTACTTAACCAAGATATAAGACCGCTACCAAGGAAAAAACTCCTCCACTTGTACTCTTTCTATCATTAATACTACTAGCCCAATCTGCATCAATATATACTGCTAGGGTGAAATATTCACCTCTTGGATACCACAAACCAAAATCCAAAGTGCCCTTTAGATGTTTAAATTTCTTTTTAACTGATTGTACATGGGTTTCTTTTGGTACAACCTGAAACCGTTCCACCATGCCTACAACTTGCATAATACATGGTCTTGAAGCTGTCACATATAGTAGACTCCAAATCATTAACCTCTATAGAGTTTGATTTTCTTGGTGTGAGTCATTTTCCACATCATCAGGTGAGTCATCTCACTTAGGTCACATCGTAGGTCAACATGTCATTTAGGGATCATTATGAGATTCCCTTACGTTTCATAGACGTGAATTGTGTCATTGGGAGTTACTTTCCTATTTTGGAAATGTAACTCCCCCTCTCCACTTGAGTGGTCACTATTACAACACTAGGGTTACTCAGCACCATCTATGTGTACACCCCTTAATGTCTATGAGATTAGAGTGGATATTTTTTCCTTAATGAGGTTCTACCCATTTTTTGATCTTTGGATGCACTTTCGGTTTATGCTTGCCCTTCTTGAGATCTCATCACGCTGCCATTTGTACTTCTGTAGATGTTCATGTTATCCCTCGTGATCCTTGTGCTTCAAATTTTCACGTACTCTTTCATGATGTCAGAGTGCACATTGTGTGGATCCATGTAACTCTTCGATTTTCATGGTTTTTTGGATTTCTATCGTGATATATAGATTTCATATATAGCATCATAATGGTTCTTACGGTCATGCTCTACTTGCACTGATTCGGGGTCTTATTCTCATTTATTGGGTGTTTATTCATGTTTGAGTTTTTCTTTCGAATGTTAATGGTTTTTCAGATTTTCAGGGTTTGCATGCTGATTTGGAGGTGTTTTGTAGCCTCAGGTTTCAGTTTAGAGGTTTTTAGTGTTGGTTTGAAGTGTGTTTTTGGTTTTTTTGAAGCTGGTTCAAGGCCAACTTGGCCCCAACTCACCAAGTTGGGAACTGAGTTAGCCCAGCTCACCTTGCACTCACCCTCTTCCTCATAACTTAGCACTACACAGTTCTAGCTCGACTCACCTACCTTTTTCGTGTTCCCCACATGACATCCTTAGTTCATCTTGGAAAAACAACATGGTCCATTCAAACATGTGTAGTACAACTCAACATGGGTCCAAGTCTAGTTCGGTGGTTTCCACGATGACTCGTCCTTCTGCATTGGCTTATGACACCTATTTACTCCACGTGGCCTCGACTCAACTCATCTTCTCTGTCCTCCAACCTAACTCAGAGCTACTCAGCATGTGCACCCGACCTCTGCCTCACATCAACTCGATAAACAACTCAACTTTCTGAGCTGTACCAACTCAGCTTGTCGAGTCCTTTCCAGCTCACTGAGTTCACTTCTCACCTACCCAAGCTGCTTCCAACCAACTCGCCTATTAGCTTGCCCCTATCTTGTCATACAACTCACCAAACAACTAGCGAGTTGTCTCACCCTTTAAGCTCTTGACACGCCATTTATCCCGTTTTTAGATTTTTTTTTTCATTTTTCTCGACTTTTTTAGTAGTTTACTCCATTGTAAACAGGAAAATAATAAAATTTAGCATTTTACGGGGGGGTTTATTTTTCTATACTCTGTATATAGGATTATTGGGATTTTCGGGCCACTTTTTCTAGCTCGTGCTTTGAACTACTCTTCTTCGCCTGTGGCTAGTGGACGTTTCCGTCACAGCCTTATGACACGAGAGCCTTCTTTTTTACATTGTTAGATGCCCTTTCTCTCACATTGAGCAGTGTTCCCTATGTTGATTTTTGCCTTTTGTGCCTAATTATTTGTGTTTCTTTGCTTCTGAATAGGACTTCATTGTGGCCTCCACTCTCACACGACTTGTTTCCTACTGCGAGGTGAGTGGTCAACCATCCGATGTCACATGAACAAACCCTACTATAATCGCACACTATTTATAAAGTGCCACAGATAGGGGGGTTATCAATGTTCTTTTTGAGTGTCGTGTTACTTGTATACACATTATCGGTTGAGTTTGACGTCTTGCATCGTTGCACCCTTCTTCTTGTGCACCTTACACTTGTTACTTCCACATCATGGATGATTCTATTTCAAGACTTGAGCGTTGTAGGATCGCCTTACAAATTCCTGCATTTCTTCTTGGGACAGATAACTACACATCATGGTGTGCTTCTATGGAACACTACTTCTCCTAAGAGGGTCTTACACACTTCTTGCTCGGGATAGTTCCTACACCCACTAATTGTAGTCATCTTGAGAAATTTATCAACACTTGTGACCATGTTGTTTGTCACTTGATCATGTGTGTCACCACATATTTTCTTCTATGGATTCATCATCTGTAATTAATTTGCAGCCTGTGACCATGGGTGTGCTCACTAGTTTACAATATTCCATCCTAAAATATTTAAACATATCCTTGATATACTTAGTTTATGAGATGAAAATTCCTTTGTTGGATTAAGAAATTTGTAACCCAAGGAAGAATAATAACTCACTAAGCACAGAAATCTCAAACTCCTTTTGCATTTCCATATAAAAATCTTGACATAATTTGTCACTAGTACCTCCAAAAATAATATCATCCACATAAACCAAAATAATTAACTAATCATCACCTTTAGTATTGATGTAAATATTGCTATTAACAATTTCACTTTTGAAACCTTGTTGTTGTAGATACTTGTCAAGTCTTGAGTACCAGGCTCTAGGGGATTTCTTCAACCCATAAAGTGTTTTCTTTAGCTTGCACACATAATCCTTATCTTATGATAATAGGAAACATTCTGGATGTTCAATATATACTTATTACTCTAAATTTCCATTGAGAAAGGATGACTTGACATCCATATGATAGATTTTAAAGTTTTTAAAACAAGAAAATGCCACAAACATTCTAATAACTTCTAGTTGTGCTACATGAACAAAATTTTCTTCAAAATCAATACCTTAAACTTGAGAATACCCCTTAAAAACTAATCTTACTTTATTTCTCACCACATGTTTGTTGATCAGAGAACACTTGACAGAACTCACACAAGAAGTCCAAGCATGGGAAAGCATATTAGGTTTAAGTGTGTGAATGGACAAGAAGAGCACATGCACGGAGGGCAAGTTCAGCATTTGGGACTTAGCCTATTTTGAGCATGAAGACCTATTTTTAGAAGATGGCGTGTAGAACACACCAACGATGCAGGGACGTGTGCACGCCACACATTGTCTATCTTTAGAGGATCAGATCAAAGCTTGTTTTGCATGGAGACAAGCTAAGAATAGTATTTTCACTTCAGTTAACTGCAAGATGTCTATAGATAGCACACTTACATGTATGGCTATTCCTGTAAACGGTGCATGGCTATTAATAGCATGCTACCTATTTTTGGAATAGAGAAGCAGTGAAGGGAAAGTCCCCACCCTATATATATGATGTGAATCACATAGATAGATATATGTATAGAGAGGTATATGACGGGATTACTGTATCAGATCCATACGCGCATTGGTATAGAATGCCATTATTGTAAGGAGATTCTGTGTTTATTAATAGATGGAAGTTATTGGCTGAATCTAAGTGTTATTCCTGTGTGAAATAAAGTAGTGCATGTTCTTGATTCAATCATGATTATTGTTTAAACTTGTTCTTTCATAAATCTAAATATGGTATGCATTGTAGAATGATGGATTAGTTATGGATCTATATGTTTATTCCTTCATCACGCTAACATCCTGCAATAGCAACCCTAAAGAGGGACCTTGGTACCTTTGTGTGCTTTAGGTGAGTACTCAGTCTAGGCTGAGTGATGTGCCAGCGTGACTAGGGATGTTATTTGGTAATTCTAGGTTGCATCATTGGTTCCGTTGTCAGGACCTCTTTTTAGTAGTTTTCAAGATGGTTCACAATGAAGACATACTGGTTAACTCTAGCAAGTATTGAGGAGTGGATACACAATTTGGAGGAAGAATATGCACAACGGTTCAGTAGTGGATATGAGTTTAACGCACGCACTTGGGTAGAACAAAATTTGTATGACAACTTATATGAGAGATTTTTTTCCATCTTTCCAATAGAATTATATGAGTGGCTGATTGTGTATGCATCTAAGTGGAATTAGAGGTATCGCACACTTGTCTGGACACAGGAAGAATTTTAGGCCCTTTATGATGCTGACCTGATCTAGAATCGCATTGTGGATACATGGTTTCATGGTGTTCTAAATAGTTATATTCTGGAATATTCAATTTTGATGTATTCTTTCCCAGAGGTAGCTGAATTCCAGTTTTTGTGGTATCCTAGAGGAACATATATGCAAGGCATTCCACTGGCGATCAAGATCTTGATGGTAACTTTGAACCTAGAGAGTAAACCAATGGCTAACTAAACCTCACCGCGCGCGAGGGCAGGAATAGGTTTGGTGAAAGATGGCAGACCTAGTGGTAGAAAGGAAGAGAGAGGAAAGGTGGCTTAAGTATAATGAGGCACATGAGAGGGAGATAGAGAAGCAATGTACTGTTGCAGAAAGTATGGCGTTGAGGAGAGAGATGGCTCGTGAAGGATTTAAAGCTCATGTTGAAGACGTGGAGCCAGAGCATCAGGAACTCCCCCATCTTGGAAAGCATGATAGAGATCCCCCCTTGGCCTCACGTGGAAAGTACACCAGTAGAGACTACTTGGGCCACGGATGCACATCTTAATCCACTTAGTGACCTAGCCCTTGTGCTTGGTTTTTCATTATCTAGTACGACCAATAATCAACAAGCAAGTTTGGGAAGTAAGAGAGTAAGTACATCAATGGCAGGACAGATGGATTCAATGTTATTCAGAGGTGTGTTTTCAGGTGCATCATCTACACAGAATGTAAGTGCGCCAAATGTTGGGTTCACCTCTGGAAGTGGAACTACCTCACAAACTGTAGGGGTTCAGTATAGTACTACTATCGGAGCACAAGGGAGTACATCTACAGGTCCTATTCCAGCTACTGGTGGAGGGTCAGGAGATATAGGTGGTTCTAGTGGATTTGGTGGTTCTGGAGGTAGAGGAAACACAGGAGGTTCTAGATCAGGTGGTCAAGGTCCATAGCAACCACAAAACATTTATATGGAGATGTCTCTTTGTCTTCCAGAGTATAGAGGCATAGAGGATGTTGTTGAGCATGTGCACATGTGTGAAATATTATGGCATGTGAAAGGGATCATGGCTGCTGAGTGCAAGGCAAGTCAATTCACTACTACCTTGTAGGGATGAGCACACAGCTGGTATAGGAAGTTTGAACCTGATCAAACTTACGTGGATTATACAGCATTGAAGGATGCTTTCTTAAAAGAGTTCTATATCCCATAATTTCAGCAGAAAAGTATCAGCATGCTCAAAGATATCAATCAGGGAACCACTGAGAGTGTACATGAGTATGATGCCCACTTTAAGACACTTCTATCTAATATTTCTTATGATATTCATGCCAGCCAGCATGCACAATGGTTTTTTGGGGGATTGATTACACCATTCAAAAGAGCACTATCACATAAGACATACACTGATCCACGTGAAGCACTAGAAGTAGCTTTGTGTGCTGAGGTAGTTGGGAGCATTGACACTAGCATTAGTCCATTCTTAGAGGCACATATTATAGCTATGGCTAAATAGTTAGAGAAGCTATCAGAAAATTCAGCCCATGAAATGTGCTCAGGAATTTGGTGTACAGATTGTGAAGTAGAAGGTCACACCAAGGATAGTTGTCCTCATAGAACAATATGCTCATTACTGTTGGACTGTGAGATCTGTCATTTGAATCATGATGCTAGTCATCGTCCTTTGTTACAACGCGCGATAAGGAAGAATGTATCCAACTTTTGTAAAATTTGTAGGTCCACGACCCATGATACTGAGGATTGTCGATTGATTGGTCAAATCCAGGATGCTATAGACATTGGGGTATGACAGAAAAGTGTAACATATAATTCTAAGGGTAAGAATGAGCACCAGGATCGGGATCATAATCAAATACGCTATGACAGGAATGAGGGCCATTTTGAAGGAGGTCATGGAAGAGTACTTGGATATCGAGGTGGATATGGAGGATGAGGCCGTGGTGGAGGAAGAAGTGAGTTTCCTTGAGGAATGTGCTATACATGTGGATCCCCTGATCATTATAGGCGCGAATGTCCCTAGAATGTTACATGTTCTTTTTGTGGAAAGAATCATAGCTATGAGGAGTGCCCGGACTTATATGAGCATCTCAGTAAACAACATAAGTAGGAGAACAAAGGCACAGGGATGGTTAGGATCCAGTGCGTGGAGGAAAATCAGTGGATGCCCAAGATAGCACCAGAACCTGAGGCCTTAACTGTCAAGATTACCACATGCGCTGAAGTGGCACACATAAGAGAGGCATCATACTAGAAGCCTATGATCACTAAGGAGGAGGTTTTGCATGCAAGGTACCTAGATCTAGCTCATCAGAAGGAGGTTTATCAGGATACCATGGAAGTGCTAAGGAATCTTTAGGGTGAAATACAATACTTAAAGGAGTAGAAGAAAGCATCAGAGACAGTCCAAACTGATATCGATGATCTGAGAGAAGTATGCAAAATGTTGCACCAGGAGAACATCATCCCACTATTAGGAAGTTGGTTAAAAGGGAACACTCCGTGCGCTCATAAGTATTGAGACATGAAGACAGATATTGCATGCACATCTTCCCCCTGGTAGCATTGACTATGACAAAGAAATTACTCTGCATGCTGTTGTGGATGGATGGATGTTGAGAAATATTCTGATAGATACAGGTGTGGAAGTAAATGTGCTTACATTAGATGCATGGGTACAAATGGGGAGACCCCCATTGCAGCCATCATCTAATGTGTTGTTTATGGCGAACCGAACTAAGGCAACTCCCATAGGAGTTTTGAAGGATGCATCTATAACTATACAAGGGGCCAAGTTCACTGGGGATTTTGAGGTATTAGCACTTGCGGAAGCAGACAATTTTCTAGCCTTTCTTGGATGCCCTTGGTGTTATGTGAATAATGCTGACTTGAGATTCAATAAGGGGTATATCAGCTTTGAGAATAAGGAGGAAAGGGTTGTGATACCTTTGACAGATGGGAAGTCTACACCATATGTTGAGCCTCTAAGTGAGGAGGACTTAAACAAATCTATGTCTGCGCTTTTCAGGATCTAGAGGTCAATGAGCCATCAAAGGAAGGCATCCTATAGTGGGAGGATTCTCATTCTATCAGTGATACTACGAGTATTTCTTGTGACAATTGGGCTCATGGTACATATGAACTAGTAGGATGCGAGGTGAAAATGTGGTTGCATGAAAGAAGGGACTTCATTCTATTCGATAGGTAGGTGGTGTAGTACCCTGGTATATAGGAGCAGAAGATCATCCTGTATTTTTGGAAGACATGGAGGCACAGTGTATAGACCAGGTTGGGAGAAGAGACATGTTAGCATATGTCTTGCATGGGACAACAACACACTGGTGGGTAGTTCATAGAGATAATCTTATGGAGTGGAAGGAGATCAAAATTTCCCTATCTACCAGGTTTGTAAGAAGCAATGCACCTACGTAGATCTACACTTATAATGGTGATCAACCTGCTTAGCATCACATTTCAGCAGTGTGAGAGACTCTAGATAGTGGGAAAGGAAGCATTACCACCTTCACTTTGGGTGCATAGACTGTATTCTACTCTACAAGGATGTGCACGCACCTGGTATGTATATGCAGAACTACATAGAGAGACTGGGAATTGGAAAAATTTGACTACAAGAATGATCCAGACCTTTGACTATTTTTCTTCCCAACCTTCAATAGAAGAGGCATTAAAATTTGTCAAGTGGTTAACCATGGGAGATAGTGCAAAGGTGAAGGAACTCATACAGGAATTAATGGGTGAGACAGAATCAGGTGCACATTTTGAAGAAGAAGGAGAAGACTCCATATTGCTTGATCATGCTTGTCTTAAGAAAGAAAAAGGTAAGATGGTGTACATCGTGGATGATGAGGAATTTGAAAATTTAGATATTGACCATTCACAGGGGGTGCACGAGGTCTTGGATAGTGCAGATAAGGATACACGTGCATACCATCAACCAACGAAGAACAAAAAGGTCAATCTAGGATAAGAGGTTGAGCCTAAGAAGGTCATAATTGGAGACTACTAGTCAAACTCAGAGGTGGCAAATATTATTGAGTTACTAAAGGATTATCAAGACTTATTCCCTCGAGGGTATCATGAACTTAAAGGCATGCATGAATCACTTGGGGAAATGAAGATAAAGCTTAAGGAAGGTGCACGCCCCTGTGAGAAAGATACCTTACAGAATGAATCCTAATTTACGTGAAAAGGTAAAAGAAGAAATTGATAAAATGTTGAAATATGGAATTATCAAGCCCCTTGATGAGTCAGAATGGGTTAGTCTAATGGTGATCAGTATCAAGAAGGATGGACGAATTAGAATATGTGTGGACTACAGGGAGCTAAATGTTGCCTGTGTAACAGACCCATTCCCTATGCCATTTACTGAGGAAATACTAGAGGGATTTGTAGGGCGCGAAATATATTCCTTCATAGATGGGTTTTTTGGGTATCATCAGGTTAGGATTGCTTAGGAGGATCAGGAAAAGACTACATTTACTACTGAATGGGGCAGCTTTGCCTATACTATGATGCCTTTTGGATTGAAAAATGCCCTAATGTATTCTCACGTATAGTTGTTCAGGCATTCAAATATTTTATTCACAACTTTTTGCAGGTTTATCTAGATGATTGGACAGTATATGGGCTTGTGAAAGATCATTGTGACAATCTACGCTTAATGTTTGAATGATGCAGAAAATTGAGTATCTCTTTAAACATCAAGAAGTGCATATTTGCTACACCTTTTGGAATATTGTTAGGGCATATAATATGTAAGGAAGGGTTGTTGGTTGATCTAGCTAAGGTTGCAGTCATTCTAGGCCTGGAAGCGCCTACCAGTCAAAGTGAGGTGCGGATTTTTGGGTCATATAGGTTACTATCGAAAGTTCATCAAAGGGTATGCCAAAATTGTTGCACCCTTGGAAGAATTACTAAAAGGGAAAGGTACATTTTATTGGGGAGAACCGCAGTAGCACACATTTGAGATATTAAAAGAGAAACTTACTACCGCGCCCATTCTACATTTTCCCTCATGGGATAAACCATTTCATGTGCATGTGGATGCTTCTGGCATGGCCATTGGTGCCATGTTAGCTCAACCTGGAGAAGGTATTATAGATCATCCAATTTTTTTTGCTAGTAGGAAGCTGACTCCTGCTGAAAGGAATTATACAACTACAGAGCGCAAAGCTTTGTCAATGATCTATGCATTGCACAAGTTTTGACAGTACTTGTTAGCAACACCATTTATGTTTTATACAGATCACATGGCATTAAAGTATTTGGTAAACAAACCAGTCTTGCAAGGGTGCATATGCAGATGGGTACTCCTATTTCAAGAATTTGATTTCACAGTTGTGGTGAAGCCAGGGAAAAGTAATTCTGGACCAGACCACTTGTCTAGAATTCACTCAGGAGAAGAAGCACAGACAATTGAAGAAACCATGCCAGATGCACAGTTATATAGGTTACAACGCGCGCCCATGGAATTAGAAGACATTGTTGTCTTTCTACGAATTGGTATGACACCAGAAAGGAATGAAGGCATTAGAAAAGAAACAGCTTGCTATACGCGCGACACCATTTATGTTAATCAGTGGTGACCTTTACAAGTTAGGCAGAGATGAAGTATTATGCCACTGTGTATTAGAACATGAGCACAGGGATATTATGGAAGAAGCCCATGGTGGTATTGCAGGTGGCCACTATGTAAGGTGATGCGACTACTCGGAAGATCCTACTCACTGGATTATGGTGGGAGACATTGTATAAATATTGTAAGGTGTATTGCAAGGTGTGTGACCATTGTCAGTGCCTAGGAAAACTAGGGAAAAGAGATGAGATGCCTTTGAGACTGATTACTAGTGCTGAACCATTTGAGAAATGGGCCATTGACTTTGTAGGACCTATTTCGCCAGCTGCGCGTAAGACTGGATCGCACTATATCATTACTTGCACATATTATCTCACACGGTGGGCAGAAGCAACACCTATGAAGGACTATACAACAACTACAATAACTAGGTTTCTATGGGAGAATGTTCTTACAAGATATGGATGTCCTTTAAGCTTGACAAGTGATAGGGGTACACACTTTTTGAATGAGACAATCAGGATCCTATTAGATGAGTTTATGGTTGCACACCATAAAACTACACCCTATCATCCTCAGGAAAATGGAATTACTGAGGCCTTCAACAAGATTTTGAGCCAAACTTTGACAAAAAATTGTGATGTTGGGAGAAAGGATTGGGATGATAAAGTGTCAGCTGTTCTTTGGGCATATAGAACAACTTATAAGAGATTGAACAAAGCCACACTGTTTCAGTTGGTGTTTGGCACAGAAGCTGTTCTCCCTATAGAATTTATGTTACCTTCTTTGCGCATTGCACACGCTGGAGGTCTAGTTGATGAGAAGGCTTTAGAAGAGTGTATTGAGAAGATGATTCAACTAGATGAGCGACGAGCCATAACATGATGGAGTCAGAAGTAGGAAAAGGCCAGGAAGAAAGCATGACATGACAAAAACATAAGGGATAAGAAGTTTGAGATTGGACAAATGGTACTTCTTTATGACTCTAAGTTCTTGTGCCATCCAGGAAATCTCAAAGTACATTGGTTGGGGCCGTATGTCATCACTCACATACTTGAAACATGTGCTTTCCAGTTAGAAGCACTTGATGGAACACGGCTACCCGGTTACTTCAACGGGAGTAGGATGAAGCCCTACTATAAATAAGTCTTCTTGGTGTTTGTAATAAGGCAGTATTTCCATTTAGATTAGGTTTTCAATTATGTATTTCCTTAATGTATTTCCTTCATTATCGTTATGCTTTGTCAATTTAGTTGTTGTTCTTGTGTAATAAGCGTGCTTTTGCGCATGAAGCTAATTATTATGTGAAGAAATTTTATGTGTAGTGGATTGTACATACTTTTAGTGTGGGGTGGTTGTTTATATCTAGGTACAAGACAATGGGAATTGAAAGGATAAAGGAATAAGCTATTATGGGTGTGATTTTAAGTTAAAGAAAGATTACTTCTCACAAGTGACCAAGGATAGAGATGAAAGAAGGAGCAATATAACGCTAGGTAAACGGAGGCCATGATAACTACCAGGAGAAGGTATAGTGATGAGGTACTCAGGGCACAAGGGAGCACGCTGAAGAGAATTCTATGACCAGAGGGTAGGGAGGCACGCTAAAAGGTTATAGCTAGGGCGTGAAGATATACCGTGAGGAACGAACGAATTTGGGAAATGAATGAGGGGATATTTGGTAGGTGAAGGAGCAATAAATGCATCAAAAATTGAAAAATCTATATAAGGATGGGATACAAATTCATTTTTACCATTGCAAGTAAGAGTATTTGAAAGAATCTAAGTGTGAAGAGACAAGTGATCATTTTAAGGTGCGAGAGGTCTATAACCAGTCGTGATGAAGAGATCTATACGTAGAAGAAGCTTGTGTCCTGGTGGTGAAGGGTTTGAAAAAAGTGAGGTGACAAAGATGAGTTAAGGGCATGTAATTTCACCTAGGGCACACTAAATCAAACTAGAGTTCACTTCACACATTATAGAATTTGAGTAACAAGGATATACAAAGGATTGGAAGCTAAAAATGGCACCGAAGAAGGTAACTGCAACAAGAGTAAAAGGAAGAAGAATGAAGTATTTATCAGCATCACAGAGAATATTGGGGACAATGTCATAAGAGCTAGGCCACACTTGGAGGCCAAGGTACCAAAAACATTTCCTTCAACAATACACTATGTAAAAAATTTGGTGGACTTGGTACTTGAAGATGAACCTCTGTGTATAGCAGCACCAAGGAGCTTAGAACAAGAGGAAGGGCAAGAGAAAGCATCAGTAATATGGAAGATTACATCATATGAAGGGTTGCTGAAAGTGCTACAAGAGGTATTGAAGATAGTAGACTAGGATTTAAACATCTGCACAGCTCCAGAGGCACTTATCAATATAAAGACCCTGGAAGAAAGCAATGAGGTCCAAAGATAAATGAAGGATGAAACATTGGGCCACACAGAAAGGTTGTAAATGGTTAAGCAGAAGTGTGAGGCCCTGATAGCAGCACAAGAGCCACATAAGACTCAGCTGGAAGAGTTTAGGAAGCTCATTGCGCAGAAAATGGATCTTTTAGAAGGAAGAATGACATCAATGTTCAGTGTTGTGTTGGTTCTGCAGAATGAAAAGGAGAGATTGTGAGGGATGAGTTGGAATCCATTGTTGTGGACATTCCAGAGAAAGCAGAACAAGCACTCACTGAATGACAGACCTTGGCGGCGAAAATAAAGGAGTATCTAGAGTTGATCCTTCAAGCTGATATAGAGGATGATGCCTCTTGAAATATTCTTTATTCATCTGCATTATTTCTTATTCTTTCCACTTAATATTATCTTCAATTTTTTTTGGAGATAACCATTGTCAAGGCGATAATGAGATTAGTGTGGGGTAATGTTGATCAGAGAACACTTGAAAGAACTCACACAAGAAGTCCACATAGGAAAACATGCCAGGTTTAAGGGCGTGAATGGACAAGAAGAACACACGTGAGGAGGGAAAGTTCAACATTCATGACTTAGCCTATTTTAAGCATGAAGACCTATTTTTAGAAGATGGCATGCGGAACACACCAATGATGCAGGGACGTGCACACCACACATTGTCTATATTTAGAGGATCATATCGAAGCTTGTTTTACATAGAGGCGAACTAAGAATAGGATTTTCACTTCAGTTAACTGCAAGAGGTCTATAGATAACACACTTGCATGTGTGGCTATGCCTGTAAATGGCGCATGGCTATTAATAGCATGTGACCTATTTTTGGA
Organism: Taxus chinensis; assembly: GCA_019776745.2. Classification (NCBI taxonomy): domain Eukaryota; kingdom Viridiplantae; phylum Streptophyta; class Pinopsida; order Cupressales; family Taxaceae; genus Taxus; species Taxus chinensis. The sequence goes on along the minus strand of CM034156.1, from coordinate 121,161,290 downwards.
ATAGAGAAGCGGTGAAGGGCAAGTCCCCACCCTATATATATGATGCGAAGCACATAGTAGAACACACATGATGCAAATCACATAGATAGATATATGTATAGAGAGGTATCCGACGGGATTACTGTATCATATCCATACACACATTAATATAGAATTCCATTATTGTAAGGAGCTTTTCTGTTTATTAATAGATGGAAGTTATTGGTTGAATCTAAGTGTTATTCCTATGTGAAATCATGTAGTGAATGTTCTTGATTCAATCATGATTATTGTTTAAACTTGTTCTTTCATAAATCTGAATATGGTATGCATTGTAGAATGATGGATTAGTTATGGATCTATATGTTTATTCTTTCATCACGCTAACATCCTATAATGACAACCCTAAGAGGGAATTGGTACCTGTGCGTGCTTCGGGTGAGTGCTCAGTCTAGGCTGAGTGATGTGCCATCGTGACTAAGGTGTTATCTAGTAATTCTAGGCTGCATCAATGTTCATCTTCATTTATCTTGTTCCTAAAAACCCACATGTTGCCAATCACATTTTTTGTCTTTTAGTCCTAGGAAAAGTTCCCAAGTCTCGTTATTTTCAATTTGATATATCCTTTCTTCCATAGCCCCAATCCAATATTTCCTTCACTTTCTTCTACACTATTATTAGGTTCTATTTTAGATAGTAAAAACAAGTTTGTATGTTCAGATGCATTTAATAATCTTCTTCTAGTTTGTACTCTAGTGATTAAGAAAATATGGAAATAAATGTTTAAATCTGATTTCTAATGCAGAAGTAAATAAATGAAAAATTAAGTACAAAATAGACCTAAGAAAATTAAGCTAGAACTTATGAAACCCTAGTTGTAAAGAGGAGATAGATTGACTTAGTTGTTTCAAAATTAATCCCGAACTATGCCAAAGTGATGAATAGGTAAATAAAGAGGGAAAAGTGTCACACAGAGCCTTAGAAATAAGTGCGAGTTGGAGATCTTCCTAGATTGGGGCACTTGGAAAGATATGATCATCAAAACATAAAGCTTAGAGAGTGCGTGAGTGAGTGAGTGTGGTGAGGTTCTTTTTAGAGTGAAACCCTTAACAATTGAGTATGACCCATGGAACTAGAGTGCATCATATGGTAATGACCACAACGTGTATAAGTAGATGTAAGAGAGATGTAGCGTGAATGTGTATAGTGAGTAATGCATTGAGTGTGTCATAGAAGTTGCAAGAGGAAGATGTCGGGTGTGTATAATGCATGCTGTATGAGATGTGTAACGTGTAGTGTGACTAAGAATTGCTAGAGATATGTGTTGTAAATGTGCCAAGTGTAAAATGTAAGATATGGTTAAGTGTGTAATAATGCATAGTGTGCATAGTGTACAATGTGTATAGTGTGTAGTGTGTGAGGTTCATGTACACAGTATTCCCTCAATAGTCAAGTGTGAACCGAAGAAAAAGAGTACGCCATCAGGAAATGAGTGTTGTTTAGGCATAATATCACCTAATATGCATAACATTGAGGGGATTATTTAATGGCTTGCTTAAGAGAGTGGTAAGGTGGTAGACACCACCGCCAAGTTTGTCTGTATGATATAGGGACCAATATTATTAGGCTTAAATTTTACTTTGATAGGTGCATCAATGTTCATGTTTTTCTAATTTTATTTTAATACCATATCACCCACATTAAACTCATGAGGGAAAGTCTTGGGATTGTATGCTTCAGTGATGCAAGATTGATATGAAAAAGATGTTCGAGAGATTGTACACGACGATAATCAAGAATTTCTAAGTCATGTAGATATTTTTCATGGTACTCGTTGGCTTGAAGTATACCTCTGAGTGAAACACGTAATGATGGTATCTCAAGTTCAAGTGGGATGGCGGTCTCACTACCCTAGACTAGTGAAAAAGGAGTGGTATTAGTGGTAGTATGTATGCTAGTATGGTAAGCCTAGAGAGCGTATATGATCTGATTATGCCTGTTGTCACCACTACTAGAACCAATTTTTCTTAAGATTTCCATAATAGTCTTATTAGTGGCACTAGCTTAGATGTTTTCCTACAGATAATAAGGAGTATAGAAGGATTTTTTAATTTTGAATTTTGTGCAATTTTTTTTTATCATCCTTATTTTTGAAAGGAGATCCATTATCAGTGATAATGGTGGAGGGAATACCAAAGCGTGTAATGATGTGAGTAGTGATGAAACCAAAAATATCAGAACCAGTTGTGGTGTGTAGTGGGGCTGCCTCAACCCATTTAGTAAAGTAGTCTGTGGCAGTGATAATAAACTTGTGGCCGTTGATGGATTTAGGATTGATTATGCCAATAAGGTCAAATCCCCATAGAGAAAATGGTCACGTAGGTGCAATTGGTTGTAGATCAGATGTAGGATCATGGTGCAGATTACCATGTTTTTGACATTTATCATAGTGTGTAGCATATTCAACGAAATATTGCTCCATGGTAGGCCAATAATAGCCCTGTCTTAATAGCTTCTTTGACATAGCTTTTCCATAAAAATGGCCACCACATAGGCTATCATGTATTTGAGAAATAGTGGTGGGGATATCAACGAGCCCCAGACATCCCAATAGATGTCCATCAATGGTGAATTTAAATTATTTTTCCCTAATGATGACATACTAGGTGGCCTCATGTCTCAAGCGACAAGATTAATGAGGTTGTAGGATATAAAATTGGTTTTTCGATAGATAAAATTAGAAATTGGAGTGAACCATTCAGGGTTATCATGGTTGTGTGTAATGACACAAACAACTATTGGTAGTGTAGAAGTGGAGGGTAGTCGTAAGTGCCAAATAATAAACATGGTTTTCTTGTCATTAATGTCTTGAGGGATAAGTGATGTCGCACTAGCCATAACATCCACATGTCGATTGTCTTTACGGGGGATAACAGTGAGAGAGTAGAACTCAAAGGTAACTAAGAGATATTTGACAAGCGTATTTTATGGGATTAGGTGCTCTTATTTTGTGTGATATGCACCATTAAATTTATTAATAATGAGTTGTGAATCACCATGTATGTAGATATGTTGGATAAGAATATTTCAAGTGGTAGTGAGGTCGAGGATGAGGGATTCATACTCAGTGATGTTATTAGTGTAAGAAAACCCTAAATGATATGCAAAGGGGAGAGGGTCACCGTGCGAAGTGATGAAAACTATGCCAACTCAAGTGCTAGAGTGACACCAAGATCTGTCAAAATACGTAGTCCAAGTATCAGAGTTGATGGTGTAAGTATCGAAGTCATCATGAAATGAATTAGAGACAAAAGATGTATCAAGAATAGGTGCTCTAGCTAGTTGATCTAAAATAACTTGGCCTTTGATTTCTTTTTACGAAATGAATTTAAATTTAAATTTGGTGAGTATCATGACCCAACGTGCTAGAAATCCTAAGAGATGTGTGTGGGATAAGAGGTATCCTAATGGGTCTAATTTGGTAATGATATGTACCTCATTGGTAAGAAGGTAATGCCACACTTTCTCTGCTACAAAGACAAGACCAAGACATAGTTTTTTGATATAACTATAGTTGCATTCCAAAGAGAGTAATGTCCGACTAATGTAATAGATTACCCATTCGTGTCAAGAATCATCATGTTATGCAAGGAGGGATCCCAAGGCATGAAACGTTTTTGAGATGTATAATAAGAAAGGATAGTCATTCATAGGAGGAACTAAGATAGGTGGATTTAAATTATATTCTTTCTGACATCAAATGCTTGTTGGAATACAAACTTAGTATCTTTTTTCATCAAGCATGTGAATGGTTGGGTTTTATCAGCAAGCTGCATAATGAACTATCGAATAGCTTTAATCATTACTTGTAATGATCATAGTTGATGTAAATTTCGATGCAGAGGAATGTTGATAATGGACTTAATTTTTTTAGGATCTATTTCAATACCACATTGCGAGATGATGTATCTAAGGAGTTTACCAATAGTGACTCAAAAAATACAATTTTTTGGATTCAAGCATACTTTATACTTTCATAAGCATTCAAATAACATTCGTAGAGATTTGGCATGGGTGGAACGACTTTGAGATTTAGACAATATATCATCAACATAATATTTGATAATATTATGAATGTAATTGTGAAATATGTGCGTTATTACTAGTTGATAAGTAGCCCCAGTGTTTTTTAGGCCAAAGTGCATGATAGTGTAACAGAAAATCCCCCATGGTGTAGTGAAATAAGTTTTTTCTTGCTTTGTTGGGTTGATTTTGATTTGGTTGTAACCTGCGAAGCCATCCATGAAGGACGTGATATCATATCGAACTGTAGAATCAAAAATTGTGTCAATGGGGTAACAGAAGCTTTATTTAAATCTTGAAAGTCCGTGCAAAAGTGAACCTTGCCATATGGCTTCATAACAAGTACAATGTTAGATACCCATTAAAAATAATCAACAACATGGATAAAACCAACATCTAGCAGATTTTGGATTTCTTCTTTGACTAAGAGTGCAACTTTCAGGTGCATTTTACATATTTTCTGTTGGACCGGTTTTACACCAGGGTTAATAGCAATATTATGCATGGCCACTAATGGATCAATACCATGCATATCACTGTAGTCCCATGCAAAATGTTAGAGAATTCTTAAAGAACTTATTTGATATTTTTTTACTTGTCAGACATGAGGGAGACAACTAATAAAATTATACGTGGGTTGTTTGATGTACCAAGGTTATATTGAATGGTATCTTCATTGAGAAGATCAGATCGGTCCTCAATGTATGGGTCAATAGGAATAATATCATGAGGATTTTTATCATCAACATGTGTATCATAGTCTCCAAATTAAGCAGTAGTATTGAGAGATGATGGATAACTCCTTTTATGGTGAAAAGAAGGAAATTTATCATAAACATCCACATATTCTAAAAGAGAATCATCATTAGAAAAAACATCTAAATCATGTCAAATAGTAGAAGAAAAATCATTGATGAGTTCTGGGTGAATAAGTGGAAGCAAGGAAGTACGCAAGGCATTATAAGCTTCCGTAGGAGGGAGAGGTGGAGGATGATATCCCAATCCAATTTTTTTAGATTGAGTGGGAAGATCCCAAGGTGTTGGGACTTGTCATCACCAATCCAACACTATGATAATTCTTCACCGGGAACTCCTCGTGCTATGGTTATTTAATAATGCACAGCCTTTAGTTTGGTGGATGTAATCTAGAAACAAAACAACAAACATAACACAAGAATACCATCGACTATGATAAGACGGAATGATGACAAATCTGAAATATTAAAGTAAATTATAATATTAACATGAAATTGTTACAATCTCATCCATGAGGTACTTCAAGTGTTATTTACTTCACTTGCCTTCCACCAATACTATGGGAGAAACTTTACAATTACACCTCTTAATGGCTTCTTCAACACACCTTTAAACTGATGGCTTCCTTTACACACTTCATACAATATTTCTCACTACTTCCTTCTATGCTAAATGAGGGGGGTGGCCTCTTTATTTATAGAACTTTCAGGCTTATCCATCTTATCTCTAAGATAGGATAAGAAATCCACTCTGACGAATCATATTCCATACCTTAACTCTTATCTGTACATATAAGCTTATCTTTTAAGATAAGATAAACCTTATCATTTCACATGGGTTCCACATTTTTAGACTTTTTACAAATAAAATACACAAAAATATTTATGACCTCACTCCTTGTCCTTATTACCAATATAATATTTCTAATTCCTAATCATGAGACCCTACTTCTCTACTTATCCCAACTTTGACATTTTAACATTACCAGACCACTTACGACAAATATTTACTTTTTACAACATTCCTATTGTACTTTGACTGTTACTGTACTCTAACATTGCTTGAGAAGGCAACTCATACTGACGTGCACCGTTATCTTCTATCAGATGCTACTACTAGATTACACTGGAAGTAACATCCTATTTCTAATACATACATTTATGAAATAGAAATTATGTGAGGATGAATTTTAGTGGTCGCTACAGACTCCTTGTCCCTTATGGCTCCAAGCTCCTATAAAAAAAACCATAAATAGCGCAGATATTCATATCCTAGACCATGCATGATGAAAAATGTCTGAGTAGAAGTAGAAGAACAATGAAGTATCCATTGAGATTGCTCAATTGAGTGTCGCGTTCATGCAAAAAGGGATTAAGATCAAATATGGACATCATAAATATCTCCTTGATAAGAAAATTTAATCCACATATGAAGAGTAGAGGGGACCACATGCATAAAATGGATCTAAGGAAACCCAAGAAGAATATTATAATTGAGGTTTTTAGGCATTATGTGTCATGGAATAGTAATTGTACAAGGACCAACGGTGACAGGGAGGGAAATGATACCTAAGACATGCTTGGGGATATTGTCAAAGATGCAAATAAAAAATTGATGAAGGAGCCAAAGAAGTTTTAGAAATACCTAATTGATGGAGAAAAGCAATATTACATATATTAAGGCCTGAGCCATTATTAAATAATGTGCGCTTGACCCCGACATTATTGATACAAACCTAAATATATAGGGGGTCATGTTCTAACATTGCTTGAGAAGGAAACTCATATGATGTGAAAGTAATTTTATCTTTGTTAAGAGATAGAGTGGAAGTAAACTTATGATATACATATTCAGGTGATGTGTGAGGATGAATATAAGTGGTAGCTAAATATGCTTTTAGCTTATTGATACAATCAAGATGATTGGTCGCAAATAAGTATGGATAAAAATATTCATGATGGAAAATGCCTAATGATGAAAAATAATGACTAGCCAAGAGAGTTCGATCGATTCACGTTCACCAAAATGATTAAGAAAATATGAAAATAAATTCCTAAAACTAATTGCTATTATAGTAGAAATAAATGAATAACTAAGTACAAAATAGACCCAAGTAAATTAAGGTAGTCAAAGTAAGTGAAACCCTAGTCGTACTGAGGATATAAAATGCACTTAGTTATTTCAGTTAGCCAATCCTAGGCTATGCTAAAGTGATGACCAGGTGAACAGAGAGGGATAAGTGTCACACAAAGCCTTAGAAAGATGTACGAGCTGACGATCTTCTTGGACTGGGGCACCTAGAAAGGGGCAGGGGCACCTGTGGGCATTCTAAAGTTGATCTAGGTGCATATGACTACTAAGAACCTCATAAAACCTTCTTCATAGGGTCGCAAAGTGTTTTTTGTCCTTCACCTTTGGTCGCTAGTATGTTATAAAATGATCACCGATATTGCTGATAACTTGCAATGAAAGATTGACCTTTAACACCCTCAAGAGTGCATCAAATCCTAAAAAAAAAGAATGCAAATGAGGGGGTCAGACTATCCTTAGCTGTCAAATAAGTGAACTTATGATTGAGTGATGCACTACATTTCAGAGCCAATGTAGTTCTACATGTGTGTGTGTGTGTGGCGGGGGGGGGGGGGGGGGGTTGTTCCCTATGTGGCTCTTATGATTGTCACACTTGATAGTGAGCAAGTAACTAGATGTAAAGAAATGTAATAGATTGTGCATGGAATATAATTAAATTCCCATCCTATGAAGTGTGTGCAAAATAATGTGGTCCCATGCCCTTGAATGGATGCTAGAATGAATGTTTTAATGCTCTTGAATAGCCTTTGGATGCAACCTTAGGTGGTGATAGCTAATGTTTAGTGTTTGGTCCTTTATTATGATCATATAAATTTAAATTTATATAATTCCCTTGCTTTAATTTCATAATAACACTGAAAATTCTGACTACCAAAAATATAAGATGCTCAAACGGCTAAAAAAGACCCAAAATATTTGAACAAAGTATTAAGAGGTCAGGGGGTGCTTGACGCTGGCATTCTGGCTGGGTGTTGGTGTCCAAGGTGATAAATTCCAAGGTGTGAAAATATATACTGAGATAGAAGGAGTGTAAGAACAAAATTGACAATAGAAATAAAGAAAATATGGCCAAAGACATGGGTTAATTCGTAATTTTCTTACTTAGGAATATATGAATAGTAGTATGCAATCAGGACTAGATAATTACCCAAAGTGCATGATTTTGTGTCTACATCTAGTATCTTTATCACCAAGAATTTGAATTTATGAATGGTTCTTTTGGAAAAATATAGATGGTTCCTTTGTATATTTTCATTCAATCACTTCTAATTGATTTTCTTCTTTTCATCGTTCTTCCTTTGGATAATCAATTTCTTGTGCTCTTTGATTTTGATACCTTACTTCATCCAGTTTTACATTCGCACTCTTAATTTTTTTTTGCAATATTTTATTATAACATCTATAGGATTTTCTTCTTGAAGAGTAACCAAGGAAGATACCTTCATCAGATATGGAGTCAAATTTTCCCAAATCCCCATCATCTCTTCTTGTGTATAATTTTCTTCCAAAAACTTTGAAGTACTTAACTATAACCGGTCTACTCTTCCATAGTTCATAAGGTGTTTTATTATTGTTGATTCTTATTTTCCCTTTGTTCAAAATGTAGAATATTGTATTAACTTCTTCCCTCCAAAATTTATATGAAAACTTAGATTCATTCAACATTTTTCTTTCCATATATTGAACAATTCAATTCTTTATTTCAACAACTCCATTTTGTTGTGGAGTCCTAGCAACTGAGAGATGCCTCCTTATTCCATGATGATCAAAAAATTATTCAAATTCATTTGAAGTAAACTCTTCTCCTCGATTCAATATTAGGAACTTGATTTTCAGACCAAGTCTTTGAATTCCTTAAACTTCTCAAATGCTTAGGATTTCTCCTTTAGAAAACTAACCTATGCCATTCTAGAATAATAATCAATTATCAACATAAAATAACTCTCACCTTGAAAAATTCGTATCCTTGTAGGCCCAAAGAGTTATGTATGGACAATTTCTAATGGTTTTGATGTTGAGTACTCCTTTGATTTGAAGCTTTCCTTTAGTTATTTCCCATGTTGAAATTTCTTGCAGATAGTATTTGAAGGCTTGACAATCCTTGGCATATCCATTACAATTTGCTTAGTGCTAATTTTTACTAGATTATAAAAGTTTATATGACCCATTATTCTATTCCATAACCAACTCTCATTTTATTTTCCCATGTAGCATTTTTGTCCTTTGATCTCACTAAGGATGTAAAGGTTATTAACTATTTTGTTTGCATCTACAGCTAGTTTTCTTGTACCTGCCCTCCTGATTTCACCACCTTCATCATGAAATATGAGGGTGTGTCCTTGATCAAAAATTTGAATTACACTTATAGGATATTTCTTCAACCCTTCAATATATACACGACATTCTTAGTTTTATTTTTCATTGTCAAGGCTAAGAGTACCTTTGCAAGTTATCCTTGTTGTAGCATTATATCCAAATTTTACTTTACCTCCATTTACTTATTTCAAAGTGAGGATTTTTCTCTTATCTAATGTCATGTGGCTTGAGAAACCAATATATATGTACCATTGATTTACTTCATTTTGAGCATGAAAGGTAGTTTTTACAAACATGGATTGCTCCTTATTCTTTTCTTGTTCCTACTTCTTTTTCCAAACTTTTGAAATTTCTTCCTTTTGTTTATCTATGGCTTCCACTTTCTTGTTCTTCTTAGGAGGTCCCACAAAAGCACTTCTACAGAAACATGTTATGTGTCCTTAATTTTTTCACTTATAACATATAACACTGTAATCCACTAAAGGAGTAAATGAATTATAGTTCCTATTTGAGGACTGGTAAGGAATTATGTTCTTGTTCCAACCAAAATTTCTTACATGAGTCCTACAATCTATTACTTTATGACTAAAGTGATTACATGAAAATCAATAACCAAATAAAGTGCCTTGGAGGAAAATATCTTATGATTTTTTCCTTTTTGTCTTTGGGAGGAATGTTTGTATCCTGTGGAACATGATTTTATTTCTTCTTGCTACTTTCATTTTTTATGGGACTTTTGAGAGCATCTGTATAATTTTTTTGGATTTTCTTCAATTAACTTCTTTGGTGGATCTTTGGGATATTATTTGGTATTTATTTGATTTATTTTTACCCAAGACCAGTATTGATAAATGACGACCTCTGGCCATTGATGATATCATCTAATATTTCAGTAATGTTTTCAAACTTGAGAATTATGTTCAAATTAGTAGTTGTTTTCTTTAGTTCCTTCCTCAAGGAAACAATTTCAGACTCTAGCCTTTCACAAATTTCTTCTTTTGTCTTCAACTAGATTATCACCTCTTCCTCTATTCAATTTTCCTCGTCAATTTGAATATTTAGGTTAAGGATCATTTATTCGATTCATCAGAGTTTTGTGACGTTTTTTATTTTGAATCACGATCCTCTTTTTCATATTTCTGAAGCTGAAACTTTTTTTTAGATTCTTTTTCTTAAGCTTATTGATCTCATTTAGGACACAAATGAGTTATTATTCTATATCCACTTCCCCATCTATTTCACATTTTTATTCCTCTTCTAGATACTTCTCTTCTTTTCTTTTATCTTCACTTTCCAAGATATCCCATTTTGATTCTATTGTCATGAATATAATTTCTTCTCCATCACTAGTAGACATAATTTTTGTTTGATGAGTTTTCCGCTCATGTTTCAAGTTAATGAAATGGTATGTAAGAAAAAAATAAACTAAAAAATATGGGAGGGTTTAGGGCTACCTCCGAGATGTGTGATGATGATGATGACAATGATGAGATACGGGTAAAAAAGATCTTCTCCATGGTGAGCTCGATAACTTGCACAACAAAAACAATGAGTAGAAAAGAAAAAGATTCATATATTAAATTGTGGGTTTCTTGAAAAAGTTAGTCCCAAAAGGGATAAAATTCATAGGGATGATGTTAACCCACTTTGATTAAAAATATTGATAAAAAAAATGGATATATAATATGCAGAAAAAAACCGAGATCAAAGATATATATTCAGAAACAAATAAAAAATAGATCTAATAATGCAGATGGTGGTAAATTGAGATAAGGGAATTCAAACCTGGTTGGGTTGATGGTGACACGAGACAAATATAGATAGTTGACAGTGAATAAAGTAGAGCATATCAAAAGATGTAAAATTAGTGGATCTAGAGCTGATTTTTGGATGTTGAAGATGTCTTGGATTTGGTATAGAAGCATATGAAATATAAAGGATGCAAGTTACAAGTAAATGCGAGGGATGTAGATTAGGTCGATGGTGACCAAAGATAGATCTAGGATAGTCAATGGAAACTAGGGGTAGGAAAGTGGGATCTATACTATTAGATAGGTAGATCAAAGAGACAAAGAGATGTGGATGTTGTAGAGGCTAGAAACATAGAAAGATAGAGGGAAGATGTGATAAAATGTATGGAAAAGAACTAAGGAAGATAGGTTTGATGGTGAAAAGGGCATAATCAACGATGACTGAGGATCAATTTAAGGTTTAATGAAGTTGATAGATGGAAAAGGGACTATAGAAAAGAAATAGGGATAGTTGATATGACGATGGATCTTCAAGATGACTGACAGACATGTAAAATTGATAAAAATACGATGAAACCAAGATAGGGATCTAATGCACACTCCAATATTTATATCTACAAAGATGATTGATGAGGGATCAAATATAGCTTCAAAATGTTGATTGTAGCTCACAAGAAGAGAAGGAAACAAGAAAAATCCCGCAAGAAGGTAGAAATATCCAAAAATAATCCTCTTAAGAGGGGGGTAAAGGTATATTTATAGGTCACTAGCGACTTGCTAGGGTCACCATTGACTGTGGAGGACCGTTGATCTGGTAGATGAGGATAATAAAAAAATCGATACAAGGGGACCTTATGAGGTTGGATTAGGGTTTTGAGCTGTTTTAGAGAATTAGGGTTACATAGGGATGATAAAAGTGATTGGAGGGTGGAAAGGCATTGAATGTGGGTAGATGGGAGTCTAGCTCTAATAAATGAGGGGATTAGGGATGTGATTTGGATAACATATATGCTTAGGGTTAATTAGCTATGGTTAGGGGTGAATTAGGAGAGATAAAATAATGATGGGATGGGATATGATTTAGATAGGGAGAATATTAAATTAAGAGGAATAAATGGGGTATAAATGGGTATTGGGAATTCAAATAGGAAGAGGGGTGTGAATGTGTAAGATAACGAAGAAGGGGAAAAAATCTGAGATGGAAGGCAAGTGAACCAAAATTTTGTGTCAACATTTTTCCCATTTTGTTAGGTGGTTTGTGTTAAGAAAACCACGAAACAAAAAACATAAGTGATAGGAGGTACTTGTTGAGGCGCTCTCCCTCAAACTAGGAATCTATGACATGAAGAAAAATCTATTACTAGGTTGAAAAAGATGGACGGAGGGAGGGATGAAAGTTGAGAAAAGAAGACAAAAAGGAGAGAAAGGATGCCCTAATGTGGATAATGAGATGACCATTGCAAAAAGGATGGGATAAAAACAAAAAATGAAAAAACAAAAAACAAAATATGACGGTGATGTTGGAAACACATCGGTAGGGAACATAACACGACCTTAACGAAGGAAATGTTAATGTCCTATGGACCTGTGAGTCAGCAAAGATCACTGTAAGATTGAGGGAATCTAATGGGAAACCCCTCAGATGAATGAGATAAAGATGGAAAGAATCCTGGAAACACATCGATAGGGAACATAACACGACATGAATAGAGGTGACCTTAATGTCCTATAGACATGTGAGTTAGTAAATATCACTACAAGATAGAGGGAGTTTAATGGGAATCTACTCAGATGGATGTGCAAGCCACGAGACCAATGAGTCAATGGAAAACATCAAAATTATGTGCAAAAAATCTGAGGATGGTCAAGACAACGGTCTTATAAAATGCTGAGGGAAAAAGAGGATGCATTATCCTTTAAATAGGAGGAAGCGAACAAATATGTGTCTTGGTGGGATGGAAAGAGGATTATAGCAGTAATGGTGGGATTAAGATGAGATATATTGCCCCAAGAGGGAACATAGAAATGGCCATAGTGTGGGATTTTAGATGTGATTAAGGATATGCGATGAGAGAATATGATAGGAAAAAAAAAACCAAATAAGCCATGTAAGGAAAGTAAAGGTGTGTTATGGGTGACACATAATGATAAAGTGGAAGAAAATATAAATTGGATAAAAATATTGGATTAGAGATGTGGAAGGATGAAAAATAGGGTTGGGTCGATGATGAATAGGTGAGTCGACGATGTCTAAGGTTAGGTCGACAGCGATTGGGTGGGTTGATGGTTACTGGGTCTGCTTGCCTATATAAGTGACGAAGACGACTGACAAGGATCATTTGAACAATGTGATTTTAACAATAGAGAGATGTGACTGATAGAAAATCCTAAAATTTGATCAAAATGGATGCCAACGGAGGTGGGAGAAAGTGTTTAGGTCTCCTAGAGTGATAAGTGCCAAAAACCTATCTTTTTGTGATTTTTGTTTAATTTTTATATTAATGTTGATATTTTTGGATTTTGGATGGGCGTCAAGGTCTGGTCAGTGGAAACTAGGTACGTTTGATGTCGACCATGGTTAAAGAAACATCGAACAAGCTAGGGTCAATGTCAACTGGGTAAAAATAGAAGTGAATGATAGTTTTTGATGAAAAATGATGATTTTCTATGGTTGGATGTTTATGGGTACTTGTTCATTGATTTTGTAGGATCGATACACCTTGTATTTAAGAGATAGAGTCCTGAATATGTTAGGGAATATTAGAGAATATGTGACAGATGACAAGTGGGATCACTTAAATGTAGTTGTATTGGGTAGATTCTACCACTATCAAAGGCTCCCCAAGACACAAAACTATAATAGAATTAGTAGATAGATGGGATATGAGTACCAATACCTTCTATTTTTGGACATGTGAGATAACAAGCACATTAGAGGATGTGTATCACATTTTGAGATTATCAATTCAGGGGGCACCCATAGTGCCAATTATATTAGAGGGTCATATGGGTGCTTCGACACGGCTATTTGGAGCTGAGACTGTCAACACAAATCCAACACTATGATAATTCTTCACCGGGAACTCCTCGTACTATGATTATTTACTAATGCACAGCCTTTAGTTTGGTGGATGAAATATGGAAACACAACAAAAAACATAACAAAAGAATACCATAGACTATGATAAGAAGGAATGATGATATATTTGAAATATCAGAGTAAATTATAATATTAACATGAAATCGTTACAATCTCACCCATGAGGTACTTTAAGTGTTACTAACTTCACTTGCCTTCCAACAATAACTATGGGAGAAACTTCACAATTACATCTCTTAATGGCTTCTTTAACACACCTTCAAAATGATGGCTTCCTTTACACACTTACTCATACAATATTTCTCACTACTTCCTTCTATGCTAAATGAGGGGGGTGGCCTCTTTATTTATAGAACTTCCAGGCTTATCTATCTTATCTCTAAGATATGATAAGAAATCCACTCTGACGAATCATATTCCATACCTTAACTCTTATCTGTACCTGTAAGCTTATCTTTTAAGATAAGATAAACCTTATCATTTCACATGGGTTCCACATTTTTAGATTTTTTACAAATAAAATACACAAAATATTTATGACCTCACTCCTTGTCCTTATTACCAATATAATATTTCTAATTCCTAATCATGTAGACCCTACTTCTCTACTTACCCCAACTTTGACATTTTAACATTACCGGACCACTTACGACAAATATTTAATTTTTACCACAACATTCCTATTATACTTTTGACTATTACCATACTATACATTATTGGCAGCGTCGTACTAGCAGTGCCATTATATTCTATCAAACACTACTACTAATTATACTTAGCAACATCCTATTCCTAATATATACATTAATGAAATAGAAATTATGGAGGAAAATTTTAGTGTCGACATCTTCCCCCTTCCTAGCTTCTACTCCGTCCTTAGAGTAGACTATTCTGGTGCTTGGAAAATATTCAACTTGTCGTGGTTGACCCATTTCGTAATGGGAGTGCCATCCAATTCCTCCAGTCGGTACGTACAATTTTCATGCACAACTGCTATTTTGTAGGGCCCCATCCATTTTGGAAGAAATTTTCTGTCTTCTTTTTTTGTATCTGGAATCATATACTAGAACCAAGTCATTCACATGAAATGAAGACCAACGGATCTTTTGATCAAAGTATTCCTTCTGCTTCATTTTCTTTTTATAGCTTCTATCCTTTGCTATTTCCCTCATTTCCTCTTGCAAATGAAGATGTACCAACCTTTCTTTTACTGAATCACTTTCATCCATCCTTTCATTTTTCATAACTCTCACAATGGGAAAATCAAACTCAATAGGAAGAACTGGATCAATGCCATAAGCCAACTGAAATGGGGAGTATCTTGTTGCTGACTTTGATGTTGCCCTATATGCCCACAATGCTGCATGAATCCTTTTATCCCACTTATGTACCTGCAAGGCTGCATCTTTTGCTAGAATTTGACACAACACAAAATTTGTTTGTTCCACTTGTCCATTTGTGCTTGCCTTGTATGTTGTTGCCTTCCTGTGCTTAATAGAAAACTTATTGACTAGGGCCTCTACCACCTCATTAATGAAGTGGCTTCCTTGATCTGTTACAATTTCTAATGGACAACCAAATCTAGTGACAATGCGTTCATATATGAACCTTGCCACTTCATCCATGGAAGCTGTTTTCAATGGCCTAGCTTCAACCCACTTGGTTAAATAACTTGTGGCAACTACAATATACTTATTTTGGTGTGGGGTAGTTGGAAGTGGACCTACAATGTCTATTCCCCACTTTTCAAAGGGACCAAGTGGAAGAATAGGAAATAATGGAGCTGATGAAGTCTTACGATTACCATGTGTTTGACAAAGATCACATGTCTTACAATAATTATAACAATCTCTAAAAAGAGTGGGCTAGTGATAACCTGCATCCAAGATCCTTCTTGCTGTAAGTTGTCCAGAGAAGTGCCCTCCACATGTACCATTGTGGAATTTTTCTATTAACTTCTTCCCTTGATCATGTCCAACTACCCTCTTGTACTGTCCATCAGGTCCTATTCGAAATAATACTCCATGTAGAATAGAATATGGACGACTGGCATGAGTAATCTTCCTCTTAGTCTTTGCATTGGCACCATCAGGAAACTTGAATTCATTCAGATAAATTCCAAATATCTATGTATTCACTAGGGATTGTGTCAAGGGATAACAATGCTGCATATGGGAAATCATCATCATCACAAGATGAACCTAAACCATCATAGGCTCAAGAGAGTGCATCTGCATTGACATGCTTCTTTCCTATCCTGTCTATAATATCAAATTCAAATTCTTGTAGGAAAATTATCCATCTTGCTATCCTCCCTGATGGGTTAGGCTTATTTACAATATATTTTAGAGCCTGATGATCTGTTACAACTATAAATTTTTGCCCTAGTAAGTAATTCCTAAACTTCTTTACAGAAAAAATGATAGCCAAAGCCTCTTTTTAGGTTACAGTATAATTTACCTCAGCACTACTCATTTGTCTGCTCCCAAAGTAAACTGGATGTTCATTCCCATTTTCATCCTTTTGGCTCAGAGTAATTCCTAGTGCTGCATCTTAGGCATCAGTGTACACAATGAATGGCTTGCTCCAATCTGGACTCTTTAGAATAGGTGAAGACACCAGGGCTTCCTTCAGCTGTTCAAAAGGTTCATGTGCTTTATTTCCTGGTTCATAAGTAACATCCTTCTTCAAGAACTAGGTTAGTGGCTGTGCAATTTTTGAGAAATTCTTGATGAACCTTCTATAGTAACCCACATGGCCTAAAAATGATCTCAACTTACTTCTATTCATAGGAAATGGTAACTCTTTGATTTTTGAAACTTTATCAGGATCAGTATCAATACCATATCTGGATACAACATGCCCTAACAAAACACCTTTAAAACATCCAAAGAGGCACTTTGTAGGGTTTAGTGAGGATTGTGCTTCATCTAACCTTGCAAATGCTATCTCCATCTGGTGCAGGTGGTCCATCTTGCTCCCATAGATGCAAAAATAATCCAGAAATACTCTGATGAAGTTCGCAATGTAGGGTTCAAACACCCTATTCATAAACGATGGAACGTTGCTGGAGCATTACACAACCCAAAAGGCATAACTATATAAGAAAACGTTCCCCAAGGAGTGGTGAACGTGGTCTTCAGCTGATATTTCTCCGCTATACGGACTTGGTTGTATACGCTATATCCATAAGCAAAACTATAACACTCCTAGCTAGCTACTTCGTCCAAGATCTGATATGAGAATGGAAGAGGGTAATGATCCTTCTTTGTTGCCTTATTGAGCTTCCTGTAATCAACACAAATATGTAGCTTCCCATTCTTTTTTATTGAGATCACAATGGGAGAAACCCATTCTGAATTCTCCACAGCAAATATGAATCCTGCATCAAGCAACTTATCTATCTCTTCTTTAATAGTCTTGGAAAAATTTGGATTCATTCTATATGGCATTTGCTTTATAGGCTTAGCACCATCTACCAGCTCAATAGAATGTTCTACCCAACTTACTTGATGGAGTTCCTTGTAATCAAAAGTGAATATGTGTATGTACCTTCGAAAGAGCTGGAGGTAGGATTCCTTCTCACTCTCCATCACAACATCACCAATCTTTATTTGTTGGAGACGATCATCAACTTCTTCTTCAGATAATTTTATGGGGTCATGAGTTGGTGTGACTGGAAGGATATCCATGACTGAAACATCAACCTCACTTTCTTCATCTTCAGTGTCCACTTCACTGGTACTAGAGTAATCAGAGGATGTCCAATCATCAGTTTCATCACTTGAATCCACAGGTTCTGCTTTATGATGTCGAGGGATCACGTTTATATTCACCCTCTCTCTACCACATCCAAGTGTCATGAAACCTTCATTCCAGTAGTTTCTTGCATGAACTCTCCTTAGCCATGGTCTTCCCAGCAACATTGGGTACGCAACAGTACCATTTTTCATCACCTGAAAGTCTACCACACATACAACACCCATAACAGATATTGCCACATTTGAAACTACACCTTCTGGTTTAGTTTTTCCCTTATTTAACGACCTTAACATAAGTGTTGAAGGGCGATCAATTTTTAAACCCAACATATTCATTACAGACTCGGTCATTACATTAACTGCAGCACCTCCATCAACTAAGACATCATGAATTGAAATACCATTACATAATACCTCAGCTTGTGGAACATAGGGATCCGCCTCTACCTCTAAAACAGGGACCTCAACCTCCTTCCTTCGTTGAGCATTGAGTCCACTTCGTAGCTCCCGCCTATTCTCAGAAGACATAGCTAAGAGTTGACCATATGTAATATTTGTAGGCCTTTTGGACAGATCTTCCAAGATGGAGTATGGTCCTTGCCCCTGTGAAATCAGAAAATCCTGCACACCCAACTTTCTTCTCCTATGTTTCTTACTAGTTTCTCCTTTCATCTTCTTAGGATCATTTCCATCTTGATTATCTTTTTCTTTCTTTCTTTTTGTTACAAACACATCTACTTCATTATTTACGCTCTTATCTACAACATCAAAAGAATTCACAGGTGCTTTTCCTTTATCA
The DNA here is from genome assembly GCA_019776745.2 of Taxus chinensis. NCBI lineage: Eukaryota > Viridiplantae > Streptophyta > Pinopsida > Cupressales > Taxaceae > Taxus > Taxus chinensis. Next base: position 121,142,654 of record CM034156.1, on the reverse strand, counting down.
TTATCTCCTTTACCAGATGTAGAAGTTCTATCTGGACAATTATACTTATAATGACCCTTTTTATAACAACCATAACATACAACTTCAGAAATATTTCTGTTTGGACCTTTATCTCCTCCCTGAGAACTAAATTCTTTTCTTTGCAGAAGATTAATAGTTAGCTAACCCATCTTCTTGAGCAGATCTTCATACTCAGTAGATGTAATAGGAGAAAGATTTGTGTTCACCGAGAGTGGTTATGGATTCTGGACCAAAGGTGCTGGTGTAGGCTCTACTTTAGCAACAATTTCTTTGGGCTCCTCTTCCACGCTTTCTTCTTGTCTTCTTGCAATCTCCTTTGCTTGTTCAATGGTAGCTGGGCGGTCATACTTCACTCGTTGTCTGATCTCTGGCTTCATCCCAAGAATGAAGTGCTCACAGAGGATATTATCCACGCCATTCATCAACCCATCCACTAATCCTTCCTTCCGGATCTAGGCATTGAGCTTCCTCCTTAGCTCTAGAAAACAAGCATGATAATCTCTTATCTTCTCCTTCTCTCCTTGGGCTAACTTTTTGATCTCGATCATGAAATCTGCATATTTCTGTTGTTCACCAAATTCTTCAAGAAAAATTTCAGTTAATAAATCCCATGAGTTTTTTACATTTTCACCTAGTGTTTCAAACCACCTAAGTGCTGAACCATCCAAAAAGGTAGGAAATAAATCAGTCCATTGTTCCCTTCTTATGAGGCCATTACAAATACAAGATCGTTTAAAATCTTGAATGAAAGAGGAAGCATCTTCATTAGATTGGGCTGAAAAAATGGGAATCTTTTCCATTTTCAAAAGTAACCACCGTGAAATACCAACCCACAAGTACAATCAACAAGACTTATGTGCACAAATAATTGGAATCACTATAATAGAAAGTGAATTTACAGCTTTCTACAGTAAAATAGAAATGACCACGCTAAACTATGGTAAAACTTGACTTACTGCGGTAAAAACTGACTTTACTGTCGTAAACACTATTCACAGTAAAAAGTGAAGTTACTACGGTAAATACTATTCATGGTAAAAAGTGACTTTACTGCGGTAAATACTATTCACGGTAAAAAGTGACTTTACTGCAGTAAATACTATTCATAGTAAAAAGTGACTTTACTATGGTAACTACTATGCACAGTAAAAACAAGGTTACTCTCCACATGATTTCTGACTAAGTGGGAATATCTCTCCAGAAAATCCACCAATGAGGAATGGTCCCGGCAACGGAACCAAAATGTCAACACCAATCCGGCACTATGATAATTCTTCACCGGGAACTCCTCGTGCTATGATTATTTACTAATGCACAACCTTTAGTTTGGTGGATGAAATCTGGAAACACAACAACAAATATAACACAAGAATACCATAGACTATGATAAGAAGGAATGATGATAAATCTGAAATATCAGAGTAAATTATAATATTAACATGAAATCGTTACAATCTCACCCATGAGGTACTTCGAGTGTTACTAACTTCACTTGCCTTCCAATAATAACTATGGGAGAAACTTCACAATTAGAGCTCTTAATGGCTTCTTTAACACACCTTCAAAATGATGGCTTCCTTTACACACTTACTCATACAATATTTCTCACTACTTCCTTCTATGCTAAATGAGGGGGGTGGCCTCTTTATTTATAGAACTTCCAGGCTTATCCATCTTATCTCTAAGACAGGATAAGAAATCCACTCTGACGAATCATATTCCATACCTTAACTCTTATCTGTACATGTAAGCTTATCTTTTAAGATAAGATAAACCTTATCATTTCACATGGGTTCCACATTTTTAGAATTTTTACAAATAAAATACACAAAATATTTATGACCTCACTCCTTGTCCTTATTACCAATATAATATTTCTAATTCCTAATCATGTAGACCCTACTTCTCTACTTACCCCAACTTTGACATTTTAACATTACCGGACCACTTACGACAAATATTTACTTTTTACCACAACATTCCTATTGTACTTTTGACTATTACCGTACTATACATTATTGCCGGCATCGTACTGGCAGCGCCGTTATCTTCTATTAGACGCTACTACTAATTATACTTAACAACATCCTATTCCTAATATATACATTAATGAAATTGAAATTACGGAGGAAAATTTTAGTGTCGACAAGACCCCTCACATCACTTTTGTATCTGGGGCCTTTCATATTGAGACCCTCTATCATCCATTAATGTTGAGAAACTGGTTGATGTGCTTGGGCATGATGGCTATATCTTGTTATACACTTCTAGATTTAGGTGGAGCTATATTTTCATGGGCCCTAACAACAGTAGTGGAGGAAATTATAGAGCACAGGAAAGTGTTCGCATTTGGTTCATTTCTCTTTGCACAGGTGTACCACAAGCTATGGATGTACGTGATAGAGAGGATATCAAGAATATATGTGGGCTTCCTGTTGCATTACTGGGCATATGAGCTCATAGCCATGGTGATGTCACGAAGGATTTTATGGATTACAAGTGACCAAATAAAGTTGAAAGTTGGATTTTTGTAGTGGAGAGACGATCATGCTCATTGAGATAGGGGGAGTGAGGAAAATATTGGTATGTAGAGATTTTAGGGAGCATCGATGTGGATGATGTTAGATGAAGGCCTTACAGAGGGTTCCCTACATGGCCGGGCATAGATATACAACTCACAAGTTTACGAAGAGTGAGATGGGTATAGGGAAGGAGGCCAGAGATGGTGGAGGCCATACATTTTCCACGTGTGATGAGGTAGTTCAAGTTGTTACAAATGGTTACTGGAGTGCTAATCAGATATAGGTGAGATGAGGTAGAGGGGGACTTACTGATTCCCGTGATGGTGGATCCACTAGTGGACCTGGTGGAACTAGTGGACATTGATGAGGATGACGTAGGGGTTGCTTATGGTTATGTGGAGTGGTGGACGTAGCAGTGGGTGAACCTTAGTGCTGAGGAGGCAGTGTAGGAAAGAGGAGAGGTGACAATGCCAATAGGTGGAGCAGTGGCATCACATGCAAGAGGAGATGGGGAGATGGAGATGTGGTAACAAAGATATTCTGGTTAAATGAGGAGATAGATGCGGCTTGTCGAGAGAGAGATACAATGCACATGGAGCTTGATACGATGCATTAGGAGAGAGACCTGGCTATCCAATAACATGATAGATACCGGAGACAGAGAGAAGCCTTACAAGATTAATATGGATATCTAGGCATGCCGTATGAGGTGATGGGTGGTGCATCCTAAGGTGTTATACAGGGGGATGGATAGATGTATCCTCCTAGTTTTGTCACCCTAGAGCATTACTAGGAACTTGGAGATGAGGCACGGTACTACAAGTGCATAGTGATGATGAGACTACCTAATGTACCACACTACATGAAATACTAGCTTGGGAGAGGAGATCAGGGTAATAGGAGGTCTCAGGGAGAACGTTGAGCATGGCATACCTGATACATGGTCATGGGCATGATGGTGGACATGGTCTTACCCATAGAGATAGAGTTTTAGATTTATAGTTCACCACTTATAGGATGAACATTATATAGATGTGGATTTTGATGTATAAATTTAGATAGAGCCCAGTCGAGGCCTATCATCAATATACATATATTTCGATGATATACATACATACATACATACGTACACACACACATATACATACATACATACATACATACATACATACATACATACATACATACATACATACATACATACATACATACATACATACATACATATATATATATATATATATATATATATATATATATATATATATATGATATTGTCATGATTTACATGTGTTGTGATGAGTGGATGGGTAGATTTGATTAGATGTGATGGATTATGAGCATGGGATGTTGATTAGATTATGTATGTGAAAATGATTAGATGTCGATTTAGATATTTGATATGATGATGAAACACATTGATTAATTTATGTGATGTTGATATTGGTTTGATGGATATGTATTTAAATATTGATGTGATGTATGAATTAAATTATTAAGTGCATGATGGATTTGGATTAGATGTGTTATTGATAATAGGATGGATTTATATGTTTGATATGATGATAAATTTAGACTAATTATGAGATTGAAGTGATGGATGTCAAGTAGATATGATGTGAGTGATTTATATGGTATATATGATTAGATATAGAGGATGGTGTGATTTAGATTGGATATGATGCGATGGATTTAGATAGTAGATATGATGAGAAATAGATGATGATGTGATTATATATGAAAATGGTATGATGGCTCGATTAGATATGATGTGATATTTTTTAGATTATATGTGCTTAGATGTTAGATATAATATTGTAGATTAGATGTGATGGACATGAGGTAGATATAGAAGTGTCACTTGGATTGAAGATAAGATGATGTAATTGGATTGAATTGAATGTGAGCGATTAGAAAGTGAATGTGTTGAGGTGATCAAAATATATAAAGTGCACTATTATCACAGTAAGAAGCACACATGTAATAGATGCTTTGAGAATGGATTGGAGGTAAAACGTGAAAGGTAGCACAAACAAAGTGGTGTACTTGCAACTATATGGCAGGTGTTAACACATAACTGATGATAGTTAGTCACATACAAGATCATGAAGGGAGGATGGAATGTGTACTTGTACACATACTATAGACATGACAAGGGGGTTAGATGTAGTTGTATAGGGAAATTAGTTTCTCCTTAGGTGGTTGTCCTAGGTCTATGCCCCATCTTTGAGCAATATTGTGCAAACTGATCAATGCGAGAAGTTTTCTTTGGATGGAAAGTTGAACGATGTGGGAAGATTTCTTAGGATGCTTTCTTTTGAGTTTTGATTTTGATTTTTGATATTTTAAAGGATGATCAATGTGGGAAGCCTTTTAGTGCCATGATACAATAAGGCATCCATCCTTCGAGGGAGTGGTCTACAATTGGATTTTTGGTTGGATTTTTTTGACTTTTTCTTTTGGATTACATGATAAGATGGATGATAGTTTTCCTTCGAGGGATCAGTCTATACTTATTATATTATTTTATTTGCATGAAAAATTGTCCTTCGAGGGATAAATATATTTTTGGATTTAATATGAATTTGATGAGCATCCATGATTTCTGACGTTATGGATAGAGTTGAGGATAGCCAAGTAGACCACTTAGGAAGGAGAAATAAGATATATAAGATACACACATGGATTCTTATGATGGTTCCAATAGGTGGATAAGAAGTAAATGGATGTAATGATTACGGGTTTTCTGTCAAGGAGGAGGAACTTGTCCATATGGAATATGCTATGAGTAGAGCCGTAGTGCCCATATTAAAGGTCATAGATAGGATAGTGACAAAAAACCACATGATTCCAAATTATTACAATGGAATATGGAGAGGGATAATGATGGAAACAAAATCATTGATGCAACTAAGATCACTTAGGTAGGTGTGTTAACTATAGAAATGTCATAAGCGCAATGTATTAAGAGCTTCCACTTACGATTTACCATCAAGGGAGGCTAAGAGATAAGAATGGATGTTAGTCTGATAAGACCAAAGAGAGAAGGGGATATGAATATTATAATCTAGACCTTCTTTATCAATAGTTTTGGAAAGAATGTTGTAAAGAGTCTTATTAGTAGATTTGGATTGGCCGTTAGCTTGCGAATAATATGGAGAAGAGAAACTAATCTTGATGTTGAAATTGTCACAAATATTTTAAAGTTATTTGTTTTTGAATGACTTTTTGTTGTCCATGATGATTTTATGGGGAATTCCAAAGCGATAAATGATGTGTTGATAGACAAAATTGACGATATTGTTGGCTTTGGTAGATGTGATTGGAATGGATTCCACCCATTTGGTGAAGTATTCAATAACAATGATGATGGAATGATGACGTTGGGAAGAATGTGGATTGATAAATAATAATAATAATAATAATAGGTTTTATAGTCCACGATGCCATGGGGTAACCTATTTTTGGGTCTACAAGTAGCTTATAGCATATGGGACTACCTCATACTCACATGTGGGAGGAAGCTAACTTTTCTACAAATGAGGCGTACATACCCTACCCCTTGTTATTGGTCTTGTGATGAGACCAATAAGGTCAAGACCCCACATTGAGAAAGGATAAATATCTTGAGCTAGCTATAAGGTCTGACTAGGGATACATATGAGATGGGAATGCTGCTGGTATTTTATGTAATTTTTGACATATTCACAATAATATTGATTGAGGGTGGGACAATAGTATCCCATCCAAAATAAGTTCTTGGAAAAATCCAAACTTCTACAGTTTCCACCACAAATGCTATCATAGAATTCTTGGATAGTGCAGATAGATTCATGGTATTTAAGGCATCATAATAAAATTTCATCAAACCCATATTTGTAGAGGATTTCACCAAGGATTAAATAGAGGTTAGCACGTTGAAGAAATTATCTCCTACCATTTTTGGAAAGGTTGAAGGGAATTTTATATTGAGGGAGGTAGTCGAAGATTTGAGTGTACTAGAGATAGGATTGATTGGTGTCGATGAGATTGATACAAGGAAGCTCATGGGTATGGGATGGTTGATCAATGCGATGGAAAACAACAAAGATTTTGGATTCTTTCATTGTCCAAGGGATGAGAGATGCAAGGGATGCCATAGTGTCTTTGAAGTAGTTGGATGAACAAGGAATGGTTTGGATTGTATACTGATTGAAGGATTCGAGAAGAAAGTGGATGATGTCCTTATATTTATGAAGGAATTAATTTTTTCATTGATATATTCCCTTGATTTGATTGATGATGAGTTGGGAATCACCACAGATATCAAAAATTTGGACACCAAGAATTATAGCGGTTTGGAGGCCCAAGATAAGGGATTTATACTCAACCATGTTTTTAGTACACTCAAAGTTAAGCTTATAGGTGATAGGGATAGGCGTTTCCCAAGGAGGAATGATTATGACACCAACACCTCCCTTTTTCCAACACTTAGATTCATTAAATAACAATGCCATATTGAGGGGATAATAATCATGATCGATGGTATGAACTGATTCATCAGGGAATTTTTCATGAGGAAGATGATTTTTTAGAATAGGGGCTTCAACGAGTTGATCAGATTATCCTAGCCCTTAATTTAGTTTTGAGAGATAAACTCTAGGTAAAAATTAGTCATGAGAATGAGCCATAGAGTGATGATATTGTTGTGATAAGGATTGGAATGCATGGTCTTAAGAGGATTGAAACTAGTGATGGCATAATTTTTGTGATTGAGAAGATAGTGGTGAAGTTTGGAAGTGGCGAAGAAGAGTGTGCAACATAGCTTTTCAGCTTCAGTGCAGAATGTTTTGTAGTCATGGAGAGTGCAGTGGATATAATAGATGGCTTGCTCTGTGTCTTTCTCATCACAATGTGCTAACATGGAACCTAGAGCATGGTTGGTGGTAGAGATGTAAATATATAATGGCTCCCCCTCATGTGAAGATGTGAGCACATGTGGTGATAGAAGATAATGTTTGATTCCTTCGAAGGATTTTTAACTATTAGTTTCCCACTTGAAGTGAGCATCTTTTCAAAGAAGACGATGAAAATTTTGCAAATGATCAGAGAGCTGTGAGATGAAGTGGTGGAATGATTGAAGTCATCCTTGGAGAATATGAAGTTTTTAAAGATTGACAGGGGAAGTATCTCAAGGATTTCCTTGATCTAGGTGGGGTCAAATTTAATACTCTTGATAGAAATGATGAATCCAAAGAGTTTTCCAGTTAGAACTCTAAACACACAGTTGGCAGGGTTAAGATGAAGGAAGAAACGGATAAGGTGTGCGAAGAGGATTTTAAGGACACAAAGATGGTCCTACCTATGTTTAAATTTACCTAAAATTTCATCGATATAATCCTCCATAGTTTTGTAGATGAGATCGTGGAAGATAGAGGTCATGGTGCATTGATAGGTGGCCCCAATGTTTTTCAAACCAAAGGGCATGACACGATAGAAGAAGGTTCCCCAAGGGGTGATGAAAGATGTCTTATGTTGGTCTTCTGGTGTGATAAGGATTTGATTGTAACAAGAAAAATCATCCATAAGAGAAAGAATCTTGTGGCCGGCGGTTAGGTTTACAGGATGATTGATGTTAGGAAGGGGAAAGTTGTCTTTAGGGAAAGTGATATTTAAGTCACAAAATTCTGTATAGATAGGGAGATTCCTAGAGGCTATGGCAATGGGTATGATGTTATAAAACCAATGTGGATAATTGATAGGTTGCATGAAATTGGTGGAAAGGAGACATTGCAATTCTTCTTTGACGAGGAGGGAAATGCGAGGGTGCATGTGACGTAGCTTTTTATTAATTGGCTTGATGTTAGGGATGGTTACAATATTATGGATGGAGATGGTGGGATCAAGTCAAATCATATCAGACTACACCTATGCAAAGGATTGAATATGCTTAGAAAGGAAAAAAGTGAAGGATTCTAATTCTTGTGGATCAATAGATTGGATGATTTGAGGATGTAAGGATCTTATGAAGTCCCTATGTTGATGTCGATGGTGGATTAATTGAGAAGGGTTGATGTGTCAGGAGGTAAGGCATTATGAAGATGATAATCTTTGACCCTCATGTAGGAAATAATGGAGTCATCACTGCTACATTGAAGAATGTCGATGGTAGGGGAGTCCTCTTATACTATGTTGGGAAATTTGAGAGGAAGGGACCTAGGTTCTTCTTCAACCTGATAGGTGACTGGTCTTAGAGTGATGGTGGAGATTAAAAAAATTTAGAATAAAGGGATATGATATCATCCATGTCCATGGGGTCATTAAATGGAGAATGATTGGATGAGTTGAAGTTCATGGGAGATTTAAAAGAAGTGTGTAAGAGAGAGTTAGTGGGGTGTTCCTTGAATCCTAATCTGAATTTCTAATGGGGTTTTTGGTTTTTTTTCAATGATAAGATCATGTATGCCTTGCTCATAGCATCATATGTCAAATCCATTTTATGCACAACAATGGGGGTAGGTATAGGTGAAGGATTTATCATAGAGGAAGTTGAAGACATTGGTGTGGTGTTTATTTTCTTTGTGAGAAGAAGAGTGATCAATACCACCATAGATAAGGTTAGTTTTTAGGTGAGTTAGACCAAATGATATGATATCCTCGATATTAGATTGATACATAGGATATTTTTTAGGTCTACCAAATCGATTGGATGTGGGAATCATGTTGTGGGAAAGTGGTTGATATTCCTCCAGTGAAATGCTTTGTATGATGGTGTCAAGAGATTCATCCTTAGGAAACATTGATACACGTACATATGAGCTTGTAGATGCTTCAGAAGATGAAGCTTGTTTACGGATGAACACATCCTTTTTCCAATAGGTCATGTTGTATGATTTGAATGGAGGAAGGTCACCAAGGAGTGCATGGATTTTCCCCTCATGTTTGTAATTGAGACAACAGTGAAGAGTGGATGGGACACAATTCATAACATAGATCCATGAGAATCCAAGCAAGAGGTTATACTAGAACTCCCCCTAAAAAATTTAGAAGAGCTCATGGAGGATTTTTTCACTAACACAAATGGGAAGGATATATTTTCTGAAATTAGGGGAAACAATATCATTTAAGGCTCAAAGTACTGTGGGTGATTGAGTGACAATGATGTTGTGAATATAAAGTTGGTTGAAGGTATGGGTTGAGATGATATTGATGTTTGCACCATTATCAATCATAAATATTCGGATAAATGTATCATTGATGTGAATGGTGATGAAGAGGGAAAGGTCGAGATATTTAAGTAAAATGTCAAAAATTTCATAATCATTAAAGGAGATGGACATGAAAGCTATAAGATATCCAACAAGGGCCATAAAAGGTTGAGACTCATTGGTTGTAATTGGTATACACTGAAAAGCCTCTATAAGAGCTTGTTGATGGTTAGGATAAATTTGAATAAGCTTGTAGAGAGACATTTTAATGATAGCCCGATGTAATTAATTTACGATACTTTTTTCTATGGTAGAAGTATTTTGAGCTCATGGAGTGGCTAGGATGGATACCTTAGCATTAGACGAAGATGGAGTTGAGGTGGGAGTTTTAGAAGGAGAATCTATTATAACTCTTGGTTTTGATTGGGTGGTTGGCTATGAATCATGAGGGTGAGAACGAGTAGTAATATGAACATTTATAAAAAGAGGGGGACCTTCTTTAGAAGAAGTATAACTTAGTGGAAGGATTGCGACAAAGGGTGTGGTTAGAGGAAAAAATTTAGAGGCCTTGGAAGTTGTATATTTGATTGGAATATTGCGCTTATATGTGGAGGATCTAGTGGATGGAAGATGGTGATTTTATTATATGAGAAGGTCATATTATTCTATAATGTTATTGATGAGGGTTTGAAGAGCGTTACAATGCTCTATGTCATGCCCAAGGGAATGATGGTAAGTGTAAATGATGTTGTAATCGAACCACATGGGATTCCAACCACACGAATTGAAGGATTTGATAGGAGGAAGGGTAATTGCAAATGTTTGGATAAGACGATGAAAATTTTCGGTGTAAGATCCAATGGGTTTTTAGAAGAGGGGGTTTCATCAATTGTAGATTGATTTGATTTAGGAGAGGAGGATTATAGAAAAATTGGTGCCTTACTCTTATGAAATTTTGTAGGGGCCTTAGGTTTTGATTTGGGTTTAGAACTAGGATTGGATGGTTTTGATTTATATTTGGTAGTAAGGGGAGATTCAGATGAAGGTAATGGTCCTAAAATAGATGGCCGAGGTCCTAAGATAGAAGATTGGATATTGGATTGTTTGGATTAATGGGGATTTGAAAGAGGGAGCTCAAATTTATTATGTAGATGAGTGAGATATTTTTGGGTGGGGGTGTGTTGGTGAGAAACTTTGTTGATGGAAAAATTTATGGGTTTCTTTTCATCACTCTAGTATTCTAAGTCCCTCTACTTAGACGGTGTAACTTCTGTATTTGCATGCGCATGAAAAATGAGTTTTTCATGGTGGCCTTGCGGATGGGGATCCAACAGGGGCATCGAATGACCCTACGAAAAAGATAGTAATTGCTTGTTAGAGAATACTTTTTCTGGAGAATAGGAAAGGGAGTGAGAATAAGAGGTAGGGGGAGAAAATTTTGCAATAGAAACTCAGATTCCTACACACTAGTTAGAAATTACAACACATGCATTCAAGAGAAGAAAAAAACAAGATTTCAAAGATACCAACTAGAGGAAACCATACATATAAATATGCACACATTCATATGCCATGGAAAACAAAAAATTATTCCTTTATTAGAATTGAAAATCAAGACTTGTACATGATAGGAGAATGGAGGAACATAAAGAGTGGAAAATAGTAGAAAATGGTTAACTCTTTGTTTTTCCACAAGTAGGAAAAATCTCTCTCATGAAATGTTGAGATAATGGAATACAACTGAAGTATGAAGGTGCGGAAGGATTGGGTGCATGGGAATAGGGTGCGTGAACATGCACAAAACTATATTTGGAATAGCGTGCGCCTACGAATGTTTGAATCAAGACTTAGCCATTTTATAGATTGAGGCTAATTATAGACATGGAGTGCAGTGCACATTTTTTAGGAGAATTGAAGAACACACAAGGGCTATTTTGGATGAGCAGAAGATCCAACACCATGCATGGTTTTGAGTTATTAATAGGATTATAATATTGTTGTATTATTAGATAATCTATTAATAACAATATTTCATGATCTTATATTTATCATGTAAGGGCGCATGGATATTATTAGCATGTAGCCTATTTTTGAAGGTGCATGGGTGGTGAAGGAAAATTACCCACCCATATAAATATGTATTGATTTACACGGTTCGGTATCAACACTTTTGTAATAGATTTATGCTGCTATATTATGTACACACATGACTCATGGTGACATTGTTATGTATGTAAGAAGATTATGTGTTTTAAAACAATTAATATAATGGATCTTTGTGGCTGGATACTAATTATAGACACATCTATGAATGGATCTTGCATGGTAAAGTTAATCTTGGTTCTTGTTTAAGTGTTCATGCATATGGTTAAGATCTAGATCTGGTTTATACACCTCGTTATACTTAATTATCTTTGATGGATATGGAATATCTATTTAATCATGGTAAATCCTTAAACAAGATGACATAAAAGAGGGACTTGTTACCCTTGCATGCTTTAGGTGAGTGCCCAGTTAAGGTTTTGTGGGTAAAATATAGGATACATTTTGGTTCCATTGCCGGGACCTCTTTTTCAGTTGTTTTGCAGGATGTTGCATGATGAAGACATACCGGTTGACCTTGGCCAATATTGAAGAGTGGTTAGATGATTTGGAAGAAGAGTATGCTCATAGATCTAGCACTAGACCTAAATTTAATGAACATGCATGGGTTGAACAAAATATGTATGATGAGATGTATGAGACATTTTTTTCCATCTTTTCTATAGAGTTATATGAGTGGTTGGTTGCTTATGTATCAAAGAGGAATTGTAGGTTTCATACACTTGTTCAGACATAGGAAGAATTCCAAGCCTTATATGATGCAAATATGATGTGGATGCACATTGTGGATCATCGGTTCCATGGTGTTCTGAATATCTATATTTTGGAGTACATAATTTCTACTTACTCTTGTAGAGAGGTTGATGAGTTCCAATTCATGCATAGACCCAAAGGATCTTATTTACATGGTATTCCTTTGGAAATTAAGATCTTGATTGTGACCTTGGATTTGGAAGAGAAACCTATGGCTAGCTAAACCCCACCATGTGCATAGGCAAGAGAAGGTGTGGTGAAAGATGGGGGACCTAGTAGTAGAAAGAAAGAGAGAGGAAATGTGACTTTAGTATAATGAGGCACGTGGCAAGGATTTAAAGAAGTAGTGTGAAGTTTTAGAATGAAAGGCACCATGGAGGGAGATGGCTCATGAAATATTTGGAGCCAATGTAGAGGATGTAGATTCAGAGCATCGAAAACTCCCCCATTTGGGAAAAAATGGTAGAGAAACCTCTTTGAACTCAGATGAGAGTGCGCCGGTGGAAGATACATGGACCACAGGCACACATTTTATCCCCTTGGTGACCTAGCCCTTGCACTTAGTTTTCCAGTTTCTACAAAAATTATCTGTAAACAAGTTATTATGAGCAGTAGAGTAACATCAAATAGAGTTGATCTATAGTAAAGTTTAGGAGTTAATTAGGTATCTTATTCATCTATGGTAGTGAAATCATTGTCTATATTATTTGTAGGTCTAGTTGGAGGTATCTTTTTTGGTGCGTCGTCAACACAGAACATGGGTGCGCATAATGTTTGCATAACTTCTGGAAGTAGAAAAAATTCATAGACCATGGGAGTTAAGTTTAGGAAAAGTGTTGGAACATAAGGCAATGCATCCTTTGATCCACTACCTACTTTAGAAGGGGGATCAGGAGGATTGGGTGGCTTGGGTGCTAGTGAATGTGGTGGTTCCAGAGGTGGAGGAAACACATGAGGAAATACAAGTTTTGGATCTAGTGGGCATGGTCTGCACTAACCCCAGAATATTTATACGAAGATGTATCTTCATATTCCAGAATACAGAGGGATAGAATATGCAGCTGAACATGTGCATATGTGTGAGATACTATGGCACGCAAAGGGGATTACAACTCCTGAGCGCAAGTCAAGTCAGTTTGCAACTACATTACAAGGGCGCGTGTATAGGTGGTACAAGAAATTTGATCTGGACCAGAGTTGTGTGGATTATACCGTGCCGTAGGATGCTTTCTTGAAAGATGTTTATATTCTTGAATTCGAGCATAAGAACATCAACGCGCTGAAGGATATCAAAAAGGGTACAACTGAGAGTGTTCAAGAGTATGATGGATGTTTTAAAACCCTTATGTCTAAGTTATCTTATGATATATATCTGATCTAACATGCTCAATGGTTCATTTAAGGATTGATCATGCCTTTCAGAAGGGCACTCTCACACAACTTATATAGATCTGTGTGAGGCACTTGAAGCAGCTCTGTGTACTGAGGTGGTTAGGAGTGTAGAAACAAGAGTGATCCCATTTTTGGAAGCTCAGATTGTAGTAATGGAAAAATAGTTAGATAAATTGTTAGCTAACTCAGTGCATGAGACACAAAATCGGATTTGGTGCACAAATTTTAAAGTAGAAGGGCATACTAAGGATAGTTATCATCAAAATTCAGTGTGTTCCATGTTGGTGGTGTCATCACTAATCCGGCACTATGATAATTCTTCACCGGGAACTCCTCGTGCTATGATTATTTACTAATGCACAACCTTTAGTTTGGTGGATGTAATATGGAAACAAAACAACAACATAACACAAAAAATACCATCGACTATGATAAGATGGAATGATGACAAATCTAAAATATCAAAATAAATTATAATATTAACATGAAATTGTTACAATCTCACCCATGAGGTACTTCAAGTGTTATTGACTTCACTTGACTTTCACCAAGACTATGGGAGAAACTTTACAATTACACCTCTTAATGGCTTCTTCAACACACCTTTAAACTGATGGCTTCCTTTGCACACTTCCTACAATATTTCTCATTACTTCCTTCTATGCTAAATGAGGGGGGTGGCCTCTCTATTTATAGAACTTCCAGGCTTATCCATCTTATCTCTAAGATAGGATAAGAAATCCACTCTGACGAATCATATTCCATACCTTAACTCTTATCTGTACATGTAAGCTTCTCTGTTAAGATAAGATAAACCTTATCATTTTACATGGGTTCCACATTTTTAGACTTTTTACAAATAAAATACACAAAATATTTATGACCTCACTCCTTGTCTTTATTACCAATATAATATTTCTAATTCCTAATCATGTAGACCCTATTTCTCTAATTACCCAAACTTTGACATTTTAACATTACTGGACCACTTACGACAAATATTTACTTTTTACAACATTCATATTGTACTTTGACTGTTACCGTACTCCACATTATTGGCAGCACCGTACTGACGGCGCCGTTATCTTCTATCAGACGCTACTACTAATTAACAACATCCTATTCCTAATAGAAATTATGGAGGAAAATTTTAGTGTCGACATCTTCCCCCTTCCTAGCTTCTACTCCGTCCTCGGAGTAGACTCTTTTGGTGCTTGGAAAATATTCAACTTGTCGTAGTTGACCCATTTCGTAATGGGAGTGCCATCCAATTCCTCCAGTCGGTACGTGCCGTTTTCATACACAGCTACTATTTTGTAGGGCCCCATCCATTTTGGAAGAAATTTTCTCTGTCTTCTTTTTTTGTATCTGGAATCATATACTAGAACCAAGTCATTCACATGAAATGGAGACCACCGGATCTTTTGATCAAAGTATTCCTTCTGCTTCATTTTTTCTTATGGCTTATATCATTTGCTATTTCTCTCATTTCCTCCAGCAAATGAAGATGTACCAACCTTTCTTTTACTGAATCACTTTCATCCATCCTTTCATTTTTCATAACTCTCACAGTGGGAATATCAAACTAAATAAGAAGAACTGGATCAATGCCTTAGGCCAACTGAAATGGGGAGTATCCTGTTGCTGAATTTGATGTTGCCCTATATACCCACAATGTTGCATGAATCCTTTTATCCCATTTATGTACTTGCAAGGCTACATCTTTTGCTAGAATTTGACACAACACAAATTTTTTTCGTTCCACCTGTCCATTTGTGCTTGGCTTGTATGTTGTTGCCTTCCTATGCTTAATAGAAAACTGATTGACTAGGGCTTCTACCACCTAATTAATGAAGTGGATTCCTTGATCTGTTACAATTTCTAATGGGCAACCAAATCTGGTGACAATGCGTTCATACATGAACCTTGCCACTTCATCCATGGAAGCTTTTTTCAATGGCCTAGCTTCAACCCACTTGGTTAAGTAATCTGTGGCAACTACAATATACTTATTTTGGCATGATGTAGTTGGAAGTGGACCTACAATGTCTATTCCCCACTTTTCAAAGGGACCAAGGGGAAGAATAGGACATAATCGAGCTGATGAAGTCTTACAGTTACCATGTGTTTGACAAATATCACATGTCTTACAATAATTATAACAATCTTTAAAAAGAGTGGGCCAGTGATAACCTGCATCCAAGATCCTTCTTGCTGTAAGTTGTCCAGAGAAGTGCCCTCCACATGTACCATTGTGGAATTCTTCTAGAAGTTCCTTCCCTTGATCACGTCCAACTGGCCTCTTGTATTGTCCATCAAGTCCTATTCGAAATAATACTCCATGCAGAATAGAATATGGACGACTGGCTTGAGTAATCTTTCTCTTAGTCTTTACATTGGCACCATTAGGAAACTTGAATTCATTCAGATAATTTCAAATATCTATGTATTCACTAGGGATTGTGTCAAGGGAGAACAATGCTGCATCGGGGAAATCATCATCATCACAAGATGATCCTAAACCATCATAGGCTCGAGAGAGTGCATCTTCATTGACATGCTTCTTTCCTGGCCTATCTATAATGTCAAATTCAAATTCTTGTAGCAAAATTATCCATCTTGCTATCCTCCCTGATGGGTTAGGCTTATTTACAATATATTTTAGAGCCTGATGATCTGTTACAACTATAAATTTTTGCCCTAGCAAGTAATTTCTAAACTTCTTTACAGAAAAAATGATAGCCAGAGCCTCTTTTTCAGTTACAGTATAATTTACCTCAGCACTGCTCATTTGTCTGCTCCCAAAGTAAATTGGATGTTCATTCCCATTTTCATCTTTCGGCTCAAAGTACATCCTAGTGCTGCATCTGAGGCATCAGTGTACACAATGAATGGCTTGCTCCAATCTGGATTCTTCAAAACAGGTGAAGACACCAGGGCTTCCTTCAGTTGTCCAAAAGCTTCATGCGCCTTATTTCCTAGTTCATAAGTAACATCCTTCTTCAAGAACTGGGTTAGTGGCTGTGTAACCTTTGAGAAATTCTTGATGAACCTTCTATAGTAACCCACATGGTCTAAAAATGGTCTCAACTTACTTCTATTCATAAGAAATGGTAAATCTTTGATTTTTGAAACTTTATCAGGATCAGTACCAATACCATCTCTGGATACAACATGCCCTAACAAAACGCCTTTAGAACATCCAAAGACACACTTTGTAGGGTTTAGTGAGGCTTGTGCTTCATCTAACCTTTCAAATGCTATCTCCATCTGGTGCAGGTGGTCCAACTTGCTCCCATAGATGCAAAAATCATCCAGAAATACTCTGATGAAGGTCCCAATGTAGGGTTCGAACACCTTATTCATCAAACGCTGGAATGTTGCTGGAGCATTACACAACCCAAAAGACATAACTCTATAAGCAAACGTTCCCCAAGGAGTGGTGAACGTGGTCTTCAGCTGATCTTTCTCTGCTATACGAACTTGGTTGTAGCCGCTATATCCATCAGCAAAACTATAGCACTCCTGGCCAGCGACTTCGTCCAAGATCTAATCTGAAAATGGAAGAGGGTAATTATCCTTCTTTGTTGCCTTATTGAGCTTCCTGTAATCAACACAAATGCGTAGCTTCCCATTCTTTTTTATTGAGATCACAATGGGAGAAACCCATTCTGAATTCTCCACAGCAAATATGAATCCTGCATCAAACAACTTATCTATTTCTTCTTTTACAGTCTTGGAAAAATTAGGATTCATTCTATATGGCATTTGCTTTATGGGCTTAGCACCATCTACCAGCTCAATAGAATGTTCTACCCAACTTACTTGACGGAGTTCCTTGTAATCAAAAGTGAATAGGTGTATGTACCTTCGAAAGAGCTAGAGGTAGGATTCTTTCTCACTCTCCATCACAGCATCACCAATCTTTATTTGTTGGAGACGATCATCAATTTCTTCTTCAGATAATTTTATGGGGTCATGAGTTGGTGTGACTGGAAGGATATCCATGACTGAAACATCCACCTCGCTTTCTTCATCTTCAGTGTCCACTTCACTGGTACTAGAGTAATCAGAGGATGTCCAATCATCAGTTTCATCACTTGAATCCACAGGTTCTGCTTTATGATGTCGAGGGATCACGTTTATATTCACCCTCTCTCTACCATGTCCAAGTGTCATGAAACCTTCATTCCAGTAGTTTCTTGCATGAACTCTCCTTAGCCATGGTCTTCCCAGCAGCATTGGGTACACAACAGTACCATTTTTCATCACCTAAAAGTCTACCACACATACAACACCCATAACAAATATTGTCACATTTGAAACTACACCTTCTGGTTTAGTTTTTCCCTTATTTAATTACCTTAACATAAGTGTTGAAGGGCGATCAATTTTTAAACCCAACATATTCATTACAGACTTGGTCATTACATTAACTGCAGCACCTCCATCAACTAAGACATCATGAATTAAAATGCCATTACATAATACCTCAGCTTGTGGAGCATAGGGATCCGCCTCTGCCTCCAAAATAGGGACCTCAACCTCCTTCCTTCGTCGAGCATTGAGTCCACTTCGCAACTCCCGCCTCTTCTCAGAAGACATAGCCAAGAGTTGACCATATGTAATATTTGCAGGCCTTTTGGACAGATCTTCCAAGATGGAGTATTGTCCTTGCCCCTGTGAAATCAAAAAATCCTGCACACCCAACTTTGTTCTCCTATGTTTCTTACTAGTTTCTTCTTTCATCTTCTTAGGATCATTTCCATCTTGATTATCTTTTTCTTTCTTTCTTTTTGTTACAAACACATCTACTTCATTATTTCTGCTCTTATCTACTACATCAAAAGAATTCACAGGTGCTTTTCCTTTATCATTATCTCCTTTACCATATGTAGAAGCTCTATCTGGACAATTATACTTATAATGACCCTTTTTATAAAAACCATAACATACGACTTCAGAAATATTTCTTTTTGGACCTCTATCTCCTCCCTGAGAACGAAATTATTTTCCTTGAAGAAGATTAATAGTTAACTGACCCATCTTTTTGAGCAGATCTTCATACTCAGTAGATGTACTAGGAGAAATATTTGTGCTCACCGAGAGTGGTTGTGGATTCTGGACCAAAGGCGCTGGTGTAGGCTCTACTTTAGCCACAATTTCTTTGGGCTCCTCTTCCATGCTTTCTTCTTGCCTTATTGCAATCTCCTTTGCTTGTTCAATGGTAGCTGGGTGGTCATACTTCACTCGTTGTCTGATCTCTGGCTTCATCCCAAGAATGAAGTGCTTACAGAGGAGATTATCCATGCCATTCATCAACCCATCCGCTAATCCTTCCTTCCGGATCTGGGCATCGAGCTTTCTCCTTAGCTCTAGAACACGAGCATGATAATCTCTTATCTTCTCCTTCTCTCCTTGGGTTAGCTTTGTGATCTCGATCATGAGATCTGCATATTTCTGTTGTTCACCAAATTCTTCAAGAAAACTTTCAGTTAATAAATCCCATGAATTTTTCACATTATCACCTAGTGTTTCAAACCGCCTAAGTGCTGAACCATCCAAAAAGGTAGGAAAAAATTCAGTCCATTGTTCCCTTCTTATAAGGCCATTACAAATACAAGATCGTTTAAACTCTTGAATGAAAGAAGAAGCATCTACATTAGATTGAGCTGAAAAAACAGGAATCTTTCCCATTTTCAAAAGTAACCACTGTGAAATACCAACCCACAATTAAAAAGACTTATGTGCACAAATAATTGGAATCACTATACTAGAAAGTGACTTTACACCTTTCTACAGTAAAATAGAAATGACCACGGTAAACTATGGTAAAACTTGACTTACTGTGGTAAAAACTAACTTTACTGTGGCAAACACTATTCACGGTAAAAAGTGAAGTTACTGTGGTAAATACTATTCACGGTAAAAAGTGTCTTTACTGTGATAAATACTATTCACAGCAAAAATGACTTTATCATGGTGACTACTATGCACAGTAAAAACAAGGTTACCCTCCAATTGATTTTTGACTAAGTGGGAATATCTCTCCAGAAAATCCACCAATGAGGAATGGTCCCGGCAACGGAACCAAAATGTCATCACCAATTTGGCACTATGATAATTCTTCACTGGGAACTTCTCGTGCTATGATTATTTACTAATACACAGCCTTTAGTTTGGTGGATGTAATCTGGAAACAAAACAACAACATAACACAAAAAATACCATCGAGTATGATAAGACGGAATGATGAAAAATCTGAAATATCAAAGTAAATTATAATATTAACATGAAATTGTTACAATCTCACCCATGAGGTACTTCAAGTGTTATTGACTTCACTTGACTTTCACCAAGACTATGGGAGAAACTTTACAATTACACCTCTTAATGGCTTCTTCAACACACCTTTAAACTGATGGCTTCCTTCGCACACTTCCTACAATATTTCTCACTACTTCCTTCTATGCTAAATGAGGGGGGTGGCCTCTCTATTTATAGAACTTCTAGGCTTATCCATCTTATCTCTAAGATAGGATAAGAAATCCACTCTGACAAATCATATTCCATACCTTAACTCTTATCTGTACATGTAAGCTTATCTGTTAAGATAAGATAAACCTTATCATTTTACATGGGTTCCACATTTTTAGACTTTTTACAAATAAAATACACAAAATATTTATGACCTCACTCCTTGTCTTTATTACCAATATAATATTTCTAATTCCTAATCATGTAGACCCTACTTCTCTAATTACCCAAACTTTGACATTTTAACATTACCAGACCACTTACGACAAATATTTACTTTTTACAACATTCCTATTGTACTTTGACTGTTACCGTACTCCACATTATTGGCAGCACCGTACTGACGGCACCGTTATCTTCTATCATGCGCTACTACTAATTAACAACATCCTATTCCTAATAGAAATTATGGAGGAAAATTTTAGTGTCGACAATGGACTATGAGATTTGTCACTTGGATCATGATTCAAATAGATGCCCATTACTACAATGCGTAAAAATAAAGAACATGTCTTGTTACTGCAAAATTTGCATGTCTACTACTCATGATACTCAAAATTACAAGTTGATTGATCAGATTCATGATGTCATTGATAATGGTGTACATCATACCAGTGTCGCAAATAATTCAAAGTACAAAGGTGAGTATCATAAAGATGACCACAATGAAGGGAAATCTGATGGAGGTCATGGTAGAGGTCAATGATACCATGGAGGATTGATAATTATAGGTGTGAATGCCCTCAGAACATTATTTATTAGAACCACAACTATGAAGAATGCTCGAACTTGTATGAACACTTGAGTAAGAAGCATAAGAAAGATAAGGGCATGGGAATGGTTAGAGTACAACGCACCATGGAAGATCAGTGGATGCTAAAGTTAACACCGGATCCTAAGTTGATACATGTGAAGATCACTACACATGTTGAGGCTGCACATGCTAGAGAAGTTCCAAAGCAAAATCCTGTTATCATAAAGAAGGAGGTATTACATGTAAAGTATCCAAACCCTACGCATCAGAAGGAGGTTTATCAAGAAACCATGGAGGTGATTAGGAATTTGCAGGGTGAGACACAATGTTTGAAATAATAGTCATGGAAGTTAGAGCAGAAGAAAGTAACCAAGTTCCATCAGACAGATGTTGATGATTTTAAGGAAGTTTTCAAGATGATGTAATGCGAGAACATCATTCCTTTTTCGAGGGAGTGGTCTAAGGGAAACACTCACTGTGTTAGACTTAAGTGCGAAAGAAAATTTTTACATGCTAACTTGCCTCTTCATAGTCTGGATTATGACAAGGAGATCACTTTGAATGTTGTTGTTGATGGCTGGATTTTAAGTAACATTCTGATTGACACAGGTGCATAAGTGAATGTACTCACTTTGGACTTGAGGATTTAGATTGGTAGACCACCATTGTAGCCATATTCAAATGTGTTATTTATGGAAAATAGGACTAAAGCCATGCCTATTAGGGTTTTGAAGGATGCATCTATTACTATACAAGGGGATAAGTTTACTAGGGACTTTGAAGTTTTGGCTCTTGCAGAGGCCAAAAATTTTCAAACACTTCTTGGGCACCCTTGGTGTTATGCAAACAATGCTGACCTGTGCTTCAATAAGGGTTACATAAATTTTGAGAACAAGGAATAACACATAATCATTCTTTTGGCAGATGGAAAAGATGCACCTTATGTAGAGCTCTTAAGTGAAAAATATTTAAACATAATTTATGTGCACACCATTTCAGATCTGGAAGTGCTTGAGCCGTCAAAGGAAGGATGTTTCTAGTGGGATGATGAATAGTCCATGAACGATACTCCAATTTTTGCATGTGACAACCGGGCACATGGAACTTATGAAATGGTTGGGCACAAATTAATAACTATAATTACATGCGTAAGTAGGTCACATTGTGTTAGGCATTTAGGTAGGTACTATGTACCAAGGTACACTGGCGAAGGAAATATTGAGGTATTCTTGCGCACTATGTAAGTATAATGAATATATCAGGTGGAAAGAAGGAATATGATAGTTTATACTTTGTGCGGGACAACATCACGCTGGTGGATGGTTCACAGAGATGATTTTTTGGAGTGGAGAGAAGTGAGAATCACCTTCTCTTCTAGATTTCTCCTGAGTAATGCACCTACGCAAATATATGAATTTCATGGTAAGGATCTTGTTTATCACCACATTCAGCAGTGTGAGAGACTCTAGATAGAGAGGACGAAAGATTTAACACCTTTGCTATGGGTGCACAAGATCTACTTCACCTTGAAAGGCTTTGCACGCACATGGTATGCCTATGCAACGTTAAATAAAGACACTGGGAATTAGAAAGAACTGACTGCAAGTATGATTCAGACCTTTGACTATTTTTCCACTAAAACTTTGGTGAATGAGGAATTTTAGGTTATGAAGCACTTGACAATGGGAACTAGTACAAAGGATGAGGAAATTATTTAGGATTTACTAGGTGAGTCAGACCTAAAGGCGCGCTTTGAAAAGGAAGAAATAGATGCAGAATAGCTTGGGCATGCCTACCTAGAAAAATAAAAGGGTAAGATGGTCTATATGATTTAGGATTCATTTTAAGACCCCCCTCCAAAAAATTAGTTTATAATTGGTGGAGAATATCCAAAATAGACTTTCACCTTGATGGAAAATTTCTAAAAAACCGTTTTGTGGCAAAGCTGAATGGGTTGGATGATAGTCAATCGTCTGTTGTACAACTTGAGTTTGATGAAGTCCAACCTTGGTTATACGATTGACGATGGAAAAATGTCCAACCTAGCTTATATGACCATCCATTGTCTTCCATCCAACCCAGGTTATACGGTAGACGATGGACGACCGTTTGATCTTGGTTGGATGACAGACAATGAATGAGCGTCCAACCCAGGTTGGACGATTGGGTTGGATGATAGACAATGGAAGGTCATCTAACCTGAGTTAGATGACTGTGTTGGATGGTCCATTATCTCCCATCCAACTCAATAGTCCAACCTAGGTTGGACGACCATCCTTTGTCTATTGTCCAACCCTGCTGTGCAACCTGAGTTGGACGATAGTCCATTGTCTATCATCCAATCTAGATTATATGGTTGGGTTAGACTACAGACAATAGATGACCATCCATCATCTTCCATCCAGCCTAAGTTGGACAGAAAAATTCTCTTTATTGAATTCTTGTATTATACATCGGTGAAAACATGCATAAGTTAACTTTTACATATAAATAGTAGGAAAAATGACCCATAGAAATGACTTATTAGCTGAAATTTTTGGTGAACTAGGCGGCAACTGAATGCTAAAAATTCACCATTTCCAATTTCTAAAATCCCTAATATTCACGAATTTACAAAAATTCACCACTAAAAATTTCCCTGATATGATTGATGATGAAGAGGTTGAGAATTTGGATGTCGAGCATACAGAAGGTATGCACAAGGTCTTAGAGAGTGTAGATAAGAAGGCGTGCGCCTACCATGAGATGATGAAAACTAAAAAGGTCAACATTAAAATAGATGTTGAACCTAAGGAGGCCATCATTGGAGATTATTTTTCTAACTCCGAGGTTGCTATGATAATTGAGTTGCTGCACGCGACTTCCAGAACCCATTCCCTAAAGGCTATCATGAATTGAAATGGGTACATGAATCTTTGGGTGAGATGAGAATCAAGCTCAAGGAAGGTTAGTGCCTTGTTAGGAAGAGGCCTTACAGGTTAGGAAGAGGCCTTACAGGATGAATCCTAACTTGCATGTCAAAGTGAAAGAAGAAATTCACAAGATGCTAAATTTAGTAATCATTGATCCCATTGAGGAGTTAGAATGGGTTAGCCCTATGGTTATCAGTATAAAGAAAGATGGAATTTTTTATTTTTTGTGGATTATAGGGAGTTAAATGCTGCATATGTAATTGATCCCTTTTCCACACCATTTATTGAAGAAATCTTGGAAAGCATTGTAGGGCGCGAGATCTACTCCTTCATCGATGGATTTTCTGGATATCATTAGGTAAAGATAGCTAAATAGGATCAAGAGAAGACAAATTTCACCACTGAGTGGGGAATTTTTGTATACATGATTATGCCCTTTGGATTAAAGAATGCACCTACAGTTTTTTCGTGCATTGTTGTACAAGCATTCAAGGACTTTATACACAAGTTCTTTCAAGTTTATTTGGATGATTGGATAGTCTATGAGCTCGTGAAGGATCACTGTGATAATTAAGGCTTATGTTTGAGAGGTGCCGGTAGTTGATCATCTCCTTAAACATTATGAGGTGCATTTTTGCTACACCCTTTGACACTTTTCTGGGACACATCATCTATAAGGAAGGTTTGTTAGTGGATCTTGCTAAGGTTGTTGTTTTGGGCCTAGAGGAACCTATTAGTCAGAGCATGGTGCATGGATTCTTGGGGCACATAGGATATTAAAAGAATCTCATCAAAGGTTATGTCAAGATATTTGTGCCCTTTAGAAGAATTATTGAAGGGTAAAGGCAGGTTCTATTGGGGTGAGGCGCAAGAACGCGCATTTGATATACTGATGGAGAGGCTTATTGTAGCTCTTATTCTGTGCTTTCTTTTGTGGACCAAACATTTTCATGTGCATTTAGATGCCTTTGGCATGACCATTGGTGTAATATTAGCCCAGCCTAGAAAAGGGATTGGTGATCATCCTATTTGACTTGCAAGCAGGAAGTTAACTCCAGTAAAACATAATTACATTACTATGGAGCGTGAGGCCTTGTCTATGATCTATGCGATGCATAAGTTTTGACAGTACTTGTTCGAAACACATTTTATTTTCTATACTGATCACATGGCATTGAAGTACTTGGTGAACAAGCCTGTTTTTTAGGGGTGCATATGCCATTGGATACTGTTAGTTCAGGAATTTGACTTTACAGTTGGAGTAAAGATAAGCAAGAGTAATTTTGGACTAGGTCATTTATCAAGGATTAATATAGGAGAGGACATGCAAAGCATCGAGGAAAAAATGCCGTATACACAGATATTAAGATTGAACAGTATGCCCTCTAACTTAGATTATATTACAGTATTTTTGAGAACTGGTGTGGCACCTAAACAAATGAAAGCTTTGGAGAAGAAGCAACTTGTCATGCGCACCGTGCCTTATCTATTGATTAGTGGAGACTTATACAAACTAGGATAGGATGAAGTTTTGTGCCGTTGTGTACTTGAGCATGAGCATGATGAAATTATGGAAGAAGTTCATTGGGGAATTTTAGGTGAACACTATGCAGGGGATGCCATTGCGCACAATATTTTATTGGCAGGAATTTAGTGAGAAAAATTGTATGAGGATTGTAAAGAATATTGTAAGGCATATGACCATTGTCAGTGCTTTGGAAATCCTGTGCATAGAGATGAGATGCCTTTAAGTATTATTGCTAGTGTAGAACCTTTTGAGAAGTGGGAATATTAATTTGTGGGTCCTATTTCCCCACCCACACATAGGACTAGATTGTGCTATACTATAGCTTGTACAAATTATCTCATGAGGTGGGTAGAAGTGACACCTACAAAGGAGTGCACAACAACTACAACAAAATGGTTTATGTGGGAAAATATTATTTGTAGGTATAGATGCCCACCGATTTTGAAAAGTGATAGGGGTACTGATTTCCTTAATGAGACTCATATAATTTATGGTTGCACACCATAAAACAACACCCTATCACCCTCAGGAAAATGGAACTCCTTAGGCTTTAAACAAGATATTGAGCCACACACTGACTAGAATTTGTGATGTTGGAAGGAAAGACTAGGAAGATAAAGTGTCTGATGTAATTTTTTCATACAAGATAACCTATAAGAGGTTGAATAAGGCCACACCATTTCAATTAGTATTTGGCGTAGAGGCTATTCTACCAGTGTAATTCATGTTAACATCTCTGCATATTACACACGTAGGAGGTTTGGTGGATGAGAAAACACTTGAAGAGGGCATTGAAAAAATGATACAATTGAATGAAAAGTATCCTATAGTATGATGTAGTCAGAAGAAAGAAAAGAACAGATACAAGGCATGACATGATATACATATTAAGGATAAGAAACTTGAAGTTGGACAGATGGTTCTTCTTTATGACTCAAAGTTTTTATGCCACCTTGGCAAACTTAAAGTGCATTGGTTGGGACTATATCTTATAACTTATATACTTGATTCATGTGCTTTCCAGTTAGAGGCATTGGATGGAACATGGTTGCCCAGTTACTTCAACAAGAGTAGGCTGAAGCCCTACTATAAATAATTATTCTTGGTGTTTGTAATAAGGAAATATATCCACTTAGATTAGACTTCCTTAATGCATTCCCTTTATATGTGTTTCCTTCATCATTGTTATACTTTGTCAATTTATTTTAATGTTTTTTGTAATCAACGCATTTGCACGCCGAAAGCTGATTACTATCTAAGTTTTTCCATGCGTAGAGGACCGCACATACCCTTTGGGTGGGGTGGAGTATATATAGGGTACATGGACCAATTTTGAACATTATTTGAAGATTGATATGCATAAAGAGATCTTGTGCAGGTGCTTGGAATAAAGGTGTAGATAGATAAATATTGCTCATGATTGAAGACCATGTATGGATGAATGGATGCACAGTGTAATGTGAGGAAGGTTGTAGCAGTGGAGACTACTTAGTGAAAGGTATAATGGTAAAATACCTTGGCACATGAAGGAACACTAAAATATTTCTATGGTTAAGAAGTTGTAGGTGTGCCAGAAGGTTATTACTGTGGCACGAAAATTTAGCACGAGAAAAGGAAAGAAACATCAAGTTAATGTGAATTACAATGGTAGGTGGAGAGCAATAAATGTGGATTTTGTTTTAAAACTTATATAAGGTGGTGTTTTGAAATCATTTACACCTTTACGATCAAGAGAATTCGAGTGATTTTTTGACTAGGCAAGCTAGCATACGTGTTGTGAAGTGTGGAGAGATATGAACCAGTTGAATTTGTTAGATTTACGCACTAGGGTGATTTATGCTCCATTTAGAGAAGTGTTTGAGAAAAGTAGAGGTGTGCGAGGAAGGAAATTGAAAACTAGGGTTCGGATTTGAGCTAGGGCATGTGATTTCAAGCTAGGGCATGCAGAGTTGAGTTGTCGATTTCAAATCAGTTAAAAGAACACACCTTTATAGTTGGTATGACACCTAAGAGAGCACCTAGAGTGGCCACAAGGGAGAAGAAGTAGAAGGAAGTCGAGGATGAAGTGGAGGACACCCTAGAAATCCATTTCTCAGTGATGAAATACCCTGAAGTGTTTTACATGGGTCATGATTAGGACTCATGTGTTCGCTCATGCAAGGTGAGTGATTATAATCATTGAACAAAGGATAATAAGGATGAAATGGATAAGTTTCTAGTTGTGAAGAAAAATAAGAGAGCAATGGATTTTATGGCCGGGTATGATGACGTGGGTGAGAAGCTATTAAAAAAGGTGGGAGCTTTACAACTATATGAACTTCCCTATTTTGGAAAACTGGAGAAATTATAACAGTGGTTTCCATGGGGACTTCTATTTTTTTGGGTGACGGATGAGGCTCACCGCACCCTTGATTGGGAGTTTGATAGGATTCAGGAGTTTGGGCACTGAAGTGAGTAGCAATCTCATTGATAAAGAGGTAATAATGATGACAAGGAAGGCACTATGTTACCTCAAGGGAGGGTACATAATGGATATCGACAAAATGCAGAAGTACTGTAGAGTTGTGGAGCTCAATTACTTTGGATTAGCATGTAATATGAAACTTGCTGGAAAACACACTAACTGACATTAGTTATGGAGGGACCGACATCGGTCTCCTATGACTGACATCGGTCAGGAAAGGAGGAACTGACATCGGTTAGGGCTAACTGACATCAGTTACCTGTGTGTGGTTGTTTTAATTAACTCACAAGAATTAGATCTATTTTTAGTATTAAAGAAGATATATTGATTGTAATTACATGGCTAAGTGCCTTAAGTTTTTATACGTGTATATAAGCATCAAAGCTAGGGTTTAGAAGTAATAATTAAGAAGAACTTGAAAAAGTTGATTATTGTGAGAATAATTATGAGAGAGAATTCTTGGTGAAGATGCAAAAGCTTGAGAGTAAGACATCTAAGAGTTGTGGAAGATTGTAAATCTTGTATATATTTCTGAAAGCTTTGGATAATAGATTGGCTTGTTTCTTGGTGGATGTAGCCCACACTTGGGTGAACCATGTTAAATTTGGTTTTTATTTATATCTCTTGTTATGTATATTTATTCTTGTAGAATAACCAATTTTATTAACATGTATGCTTAGATATGATGTATTATCTGTATAATTGGTGTGCTAACCCCAACAAATGGTATCAAAGCTTTATTTGAGGGTTTTTTGTGTTAACATATTTACTCATAGAGGGTTTTTATAATTGAGTGCGAGCTACAATAATGGTATAAAAAAATACAAGGTAGATAAGTTTGAAGATTGAAATCATCAATTATGGAAGATATGGATTGAGGATTATCAGTATCAAAGATATTTGTATTTACCATTGGATGAGAATTCTAGACCTACGAAGATGACTGATGTAGAATGGAAGATTCTTGATAGAAAGGATTTGGGATCTATACAATCGAGTTTGGCAGCATCCGTGGCTTCCAATATTACAGAAACGACTTCTACAGTAGGGTTAATAAAACTCTTTCTAATTTATATGAAAAACCTAGTTCTTCAAATAAATTTTATTTGATGAAGAAACTATTTAGTTCTAAGATGCATGAAGGTGGATGTGCATCTAGTCATTTGAATGATTTCATATCTATTGTAAATTAGTTAAAATCGGTTGATATACCATTTGATGATGAAGTGAAAGAACTTTTATTCTTATGTTCTTTTCCTGATAGTTGGGATAACTTGGTAATGGATGTTAGTAATACAACATACATTAATAATATTTCTAAGTTTGATGATGTGGTCTAGTATAATCTTGAATGAAGAAATTTGTAGGAAGAGTACAGAGGAATTGTCATCTAGGAATGATTTGAATGTAGAAAGTAGGGGCAGGTAGAAGGAGAGATCCAAGAGTAAGAGTAATGGGAAATGAAATTTAAGGGATAGAAGATATAAATCCAGAGGTAAGGGAATTACTTATTGTAAATGTGGAAAGGAAAGACATGTAAAGAAATATTTTTGGTCAAAGGATAAAGAGAACCAATAACCAGAAAAAGGTAAAGAAGAAAATCTTGTTGTAACAGAGTTAATACAAGATGATCTTATTATTATTTTAGATAATAGAATTGAATCATGGGTTTTAGATTTAGGAGCTTCTTTCCATGCAACCCCTAATAAGGGTTATTTTAGAAATTATGTCCAGGGAAATTTTGGGCATGTTTATTTGGGTGATGATGAACCTTGTAGTATTATTGGTAAAGGGGAAGTTCATATAAAATTACAAAATGGAAATACATGGGTATTGAAAGATGTGAGGCATGTGCCAAGCCTCAGGAGGAATCTTATTTCTATAGGGCAACTAGGTGAAGCTAGTTGTATGGTTACATTTACAGGAGACTCTTTGAAAGTCACCAAGGGTGCCTTTTTTGTGGAAATAGGTAAGAAGGTAGGAACATTATATTTATCTACCTGTGTTACTGATTCCTTTTCTACATTATCTACTTCAGATTCAGATGCATGTATGTGGCATAATCGGTTGGGCCATATGAATCAAAAAGGAATTCAAATCTTAAAGAAGCTAAGGGTAAGTTATCAGATTTGAAAGATTTAGATATTGATTTCTATGAGCATTGTTTTTTTGGAAAGCAAAAGAGGGTGAGTTTTTTCAAAGTTGGGGCAACTAAGAAGGAGCAGAAATTGGAGCTTGTACTCTTAGATGTGTGGGGAACAGCTCAGGTAGCTTCTCATGGAGGATCCCAGTATTATGTTACTTTCATTGATGATGCTACAAGAAAGGTATGGTTTTATTGTATTAAACATAAATCTGATGTTTTTGAAACTTTTAAAATATGGAAAGCCCTTGTTGAGAATGAATCAAATTCAAAGTTAAATTTCCTTAGATCTGACAATGGTGGTGAATACTATAGAAAGGATTTCAATTATTATTGTTCAATGAATGGGATACGTAGAGAAAGAATGGTTCTAAGAACACCATAGGAGAATGGTGTTGCTGAAAGAATGAACATAAAAATCATGGAACATGCAAGAAGTATGCAAATACATTTAGGATTGACCTTGCAATTTTGGATAGAAGTAGTTCATATAACGATTTATTTGATTAACTGTGGGCCTTCAAGATCACTAGATGGAGGAATACCAGAGGAAGATTGGACCAGAAAAGAATTAGATCTTTATTTTCTTAAAGTTTTTGGTTTTGAAGCTTTTGTGCATATTGATAAGGAAAATAGGAAAAAGTTGGATGCAAAATCCAAGAGATGCACTTTCATTAGTTATGGATTTGGTGATTTCGGATTCTGTTTTTGGGATTTAGAGAATTTTAAAATTACTAGGAGTTATGACATTGAATGGAATGAAAAGAGAATGTATAGGGATCAAATTTTGGTAGCCAAGGATGAATCAGTTGAGAAGTTTGTGAATGAAAATGAACTCTCAGATTTAAAAGTAATACCGATAGGGTTATATAGTAACTGGTGTCGGTTGACCCTTGACCGAAATCAGTCAAAAAAACTAATATCGATTACAGAAGATTCAAAATGGCATCAGTTAGTAGATTCAATGTCGGTTACAAGTGACTAGTGTTGGTCACTGACAGATTTGGATACATATGTTCAGGAGGTCTAAAATGAGCCTCCAGTACCCAAACTCTTGTGAGAAGGTCATAAAGGGTAAGTAAACCTCCAGAAATATTTACATCTTTATTTTATTTATTATTGACTAATAATGGTGAACTAGAGAGTTTTGAAGAAGCATTGCAGGATGAGACCCATGTCCAGTGGCATCATGACATGGATGAGGAGATGGAATCCTTGGAGCAAAACCAGACTTGGGATTTGGTTAAGTTACCAACAGGTAAGAGAACATTGTAGAAACAAGTGGGTTTATAGGATCAAGGAAGAAGATGGTGGACAGAAAAGATACAAGGCAAGGCTTGTAGTAAAGGGATTTACACAGAAAGTAAGTATTGACTTTGGTGAAATATTTTCTCATGTTGATAAAATGACTTCCATACGTATTGTGTTGAGTATAGTTGCAGTACATGATTTGCATTTAAAGCAACTAGATGTGAAGATGGATTTCCTTCATGGTGATTTTGATGAAGATATTTATATGTAGCAGTCACCTAGGTATGAAGTCAAGGGTAGGGAGAAATTAGTGTGCAGGTTGAAAAAGAGTCTATATGGGCTCAAGCAAGCTCCAAGGAAATGGTACATGAGGTTTGATAGTTTCATGCATGAGCATGGTTACTTAAGATGTGAATTTAATCATTGTGTCTATTTTAAGAAGCTTGAAAATGGGAGTTATATTATTTTATGTGGATGATATGCTTATTGCAGGATCTAGTATGCAAGAAATTTGTGAGTTTAAGGGAAAGCTATCTCACACATTTTTTATGAAGAATTTAGGAGCTGCAAAAAGAATCCTTGGCATGAAAATACATAGAGATAGGAAGAATAAGAAATTGTATTTGTCTCAAGAGGATTATATCTACAAGGTGTTAGAAAGGTTTAAGATGTAGAATGTAAAACCGATGTTAGTACACCTATGGCTGGACACTTCAAATTAAGCAAAGATCAATGTCTTTCATCACATGAGGAGGTCAAATACATGACATGAGTGCCATATGCTTTAGTATTTGGGAGTCTCATGTATGATATGGTTTGTACCAGACCAGAAATTACTTAGGAAGTGGGAGTTGTGAGTAGATATATGGCCAATCCAAGTAATGAGCATTGGAAAGCAGTCCAATGGATACTCAGGTATTTGAAAGGGACATCTAGCATGTAGTTATGCTATGGAGGCTCAGATATTTCACTATGTAGCTATGTTGATTTGGACATGGATGAATCTTTGGATGGTAGGAGGAGCATGAATTGATATATTTTCATAGTAGGTGGGATGACAGTTAGTTGAATTTTGAGATTGCAGAAGGTTGTGGCTTTGTCTACTATAGAGGAAGAGTATGTTGCAGCTACAAAGGCTAGAAAGGAGATGATATGGATGAGTAGGTTCATGAAAGAGTTAGGAAAGGATCAAGATGATTGCAAAATGTTCAGTGATAGTCAGAGTACAATTCATTTAAAAATAACTTCAGTGTTTCATTCAAGAATGAAACACATTCAGTTGAGGTATCAATTCATAGGATAGGTATCGTAGGATGGGCAGTTGAATCTGTAAAAGATTCATACGAGTGAAAACCCTGTAGATATGCTAACAAATTTGTTAGAAAAGGAGAATTTGGAGATACACTCCACTTCTATTGGTGTTCAAGTTTGATACTTGAAGAGGAAGAAACAAAGATAAGGAAGGATCCAAGAATGATATTATACATGTATAGTGTAGTAATTAATCTCCAAGTGGGAGATTGTTGAGTTTTGGAGCTCAATTACTTCAGATTAGCATGCAATATGAAACTTTCTTGAAAACACAACAACCGACATCAGTTAGGTATGATCGACATCAGTCAGGAAAGGAGGAACCGACATCAGTTAGGGCTAACCGATGTTGGTTACCTGTGTGTGGGTGTTTTAATTAACTCATGTGAATTCGATCTATTTTTAGTATTAAATCATATCTATTGATTGTAATTGTATGGCTAAGTGCCCTAAGTTTGTATACGCCTATATAAGCATGAAATCTAGGGTTTAGAAGTAAGAATTATGAATAACTTTCAAAATTTGATGATTATTGTGAGAATAATTGTGAGAGAGAGAATTCTTGGTGAAGAATAAAAATCTTTTGAGTAAGACATCTAAGAGGTGTGAAAGATTTTAAATATTCATTGTGTATCTTGTGAAATATTTGGATAATAGATTGGCTTGTTTCTTGGTGGACGTAGCCAACACTGGGTGAACCATGTTAAATATGATATTGATTTATATCTCTTGTTATGTATATTTCCTCTGGTAGAATATCTGCTTTTATTTGCATGTATGCTTAGATTTGATGTACTATTTGTACAACTGATGTTGTAACCCCAAAAATTACCCCGTAGTCCAGGTAGCAGTGCACATCCTCACAAAGTTAAATAACTAGGAGTGGTGGTTGTAAGTAAATACATTCTGGCTACACAACGAAGAAAATAACTGAAGGTGTAGTTTACAACTTGGTGGTTTTCATTACTGAAACCATCATTGAGGAAGCACATGAAGGTGATAAGATAAGTTTTGGTGAAATCCTATTATCCCTTGTTTTTGTAGGAATATGAGTGCTTGATGGGCCTAAGGACAAAGTATGGGAATATCATGAGGACAATAAATATCTTGCAGAGAGATTTGAGAAGTATACTTGTGATGGGACCATGAGTGGCCCCTTTAAACAAAGGGTATAATTGTGGTATGAGCACCTCCGTGCCATGTTTGAGGAAGAATGGAGAATAATGAAGGAGATTCTTACGGTATTTTATAAACAGGTACAATTTGTATTAAACCAACACTTTTGTATTACACGCTTTAGGACGAAGGACGAGAAGTGGAGCCCTTGGTGTAAGATCCCCTATTCCTCCATCATGTGTTACTTCTAGGAATCTATACATAGGGTTTCAAATGTGCATCAGATGTTATTTAATGTAGAAAAGGTAGACTATGACTTCCACACATTGAGAAAGAGTTATGTGTATCCAAGTAAGTCTGCATATATTGAGAGATTAATTTCAGATGATATTAACATGAAGGTAATGAGTTTGGCCATTGCGAAAAGTGGGGTAGCCCTTGTATATATCCAAATCAAGCCTAGATTGGGAAATGGGAGATATGTGGAGAATGAATTCAAGATTCCTGGACCATGTTAACCTTTTAAGTTACCTTTAACGGGAGGGTAGTTTTAAATTTTTCTACTATTCCGTGAAGTTTTTTGCCTAAGTTTTTTGGGGAATCGAGAGTTTTCCAAAATCCAAAATTTCAAACTTTGGAATGTGGAGGTTCTCTTACTTTGGGTTTTGTATCATTTGTAAGTAAATTTTTTTCTTAAGTTACGAATTCCAAAATCCTGAAGTTACAAAATTTCAGAACTTTGGGATTTCTTGTTTCAAAGTTCTCTTTGACATTTTTCTATTGTTTTTTGTGTTTTAGTTCCGAACTTTGAAATTCTGAATTTCCAAAATTTAAAAACTTTAGGTTTTTGGGTTTTGGAGTCTCACTTCACACCTGGGACTATTTTCGTTCCCGATTTTCGAATTCCAAAATCCCAAAGTTCTGAAATTTCGGAGCTTCTATCTTTCGGGTTGTAAAATTTGGGTTTCACATTCGAATTGTCACACTTGTATTTCAAATTTCAGACCCTCCACATAACATTTATTTCTGAACCACCCCACATGTGTTGGATTTCAGGCATTAATTTTAGGTTTACCTATATAAACTTGGTTTATCACCCATCAAAGTTCCAAAATTTAAAAACTTTAGGTTTTTGGGTTTGGGATGTTCAGATACATGTGGCTATTATATAGCCATATACATAGCTAAAACAACCTCTAACAAAATAGGGAGGTGTTATAACAATTAACACTATTTAGTTGTGATTGTTACTCCCGTAACAAACACAACTCAACACCAATAACATATTATTGTTTATATAACAATAATATATTAATAACATATTAAAATATATAATAATAATTACCAATGTAATTATTATCTTACACAATGTAAATAATAATTCCTAACATTCCCCCCTTAGTGTTTACATGGTAGAAAAACATCCACACACTCAACTGCAGTATGCTCACCCATGTGGCATGTCCAACTCTGTGACTCATGACCTTGATCCAAAAGAAAGGCTCTCTCCTTCCATGGTTTTAAATAGGCTTACCACAAACCTTGACGTGACAGGAACCTCATCAACTGTCAACCTCAGGTGGTTTTTTGGATCCTCCCACAAACCCTTTCAAGATCCATGAACTGACTTACTCTGGTGTTATTTTTCATCACTATGCTTATACATCAGGGAATTATGTAGGAAACACATCTCACCAAACTGAACAATAAAACACATACTGAAAATATTTCACATTACTTCCTATAAGAATCATAATTTTCTTAATTGTAGTCTCTGTCATTGATCGCTACCACTCGATCTCGAACAGCATAGAAAACTGCCACTGACACTGGAAGCTTTCCTTGACCAAGTCGTTTCGAGTGCAGAATGGGAATGGAAAATTGGTATGTATTCCCCCCCACAATGTGAAATTCCACTCATATAGATACTGAGAAGCAAAATTCATCAAAGAACATACTCCTGAATGGATATTGCTAGTTAGGTCTTGTTGCACACGGTCACTAATGCTAGTGAATGTATTCTTATAGCTGACCATATTCCAAAGAAGTATAGAAGTTAGAGGACCAAGTCAGTCAGAGGATCACTGAAATTCATCTGCACTCCAACACATCTCTCTTTCCAACATCCATCAAATACCACACAAAACAGGAACACTGCAAACTGAAGCACACCGAGAAAATGGAAACCACACTGAAAATCATATACTCACACCATACATATGCCACCACAGCTTCTACGTGGCCCCGTCGTTGGTGACTAACAAGAGGTTGTTGAATGACCTCCTTCCTCCGTTTCCTCCTTCCTCCATCGTTATGCTGCTAGGTCAGCCGGATGTGATCATGAAGCTAAAAATACCTTCAATAATATGGATGTCATGCATAAGCAAAAATGCATCCAAAATTGAAATACGGGTAAATTTCTTATTTTTTATTTACAAATTTTTGGACTTTTTACAATTATATGACTTTTGACGACAATTCACAAATTTTAAAACAACAATTTTGACTTTATATGACATAAGACTTGGAAAATAACTATTAAAAAACCTAAAATCACCTATATGACATTGACTACCTATTATTCACCTAAACACAATTTAACAATGTTGACAATATAACTTTTGTTTTTTCAACGTAACAATTTGACATAGACAAATTAATACTTTTGGCAATAAAAAGACTATACCACTGAGACTATAACATACATGGGTTTTATTGATCTAAGACAACAATAAATACCTATGACTAATGAATAGCATCCCACCAACTATTAAACATAGCGTAAATACATAAATGGCTTTCTCACTTATCTTAATGATAATTACAATAAATAAAGACATCTGACCAATGAATGTAGAATAGCGAGCTCCTTCAATCGTGGCAGTACACAATCTTGGTAAGATCCTTGCAGTCGGCGTATGGTTGGAATGATTCTCCAAATATCTTCACTTAAAATTCTCTGGTCTATGTAGAATACCGTCGATGTAGAGATTCTAGGTACGCAGAAGTTAGCTCCATGCAAAAATATGAACCACCGCTTGAGGGAAGAAGAAGATCTTGTAGAAACAAAATGTCTTCCAAAACATAACGTTAAACTTCTGATCTGATAAAACAACTTTGATAGCCTATATTTTTTTTTAGCTTGATTTCCTGATGTGTTGGATTCATGTAGACTAAGATTGTTGTGATGGTAGCTATGATTTATGCAGGCGATGTAAACTATTTTTTTTTTTTGTTGTTTCAGATAAATTTCAAAAAATAAGTGATCCATATGTGAGGCTCCAGGGCACAAGGATCACATATAAATCAATATTTAATTCCACAGAACTACCATCTACTCAAAGATACAACACCTTGCTTCTTTATAGATCTGACCAGTTAGAGAATATTCAATAGATTACCAATGTGGTGATCTATGCATGAGAACGCAGGTCTATGACACATGTAAATGATTGACCTCAAAGAGGAGTTGCATGAGGACGCAGATATATGCACTTGGGAGGCTCCAAAAATTGCATATAATCAAGATGACTATAACACACTATGTAGACTATCTGGATAGGATTGCAATTGTGGTCAATTCGCAGGGAGAAGGATCTTCAGCCACTAGGGGCCTTCCTCATAGACGGGACAACAAAGAATACTAATTGCCCCTTGATGATTTTTTATTCCATCGCAGGCATGGGTGAATAGACCGCTCTGGTACCACATGAAAAGGATCAAAGAGCTTTGCACATATTAATATTATATTCTTCACTATATTGATGTTCAGATACACGTGGCTATTATATAGCCATATACATAGCCAAAACAACCTCCAACAAAATAGGGAGGCGTTATAATATATAACACTATTTAGTTGTGATTGTTACTCCCGTAACAATACACAACTCAACACCAATAATATATAAATAACATATTAAACTATATAATAATAATTACCAATGTAATTATTATCTTACACAATGTAAATTTCAAAGATTTTGTTATCGGCACCTTAAAAATTTGGTGTTTCAGATTCTTCAAAATTGTTTCTATAAAATTTACAAGGTTCGATCAGGTTCCGAACCAAAAAGTGATGTCAAATTCTTCATCAAAAGGTAAGGAAGAGTTTATAAGTTTGGATTTTTGGGCTTCTTATTTTTGGAATTAGATTGTTTTCAAAGATTTTGTTATCAGACCTTCAAAATTTGGTGTTTCAGAGTCTTCAAAATTGTTTCGATAAAATTTACAAGGTTCGATCAGGTTCCAAACCCAAAAGTGATGTCAAATTCTTCATCAAAAGGTAAGGAAAAGATGAAGTATACATTCTTAGGAGTTTCCCCTCATACATGCATGTCCTTAGATTTGGGTAACATTGGAGATAAATACTTGGGATATGCCAGAATTCTGGGAAAGACTAAAAGCCCCTAATAAAAAATATTTGATGCAAGACATATTTAACAGTGGGCTTGAGTAGAGTTTCAGGTCTTGCTTCAGCAAGATAATTTCAAGAGTGGATGTTTCTTTACATTGCTACCATTATAAAAATAAGGAGTTTATAAGACATGGAGAACATAGTAGTAGTTAAATTTGTTTTTAGTTGGGAAATGTCTTGACTTCAAAAAACTTCTTCATGAATTCTATCCTCGTCTATGCGGAAAATACCATGGGAGAATTTAATGGGTTGAATATAAAAGGTGTTAGGATAATTTCACAGATTTATGAGTTTTTTCCTCAACTCATAATGGAAGAAGGAAAGAAACATTTCCACAGAGTTAATGCTAGCTTTCTTACTATTTTCCTTTATTGTTTTGATAAGAATTTATACAATCACATAATTTTTTATGAAGCTTTCAAGGAGGTAAGGGAATGGGGAACTATATATCTACAATTCCCAACATTTACATACATTCGCATTCCAGGTTTCCTAGGTCATCCTAATAAATTACCAAGATGCCTGACTGATAAATGGGACTTTTTAGAACTATTTCATCAGTTATTTGATTATCATAAGATTCAAAATAAAGGACATAAGGTAGGAATCCAGTTTCCCATTTCAATTGGAAGATACACTTTTGCTAGTATTAACAAGGCAAAGAATGTCGATGGAGAAATGTGTGAAGTTACCTTGCGAACCTTCCACCATAGAACTAAATTTGATTATTGGGGAAAATTTAGCTAAACAGGGTTGGCCAATTCCCATGTTCCTCAGTTAGAAAATATCTCGATCAACTATCGAGACGAGGTCATCATTAGACAACGATAGTTTGAATGGTTAACTCTTGATGAAGTTAAACAATATGGTATTACAGATGTTCCTGATGGAATTAAAGAAGATGATGATGTGCTTGACCCAGTTTATAGGAGTGATAACATTATTAATCAACCATTACCATGGATTGCTTGGTATCAAGAAGAATGTTCTAATACAAAGGAAATGGTGGGGCCCATCTTGCAAATAACATATTATTGGTTAGCTACCTTGGCAATCTCACCGAAAGGGTTAGACAAACCTATAAGAATAGAAGCCCAGACAATGCTACATTCTCCTACACCTACAAAAGGTAAGAGGTTGACTCAGAAGGCCACTAAAACTCCAAGAAAGATCTCATTTGTTGTTGGTGGTTATTCTCTTGAAAAAATCCCTACTACTAAGGTTGTGTTTTCTATAGTGCAAGTATATGAAGTTATTAATGTTAGTGCTACTTTAGTTTTATCACAAGGTTTTCCACTTTCTATTTCACTACCATTAACACTATCCTCAGCTCCACCACCTCCATCATTTTGTACCACTCCTCTTCTCATCTATACTTTTCCATCTCCATCTATGGATCAATTTTTCTCATCCCTTCCTGCTCTCTACGTTGGAGAGATGATTGGGTCTCCACTTTCCAATCCATTTTCTCAGCAACTACTATTTCCTTCCATTTCCATTTTCAGTCCTGTTTCATCTTCTCTCGAAGATATTCTAACTCCCGTGCCATCTATCATTACCACTTCCATTTCAACTATTGTACCCAAATCTATTATTTTACCCAGTGCTCCAAGTTTAGCTATGAGCATGCCATTTTTTTCTGCATCTATTATAGCTGAATGGCTATATTGCCATACCCCCAAGAAAAATAAGAAGGTGCTACTCGTAGATGTGATTGATATGAGTGTGCTGTAAACCAATCCAAAGGGGTTGGCCAAACGACCAAATATTTTTTCTAACTTATCAATAATCATGTCAGAAGAAAGGTTAATGGAGATAGCCAACCTTGCTGAAGGAAAAACAAAAGAAACAATTACTGCAATAGATTATCAAATCTCTAGGTTTTCATTGGGAAAGGAAACACATGAGGGTGAAAAATAGGATGGTCAAGTGGCCCTTGGGAATTTGTTAGAAAATTATGACAAAGATAAGGATTTTAAGAATGAATTGAAAGTAAAGGTTGAGAAAATCACCAATCTTTTGAAGAAAGTCACACAACCTACTCCATACATGGATCCTTCAACTATGACTTCTTTGACTATCTCTTCCAGTCTTGATAACATCTCATATCATGAAATTGAGAAGATAGGTTAGAAGGGACAATCAATGGATGGGTGGATTGAGTGTATGCTCTAGGAGACTAATCCTTTAATCGAAATAGCTATGGAATTATATAATGATTTGCAAATGAAGAAAGTTTCTATTCAGAAGCTAGATAAAATACTCTCTAAAGATAATAATAATTTGAACTTGAATTTGAATACTTGGGAGGAAATTAGAGATATGAATCCAAATCTACTTCTATAAGAGGGTTTAATTGATAATGTCTCTAAGTTGTTTGAGTATCAAAAGGCCATGGAATTCAAATCTCAGGTGTTACAGGATTTAATCAAGAAATTGGAGGACAAATGTGCTAAAACAGTGGATGGACTAAGTGACATTTCAGAGGAGTTTGATAACATCAACTGTAAATTCTTAAACGAGAATATCGATTCTCTTCCGATTGATCTTATTAAATCAAGTTTCAAAGGTTTAGTTAAGGAGGATGATGAGGTAACTAAAAATTTCAATATTAATTCAATTTACAGATTAGTTTCATGTCATAATTTCATAAGCCAATTGGAGAAGGTTGTGAACAAGTTGAAAAGGATTCCAGTCAAGGTTGTGAGAGAGGTTAACACACTAGATTTCGTAAATCATTATGCGCGTAGGCTAGAGGAAGAAGAGATATAATGAATTATCAAATGTTTCATTGATTACAAGCACCGTTTGGCTATATGGGAAAAGGATCAAGAGAAAACTGAATAAGAAACACATGTTACAAGTCCCGGCTAATCCTGATGACCATTTTTGGAATGGCTCCAAAGATATGAGTCAGTCAAATTTCTAGGGTTGAATTGGTTAAACCCGTGCAATAAATTTACTATTTTTATGGGAGCCTATTCCCTTGAACTTAATTGCACTCTATTTTTAGTAACTAGTTAGTTATAGGTTCAGCTGTAATGGCTCAACATATTGAACTTATAAATAGTTAGATGCATTAAGTTTTAAAAGATAATTTTATTTCATTTGAGGAGTTACTCTTCAAGTTTGAAAGAGTGCTTCAGATACTTTGAGCCTTTCAGTTATATTTAGAAAAATATTTTTCTATGAAATATATGATTTATTGTGCTAATCATTGATCAATTCATATCTTGTGAATTATTAATTCCTTGATGTGATTGGTTAATATACCTTTATCTTAGCTATCTTATTTCAATCTATGTGAAAAATGATATAGTTACTTTGAATATTAGTTGTGGAAAAGTTATATCCTTTTTGTTATAAAGTAGCATTATTATTTACAATCATAGATGGAGGAAGATTTCAAGACACGTGCATATCATATTTTATTGTGAGGTGTTGATTGTGCATTTAAGTAGGTCTATCTATTAAATATAATTGGTTCATCACCTTATTTTTATTTCATTTATCTCTAACTTTAAATCCCATGAACTGAATAGATTGGAAGCATTTTCAAGTGCTTTAGCCTTGCACATTGATCTTAAATCAAGTTCTCTAAGTCTCAAAGGAAGCCACCCTTCTCTGGAGGTTCATCCCAAGGAGACAAGGTCCCACACCTTGGGGATGTTCCAACATTTCAAAAGATCACTCGGAGATTCAACGGGTGTGTGATCTGCATGACATTAAACCACCCAAGGGGAAACATATAGTTATAATTTTGGAAGATGAGGAACTAGTCTCGCCCCATGTTGAAGAAGAAGGAGAGGAAGAAGAACTGCAAAAAGAAATTGGTGGTTTGGAGCACATGGGTAGAAAACAACCTACTATAGGTTAGAAAAGAAAGTTTGAGGTGACGTCCCATTTGCAGAATCTAGATGATGAAGTGTTGGAGACAAGTGCAATGGAGATGGATATAGAACCGAATAATGAGGAAACTTAGTTCAAGGTAATACTAAGAAGAAAAAGGAATCAAAGCACGGGAACTTCAAAGCCCATTCAGAGGTCACCTAGGACTTCACTTGTGAATGTAGAGTTAGAAAAGAAGAAAAGGTGCAGATACGTTCCATGGAAAGATGATGAAGATGAGAAGTATAAGGATAACACACTGAATACTATAATACAAAATGAGGATACAGAGGATCCTTAGGATGAGGATATGAAAAATGATGAAGATGAGTTGAAGGAAACACAGTTAGAAATAGATAAGGGTGAGCCTTTAGGTGCGCCCCATACTACAAATATAGGTGAAGGATCGGTGCTGGATTTGAGAGTGCACACCCCAAGGGTAAACGCTAAAGGAAAGGAAAGGAGGAAGAAAATTATGAGACACCAGCAGTCGAGTAAATTGATGATACGATCAATATCATACGCGTGTGGTACCAAAGCACTCTGGATCCCAATGACTTAAATGGTTGGGAGTTGATAGATGCAGATATGGAAACTACGCGCACATGGAAACAACTCTCATGGAGCATGAAAAATCACATGGATGATCCTAACTTTGATGTATGTGAAGAATCGTGTGCTTCACAAAGATTGAAGAAGGTGCCCCATTCACACCATGTAATTGTTAATCCCACTATCATATCAGATGAGTAGGTAAGCAACGTCCTCACTAGAGTATCTGCTGAAGTTGTGCTCTAGAACATTGATAAAGCAGAAAACATTAGAGTGTTGTTAGATGATAAAAAGGATAAGGATGTTGAAATCAAGTGCCTTATAGAGGAATGAAATAAGGCTGAGGTAGAGGTGCACAAAGTTCTTAAAATGATAGAACAAATTGGTGATGTGATTATTGAAAAGAGGCCATATTTTCAAGATAAGGTTGCACAAATTTTCCATATTATTTGCACTATTTGTGCACAACTATTCAAATTTTACTGGAGGATGGTTCCATGCACATGCCAACACCTAAGGGTGCTGTAGAACATGCACAAAAGGCTAATACAACAGTAGTGCACAAGATTACAAGCTATGATGCCTTACTGCAGACTTAGAAAGATGAGTTAAAGAAAGTAGATATAGCGTTGAATATGTGCACATCACCAGCTGTGATAATAAAGACAAGGACTATGGCAAAATAAGATGAAGTACTTTAGGCATCGAAGAATGAAAAACTTGGGCCTGTAGAGAGACTTACACTGGTAGAAGCAAAGTGTGATGTGCTTGGAGATGCCCAAATCTTGCACAAGGAAAGAATAAAAGAAATTGGTAAGATGATAGTGCAAAAAATGGATTTTATGGGTGGGATGGTCTCAAGTCTATCCAATGTTCTCAGGATACTATAGAATGAGGGTGAAAATATGAAACTTGATGAGATGGAGGCAGTTCTTGTAGACATTCTAGATAAAACAAATAAAGTGCTAAGTGATTGGAAAACATTGGAGGTAGATTAAGAATGAATATCCAGAGTTGATCCTTCCTATAGAAGAGTAGAGC
This sequence comes from Taxus chinensis, assembly GCA_019776745.2. NCBI lineage: Eukaryota > Viridiplantae > Streptophyta > Pinopsida > Cupressales > Taxaceae > Taxus > Taxus chinensis. The sequence goes on along the minus strand of CM034156.1, from coordinate 121,098,762 downwards.
ATCAAGTAGTATCTCATTCTTTATGAGAAATAATTCCTTTTTTCTTTTACTCATTATTCCTTATTATTTGTTCATGGAGAGATAAGCTGTGATTACCTATTTCTGGGGAAATAATGACATTAGTGTGGGGTAATTTTGAGTTTATGGAATACAACCTAAGTATGAAGGTGCGAAGGATTGGGTGTGTGGGCATAGGGCGTGTGAACACGCATGAAACTATATTTGGAACCAAGAGTGTCTTAGAAGGTTTGAATTAGGACTTAGCCATTTTGCAGATTGAGGCTAAATATAGACATGGAGTGCAGCGAACATTTTTTAGGAGACCTGAAGAACATGTAAGGGATATTTTGGACAAGTAGAAGATCAAGCGCCTTGCATGGTTTTGAGTTATTAATAGGATTATATTGTTGTTGTATTATTATATGATCTATTAATAACAAGCTTGCATGCTCTTGTATTTATCATGTAAGGGCACATGGCTATTATTAGCATGTAGCCTATTTTTGAAGGTGTATGGGTGGTGAAGGGAAAGTCCCCACCCTATAAATATGTATTCATTTGCATGGTTTGGTATCATCACTTTTGTAATAGAGTTATAATGCTGGATTATGTGTGCGCATGACTTATGGTGACATTGTTGTGTATGTAAGAAGCTTATGTGTTTTACAAAAAATAATATAATGGATTTTGTGCCTAGATACTGATTATAGACACATTTGTGAATGAATCTTGCATAGTAAAGTTAATCTTTGTTCTTGTTTAAGTGTTCATTTATATGGTTAAGATTTAGAACTAATTTATGCACCTAGTTATACTTAATTATCTTTGATGGATTTGGAATATCTATTTAATCATGCTAACTCCTTGAACAAGATGACATAAAAGAGGAACTTGGTACCCTTGCGCACTTCTGGTGAGCACTCAGTTCAGGATGAGTGATGTGCTAGCTTGCCTTGGGATTTTGTGGGTAAAATCTAGGCTACATGAATTCAAAAATTTGTAACCAACTAGAGAAGAAGTTAAAGATTAGATGCCTTTACATTTTATAATAAGAGGAATGAGTCGTCATATGCCCCCCAATGACTCTTCATATGTCTCAAAATAACTTAAAATTTTCATCTTCCTCTAGAAAAACATTTAAGTCCATTTTTATAACATAAAGGTGAATTTTATACAATAGAAAAATAAAATTACTTTTATTACATTAGAGACATATGAAAAATTGAAACCCCAATGCAAAATTATAACATCGAAAAGAGAGAATGTTGGAGGGTGAGAAAAGAGAGAGAGAGAAGGAAGAAGAAGAAGGAAGAATCATGTCGATGACGAAGAGTAGGTTGATCTTGCTAACTTGATCTGATGGAATGCTCCAATATGATGAAATCTAGATCCTTGAACACAATATCCTCCTTATTCATCATGCACAAATACCTTAGGTTGGCTGAATGAATGTTTAAAAACATTTTTGCTTCCACGACCTTTATGGAGGTTTCATTTCCTTGTTTGAGTTATGAGATCATCTTACAACCTTGTTTTTCTAAAAGATGACCCTATGAACCCTTTGGCACATTTCAATACTCCTCTGTTGATAATGCATTTAAATTTTTATCCAATTTATATTTTTATTATGTCTTATCATGAACGCATGCTATTTTTAGTAATTGCACTAAGGTGAAAAAATTTGATCCAGGAACTGCGGGGCATGATAGAGCAAGGAAAGATGCATACAATGTAATTTTATTTGTGAGAATGGAGAAGTAGGGAAACATTTATGCAAGTGTGCATTTTAATTTCCCTAATATACCAAGGGGGACGAGAGGGAAAGAAAAAATGGATTTATTACCAGATGCATGATTTTGCACTTCAAGACCTGAAACTAGAGGGAGAGTTGGGGAGTGCCAATACGCACACAATGTAAAAAATTTGGGATAAAATGAGCAATAGAGAAAAATTTATGCATGGGAGAAATTTCATGTCCCAATTGCACCTTTGTAAAGGGACATGAGGTGCACAAAAATGCGCCATGCACTTTTGAGAGGCAATACATAAGAATTTGGCCCGTCGGGAGAGCGAACTTGAATTTGAGATTGCCAGAATTCCAAGAGGTCTTTTTGGGTAAAATTTTATATGATTTTGACTCCAAAAAACATTATAGGATCAATGAGATAAGTATCATATTTTAATTCTTTCTAAAAATACCTGAAATGACCCCTTTGTGATCAATATTATCAATTCTCCATATAAAGAATGAGCTCCACTGAAAAGCACCAAGAGGTTTTGAAGAATATGATGAGTCCACCTTGTAGAGGATTCTCTTAGCTTTCTAATGAGTATTTTTTCCCTCTTAACTCATTACTTAGCTCCCACAATCATCCGTCAAAGATCAAGCACAGGTTTTGATATGACTTACTATTAATAATAAGTGCCTAAGAGATAACTTACTATTTTTAGTAAATAGTGATTTTTCTGCTTTTGACCGCACTGATGAGATTACGTTGTATGAGTGCCATTATGTACATTGTTCTTTCCCTAATCACTCTTGTTGATGAATTAATATTTATATTAGGTACCCATATTAGGAATTTACTATTTTTAGTACATGGCCATTTTCACCAATTCTGGCACTAGAATACCATCCTACCTCTGAATATCGCCCATGTATACTGTCTTCCCCACAGCTACTTCTGGTGTTGACTTGCCAAAAATATCCAGTCCCCATGTAGGAAGGCTTACTATTTTTGGAAAGTGGGTCTCTAGTGATCGGTTCGTGATGAAACAAAATATCCTGATGTGGGTTTTTTCCCGACAGTGTTCCTATGAAATTTCAACTCAAACCAATGCCAAAAATGAGAGATTTTAAAATTTAAGTTTTTGTTGTGGGAAAACAAGGGTTTACTCTCCGTAAAAAAAAAGGGCCGTGTATGAATTTTTTTTCACTTGGATCCTCATGGCCTCTAAAAAAATAAATGTCTAAAAAAGATGACGTCCCGATCTGTTGAGTATTTTTTGAGATATGATTGAGTTTTTCTCCATGAACTTCGAGGTTTTCTGACGAGCAATATTCATTTCTTTACTATTTCAATCTATTTTTTTTTGTGAATTTTTGTGTTTTAGATCATGGCAGCCTTTATGGAATCATTTGAGGAAAAAAATCTTGGATTTAATCTCTGGAGAAAATTTTCTAGCAATCGGGCAACATCTGGAAGCGTGGGGGATGAAGAAAGGTGAAAATGACTAAGTCCCCACATTTAAATAGCGTGAAAAAAAGGATGGAAAAAGAGAGGGTGAATTTTTATGTCCCTTTCATCCCTTTTCAAAAGGTGCAAAGGGGACATAAATTTCCACTTCATTCTGGGCTTGACACTTGGCATCATTTCATTTGATGAGTGTTTTAAGTAAGGGGGCTGAATTAGAGCACATGGGGGACAGTTGACGGTTATATGAAGAATCAAAAGGCATAATAGGGTTAAGGTCAATTTTCATGTCCCTTTTTTCCATTTTATAAAGAGACAAGGGGGACATAAAATTCTACCTCATTCTAGTGTGGACAAGTGGTAAACATGTGGGGTAGGTGAGTACATAGGTCAAACTTGGTCTATGGGGGCTAGGGGATTAGTTCTTGGTCATATTGGAGACCCAGGGCTTATAAAATGGTTGGTAAAATTTTTATGTCCCTTCGTACCTTTATAAATGGATGTAAGGGACATGAAATTGCACCTTAACCACATGCTTCCACCTGTCTTACTTAAAAATTGACCAAGTATGGGAAATCACACCTTGGGGCCAACTTGCGGAGACGATATCTCGGGCTCCTGGATGAATTTTTTGATGAAAATTTATATGATCCCACCTAAAAAACCTTTTAAATCCAATGATGATTGTCCCAATATTATATTTTGACTAAAACCCCTCCATATGGATCCGTCTTTCTCGAGATTGCTTGTTGTGTACTGGAAGAATGAGCTGCCTAGAACACTATATGAGGTTTCGAGAATTAATGTTTTTCCACCATGTAGAATATTGAAAATGATTTCCATTGATACTTTTTTGGGCTTTCAAATCACTATGGGGCTCCTAGAATGTATTTTTTTAGCTCAGGTCCTCTTTCTTGGTGCATACTCATTCAGGCTAGAAAACCCGCTTTCGCTGAATTGTTTCCAATACCTATGAATCTTCCCTAAACCTTTCAAAATAATCTCCATGATGTTCCTAGTACTTGAATACTCCTCCACAATACATTTTTATCCTTTGATCAGCTCTGGCGGGGGTGCACTAGTCCTAGGAAGGCTTTTTGGTAGCCCTTCCTCAAATTGCTTGAATACTTGAATGTTCTAGAAGATTCTAAATCACCTAGGGGGGCTGATTTTGATTTCCTAAATCACCTAGGGGAATACATGAAATTCAATTTAGGATCCTTAGACCGACTGAATAAGACTAGCCTTGGGGAAGGTATTGCTTTGAAAAGTTTCGACACTGTGGTATTGTTATCCCATTTTCTAGTGAATTTTTCCCCTACAAAAACACAAGACAATAGGGTGCTAAGGTTCTTAGATATCTGTCATAGATGTGGGGATTAAGGATGAAGATGGGTTTTAGATAACACCATTGGTAATATAAGAAGAGGTTGCAGATTGTGTGGATTTAGGAGATGTCGATATATAAGAGTGTTGTACTTGTTGAAGATGCAGGATGAGATTGGGACATCACTTGCGATTGAATTGAGTGGGGACACCCGCTTGATGGAGGATTTAAGGGATGATGTGGATATAAGAGTGGATTCATATGCAAATGTAGGTATAGGTATAGATGCATATGTGGGTGTGGCAGTATATGTAGGCATGGATGTAGTGGTATATTTTTAAATGGATATGGGTATGGTAGATATGTGTATAGTAGATGTAGATGTAGTAGATGTGGATGTAATAGTTGCAGTTATAGTAGATGTAGATGTAGATTTAGTAGACACGAGTATAATAGATGTAAATATGGGTGCAGATGTAGATACGATTGTAGATGTAGGGATAGATGTTGAAGTATATGTATGTAAAATAGATGTGGGTACAGTAGATGTGGGTAGCGGTGTAGAATCTTGACTTAAAGTATTGATTGTATGGGTATTGGGTGCTGGAGATGTGGGAGGATTGGCTTGGTTGTTTGGTGGATAGTTAGGGAATGGTTTCTTTAAGACATCTAATGGTTAGTTAGGAGGATCATTAGGATTGTCCAATTAGAGGTACCCATGATCGGTAAGTCATTGTACTAGGTCTTTGAAGGTATGAAACTTTTCGATATCATGACCAAGGACTTGATGATATTTACAATAATGGTATTTGCGATACCATGTGGGTTTGGGATGCAAATCATCAACATGGAGGATAAGAGAAAGTTGGATAAGGTGCATAACCGTGAGTTTGTCGAAGATGGAACTATAAGATTCTCCAAGAGGATTATAGTTAGAGGTTGGTCAAGGATCCCTTTGTGGAGGCTCGACATGAGATGTTAATGCAGAATAAGTTTTGATGAAAATGGAATTGTTCGCATTTTTGGATTTTTCATTATGGGTGGACGATTTTGTGAATTCGATTTTAGGTTTGTTGGAGTGAAGCTTAACATGGCCTTGTTTAAGGTCACATAGTTATAATTTGCGAGCCATGGTGAAGGCTTCTTTGAAGCTTTGAAAATACTAAATTTGGAGGGTGGATGAGACATGTTTCGTACATAATCTAGAGAAGATTTTGATGAGCTCGGTTTGGGGAAGAGAGAAGGCTAATTGATTGATAATGCCACACCACATAGAAATCAGTGATTGATTCATCATCAAATTATTTGATGGCATAGAGATCAGTGATGGTAATATTGTGCATGATATTGATGGAGAAGTTCCCTAAGAAGAGTTACGAAAGTTGACTGAAAGAGAAAAGTGAATGTTGTGGGATGCCATTATACCAGTCTAAAGCGGGTCTAACCAATGACATGGGGAAAGTGTGAAGCATGAGGTCCTGATCATGGGCAATGAGATAAAATGAGTTCATAAAGGAACGAAGGTGTTATTGGGGATCTTCCTTTCTATTGAACTTATAGGCCAATTTTAGGTTTCTCCTAATGTGGAGGATACAGGATTAATCAAAGTACCCGTTAATGGATTGATAGGTTCATTACCATATTTGTCTCATTAGGTGAATGTTCTCTTAGGACCTAAATGGTAGATGGCGAGCATAGGTTGACCATTCTACCCTAATAATGATTGCATGGGGTCATTGGAAGTATGTGAGGGTGATCAAGATGATTGACGTGGTTGTGGATTATAACAGAGGTAGATGGATTAATCTGTTATGGGTAAGATTGATAACTGTTGCCAGGTATAAGCTACCCAACCCATTAGTGGAGGGTGGGTGACCAAGGAGGAAGATAATTGAAAGCTATGTGATTGGATTAGAAATGAAAGATAGGATGTTGGAAATGGATAAAGTTGGATGGATAGAGATGTGAGGAGGTTGTTATTGAGATATGGGATAGGATTACCATTGGGTTTACATTGGGTGAGTTGGGATATGTCCAATATAATGTGGTTGAGATGTTTGAGTGGGTTGATTAGGGAATATGTATGTCGAAATAATACTTCAAGTTGGAGTTTGATGACTTTCTGAGTTGACTCCAAAGGGTGAGATTGCGAGGCTAACAATATTGACATGGGATTGAGATGATGAAGATTTTCATCGTGCTGTTATGACAGTACTGTCTTTGGTTTTCCATATAAGGCTAGCATTCATTTACAGAGTTTGGGTAGAATAGCATTGATGACAATTCCTTAGAAACTTATTCAAATAACATGATACTAATTACAGAAGATACTAGCAAGATGGCGCTCAGATACGAGGAAAATTAGGTGGAACATGGACCTCTAATTATGCAGATTGATGGGTTTAGGAATGCAAGTGAATTCCAAGACACCATGAATGGTACATGCCCATACAGGGGTGATTGTTAGCTCATTCATGGCCCTTGGAAAGAAGATAACAAGATTGGGAAGTCCAAAAATTCTACAGTGGAATGCATACATGGAGCGCCTACCCAAGATAGGAAGTTGAATGGAACAATACCCACCATTGACGGAGATATTAGTGTATTGTACTTTTTGGATATTCATGAATAGCAATGGGTTAGCATCAAGGAGTTCTGCTTTAACTAAAAGCATCCGCGAGGGATACCAGAAAACTCTAATATGCTAAAATCTAGTTTAATGGGGTGTAGCTGGTCTAGAGGATGGAATGATGATAGATTACACAACACTTATTCCACTCGAGACTGGGGATTGGTTTGTATCATATGATGTCATAAAGAAGAACCACTAGTTGTTGTCTGGGTTAAGACTAGAAGCGATGACCGATGCGTAGGAGCCTTCATTCCTCGTAGATGCTAAACCCAATGCCTAACCGGGCAGCATACTATATGTTCAGTAGATGGAATGAGGGGTTCGGAGATGATATGGCTGAGGGCGTGTTAGGATAGAGGTTGACTGTTCGGCATTTTCTGAGCTTCACGAAGGTGACTAAGGAGCATCACTTCAAGACATCACAAATTGAGTTAAAATCCTGATCCAAGGATGGCGTCAAGAGAGATCCTTTGAAGCTTAATATGGGATATCCTAATTAAATTTGAATACCTTGGTCAAAAATATGCTTTCACCTCCAAGCTTGCTTTGACTTTAAAAATTAAATCTTGCAAAATAGCAATATGATAATGCAAGGCGCCACCCTCAAGAAGAGGCACTTGTTCAAAACAACATAAAGTCAATAGATTGTGGTGAAGGGGTTTAATGACTCTCAAGGGATGTATAATATTAATAAACGTGACCTAAAGAATTAAATATAAGCAAAATTGTGAGTCAATCATGTCCTGAATCACAAGGGGTTAGATGACCAGTCATAATGAGGCTTCATGACTCTTGAAGTAGAGCAAGTTAACCAAGTTGAACCCAACTGAAAGTTACTGCCAATGGAAATTCAAGTTATATGAGTATAGTAAAGTGTCTAGTAGGTAATTCCTCAGAATGAGGAATGAACATACCACTGCGAAGCTTTCGGAAAACCCAGAGTGTAATCCACCTTGTGAATCCACCAATATCTGTAGCAAAGACATCCTCAAAATACATTTGGAAACTACCTTATTTTACCTGTCCGATTGAGAATTTTCGGGTTTCCAGAAAACAGGCCAACAGTCGCTGGAAAGATCCTTAGGTTTGTAGAAGGAAATTACATCCTTCCTGTTGCAATACAAAGAAAGATACTAGCTTTTGACACCTCTCAATGTAGGAGGGTTTTGCAAGGTTTTCACTTTGATACAAATATAGAAGGCTTTGATAACAAGATCACACATTGCAGAAACTTTGTAATAGACATGTCAGCGACATTAGGAAATAGTGTATAATGGTCATAGTAAGAATAATTCTAACCTACTGGATCCTCTGTGCATTGTATGGGGGTGAATGAACTAGTGAACCGTGACATGGTAATTGATAGGATTGATTTATCCTATGAGGCTTAGAACACCAAATTTTGTAATAGGTAGATGGATAACATGTTTGTGGACTGAGTATGGATGAGATTAATGTTATTCAAAGAATTTTAAGTGTCCAGGAGTTCAAGTTGAGGGGGGGGGTTTACCAATTCTCTAGGAGGAAGATAGTGTGACAAACTCTGGATTGGATATCTAACAGGATATAGGGTTGTGGATGGAAAGAAATTATGAATTATGGTGTTGAGGAATGAAATTGAGGACTTCATACATAGGTTTGTGTACATCAGTTGGGATATGATGATAGGAAAGGTTGTAAAATGTTTGAGTGCTTTGATTGGGACCCCATGTGTAGAAAAATGCTAAGTTTGACAGAGAGCGGAGGTCTCATGATTTAAAAGGAAATCACAGTCATAGAAAGGCAAGTGTGAGGTTGACAACGGTTTGAATGGGGACTTAGATCATCAATTTGAATACACACCTTAGGGCACTGCAAGTTTATTGGATGAAGTTTCTCGAACTTTCCCTAGGTACTATTAGACCACTCCACTTGATTAGTTGTAGGTAAGTATGTTGCCTCAATAGATGATTTAGTAAGCAAAGTTGACCTAGAATGGTAATGTGGGATTTTGTATTCAAGCGAGAAACATTGGGTGGATAGTGACCACCAGCTTGTTTGGAGATGTGTAAGCAGAGAATCAGGTCCTAGGAAGATTCGTATAGGGGCAATGTTCTAGCCCAGAACATCAATGAGCAAGAGTATAGGAGCAAGTGGACATAACAAGTTGGGAAGTTTGAACTTCGGTGAATTAATACAGACATATGGGGGATAAGATGGTTGAGATAGGGTAGGTGCTAGGGGAGATCCTTTGTGGAATGAATAAGATAATCATGATAAGGTTGGCTCATCTAATTGGTAGTTATTGAAAGCACCATGAAGCTGTGAGGGATAGGAATAAGAAGGTCTAAAGGCTCCTAAGAAAGTGGGATGTGGGTTTTCAAAGCTAATTTGCTAAGCTACTAGATGAGACCATGTAATGATAGATGATAAGGCAGAGGATTGATGTCGACATGGGGGATTAGTTTGTGGTTGTATGAGGAGTCATGAAGAGGAGGTCGTAGAAACAATGGGTTGGGAGACCAAAGGTGTGGTGATCAAAGGTGTCAAAGACTAGAAATAATGGCAAGTGTTGAGTGTTTTTTGATGAAATTGAATTGGTTTGAATTTGGGGATGTTGTTGGAAGAGGTTGATTGTTCTATTTTTTTGATTCGAGAATGAGTGACAATGGGCATGAAATAAACAAGTAAAACTTATGCAAATTATTAATAACGAAAACGCAAATCAAGCAACAAAGTTTTGATTATCTTGTTCATTTAGAGAAGTGTGAAGAAGAAAAGAGGCTCAAAGGGAACCTAAAGAAATTACCGATCTAAGGATGGTTTCAGATACATTTAGGGCTGGAGTCCTCTGATATATCCGGAAGGTATGTGAGGCACAAATATGTGATGACTACCAGTACATGGCTTAGTGTTGGGGTCTACCCATGCACTTCACACACTGTAATGATAAGGGTGTCGGGAACTAAGACGATATATCGATAGTCAAAAAATTTGTTACATGACCAGAACACTGTGGTGACTTCCTTATTGGGTGATGAAATCCCAATAGATCCACCTAGGAGAAATTTTTTAGATGTGTTGATTTGATGTGTGTGGTTTGGATTTGTGTGAAGAAGTGTGAATGCAAAAGATTACCACTTACTTAGACTATGTGATCAAGATCAAGCATGAAGAGGTGTTATTTTTAGATCCAAATCCAAATGTGATATTCGATGAGAAAAAGTAGAAAAAATAGAGGGAGAAATGATGCAAAAAGGAGAAAAAAAAGGGAATAAAAAAGGAGAATACTTGGATAACGCTTTTTTCCTTTCTTAAAAAAAATTAAGCACACACACGTTGTTGAAAAATAAAGTAAAACCAACCAAGCGCATACAAGCTATGAAACTCTCAACCTGCAAGGTTAGCAGAAATAGGGAATAAATAGAATTTAGAATAGAAAAAAAAAATAAACAAAGGAACTCACCAAAAAAAATAGGTAGGTCCCACCTAGCATGCCAAAATTTTTGATGAGTTTTCCCGCTCCTGTTTTAAGTTAATTAAATGATATGTGCAAAAAAAATAAGAAACTCCAAAATATGGGAGTGGTTTAAGGCTACCTCCGAGATGTGTGATGAGGATGAAAATGTAGATGACGGGTTGTAAAAATCCTCTCCAGTGGTGAGCTCGATACCCTACACAACAAAGAGACATGACTAGACAAGAAAAATATTAGTAGATTAAATGGTGGGTTTCCTATTAAGTTAGTCCTAAGAAGTGATAAAATTCCTAAGGAGGATGTCAACCCATTTTAATTAAAAATATTGATATAAAACAATGGATAGATAATATATAGAACAAAACAAAGATCAACTATATATATATAGAAATAGACAACAAATAGATATGATAATGCAGATGGTGGTAAATTGAGATAATGGAAGTCAAACCTGATCGGGTCGATAGTGACATGAGAAAGTCGATGGAAACTGAAGCAAAGAAGATCAAAAGATGTGAAGACAATGGATTTGGAGCTAATTGTTGGATGGTGGATATCTCTTAGATCTAGTACAGAAGCTCATGAAACAAAAAGGATGCAAGTTACAGGAATATGTGAGGGATGCAAATTTGGTCAATGGAGACTAGAGACAGATCTGAAACAGTCGACAAAAACTGGGGACAAGAAAGTGGGATATGGATTGTCAGATAGGTATATCACAAAGAAAGAGAGATTTGGATGTTGCAGAGGTTAGGAACACAAAAATATAACAAGTAGAGGGGATAAAATATAGGTAAAAGAAATGATGCAGATCGGGTCAACGACGACCAGGGAAGAATTGATGGGGACCAAGACTAGATTTAGGGTTTAATGAAGTTGATAAACAAAAAGGGTACTATAAGAAAGAAATTCCAAGATAATAGGAATACCTGCAAAACTGATAAAAAGTTGATGAAAACAAGATAGGGCTCTAATGCACACTCCAAGCTTTAGATCTCCAAAGATGATTGATGATAGATCCAATATAGCTTAAAAATGTTGATTGTAGCTCACAAGAAGAGAAGGAAACATGAAAAATATTACAAGAAGGAATAATTATCCAAAAGTTCATCCTATTGAGGAGGGGGTAAAGGTATATTTATACATCACCGATGACCCGCTAGGATCACTGTTGACTAAATAGGACCATTTATTTGGTAGATGAGTATGATTCACAACTCGAGACAAGGGGACCTTATGAGGATGGATTAGGGTTTCAAGTTGTTTTGGAGGATTAGGGTTGCATAAGGATGAAAAAAGTAGTTTGAGGGTGGAAAGGAATTGAATGTGGGTAGATGGGAATCTAGGAAGGATAACTGAGGGGACTAGGGATGTGACTAGGTTAATAGATGTGATTAGGGATACTTAAATATAATTAGGGGTGAATCAGGAGAGATAAAATAATAGTGGGATGGGATAGGATTTAAATAGGGGAATAGGAAATTAAAAGGATTAAATGGGGTATGAATGGGGAAAGGGAATTCGAATAGGAAGAGGGGTGTGAATGTGTAAGATAATGAAAAAGGGGAGTAGACATGGGATGAGGGGCGAGCTAAACAAAAATTGGTGTTTACACTTTCATTACTCTTTTTAGATGAGCTACTTTCCTCTTTGGAATAGAGGTTTTTCTTGTTTTTATAAAATTTATTCTTTTTCTTAGGTTTTCCATGTTTGTAGCTCTTTTTATATTGATGATGTTTTCTACCTTTCTTCATGTTATGATCTTCTTCATCATCACTATTTTAAATTCATGCATATGGAAATTTAGTGACAAAATTTCTTACTTTTCAATAATTAAAGTATTTAAAAGACAACTTACCTTTTTACTTTCCAAATCCTTTCTTAAGCTTCCTTACAAAATGAGATTCCTCTTCACTGGATTCATTGCCAGAGCTATCACATGGATCAATATTTTTATTCTTATATATTCTTTGAGTGTTTGAATGTTGCCTTTCGCTTTGATGATTTCTCCTTCTAGGTTCTCATTTCATATGCCACTAGGATCCCATGCAATACATCCATTGTTAGAGTATCTAGATCCTTCATTTCTTCAATGGTAGAAAATTTGGCATCAAAACTCAAGGGAAAGGACTTTAACACATTTTACACAATTATTGCATCTTTAATTTTTTCTCCAAGACCTTTGATTGTGTTGGTCTTTAATAATGTAATGTTTTCTTCATCTTTCATTTTCAAGATCTTGAATAATATTTTTCTCCTTCATAGATGTTATTAAGTTTTCCAATATTTATTTTTCTGATTCACAATGCATCAACTTTAAAAAATCCAATTATGATAGACCATACAAGATTACATTCGCAGCTTTTCCAGATTTCATAGCCTTATTTCTAGCTATATCCATTGGTGGAGATGATGGAGCTACATAACCGATCACAAAAAATTTCAAAAAATCAAAGGCAAGATCTATTACATAATTTCACATTCTTATGCTTCAAAATGCATAGTTATTTGAGGAGAAAAATTATTGACTAGTCATGTGTGTTCCCAAGATCTTCCTTCCAGTGGTTATACTATTTTTAAAGGAATTCACTCTCATATCAATTGATGAATACACATTTATACTAATAAGAGGTGAATCAATATAAGATAATATTATTTAAATACTTAATAACCACAATAAAAAAAATCAAATAATATCTAAAAATAATGAAACACAAGATTTAATTGGAAACCAATTCAAGAGAAAACCAAGGAGAAATGAATGCTTGGATCTATTGTCTAAATTTGGTTAAAAATAACAAAAGCATTTTACAAAAAATTGTATACACCAACCCACTCGAGACACAAATCCCCACCATTAATAAATTTGTAGGAACCAAACTATTGGAGACACCAATCCCCACTTCTAAGAACCAACTTAGAAAGAGACACCGATCTCTTCTCTTAGGAAGTACAAACCTCCAGAAAAACTTCTTTAATGGATGACAATTAAATAGATATCCTTCACAAAAACATGCCTTGGATGATATCTTATTTTTCTATCCTCCAGAAATTTTCTTGAGTTTGAATGATAAATCTTTATTACTCCTCACATGCTTTCTTTTCAACTACATCTCCTTTTATACCTTCTCATGTCACTTCAAAGGGGCGTGATTTATCCTAAGGGACACTCTTTATTTTCTTGGGTGCTAGATATGGGTCGGCCCATAATTTAAATATTACCATTAAAATAGAGGGAGGTTGGAGAACATTCTTCAATGATCCTAAACTTGTCTTTTATGCCTTGGATTGGTGCAATCTGCCCTTGATTAAAAAAGATTCAAAACTGATTTTTTTTGGACAACGATTAGTGGCTGATAATGATTTCCTTTAATAGAAAATTCCTTGACGTCAATGGAAATTAATGCAAAAAATTGATAGTTTTATTACACCAATTACATTTGATAAATTGGATGGTGAAATATGATAGTTCTATAGATATCTAAAGGTGTGAAAAGACCATAATTAAATGACCGAATGAATAATGGCCATTACAAATAAATGTTTATGGTGAGTTGAATATACATTTTCTTGTTATTTACACTTTTCCACATTTTCTTTTTCTCTACACTTGCATATGTGATGTCATGTCACTCTCTATATTTTTTTATTCTCTACTCCTACATGTGCAACACCCTTTCTCTTTCTGTGTTTTATTGTTTCCTATGCCTATAAACATGTCCTACAAGTATGTCTCAATATTCAACATGGCTTATGATGTTGGGTTGGAGGGATGCGAGAGATGTCTTACATGGCTTATGATTTTGGAGAAATAGGGCTAGCATCAACCTTCCATAACAACATAACTACGATAGAAATGAGTGAAAATATATGTTTTTCTGGTTCTCCATGTGTTATAACATGAAACTATCCCTTTATTTGTATGATACTTATTATTTTCATTGCTTTTCAACATGAAATTTGGTTTAATCTAGTAAATATTGTAAATATTTTCCTTCTATTATAAGAAATATTTACACACCCTTTAATGAAACACATTCTCATCAATAATGAAGGTATTAATTTTCTCCATTTCTTTCCCTGTTACCTTTCACATTGCAATTGTGAGCCACTAATAACTAGCATATTGTGGTTTGAATCTATAAAAAATAGTGGTTATCAAGACACTCATGGTGATATGGTGGTGCTTAGGAGATGCAGGTTGTTTACAGGCACCTGTGAAGAGAATGTAATGGAGCGATCCATGTTGAAGAGTGAATATTCCCTTGTAGACACGAATATTAATAATTATTACATCGAAAGGGGTTCCTTAAATGAAATTGCTGCCCTTGTTTCTGAAATCCTGCAGGTGATCGGTCGGCTGGAATTCTTAGGCAGGCGATGCTAACATACGTATGCTTCCATGCCGTCCACGTGGCTCATGTTTTTCAGGTAGTACTCAGGCACTCTAAAATATTTCAGAAGAGATGACCTTGCATGCACATCTGGGTTTCCCTCGCTGCAAATTTTGGGGTTCATAGATTTGGATACAATCAACAGAAATTAATCCTTTACGACAATAAACTGCGAAAATTACTATCACAGCCCAAAAGCTCTATATTTTTCTCACCTTTCTGTTTGTTCTTCGGCTCTCTACTGTGTAGCATCGGGAAAACTAGGGTAAAATTGTTGTTTCTTTATTCTGCACAGAAGGAAAGATTACCAAAGGATGTTTACGTCTGGATCGTGTTTGGGTTGTTTTGATGTGTGATAGTTTTGGTGATTGCAAATCTGTGTGAAGTGAGGAAAGTATGATGGCTCGTACGAAGTAGACCACTCGTAAGTCCACTAGAGGGAAGGCTCCCCGCAAGCAACTCGCCACTAAGGTTACTTCTTTCCCTACAATTTTATGAATTTTATTAATTGCTATTTAGGTATTAAATTTAGGGTTTCAGTATTTACTATTTTAGGCTGCTCGTAAATCTGCTCCAACAATATGGGGAGTTAAAAATCCACATAGATACCTCCTGAGAATTTTTACTTTGAAGTTCATTTTATTGTTTTCAAATGTATCTCTTTTCAGGTTTGATAACCATGTTAGGGCTATTTAATATATTGGGAGGATTGTGCAACTGTTTTACGTTTTTAGTCTTAGGATTTTTGCCCTTACTTTTTTGCCACATGTTTTTAAAAGTTGTGTTATATTTCTCTATTTATCTTGTTGGGTTTTAGTGAAATTCGTAAGTACCAGAAAAGCATTGAGCTTTTAATCATAAAGCTTCCTTTTCTCACTCCTAACGATAAATTGATGATTCTTTGAATGTTGCATGTCCAATTTGACTATTTGCATTTCTTTTGGTTTTCTATTTGAACATATGCTTGGCATATACATAATTTTTATGTATATTCTTGTTTCCTAATTGCGAATGTTGCATATTGGAGTAACCATCTTTTATCTAATCATGGATTTGAAGTATATCCTTTGGTAACAATTAATAATGATTCCTGGGTTTTTTCAAAGATTGCAAGTAGACGCCGACGTTCAAAAAATAAAAGACATAGATGGCTCTGGGGTTCATTAGTTGCGTCTATCACCATTGGCACCATAGCTATATTCCACTCTTACGAGTTGTAAGGAGAAAAGCAATTTTTTAGCTCTCCATGGGCCACTAATACTGACAGTCAAGGAACATCTAATAATGTAGATTTCTGATGACCACCATATGCATTATGGGATTCATTAGAATCTGTCATCAAAATAATGTGTTTTGGAAAAAAAGTGTGATACTAATCAGGTAGTCATGAATAGCTCTGTGGATTTGATAAGAAGAGAATGTTTGATAGATTTGTATCTTCAAGTGATAAAATCAAAATTGCATCTGTAACTGTTTGTTCAGAAGTCATATATATGATGTGAATATTTATCAGAAAAGTTACGAATAAAAATACAAAATAAATTTTCACTTGGGAACTTGTTAAGTTCTAAGGTTGTGAAAGTTATGGATGGGATTTTTTGTAGAAAAGGTAAGATTTCAAAGTTGCTTTGTCATCTCTGTAGATGAAATATTAGGTATAATAGAATGATAAAAAGAAAAAGAAAATTATAAAATAACCATTGTAATCTATTGATTGGTTATAACACTAAAAGGGTAGGGTTCTCTCTCATGCACAAAGAATATTTTTCATTTTAAATTCATATTAACAATATTCACTTACGGAAAGCATGTTTAGCATGCTATTACCAAAATATATATATTTTTTTAGTCCTGGTAACTTCCCTTTTTATGCTCAACTTATTTGGTAGATCTCTACTGATTCTGCAGATGAGTTCAACTTGTAATTTCTTATTAATGCTCCTAAGCATGTTCCATTTTTGTGGTTGGTGATGGATAATCAAGAAATGGACCTGTATAAGCTTATTATATCATCTTAAAAGCTATTTATTTTTTGCTTTTGCAAATAATTCATAATTTTGTTGGTAAGAGTATAGATAAATTTTCCCCCTTCTGCAAGCACGCCATTTTGGTGTTTTGAAAATTTACAAGTAAAATGATGGTTTGATGATTTACTGTGGCATGTTATACGCTAAGAAAACTTAAACCATTGCTTGTCAAATAAAGAAAACAAAATTAAATGGCTCACCATAGGCCTTGGTTTGGGATTTTTGTGTGGATTTAAATTTACAAGATAGATCAAGTTTGAGGAGAAAGCCCATCAAAATTGATTGTGTTTTTGCTGTGATTTTTTCAGATAATGTAATTTCATTCAAGATTAGATAAAGCCACAATGCTTAAAAGTTTGATGTGTGTTGTTGTGGCAATCACTTATAGGGAGAGAGCATTTGACTGATTTTTTAAAGAATAATGGCAATAAAGAAAACAAATAGCTACAACTTTCAAATTGGAAAAGAAGTACACAAGATCAACCTCAAATTGAGGAGGTCACCAATAGTAAGAACTGGTCAACAATAGTAAGAAATTTTCTCCCTTACACTCAGGGGTTATTTAACAAGATTTCCTAAATCAGTGGAAGAAGAATCTCCAAACAACCTTCTAACCTTATAGGATGTTTGATTAAAACCTTTTAACCTCATAGGATGTTTGATGAAATCATAATTTAGATTCAACAACTGACATCGTACATTGGTGGGATTAGATCTTCCATCAAAACGAGGATTAATGAGCATGCCACTATATAAGAAATAAAATTCAAGCAAGATCTAGAAAAAAACATGCTTGTAAGACTTAGAAGCACATTTATATTGAGAATACCAAAGTTTATCTTGGGAGGATCAGTTAATTAAATGAAAGGTGAAGGTGTCGCTTAAAAATTACAAATATGATAACATAAACAAAGATGCGGGTTAAGGTTTCAACCATTTGTGGAAATTGATAAATTTTTATGCTACATTTACTTAGGGAGAGGGCCCTAACTACAAAAAACATCAAAGTGCAAGTGGATAGTAGCTCCAAATCTCACTAGTCTACAAAAATAAAAGCATCATATTGTGCTAAGTGAGAGGATAAGAGAGATAAGAACCAACACAATCGTTCAGTCAACAATGGGTTGACCAAACCTATCAATATAAACTCAGTTACTAGTTTTACTCTATTCATCAAATCTTCAACTTGAAGTGGATCAAACATTGTCCTCAACAAAATATCCTTCATGAAATTGGATTATTGTTTTATAAAAGCTTCAATTAGAGGAGGACCAAATGCCAAAATTCAAACCCAATATTAAAGCCAAAAAGTTGGGATTGGAGGGAGTACCGGTTTAGAACATAGTTTAGGATAAGACCATACCACACTATGTTTGTATGTGAGGGGTTGTCAAACTTGCGATCTTAAAAATTTCCAAAATGACATATTCTTCATAGATTCATAATGTTTCGAAAAAGCATCCCTAGAATATGTAAGGACTCAAAACAAAGGATTGATAGCCAAGGAAAATTACATAGGCCCCTTTTAGTTATATGTGTGTGTGTGTGTGTGTGTGTGTGTGTGTGTGTGTGTGTGTGTGTGTGTGTGTGTATTTTATAGGTTCCAAGATTAATTTTAGAGTTCATATTTATTTGTTTCCTATCGACGTGGTTATAGTTCCAAGCTTAATTTATTCAATATTTTTATGTTTTTATAGTGTGTGAGACATCCCCTTTTTCTCTCTCCTAGAATTTTTACTTGAAGGCAAGTTATCATCTTGGTCCTAGTGTAAGCTGAATTTTATGGTTGATAACTAGAACTCTAAACATAGTGGTATGAATCTCAACAAGTTTTCCTTTGAGCTAACCATTCCACACATTACCTAGATATTAGCCAGTGTTGCTGTACTCATTCCCCAAGGCAATGAAACTTAGCTAGATATTATCTAGTGCTGCTGTATAATTACGATTTAAATTGGAATATGGAATCCATCCTTTTTCTAAGACATTAATTGAACAAGAATTAAACTATATTTTTAGATTTTTGGCTTAACATAACACTTAAATTTGTTTGGCATGCTGTGGAAGTTATCGACCTTGCTTCTGGATTGAGCCAGAATTTTTCTAGGCACCAATGAATAGAGTCAGATTAATGCACAGGGAAAAAAACATTTTCGAGTGAGTGAGATGTGACCAATAGTTCAGTGTTTTCATAAAAAATATCAACATCGTGTGAATGATAGTTAACGTTACGTGTAATTACGGTTTTTTGCTCGTCTTTACAAATTTTATCCTTTATTCTAGGAAAGGTTTTCTTTTTTCGTCTTTGGTTCTTGTTTTGGCCTTCTTTCATCGCTACATTTTTGGTGCTTTAGGCTTGCGATTGCAGAGTATGTGTATTCATTCTTGTCAACATATTATCTTGTTTTCCCTTTCTTACCATTATTAAATATCTTTTGCAAACCTTGAAAAAAAGTTCAATTACTATTGACATAACAGTTATCATTTCTGTTATAGTTTTTGGTTGAGTGGTTGTTTAGCTCTTTGACTCATAATTTTCCCTTGGTGAAGGTTTTTTAAAGAATATTTATTGCTAGAAATTTTTATTGGTTTTACAAGCACAGTTAGATTATATGAATGTGTGAGATTATTTTCCTCTTTGAAGATTTAAGTTGTTCTGCATATTCCTTAAAATTGAAAACTATGGTTTACATGTTTAAGTTATATTTGACACCACTATTTTTTTTTTATGATTGAGAGCAATCATTTGAGTTATTGGAATCTTGGGTTTTTTTCCCTCAGGGCTTAAAACCTATTCTAGTCATATTATGATGTCTAATTTCAAAGTTGGGTTGTGTATAGATCCATGAGTAGGGTATGGGTTCCAATTGCTGGAGGTCAGTTGATCATTATTTTAACTATGGATTTAGCCTTGATTCGTTAGCAACTACTCATGTAAAATATCCATAATCTTCCCTTTGTATGTTGTGCAAGCTCTCTTTCCTTTCTTGATAAACTATTGGTTTGAGGCCAATTATGCAAGTGCATTGTCCTACTTGTAGGTCATAAATTTTGTATTCGCTTCCGCTTGTTTGGATTTGTTGCAAGGGAAAAAGGGTTCCTTATCATACATGTACATTATTCAGGTATTTTTGCAAGCCATGTGTTGCGTCCTAGCTTGTCATGGACATCAATATAGTTAAAAGTGATGTACAATGACAAATGCAAGCTTCATGTCTACACTCAATGGTGTATGACACTCTACATAGGATTTTAGGGTGAGATAAATTTAGATACCAAGGTTGATTCTAAGAGTCTTTCCCCCTTTAGCATGGGTCATCAAAGTTACTCAATAGCCTTTGAAGTGTTTTAACTTGGAGCTATATATGCCATTACATTATGTTTCTTCCTTTACTAGGCTTGTGTATTATGCGAATGGTTATGCTTTTTGATGGGTTCGTTGGTGACCTTGTTTATAGCATCTTGTGGATTTGTTTAGGCTCTCCATTGGTCTTCTGATATAAAATTTCTCTATTTTGGATGAGATTTTTAGACTATAAAATAGTTGTTATTCTTATCATATCTTTCATGCTTACCACCATCCCAAAATAGTCAGGAATGCTGGTGTCCTGGTTATGAGGCTTATGTTTCCACATATCTTTTACAAATTCTGAATCCTCTACTAAAATTTTTCCTCTCATAAAAATTACATTCATACTGATAGTGTATTACTTTAAAGCAACATTATAACTTTTCGAATTATAGATCAATAAAATTTATAACACTTGTATCAAATAGTTAAAAAATATATCTATAGACTTCCCTCTATGCAAGCTTCCCTTTCTCATTTTTTGGTTACATCCATTTGTCCCACTACTGCACATTCATATATATCGAATTCCACTAACAAATTTATTGCCTTTAATTTCAACCTTTCACACCTCCTCCACTCTTCAATCCTCTACCTGATCCCTTTCAGCATTCACATTGCATTGCTCGCGTGTAATTGCTAGTTTTTAGTATATGTAAAAATCTATTGTCAATGTCTTTAGCTAATTACTTATTAGTTATTTTTTGTTTTCCCTAATTAAAAGTTTACGTTATTCTTTAATTTAATATTAATAAATATGAAGATTGTGAAACTAATTTTTTAATAATATATATTATATATATATAAGAAAGTACATTTATCTAAACATTAATTGGTTTGAAATTTAAGGGGTTATTCTAGAATTTATGTTATTTACTGATAATTTCATGATATCCTATCCATCCTCGTGAGGCACTATCAGGTTATGTTAGTCTCAACCTTTTTTAATTCTAATGAATTTCTAGCTATGCGCAGTTTGATAGGTGCATTTTAGCGTAATATAGTCAGGGGCACATGTTATCTATTTAATAATTGATTAATAGTCACTTTGATAGCATGCATAATAATAAATAAAAAATAATCACTAAAAAATTTATACAAAGTACTAATTGAATGCTCATGACTATGTATTTGTGTTCCCCTACGCCTTCATAATCTCCACCCTTGGCTTATGGCTATGTTAGTGGTTTAAGGCTCGACATTCTCTTGAAATGTGGGGAGGGGTTTCAAGAGGTCCTTCAAAAACTTAATCTTAAAAAAGGATGATTTCATATGATGGACATTAATTGTATATATTTTTATACTA
This sequence comes from Taxus chinensis, assembly GCA_019776745.2. Taxonomy (NCBI): domain Eukaryota; kingdom Viridiplantae; phylum Streptophyta; class Pinopsida; order Cupressales; family Taxaceae; genus Taxus; species Taxus chinensis. The sequence goes on along the minus strand of CM034156.1, from coordinate 121,077,076 downwards.
AATAGAGATAAGAGGCTCAATTATCACTAAAATTTTACACATTCCCTATTTTCTTCTGGTCATTCAAGCTTAAAATTGAAAAGGGGGGCTAAAATGTTCTACAAGAAACCAATATTTTGGCTGGATTTCAAACCTAGAACTAATTTAATTTTCCCTATTTTTTATTTTGGCGCATTTAACCACAAATTATACTCATGTAAATAATGCGATCAAGATTGAGATGATAAAATGGAGCACAAATAACATATTTTGTTTAGGTAGGAGTAATTTTATTATGTGGAATAAGTGTGGGACATGGAGGTATTTAAGCCCCATGTTTTTATTTGCAACTCTCTATTTATATCTTTGTCTTATATGTAAAAAATTAAACACCATTCAATCTAAAACCTTGACATCATAAGTTTTTTTGTATAAAATCCCATTATCCACATATTTTCTCAAAAATCACCATTTCCACTTGTGTAAGGGCCATTTTTCAGTTCCCTATAACTCATAGAAAAGTTAATGTCACTGATTGACTGACCCCTCTTTATGGCTAGTAAAGATGTAGTACAACATTATTCTTAAGATTGATAGGTCATTTATTATTAAGTTGACTTATGTTACTAATACTTATTTCATCATATCCAATCATCACCCCTGAAAGATTCTATACTTCTCATGTCTTCAATATGGAAAATATTTTAATCATACCTTCTAGATATATGTCAACATATCTTTCCAAATTTGTCAACTCTCAATAATTAAAAAGTGTAAAATTAGACCAACCTATCAAAGTTATTATTTTAAAAAATTATCATGGTTCTACCTACATTGGAAATAAATAACTCTTTGTAAAACATGGAAAGTCCACCCTATCCACCTTTATTATTTTGGAGAAGAATATGTACCTTGAAAAAGGTAATGTTTCAGTCTCAACCTTTAGTAATGTAAGTGAATGTATTCCTTTTCAAATAGTTTGACATGTTTATTTTAGCACATATTTGACATGGGCACATGTTCTCTATTTTATAAATGATTAATATATGCCTTGAAAACATGCATTCTAATAAATAGAAATTTATTCTAAACAAAATTCATACAAAGTACTAATTGAATGCTCATGACTATGTATTTTTCTTCCCCTACACCCTCGTCATCTCCACCCCTAGCTTGTGGCTTGAAAAACGGTGTAAGGCTCAACCTTATCAAACATGGGGAGACGTTTTAAGAGGCACCTGGAAAAAACAATTACATAGCATTTGATAGGAGGGTAACTCTCACAAAAGGAAATTTTGACATGATGGAAATTAAGTGTATGGAATCTAAGATGAAATAAAGAGAAGGGGATCAATTATAACTTATTATTCTTGCATTGTCTATTTTACTACACTTATTCAAGCTTAAAATTAAAAATGAGGGATACAAAGTGCTCAAAAAACTAACATTATGGTTAGGTTTTGAACTTAGAACCTACTATATTTTCCTTTTTTATTTTTTATTTTGGCTTCTTTAAGCACAAATTGCTCTCATGTAAATATTGCAATCAAGATCAATACAATACAATGGAGCAAAAATAACATATATTTTTTAGGTAGGAATAATCTAATCCATGTAATAGGTGTAGAAATTGCAGGTATTTAATCCCCACATTTTCCTTTCTAACTTTGTGTTCATGTCTTTATCTTATCTAACAAATCAAACACCGTCCAATCAAATACCTTGAAACTATAATTGTTTATAGAAAAGTCTATTTTACAAATATTGTCTCAAAATTTTCCATTTATTTAACTTGTGTAATAGCCATTATTAGTTCCTTAGAATTCAAAAACACGTTAACAACACTGATTGAGAAACCCCTCTATATGGCTAAAAAACAAACGCAGTACAACATTATTCTTAAGCTCGATACAAATTTTTATTAAATTGACTCATGTTACTCAATAATTATTTCATCATATCCATTTATTGTCCTTAAAATATTATCTACTTCTCTCTCCTTAGTATGGGAAATATTTTAATCAGACCTTTAAAATATATGTCAAAATACCTTGCCATAAATTACCATTGTTTTATCCTTCCAAGTTACCTTTGAAAGTGGATTTAAATGTAATCTTCGAACTTATAGTTTGCTTAAGATAGAATATAGGATATATATCTTGTTCATTCTTTATAAATATTTTGTTATCTATTTTGTTGACTAATCCTATTGATTATTTGGGAAAAGATGCAAAGTCTTGTGTATGCAGGCCATAAAGGAAAGATAATGCTAGTATTGGAAAAAGTGGAATTGATCATGAATAGTATATTTAAAATCAGATATAATTTCATATTAAGATTCCTCTCAACAATTATGCAAGTTCAAAAAAAGAATCATCTCAATCCGAGGTCGCATGTAAAAGTTATAGCTGTTTTAAGTTAGCTGCAGAACTCACAGAGTTAGTTCCAGAACTTGCAGGTTTAGTTCCGAAACTCACAGATTTAGTTATAGAACTTGTATCAATTGAATGACAGTTATTTCTAGAACTTTCAATTCATGGAAAAATCAATTAGTTCAGAATTTTAATTCTTGAAACTTGCAATAAAAGAATGATTTTAGTTCCAGAACTTGCATCAACAGAATGATAGTTTTTGAGGGATTGTGAAAACTCAGAGATTCCAATGGGAAATCTGAGAGAGGTTTTTGTTCATAGAAATGTGTTTAACAAAAATCTCATTCAGATTTTCTACAGGTTTTACCAATGAAGAGAGATCTAACTTTTAGTGAGTTGCAGTCTGAGGAAACATGTATCACACGAGCACTAAAAGTTTCATAAACAGAAATAGAAAAGTCAAATAGAAAATCTGAGAGAGGTTTTTATTCATAGCAATGTGTTTAACAAAAACCTTATTCAGATTTGTTACAGGTTTTACCAATGAAGAGAGATCTAACTTTTAGTGAGTTGCAGTCTGAGGAAACGTGTATCAGACGAGCACTAAAAGTTTCATAAACAGAAACAGAAAAATTCAAATAGAAAATCTGAGAGAGGTTTTGTTCATAGCAATGTGTTTAAAAAAATTTCATTCAGATTTTCTACAGGTTTTACCAATCAAGAGAAATCTAACTTTTAGTGAACTGCAGTCTGAGGAAAAAAGCGTATCAGACAAGCGTCAAAAGTTCCAAAGTAAAAACAGTAAAGTCAAATGGAAAATCTGAGAAAGGTATTTGGTCAAAATCATATTTTGAGGGAAATCCTCTTCCAATAATGTAGAGGAATAAAATCATTATGATTCTTGTTACCGAAAAGTAAGGAGAAGATTTGGGAGCAAATCTTCCTAAAATAAGTGAGATAAGATTTGACTTCAATAATATATCTCTCTCCATATTTTGTGGAGATGGAGATCTTAGTTGTCAGGATTGGAATAAAAATAAGATCAGATTCTATTTCTTAAAATAAGGAGTTGGTTGGATGCATGAATTATAAATGCAACCTTCCACACTTAGATATGTGATATTTTTCTCCAAAGAAATAAAGATCTATTCTTTCCTCTCAAATATTCTGTAGTTTTAAGATCTCAGAAATATGATTTAAATCTTCTTTCAAGGAATGAACTGACCACTCATTCCAAGGAAGATGGATCTGTGTATTTATGTTTATGTTTATTCATTTGTCTTTAATTCATTCTGTTGTATTGTTTTTATCTTTGTATTGTGAAAATTCAGTCTGTTGTAAACCTGCAGGTGTTTCATTCAATTATGTTTATTTTTAATTCAACAATTTCATTTATGCAAGTGTGCCTTTTAATTCATGCAAGTGTGTTTCTTTCATGCAAATTTCATTTATGCAAGTGTGTTTCTTTTAAGTGTGTTTATTTCATGCAAACTTTATTTCTATTAAGTGTGTATTTCAATTTCCTAGTGTGATTTATTTTATGCAAGTTTGGTTTGTGTTTAAAGGAGTTACTTTATGATTTTCTTCTCTTAATGCATACAGCCTTTAGACACCAACCCAGGATTGACATTATTAATGGCAAGGATTGAGACCCTCATCATTTTGGTGTCAATTTTAAGGGATGATAGTGTTATTAAGATTCAAAAGTTCTCTAAAAGAATATATTCTAGTAACAGTAGAATACCTTTTAAGAAATTCTGGAGACAGGAAGAACCTTTGGTAAGTAGTTTCTTTAAACTTTTATTTCCTTCAAGTAGATTAAAATTTTATTTCTAAATTAGGAATATTAAATTGTAAATATCTCCCCACAAACTAACTCTGTGTATAAGAAAAAATGACTGTGATGTTTGATGAATCAAAGTATAATGGTATGAAAAAGAATTCAGATCTACGAAATGGTAGAATATGATATTGAATCTAGAATATAGAAGTAGATCCAGTTGATGAAATATCATATGTCATTCTTGATAACCACCACCATTTCCCTTTGTATCAACTAACAGCTCAGTGATCTTATTACACATAACCTTAGTAAAAAAATTAGCTTTTTCCAGTTTGTAATAATGAAGTGGTAGCATTTCTAATTAACTTATCCATATTCAGGGATTTCATTAGAGCCAAAATTAAAAACTCATCCATTATCCACTTTTCCAAATTAATTTTCATCCCATAATAAAATTCAATCCCTGAAGATATCCATTAGAAAAATTTGTTTTCATGTCTTTCAATTTTTTTATTTTTGTATATGCTTTTATAACATTAAGAAGCAATTATGGTGAATATCAAGGCAAAGAAAGATAATTGTGTACTAACATCTGAGGACTAGATCTATAGTAATTTCTAGAGTTGTTATTGATACTAGCATGTAGATTTTGGATCACCAACAGTATCAACCAAGGAGCATGTAAATTTTGAAGGGACACACGGATACCTTCACTCTCTCTTTTAACAACTATCCATCTACTAAGATCACTAGTTCGGTCTTTGAAGATTACTATGGTGTTTCTGATATTACACAATTCAAGACAGACTTTGAAGACCTAAAAATTTCTACACAATTTTTTTCTGAATCTTCTTGGAGTTACCAAGTATGAAAAAAGGTTTTTATTCATAGCAATCTCAAACATTGCTTCCTATTTTACACAAGTTGTACTTTGATGAATATAGTTTTAGTGATTGATCAAAAAATTTCTCTAATCCTTCTCATGTATTATTTCCATAAAAAAAATAGAAAATAAATGGAAAATTTGATTGGAAAACCAACTTGCTAGCCAATCAAATTTCAAAAATTAAAAATTTTGGAAAAAACTTATCATGGCAAGTCAAATGTAAAAATAAAACTTTAATTAGAAAAATAACTTGCTAGCCAATCAAAGGAAAAAGTATGTAGATATTTTTCAAAGGAAATCAACTGTTACCTGGTGGCTTTCTTCTCAGCACTGTTTGATTATGTTAACAATAGGATGAAAAAGATAACTAGAGATATGATCAAGTTATTTTGTTCTAATATTTTATTTTTAAGCTTTCTTGTAATTTTTTATTACAGCTAGATCCACTTTTAAATATTTCCAAGGAAGTGACAAGATAAAATTCATATCTCCCCTACTTATATGAAAAATATGTGCACCTCTTTAAATCAAACTTTTTAGTCTAATTTATGGGAAGCCATAAATAAACAATATGTTTATTCATGCATGAACTTAGGTGTGGGAGAGAAGGAGAAACACAGAGTTATGCATTTTGATTTTAAATATGAGAATTTCATTTATGAAGTGTTTCAAATTTCTAATTTAATTCCACAACAAGAACCTTTGTAAAATAAATAAATCAAAAGTAGAAGAAGGAGATCCACACAAGAACCTTTTGTAAAAGAAATAATATCAAAAGCAACAGAAGGAGATCCACACAAGAACCTGTTGTAAAATAAAGAAATCAAAAGCATCATAAGGAGATCCACACAAGAACCTATTGTGAAATAAAGAATATCAAAAGAAATAGAAATAGATCCACACAAGAACCTGTTGTAAAATAAAATAAATCAAAAGCAACAGAAGGAGATCCACACAAGAACCTATTGTAAAGAAAAAATATCAAAATCAACATAAGGAGATCCACACAAGAACCTATTATAAAAGAAACAAATCAAAAGCAGTAGAAGGAGATCCACAAGAATGTGTCCTCAATACGGAGAAGAATCTAAGAAGAGGAGATAATAATGTAATGCATGAGGACATGCATAAGATTAAGTGTGGGGTAATGATGAGGCCATAAATTACCATTATTTTATCCTTCCAAGTTACCTTTGAAAGTGGATTTAAATGTAATCTATGAACTTATAGTTTGCTTAAGATAATTTTGTTATCTATTTTGTTGACTAATCCTATTGATTATTTGGGAAAAGATGCAAAGTCTTGTGTATGCAGGCCATAAAGGAAAGATAATGCTAGTATTGGGAAAAGTGGAATTGATCATGAAAAATATATTTAAAATTAGATCTGATTTCATATTCAGATTCCTCTCAAAAAATTATGTAAGTTCAAAAAGGAAATCATCTCAATCCGAGGTCGCATGCAAAAGTTATAGTTGTTTTAAGTTAGCTGCGGAACTCGCAGAGTTAGTTCCTCACCTTGCAGATTTAGTTCCGGAACTCACAGATTTAGTTCCAAACTTGTATCAATTGAATGACAGTTAGTTCCAAAAATTTTCAATTCATGGACAAATCAAATTTAGTTCCGGAACTTAAAAGGAATGATTTAGTTCGGAACTTGCATCAATGTTTTTTGAGGGATTGTGAAAATCAGAGATTCCAATGGGAAATATGAGAGAGGTTTTTGTTCATAGCAATGTGTTTAACAAAAATCCTCATTCATATTTTCTACAGGTTTTACCAATGAAGAGAGATCTAACTTTTAGTGAGTTGCAGTCTGAGGAAACGTGTATCAGACGAGCACTAAAAGTTCCATAAATAGAAATAGAAAAGTCAAATAGAAAATATGAGAGAGGTTTTTATTCATAACAATGTGTTTAACAAAAAACATTCATATTTGTTACAAGTTTAACAATAAAGAGAGATCTAACTTTTAGTGAGTTGCAGTCTGAGGAAACGTGTATCATACGAGCATTAAAAGTTTTATAAACAGAAACAGAAAATTCAAATGGAAAATCTGAGAGAGGTTTTTGTTCATAGCAATGTGTTTAATGAAATCCTCATTCAGATTTGCTACAAGTTTTACCAATCAAGAGAAATCTAACTTTTAGTGAACTGTAGTCTGAGGAAAAAGCGTATCAGACAAGCGTCAAAAGTTCCACAATCAAAAACAACAAAATAAATGGAAAATCCGAGAAAGACATTTGGTCAAAATCATATTTTGAGGGAAATCCTCCTTCCAATAATGTAGAGGAATAAAATCATTATGATTCTTGTTACCAAAAAGTAAGGAGAAGATTTGGGAGCAAATCTTCCTAAAATAAGTGAGATAAAATTTGACTTCAATAATATATCTCTCTCCATATTTTGTGGAGATGGAGATCTTAGTTGTAAGATTGGAATAAAATAAGATCATTTGTATTTCCTAAAATAAGGAGTTGGTTGGATGCATGAATTATAAATGCAACCTTCCACACTTAGATATGTGATGCTTTTCTCCAAAGAAATAAAGATCTATTCTTTCCTCTCAAATATTCTGTAGTTTTAAGATCTCAGAAGTATGATTTAAATCTTCTTTCAAGGAATGAGCTGACCACTCATTCCAAGGAAGATGGATCTATGTATTTATGTTTATGTTTATTCATTTGTCTTTAATTCATTCTGTTGTATTGTTTTTATCTTTGTATTGTGAAAATTCAGTCTGTTGTAAACCTGTAGGTGTTTCATTCAATTATGTTTATTTTTAATTCAACAATTTCATTTATGCAAGTGTGTCTTTTAATTCATGCAAGTGTGTTTCTTTCATGCAAATTTCATTTATGAAAGTGTGTTTCATTTGTTTTTAATTTCAAAATGTTTGTATTTTGTGAAAACTTTTTTTGTAAACCTGTAGTGTGTTTCAATTCAATTATGATTTATTTTATAATTCAGTTTGTCATTTAAAGAATTGTGCTTTTAATTCATGCAAGATTTTTTCTCTTAAAATACAGCAAAAGTTATAGCACCCAAGAACCTGTTGTAAAAGAAAAATATCAAGGATTGAAGAGATCCTCATCAAGAACCTTTTGTAAAATAAAAAATTAAAAGTAACAGCTAAGAATTCTATGACAATAACCTGTTGTGAAAAAAGAATATCAAAAGCAGCAAAATTTTTTGATCCTAAAGAATTAACCTATTGGTAAATAGTTGTGTTTAATTTTCTAGGAATTTTGTTAAATAAAAATATCTCCCCAAATCAAAAGCAATGGAAGAAAAATGACTGTGATGTTAGTATCAAGAAATTATAATGGTATGTAACAAAGAATTCAATATGGAAATAGTAGAATAAGAAGACTTGGAAGTAGATCCACCTTGTTATAAAAGAAATGTTCTTGATAACAAAAATTTCCTTTGTATCAATTAGCAAAATTCTTATGTTTCACATAAGTAAAAAAGATCTTTTCCAGTTTGTAATAATGAATATAACATGAGTTAATTCATGTAAGATTAAGAGATTTCAATTGAGCCAAAATAATTACCATTATTTTGTTACTAAATTAGAAAAGTGAATTTAAAAATTTGTTTTCAACCTTTAGTTTTTCATTTTTTTATGCTTTATTTTTAATTCATAATCATGGTATTTGTAAATAGTTTGTACTAACATCTTAACTATGATCTTATTATTTATTTTGAAACAAATTTGATTTTGTCACCAACAATATAGGAAAGGCAATGCTTTCTGAACGTTAATTGTCAAAATTTTAAAATCAAATTTAAAAGTCAAACAAATTATTGTTTTCAAAATCAAATCAATTTTAAAAAACAATTTTCAAAAGTATTTGATCAATTAACAATCCAACTAGACATATTGTAAAATTCTTTTCATCTAGATTTTAAAAGCTTTCTTGTATATTTTTATTAAATCTAGATCCACTTTTAAAGAATTCAAAAAGGTTTAAGATAAAATTCATATTTCCATTCTTATATGTTCTTTAAATGTTAACAAAAATTACAGATTTACTGATCAATCAAGAAAAATTGGACATGAAAATATGAAGAAAAAGTATATCAGACAAGTGTCAAAAGTTCCGCAGTAAAAAAAGTAATGCAGTCATTTTGAAAAAGAGAAATTTTTTATCAAAATTATATTTTGAGGGAAATATTCCTTCAATAATGTTAGAGGAATAAATATGATGATATTTGATTCTAAAAGCAAGGAGAAGATTTGGGAGCAAATTTCCTAAAATAAGTGAGATAAGCATTTGATTCAATAATATATCTCTCTCCAATTGTGAGGAGATGTGAGGATCTTAGTTGTTCATTGGAATAAATCTTTAATCTTTCTATTTCTTTTAAGAATGATTGGTGCAAATGCATGAGTTTTAAATGTTAACCTTCCAAGTTATAGATGAATTATAGGATATTTTATGTTCTTCACTTGTAAAATAATGATTCTATTCTAAAAATATTTTTAAGTTTTAAATCTTCAAGTTGTTTAACTTCCAAATGAGTTTTCCAATTCTTTTAAAATTCAAGACATCTGTGTTTATGTTTAATATTTCATTTATCTTTAAATTTTGTTGTATTGTTTTTTGTATTGTGAGAATTCAGTCTGTTGTAAACCTACAGGTTATTTCATTCAATGTATGTTTAAAATGTGAATTTCATTTTATGCAAGTTTTTAATTTATGTGTTTAAAGATTTTCTTTCAAAAATTTATTCTTCAATTTTTAATGAATACTTTTAGATACCAACCCAATTGAAAGTTATTAATGGTGAGGAGTTATGACCCTCATCATTTTGGCACCTGTTACAGGGAACATGGTGTTAATTAGATTTAAAGTTCTCTAAAAGAATATATTCTAGTGACATAGAATCACCTTTTCAATAAATTATATTTAGTACCAAAATACAAATAATTATCTTAGATTTTGCATTTTTAGAATAAATAGATTTAAATATTTTCAATTTTATTTAAGAGGATTCCTAATTTTTTAAGCAAGTGATTAAAATTTAAACTTCAATTAGAATATTAAATTGTAAATATCTCCCCACATTCAACTTTGTATAAAAAAATGATTGTTGTTTGATCAAAAAAAGTATAATGGTATGAAAATTCAGATCTGAAAATATGATATTTAAATCTGAAGTAGATCCAGTTGATGAAATATCATATGTATTCTTGATAACCACCATCATTTCCCTTTGCACACTAAAAGTGATCTTATAACACATAAATTAGTAAAAAATGGCTTTTCCATTTGTAATAATGAGAGTGGTAGCATTTTTTAACTCCATCCATAATCAGTTTTATTAGAGCCAAAATAAAAAATCATTCATTATCCTCTCATCCAAATTAGTTTTCATCCCATAATAAAATTTAATCATTGAACCATATCCATTAGAAAAATTTATTTTCATGTCTTTCAATCTTTTCATTTTTGTATATGCTTGTATAAAACATTAAAAAATCAATTATGGTGAATATCAAGAGAATAAAATTGTTGTGTACTAACATCTGAGAACTAGATCTATAGGAATTTCTAAGTTGTTCTTGATACCAGCATGTAGATTTTAGATCACCAACAGTATCAACTAAGGAACATGCAAATTTTGAAGGGACATTAAGATACCTTCACTCTCTCTTTTAACAACTATCCATCTTTGAGATCAAGTAAGCTGAAGATTATTATGGTGTTTCTGAATTGAACAATTCAGAGAATGACTTTGAAGACCTAAAATTTTCTACACAATTTTTGGAATCTTCTTGGAGTTACCAAGTATGTAAAAAAGGTTTTACATAAATCTCAAACATTGATTCCTATTTTACAAAAGTTGTAAGGATGAATATAGTCAATGAAAATCAAATTTTTCTCTAATCCTTCTCATGTCATTATTTCTATCAAAAAAAATTGTGAAAAAATAAATCAAAAAGCTTTGATTGGAAAACTATCTTCTAAAATAAAGAAAATTTGAAAGAAAAAAAAATAAAAAGAGATAAAAAATAAAAATTATCAGAAAAGTATTTCCTAAAATAAACTTGGTTGGAAATTCAGTTGAAAGTAAAGGCAAAATTCCAACTTATATGTGAAAACGCATTTCTCCAATCAAAGGAAAAAGGAAGATATTTTTCTCAGAAGGAAATCATTTACATGGTGGCTTTTTCAAGAAATTTGATCATGTTAACAATATTGACAAAGACAGATAGATATGATCAAGTATTTATGTTTATGTTTATTTTTGTCTTTAATTGTAAGTTTTTTGTATTACATCTATCCACTATTGTAAAATTTCCAATGTAAACCTGAAGTGTTTCATTCAATTATCTTTATTTTTAATTCAAAAATATGTGCATTTTGCAATGTAACTTTTTGAAGTGTAATTTATGGGAATAAATCATTGTAAATTTATTTATGCATGAGCTTAGGTGTGGGGGAGAAGGAAAACATTCTGATGTTATTGTATTATTATTTTATTTTAAATTTGAGACAATTTCATTTAGATCCAAAGTGTTTTAGGTGTTTCATTAATTCATGTAAGTGTGTTTTCTTTCATAATTTCATTTATGCAAGTGTGTTTCTTTTAAAAGTAGCAAAGGAGATCCACACAATTTTACCTATTGTAAAAGAAAGAATATCAAAAAGTAACAGAAGGAGATCCACACAAGAACCTGTTGTAAAAGAAAGAAATCAAAAGTAACATAAGGAGATCCACACAATAACCTGTTGTGAAATAAAGAATATCAAAAGCAACAGAAATAGATCCACACAAGAACCTGTTGTAAAATAAAGAAATCAAAAGCAACAGAAGGAGATCCACACAAGAACCTGTTGTAAGAAAAAAATATCAAAAGCAACATAAGGAGACCCACACAAGAACCTGTTATAAAAGAAACAAATCAAAAGCAGCAGAACGAGATCCACAAGAATGTGTCCTCAATACGGAGAAGAATCTAAGAAGAGGAGATAATAATGTAATGCATGAGGACATGCATAAGATTAAGTGTGGGGCAATGATGAGGCCATAAATTACCATTATTTTATCCTTCCAAGTTACTTTTGAAAGTGGATTTAAATGTAATCTACGAACTTATAGTTTGCTTAAGATAGAATATAGGATATATATCTTTTTCATTCTTTATAAATATTTTGTTATTTTTTTTTTTATTAATCCTATTGATTATTTGGGAAAAGATGCAAAGTCTTGTGTATGCAGGCCATAAAGGAAAGATAATGCTAGTATTGGAAAAGTGGAATTGATCATGAACAATATATTTAAAATCAGATCTGATTTCATATTCAGATTCCTCTCAAAAAATTATGCAAGTTCAAAATAAGAATCATCTCAATCTGAAGTTGCATGCCAAAGTTATAGTTGTTTTAAGTTAGCTGAGTTAGTTCGGAACTCAAAAAGTTAGTTCAACTCACATTGAGTTAGTTCCACTTGCAGGTTTAGTTCTGGAACTCACAGATTTAGTTCCAGAACTTGTATCAATTGAATGAATAGTTAGTTCCAGAATTTTCAATTCATGGACAAATCATATTTAGTTCCGTTTCGGAACTTGCATCAACGAAATGATAATATTTGAGGGATCATGAAAACTCAAATATTCCAATGGGATATTTGAGAAATTTTTCTTTTCATAGCAATGTGTTTAACAAAAATTTCATTAAGATTTTCTACAGGTTTACCAATGAAGAGAGATCTAATTTTTAGTGAGCTGCAGTCGAGGAAACGTGTATCAGACGAGCACTAAAAGTTCCATAAACAGAAATAGAAAAGTCAAATGGAAAATGTGAGAGATTTTTTTGTTCATAGAAATGTGTTTAACAAAAAAATCATTTAGATTTGTTACAGGTTTTACCAATGAAGAGAGATCTAACTTTTAGTGAGTTGCAGTCCGAGGAAACGTGTATCAGACGAGCACTAAAAGTTCCATAAACAGAAACAAAAAATTCAAATGGAAAATCTGAGAGAGTTTTTGTTCATAGCAATGTGTTTAACAAAAACCTCATTCATATTTGCTACAAGTTTTACCAATCAAGAGAAATCTAACTTTTAGTGAACTGCAGTCCAAGGAAAAAATGTATCAGACAAGCGTCAAAAGTTCCACAGTCAAAAACAACAAAGTCAAATGGAAAATCTGAGAAAGGTATTTGGTCAAAATCATATTTTGAGGGAAATCCTTCTTCTAATAATGTAGAGGAATAAAATCATTATGATTCTTTGTTACCAAAAATAAGGAGAAGATTTGGGAGCAAATCTTCTAAAATAAGTGAGATAAGAATTTGACTTCAATAATATATCTCTCTCCATATTTTGTGGAGATGGAGATCTTAGTTGTCATGATTGGAATAAAAATAAGATCAGATTCTATTTCCTAAAATAAGGAGTTGGTTGGATGCATGAATTATAAATGCAACCTTCCACACTTAGATATGTGATGCTTTTCTCTAAAGAAATAAAGATCTATTCTTTCCTCTCAAATATTCTGTAGTTTTAAGATCTCAGAAGTATGATTTAAATCTTTTTCCAAGGAATGAGACTGACCACTCATTCCAAGGAAGATGATCTTGTGTATTTATGTTTATGTTTATTCATTTGTCTTTAATTCATTATGTTGTATTGTTTTTATCTTTGTATTGTGAAAATTCAGTCTGTTGTAAACCTGCAGGTGTTTCATTCAATTATGTTTATTTTTAATTCAAATTTTTTATATTTTTATTTTGTTGTAAACCTGCAATGTTTTTAATTCATGCAAGTGTGTTTTTATTTCATACAAATTTCATTTATGCAAGTGTGTTTCTTTCATGCATGATTTATTTTATGCAATTTCAGTTTGTGTTTAAAGGTGTAACTTTCCAAGATTTTCTTCTCCTAATACATACAACCTTTAGACACCAACCCGGATTGAAATTATTAATGGCAAGGATTGGTATATTAATGGAGATGATATTCTAGATGATAATGATGAACTAGAGGGAACATTGGGAAAGCGCATAAGTATGCTAGTCTCAAACATATACAAGATTCATTTGGAAGCAATGGTGAAGGAGTATCTCTTAATCCTTCAAGGCTAGGGAGAATGTGGATGTGAGGGTTAATTTCCTGAGGATTTCCCCCTTAGGCACATGCCTTTGTGGTCCCTTGGTATCTTGCAAGGAAGATTTTATTTGGAATAGGGTTAGACATTTTGAGACCGTGTTTCTTCCTCTACTAGGCATGTACATTGTGTAAAAATTATTCTTTATGGTGGGAATGTTGGAAAGCTCATTCATAGCTTCCCATGGATCATTTTAGGTCCTTCAACTATCTTGAGAGATAGTATTTCCACCTCATGTTTTTTTGTTACATGATTTCATTTGACCCTTTTCTAACTACGCCACCATCCTCTTAGCTGGTACAAAATGGGAGCTTAGAATAGGAAATAAATGTTAGGATAAATTATATTATCCTATTATTAATTCTGCATAGTAGGATTATTTAATTAATATTATTAATTAAATAATTAATGGATAAATTGTTATATGGTTAAACAACCATATTTGTCTGTTTGCACATTGTTATATTGTTATAAACAATATATTTGTCTTTTATTTAATTGTTGCTTCCCGGGTGATTTGGAAGCTTATTCATTCTGGTTTTTGGTTGCACCTGTGCAACTCATTCTTCTGGTTGTATATGGCTGTGCAATATCTATAAATATTGCAGCCTATTCAATGTATTTTTTTACTGATTGAGATCAATAAAATATACACAGGCTTCCGTCCCTGTTTCTCAATCTACATTTGGTACCAGAGCAAAATTCTGGCCCTGTGAAGGTGTGGAAGAGAGAGCAGCAGAGAGAGAGGAGATTGGAGACGTATTTGCAGCATTCAAGAGCCTGTGCAGCCTTGTGCAAACTCCCAGCCCCATCCCTGTCTCCCCCACATCCGCCTGTTCCTTCCAAGTACTTGGAAGGTAAATTTTTTTTTGCACTGGTGCACTCAGCACCAGGCAAAAACTGCTACAGGTATTTAATTTAAAAAAATAATTTCCAATCAGGTTTTGTTTTACTGTATTTGGAGATTGTGTTGCTTGTTTGGAGGACTATCTGTGCACCTGCAGAGAATACACAGAGCAAAGAAAATAAAAAAAAAGAGAAGAGGCGTTTTTCTTGCTCCAGCAACCTGTACAAGAAAAAAAAACGTTATTTGAGAGCATATGCGCCCTTTGCTGTCCCATGCGCGGCCAGCATAAGAAAAAACGTTTTTTGGAGCTAAACCCACGCCCTTTGCTGCCCCCAGCGCCTGCACAAAGGAGAAAAAACGTTTTTGAGAGCACATTCAGTCAAAAAAACGCGCCTAGGCAATACCAGGTGTGAAAAAAAAAGGAAAAAAAACGCAGTCTAAAGCAATTACAGCAAAAAAGAGATGCGCCCCAAGTAAAAAAACGGCCCAGCAATAAAAAAAAATGCAGCGAAAGCCTGCAATAGACACAGAAGGGACCTGCACACATGAAAGAAAAAAAAATCATTCAAAATCAATAACTATAGGCGCCCAAAGCAAGAAAATGCGGCCAGAGCAAGGAGAAGCGGCCATACAAAGGCAAACAAAAAAAATACAGCAAAAGGAGGCATTTTTTGATCCATTTTTGATCCATATGAACCCTAAATCCGCTCTCACCAGTTGCTGCCACGTGGATCCTTCATCTAGGGCGCATTTTCTAAGGTAAGCCATTTTTTCACATACTTTAAATACAAGTTTGCTCATCTCTACATCAAGTGCCCTTAAGTGGCCAAGTTGGATAGAGGGAAAGCCTTAGAAGTGGGAGGTGCATGGTTCAAATCCCACCCCCAACTTCACATTTTGAATTTGGCGGAATTTTTAGCGGAGCTGCTAAATTTAGCAGATTTTTTGAATTTAGTTATAACTAACTAAATTTAGCGGAGAATCCCTAATTTAGGGTAAAAAAATTTTTTTTCTCCCATTTGGTCTGTTTTCTCATTCCAAACATTTTTTGCAAAAGGAGACCCACCTAAAAATTGCATTTTCAGCTTTTTTTTGCAATTTTTAGCATTTAGGGCTCAGGAGGTCACCAGGACCCCGAAACTGAAATGTTTTGCCTGTCATTCAAATTGTATTGTACATTGTACTAATTTGCAGGTTGCCATAGTCAACTGCAAAACTTTGTAACTGCTCAGAAACTGGCAGAATTGTAATCAAAAATAGTAAATTTGGTTCTGTAACACTCACGAGATCCTAGATCTCATTCGCAGCGTTCGGTATATACAGTGCCTCTGGGAAGCGCTTACGGGTAAAGCCGTCGCGACTACTACTGCACTTAACGCCTAATATAGCTGCAACAACGTCATCTGGGCATCGTCCCTATAAATCGACGGGGAGTAATAAGGTCACAGTGCACACACTATGAACCATCCCATCCGTCTGTGAACGATTGCAAGACATAAATCCGGACTGAGAAATTATCCGAGTATATAGCGAAGTTACACGCGCGTATGAGGATATTTCTTTGAGCCGGTGTCAATAATCGCACAGACCCCATCAGTACTGTCTTGGTACCACGTATCGAATTCTTTCACGTACGTTAACGCCTCTTTCACGTACCGCCGGGGTATATAGAAAGGGCGAGCTTCTTCCACGTACCGACGGGTATATCGGAAGGGCGCGTATATAGAAAGGTTCGGTATATCGGACTGACGGTATATAGATTGGGAGACCTTATACCTGGAGTGATAAGAGCCAAACCCTGTCAGTGATCTCTGCAAAATGGGCACCAATGCCCCCAAATTTTTTCTTCCGGATTCACAATTGCTCAGAGGAAGCAACTATGCTGCTTGGAAGACAAAAATCAAAACACAACTTGAGTTTGAAGAAATCTGGCCTGTTGTGACTGGTACTCTAACCAGATCACCAATGGATGCAACACAACAACGACAATTTGATAGAGCAGATCAGAAAGCAAAGCTCATCATTTTGTTTGGAGTATCTGACGATGTGCAAGTCCACATTCGAGATGCCACAACAGCAAAAGAAGCTTGGGATAAGCTGAGCACAATATATGAGGCCAAAAATAAGAATGTCATACTCAATTTGCAGAGTCAGTTACATACGTTGAAATTCAAACAGAATGAGAAAATTGAAGCCTTCCTAAGAAGAGTTACAGAGTTGAGGGCTTCACTTCTAGCCCTAGGAGAAGAGGTCAAAGATGAGTCTCTCGTTCCCATTGTTCTGAGAGCTCTCCCTTCTTCTTATCGAATTTTTGTCACAACTCTAAACTTGTCAGATACAACAATTATTTTTGACAAGCTAGTAAACCTACTGCAACAAGAGGAAGCAATGCACAACAAGGATGATGAAGAGGAGCAGGCACTGTCTTCACATCAAAAATGGAAAGGAAAAGGTAAAGGAAAACCTAAATCCTATCAGAAGTCCCCACATCAGAATCAGTATCATGGGGACAATCAACAAAAGAAGCGATGTCCCATTTGCAAAAGAGGACATGACTTGCAAGAATGTTGGTTTAATACATATAAGAAAGGTTCATCAAGCAATGCTGGACCTCAACAACAACAAAATTACAAGGGACAGTCAAACAATTATCACGGGCAGAAAAAGGGGAACTGGAAAAGAAGACCCCACCAGCAAGGTAATATTGCTGAGCAACAAGATCAGTCAGACAATGAAGACTTCTTGTTCACTGCTCGATCAAGTGAACCATCCACGTCATCTAGTGAAGTCTGGTATGTTGATTCGGGAGCCACTCGACACATGACTAGCCACAGAGACTGGTTTATTTCAATGAGGGACACGCCATTGAAAAATCATGTTTCGTTGGGAGATGATTCTTCATATACAGTACAGGGGATTGGAAACATTTCTCTACCCCTTGGTTCACGCAAATGCAAACTATCAGATGTTCTATATGTCCCTGGGTTGACAAAGAATCTTCTTTCGGTCAATCAACTCCTAGATCACAACCTGAAAATTGACTTTGATAGTCAATCCGGCAAGAAAATGTGTTTGATTCGAGATAAATCCAGAGGCTCGAAAATAATTGCCAAAGCCTCAAATGTGGGACGAATGTTTCAACTTGATTTCATTCACAAAAATGATCAAGCACTTGTGGCTAAAAAATCCACCTCAGCTCAGTTGTGGCATAGGAGATTTGGTCATGTAAGTTTCAAATATCTCGACACACTTCGCCGGTGCAATATGGTACATGGGCTACCATCTCTTCAGAAGGATACAGACAAGTGTCCTCACTGCTTAGCAGGGAAACAACACAGAGTTTCATTCCAAACAAGTACTTTTCGAGCTCATGGAAAACTTGACCTGGTTCATACCGATCTGTGCGGTCCAATGCAGCCAAGTCATTCAGGGTTCCAGTACTTCATGCTCTGTGTTGACGACTATTCACGCAAAATGTGGATTTTTTGTCTTCGTAAGAAAAGTGAGGCCTTTGAAACGTTCAAAAGGTTCAAAGTGGCAGTAAGAAACTGGTCGTCACATTAGAACTCTCCGCTCAGATCGAGGGGGGGAATTCACCAGTGATGAGTTCAGAGACTATCTACAAACTCACAGGATTCGTCGACAAATGCCTCCTCCACACACACCGCAGCAAAATGGTGTTGTTGAGAGAAGAAATCGTACTATCATGGAAATGGTGCGATGCATGATCGATGATTCTGAACTTGCAAAGACATTTTGGGCAGAAGCAACAAAAACAGCAGTGTATTTGTTAAACAGAGCACCCACAACTACTCTTGATGGAATTACACCACAAGAAGCATGGTCAAAAAGGAAACCATCCATTGCACACCTCAGAGTATTCGGGTGCAAAGCTAGCATGCACATACCCAAACAGAACAGAAAGAAATTGGACATGAAGTCACAAAATCTTATCTTCATTGGATACAGTGAAGAGACTCTTGGGTACAGACTGATGGATTCTAAGACCAGAAAAGTCTACACAAGCAGAGATGTTGAGTTTTTCGAGAAGAAGGAAGCAGAGACTCCTCCTCCGGACTCGCAAGATGTAGATTTTTCACCAGTTGTAAAAACTGAAGCAAATGTTCCCTCAGAAGATGAAAGTGATGATGGGGATGATGGTGTTGATCAGATAGGACCACAACCCATGGGAACAGCTCAACGTATGCCTAAATGGTGTACAAGCACATTACGAGATGCAAGACTGGATGCTCCACCGGATACATCCAACCCTGGACCACGGACTCACAGTAAAGCAAGAGAAGAAGTTAACTTTGCTTTGATGAGTAGAGTTATTGAAACAGACGAGCCATCTACAATCCAGGAAGCCCTACAGTCAAAAGCTTGGAAAGATGCCATGGATTCTGAATATTAATCAGTGATGAAGAATAACACTTGGCAGCTTGTCGATCTTCCACCAGGGAAGAAACCCATTGGTTGCAGATGGATATTCAAAACTAAGTACAAAGCAGATGGGACAGTAGACAAGTGTAAAGCAAGACTTGTAGCAAAGGGGTATGCACAGAAAGAAGGCATTGACTATGAGGAGACATTTGCTCCCACAGCTAAGATCAAAACGATCAGGATGATCTTTGCTCTAGCTGCTCAGTTTGGATGGAAAGTTCACCAGATGGACGTAAAAAGTGCCTTCCTGAATGGAGATTTGCAAGAAGAAGTCTACATGACTCAACCTGAGGGATATGTAGTACCTGGTCAAGAAGAAAAGGTATGCAGACTCAGGAAATCTCTGTATGGCCTCAAACAGGCACCCCGGGCATGGTACATCAAGATTGATGAGCATCTCGTACAACATGGATTTGTCAGAAATCCATACGATCCCAATCTCTACCTCAAAAAGCAAGGGGGGGAGATGGTGATTATTGTAGTTTATGTCGATGATCTAGTCATCACTGGCAGTTCAGTGAAGATGATTGATGAAACAAAGAAAGATCTTAAGCGATCATTCGACATGACAGATCTCGGGCTTATGCATTATTGTCTTGGACTGGAAGTATGGCAGAAAGAGAATCACATATTTGTTTCTCAGATGAAATATACCAAGACAACGCTCGAGAAGTTTAGGATGATGGATTGCACACCAATTGCTACACCTATGGAGAACAGATTACAGTTATCTCGTTCAGATCCATCTCCTGAGGTAAGTGCCACTCTCTATCGGCAGCTGATTGGGAGTCTCATTTACCTGACCTACACTAGACCAGATATCAGCTTTGCAGTGAGCTATCTATCCAGGTTCATGCAGGAACCCAAAGTTTGTCATTGGAAAGCAGCAAAGCGCATCTTGAGATATCTCAAAGGATCAGTGGATCTTGGTCTAGAATACAAGAAGAACGAAAACTTCTTCTTGACTGGATATTCGGATTCAGATCATGCAGGTAACATTGATGATAGAAAATCCACTTCTGGATTTGTATTCTTTATGGGATCTGGACCAATATCATGGGGAAGTAAGAAACAACACTTTGTTTCTCGCTCTTCCACAGAAGCCGAGTATCGTTCTGCAGGAGAAGCTGTCTGTGAAGCGATTTGGCTACGTCGCATACTGGAAGGACTTGGAATACCACAGGACAAACCGACCACCATGTATGTTGACAATGAAGGTGTTCTCAAACTTGTTCGCAATCCAGTTTTTCACGAGAGAACAAAGCACATTGAAGTTCAAGTTCATTTCATACGCGAACATGTGTTGAAGCACAACATCCAGCTTCAATTTTGTCCAACAGCTGAACAACGAGCAGATATTTTCACAAAGTCACTTGCACGTGACAAGTGCGAGTTGTTCAGAGCATTTCTCTCCTCATCTCTCCAGACAATGCACAATTAAGGGGGGGAATGTTAGGATAAATTATATTATCCTATTATTAATTCTGCATAGTAGGATTATTTAATTAATATTATTAATTAAATAATTAATGGATAAATTGTTATATGGTTAAACAACCATATTTGTCTGTTGCACATTGTTATATTGTTATAAACAATATATTTGTCTTTTATTTAATTGTTGCTTCCCGGGTGATTTGGAAGCTTATTCATTCTGGTTTTTGGTTGCACCTGTGCAACTCATTCTTCTGGTTGTATATGGCTGTGCAATATCTATAAATATTGCAGCCTATTCAATGTATTTTTTTTACTGATTGAGATCAATAAAATATACACAGGCTTTCGTCCCTGTTTCTCAATCTACAATAAACACCTATTAAAGCTTGATGGAAGGTGGATTTTGTAGATGTATTTGTTATTATTGGGTGGACAAAGCCTACGTTCCAATATTTGGCTATGTAACCTTTTTCTTACCAAAGAATAATAGAAAAACCCCATAATTCACAAATCTTCCTTTAAATAAAAAAAATGCATATTGTAATAGAAAACAACATCATTTATATATGGAAAAAATTGATAGGATAGAAGTTCAAATTATCCACATAAAATATTACATGATACCGATTGCTGAATTTATAATGTTAACATGTAATCTTCTTGATTGCCCCTTTCTTTAAACTAGACTGGTGAGAGAAAATTACGAAAAGGAAAATATGCTAGATGGATATGGATTATTTTATCTTTGTTGTATTTCAGTATCTATGTCATCTATGTGATTTTTGTTCTTCCAGGCCCCACCATTTCTTCTCATAGTCATGTACTCTAACCATCTATTACAGAAAAAAGTATTACTTCCAATGTTTTAAAGGAAACTAAAGAAATGGGTGGGATGAACTTCCACTCCATAAACTTACGCCATCATATTCTGCATGCTATCTACTAATTGGTTGTTACATGTTCAACTTAAGGTATAAAATGAATGAACCACATTATAGAGTTATTAAGTTTTGAAATATAAAATTCACATGGCTTGTGAAAGTTATATGAGAGTGCATAAAATTGTGTGTTTGGCTAGAATCACATCAGAAAATGGGAAAATCCTTTATTATTTAAATTCCCACGACTAGTATGTGTCTTTTCATTACACAAGAATGAGTGGTCATTATTTATGCTCTCTCCTATATGATTTTAGAGATCTTATCATTTAGAAAAGGAACCCCTATGGAAGGATCCCGCATTCCTCCTTCCACCTTGGAGTACACATTTTGTTATGTTTTGTGACTCGTTTTCCTCCTTAGAACCCTATAAAGTGACAACCTCATCTCTCCTCTATGCTTCACTTGGATTTATTATAGAATTAAATATTGTACTATAACTAAGACCAAATTATTACCTCAAGTTCAATCTATATTATATTTTCATTTTGTATTGAGATCAACATGGATTAGTCTTTACATTGAGGGTCCTTTGACCTTGACATCATATTGCAATAGGGATACCATATTGAGTATTTTGATTTAAACTTACTCATATCTAGAAAATCCTTGCACACTTAAAATATCACTAGATTTTACATCTTCCCTCCATTTCCCACCATTTTGTTTTGCATACAAAAATTAAACATTCAATTATTCAACACTCCAAAATATTGGATGATGTAAACTGTACATGTCCCTATGCCTCGACATATGAGTTGGAATCAGTTCCAAATATCCTCAAATGACATCCATGCATTCAAATTTGTTATCTCATCAACATATTATAATCTTCAAACCAATAAAATAAATTATAATGTTCAAATGGATATGCTCCATGTTTATAACATTGGATGAGCTAAATGATCAAAGGAGGGCCTAGGTTCACATGCTAAAAATAATTTCCTATTGTGCCATTTCCTCAAAAATTAATTACAATGATAGGAACTTCTAAATGGGAATCTCAATAGCTATTCCTAACATACATTGTAGAAATAGAAGTTCATCAATATATTTCCTCAATTACCTACACGTTTCACTCCCTTTTTCCTTCAATTGATTGACACAATGACTTTTCATAAATTAGTTTCTGGTTGTAAGAAAAAATGAGTTTCACATTGGTTCCCCTTAGCATTTCCCCACCCATACAATTCTCCTCCCTCAAACCCCTTATTCATCTCCTCTCTTCCTCATATCATTTTTCACTTCCTTGAGTTTAAATTTTTTGATACTTCCCCTTCGACATTTCCGTCGCACATTTTGCATGCAATTGCTAGTTTTAATCATCACACATATCTATATGTCTAAGATAATTATGGTTTATCTTGGAATAGTTTTCTGATCTTATAAGGAATGACAATATTTCTCCATGATATTATTATTTTCCCATTGTAAATGCCATATTTATCTCATATGATCTTGCACATTAGCACACCTTTACACATATATACATAGATGGCCATATTGAATATTGTAATTAATACAAAAAAATTTATATCACAAGTGGGTGGTTGTATTCGATATTTAGGTTCAAATATGAAATTTATTGATATGAATTAGATCATAAATTATTAGCAAGTAAACTAGTTTAGTCATTATTATTAGTGTAACCATGACTTTTTTTATCTTTCTTTTCCATAATTGTTAAGAATTTTTTGTTAAGGTAGTTGAACACTTACATGTTTAAGAAGAATTTGGAACATGCTATTAATTTTGAAAGAAGGTTGGTTAAGGAAATGCTACAAAAAAGTAGTGTTAAATATTTCCGCCCTTTCCAGAAATATTGGAAGTGATATCTAGAAATACTATTTTAGAGATACTAGTCAATTAACAGATATGAGATGCTTTCTCCCAAGTCATCCATGGTGGACAAGCTCAACTATTATTACTCTTGCATCCTCATATATACTGTTGGAAGTGAAAATTTTCTACTATCTAGACTATAATTATTGAATCCAATCTCACTCATTTTACATGGTGTCAAATCTATCAGGGTTTACATCTCAGTCATAGGCTTATCCATTTAGGATCCATGCAACTGTAATTCACTTTTTGTGGGTGTATTGAACCCTTATGAACCTTGTCTAGTTTTACAAGAAAACCCAAACTATTGGTTTTGGATTCATGAATTCTTCCAACTTCAAGATAAAGCCATTTCATTGGAAACACATCATATTAAGAGAATGTCTTACCAACCCTATGGTGTTTACCCAAATTTGACATGCTTTTAGAGTGAAAAATTTATATTTCATTTAGAAAGAAAGAATTTCAATTATCTTTTCTCATGTTGTTCTTGATTACAATTTTTCAGTTTCTAATGTGTTTTTGTATATTGTAGTGCAATAAAAAAAGTTTCTTTGGAGGTTTCCCACCTCCATACCCTTCTAGATATTAGGGAGATTCTCCTTACAATATTTCTCAAGTTTTGATATTGTTTTCTTCTCGTGATCCCTTTCTGAGAGGCACATGCCATCATTGTGACATGTACTTCCACTATTCTTATAGATTTTATAGGTAGGGATCTCCACATCATTGCTAATATCCTCCACATAGGGAGTTGGTCTTATTACTATTACAATGTAATAGTTGGGATCCACTTCTTGTGGTGGATAAGGTTCCTCAATTGTCCTTATTCGTTTCTACGGACTGGGAAAACATCAAGAAAGTAAAGATACTACTGAAGCCATTGATAACACATCAACTAGCTTGGAGCCCCTTCTTGACGAGAAAGACCTTCCAGGTGGAAATTGGGGCAAGATCAATGGAAAAGACCATCCTTATTGTCTCTTCAAGGCTTCTACTTAAATAACCATATGTTATTAAACTTTGTGTTGATATATATATATATATATATATATATATATATATATATATATATATATATATATATATATATATATATATATATATATAAACTATTCCTATGCCCTCCCAATAGTTTGACATTTTTTGGCGTGCT
Source organism: Taxus chinensis (assembly GCA_019776745.2). Lineage (NCBI taxonomy): Eukaryota > Viridiplantae > Streptophyta > Pinopsida > Cupressales > Taxaceae > Taxus > Taxus chinensis. The sequence continues at coordinate 121,052,273 of CM034156.1, read as the reverse complement.
TCCATACAACAACCCTTTTGTGAATAATTATGCTTATTTTGTAGTAATATAGTTGTTATTCATTAAAAAATAGGTTATGTAACATAGGCTATAATAACATACATATTTCATCACAACTATTTTTGTAAATATGGGTTTAATTTCAGTTAAAAATTAAAAAAAAACAATTGCTTTTGAGTTTTATACAAAAAATAAGAGTTTCAAGTTGAAACCATTAGTTAATACATTTGATAGTTATATAACAACGCCAATGATTTTATAACTTTAAGAGGTAGATTTTCAATTTCTGATTAAGTAAGTAACAACTTTCCCTACACACATTATAAGTTTCACATGAATACTAATACATTAAGAAACATAATGATATGGAGTAAAAGATAGATAGTTTACTTATTAAAAGGAATTTTTTTTATAGTTAAAGCGGGTTGAAGGGACCTATTCCCTATTTACAGTAGTAGAGGCCAAACCTCGAGAATTATGAAGAAGCATTTTCAAAATAGGCTACCCAAAAGTAGTTGGGTATTTACGAACAAAATCCAACACCTATCAATTTACACTATAACTATATATACGTTTAAGAAAGGAATCACTCCCCTGACTCCATTGAGACAACAACACATGCTTTCAGGGACACTAGACCCAAACTTTCCTCTTCTTCCAATTTTTCCTTCACCTTGCTGATAGGTTTAGCATTCATCTAACCAAACCAAAGGAAATCATAAGCTCCCCCCACAACCTCCCTCAACTCGGCCCACCCCATCGAGACTGGTTCTAACGGAGCACTGAGGACCTACACGTTCGAGAACACAAGGTAGATGTGGTTAGTAGCACTGTCCTGGGAATACACCACCAAATTCTTAGTAAATGCTAGCAGAATACTGAATGTCTTCTCAAGCTCTTTAAAAACACCTACATCCACACCAGTCGTGCCTTGCAGTGAATCCTATCTAGCCCAGAACTCTAAACTACAATTCTCCACTATAGAGGCCAAATTTTCATAGAACGTAGGTCAAAGCCAATGCAAAGCCAAATTTACCATGTTTGATTTTGAAGGTCAGATAATTAGGAAATATTCCTCTAACACAGAGGCGACGCCACTGTTGACACACAACCATCCTTCCGCAAATAGAAAAACACCGCCTAACATGGATTTGATGGCTTCTAACTCTTCCATGCTGGTAACCAAAAAAATCTGCTTTAACTGGTTATCCGTGATCCTAGACCGAAACACCATCTCCCTTAATTCATAGCTCAAGGATATACATAGAAGATGCAGGGTGGCCATAACAAGAAGAAAAAAGAAAAAGAAGCAAGGAGAGACCCTTAACGCCTGCCTTAAATAGGCATAACCCCTCACACAAGCACATAATCAGACAATGGATTCACTTAAGGATGCTTCACGTGAAATAATTAACTCCAATCCTTCCCATGCTTTGGCATTGAAGGAAACTTTCTCCAAGTGTACTTGTCCTATCCCCACATTCACCAACCTATTTATGCAATGATTACATTCTCGAAACACATGCTTAATGTTCTTGGTATTAAATTTCTCGAGTTTCTATAGGAATTTTTTGATTCCTTAGTCCAATTTCCATGACAGAGCTTTCTTCTTAATTTTTTCAATCACAACTACTAATGAGTCCCCTCTATATCCAATTTATCCACTTTTAGGGAGGTAGCCAAGTCAAGGCCCTTGCTTAGAGCATATAATTATGTTAAATTACAAGTACCATCCCGAAGCTTGAAGGATGCTTCCCTAACCTCAAGTCCCCTTTCATTTCTCACAATACATCTAACACACGAGGCTCTTAGATTGCCCTTGGTCACTCTGTCAAAATTGAGCTTATGGAACCCCAAGGTGGGGGGATACCACTTAGCCAGCTTGGAAAGTGAGGTTGAAGGAATCGAAGGATGCTGGCCCCCCTCCCTGGGTTTAACAATTTTAGGCCACTGCTCCTCTAGCTCTCGGTCAAAATTAGAAAAATGTTGAAAGCCAGACCAATTAGAAGATACCGCCTTAGAGATAGCCCATTCTAGCCTGAGAATAACCCGTTCCACTGGATTCTTTTCCTCTCAGAATATTCTCTTGTTTCGCTCCCACCAAATATGCCAGAGGATAAGAAAAATACTACAAAACCAAATAGAGGAGAGAGTGCCATGATGAAAATTGACTGACCATGCCAAAATGGCCTTAGGAAGGGAAGAAGGTTGAACCCAAGGTAGATTGAGCCTAACACACAACCAGTTCCAACATTCCGCTTTAAAGGGGTAATGCAAGAATAGATGGTCTCAATCCTCCTCATGCTTCTCACATAGAAATAAAATCAAGGGCCCATGAATCCCATATCTTTTCCTTCTTTCGTGAGTGAGGATTTTTCCTTTAAAGGTCATCTAGGTAAAAAGGCCAGCTTTAGGAGGACAAGAGGAGAACCAACAAACATTCCAAATCTGATTCTCCACTCCCATCTCTGCATGCAACAAATTGTAACCACAATTTGTGGAGTATCTCCCAGAAGAGGCCACAGTCCAAACAAGTTCATCCTTTCCCCCAAAAAGCATGATCTTCTACTCCTGCATGACCAAACAGAAACTATATTTAGCTTCCACTAAGATGTCCAAGTGATCAATACTTTTCCATTCCATCAAAGCAGAGGTATTTTTTGGAGCCTACCCATAATTATATACATATGGTCCCCATTCTTCCACCAAAAGTCTCTTAATTTCCCCAAACTTAGGATTATCCCCAAGCATAGGAAAAACATTCCAAGGATCATCCCATAATAGCACCTTGTCACCTTTTTCAATTTTCTAGGCCGCATTATATAGAAATACCTCTTTGCATTCCACCAAGAAATTCTAAATGTGGGAACTACGAGGGGGGTTAGCTATTCAGAGAATAGATTTAGGAAGATGGGCACCCAGATATTTATTTTCCACCACCTGATTGCAAATACTAAGTGGTTTTAAGAGTAGATTCTATGCTAGCTTGGCGCCTAGGACCAGATTTTGTAGGTCCAAATTGAGGATGTCAGTTCCACCCAAATATTTGGGTTTAGAAAAATTTTCCCAACTAATCAAAGGAATTTGTATTTCCTCAGATGATCCTTGCCATAGGAAATTTCTCGTAATCCTAATTAGCTTCACTAGAACACCTTTTGGGATTTTAAGAATGAAAAGCATATATAGAGGGGATGCACTAAGAACATATTTGATGAGTACCAATCTCCTTTCTAGTGACATCCACTTCCCCTTCCAAGAATTAAGATTCGAATTAACCACCAAATAGAAGTCCTGATCGAGCCACCAAACAGGGGGGACACCAAGATATTTGACTGGAAGGGAGCCTTTTTAAAGCCAAAAATTCTCAAAATTCTATCCTCCAAAGGAGGGGGAACAGTAAAGAAGAATATGGAGGATTTAAAAAGGCTAACCTCTTGACCTATAACAATCACATACACATACAATAGCCCCTTCAGCTCTTTGGCCTCCTGAATACTATATTTACCAAACAAGAAGGTGTCATCCGCAAATTTCTGATGTGAAATAGGATTCACCCCTTCGTAATTTTCAGGCGCTGCAATTTACACTCCCCAATTCGTTTACAAATGGCCCTACCCAGAGAATCTACCACTAGAATAAATAAAAAGGAGGATAGAGGGTCCCCCTGCCTTAATCCCTAATATCCTTCAAAGAAACCTTCTGCATTACCATTGATCAAAACAAAGAAAGAAGGGCCAGAAATGCAACTATACACCCAGTTACAAAACTGATCCAAAAAACCAAACTTCTTAAGCACCCTAATAAAAAAATTCCAATTGATCTAATCATATGCATTGATGATATCCAATTTTAACAGCATACCTAGAGTTTTATTACTAGAAAGAGAATGAATAAGCTCATGGGAAAGAAAAAAACCATCAAAAATTGACCTCCCGGGCACAAACCAAGTTTGTTCCTGAGAAATAAGAGGATCCAACGCACCTTTAATCCTGAAAGCAATGGCTTTCAAGATGATTTCATAAGATGTATTACACAAGGAAACATGCCTAAAATCTGTAAATGAAGAAGGCTAAGACATTTTTGGAAAAATACTTATCAAGGATAAATTTAGAGTTTTAAGCACTGATTCAGACCTTTAGGATTCCTCCACATCCACCCACACATCATAAAAAAATGCTTCAGAACTTCTGAAAGAAATTAACCTGAAATCCATCCAGACCCGAAGCTTTATTCTTGACCATAGAAAACACCACTTTCTCCACTTCACCCATGGAAAAAGGCTTAAGAAGGTCCTCATTTTGAGCATCAGAGATCAACAATGGGATATTATCTAGAAAAGAGGATTTCTCTTCTTCAAAGGATGCAATATCACCTCCTAAAAGGGAGGTGAAGAACCAAAGCCCTTCATCTGAAATCTTCTTCTGATCAGAGAGGAACACACCTTCGCTATTCCATATTTCATAGATGAACTTCAAGCACCTCCTAGATTTGACCACCGAATGAAAGAATTTAGAATTCATGTCTCCTCCCTTAAGCCATTGCTCTCTCGATTTTTACTTCAAGTATTCTTCCTCTCAAGAGCAGCTCACCGAGCTCAGGGGTAAGATATTTCTCCAACAGAAACTCCTCCTCCCCCATTTGGGAAATACAAAATTTCTCATTCATAGCTTTCAAGTCAACTTCCACTCTAGCATTTTCTTGGAAAATATTCTTAAAGCAGTACTTATTCCAATTTCTTAGGTCCCCTTTGAGAAATTTGAATTTTTGAGCAAGCACAAACATCGTTGTTCCTTCAATCTTATAGGAATTCCATGACTGCTTAATATTATTTTCCAGAGAAACATCACTTAACCACATAAGTTCAAACTTAAAATGGGATTTACGAGGAGAAAAATCGATATTAACAGAGAGGGATACTAGAAAGTGATCTGAACTAGACTAGGGAAAAATTGAGCGCTCTAAAATGACATTATTAAGAGACCAATTGGGGCCAGCTAAGAACCTATCTAACCTCTTGGAAATATTACTGAAATCCCTTCTACAATTGCTCTAGGTGAACCACAATTGTTTGGGCTCAATATCAAAAAGAGATTTATCATTAATGAAGGAACAAAAATCTACCTAGGACTACAGATTCCTTTTAAGACCACCTTTCTTATCCTTCTCCAAAGTAATAACATTGAATTCTCCCCCAAGAAGGAGAATATTTTCCTCCAAAGGAAGAAAATACCAAGAGATATCCTACCACACTTCTCTTTTTCCAATGATTCTATTTGGACCATACACATTGAAGAGGTAGAAGACCGATTGAGAATGCTTAGGACAGACGCGCTGTAATTGCCAGCTGAAGCTTTGGGAGATAAGATTAACCCACACCTGACACTCCTTCCACAAGAAACCAAAACCCCTAGAGGCACCAAAAACATATGAAAAGAAATACTTACAACCCTTAAAAAAATTTCCCCATAGGTCAGCCTCCTCCCCAACAACCATCTTAGTTTCTTAAAGCAACACCACACACACCTCCAAAGAAAAGAGATAATGATTGAACAAAAGTTGCTTATCAGGGGTATTAAGACCCCTGAAATTCCAAGAGAGGATCTTCATTTAGGGGAGGGAAGGGAATTTTCCTTCTCAGACACAACTTTGGAAAAATTTAGAACACTCTGTTTCCCCGCATTCACTTCTTTTTAGGCCATCTGCTGCTTAGATTTTTTACCCCTCCTACCTGCAAAGCCACAATTGGCCTCCTTCAAACCCTGTTGCACTGTAACCAATTTTGAAGGAACCAAATCCGGTACCAACATATCAATCTCATTTTTCCCATCCTCCAAAATGCCACCACCTAAAAGGGACTGAAGCGTTTTAGCCTCAACTTTATCTAAAAGCCAAATTTGAAGCGAATTCAGAGATTCTGCTTGCCCTTGCTCAAACCCTTCTTTGATAAAGGACATCAGCTCCCTAGAATTCTTATTCACCTATTTTATTTCCTTCAACAAAGAGAGAGGGGAAAAATCCCCTACCAAAGGGGCTTACAATCCTCTTGTAATCTCCAGAGAATAAATTGATAGATCCTAACCCAAAGAAGGATCAGTTCCAAGCAACAAACAATCCTCCTTCGAAGCCGCCATCTGTAGACCCATTTCATTGGAACCCTTTGCAAATTTCATAGTGCGGTCCTTACTCGAATGCCCCAACTTCCTGTAATAGAATCACTTCACGTTCAAACCCTCATACTCGATGGTGAAGCACTTAGGGCCGAATTTATCTTGGAGGCACAAAGATATCAGCAAAGGGGCAGTCAAGTCCATATCCACACAAAGACACACTGTAAATTTCCTCTAAAAATTCAAAGAAAGGTTTTGAATGGGCACAAATACACCCAAAGATTTTGCAATAGGATTTAGGACAAACCATTTTCAGAATTCAGAGGACAAGCCATGTATGCTTAACCATAACGAGGCCTGGCATATTTTTTCCTTCCAGGGGTCAAAATTTGGAGACCAAGGGAGAAACTACAATATGGTAGAATTGATGAACCAAGGGCCTCCTTTATAAACCTAATCCAATATATTGAGGGAAGGAAAACATACTTGGAAGAAACCATTGGCAAGAAATCTGACCCTAGGTTTAGCTTTATTGCCCTAGAACCACACTACCCGGCTCAAAATCCTTCCCTGAGAGATTCCTACTCCAAAAAACTTATAGAAAATCACCTGTTTCACCTAAGAATCCAAAAATCCTTCCTTGTGTGGGTCTAGAAGAGAAATCTGAAGACTCTTTGCATCTAACACTTTCCCTAACTTTAGCATTTGTCTCATATCGAGACAAAATATGTTGAATTTTTAGTTTACATTTTTTACAAGGAATGTCATTTAAGTTAGTTTTCATCCAATACATGTGCATACTTAAAGTCCCTTATTAGTTTTAAATTAAGTAACAATATCAACATACTTCCATTTTGATTTTTATAATGAAGGAATAAAACATAGGTTGCCCCTCCAATTTTTCCACCTATGTGGTCTTTTCCCCAAATTCTCTTTGTTTCCCTATGTAAGTTTCTAAACTTTGTTCCAAAATTGTGGAAGAGTGTGGTTACTTATGTTTATCTTACTAAGCTATCGAGACTTTTATTTCAATGGTAGTGTATTTAGTTTTTTACATTATATAGTTTGCAACTCCCAAAGTGGATGGGATGACCTGATTCTCCTTCCCTCATTTACATAGGTACCACCCCTATTGCAAACCTTGATGCATTAACATGGACATGGAACACTTTGATATATTTTATGAATCCTAATATGGGTACCATAACAATATTTTTTCACTTACATAAATGAATTTTGAAATTCTGGAGTCCATTCAAAATTTAAGTCATTATTTAAGAGCTTCTTCATAGGTTATGTGATGCTAGTGTACCATAATTACATAAAAAATCCAATAGTGTCCCACATGTGTTAATAAAGAACACACTTATGATTGGTTTTTGGGGGGTTTCACATATATGATTATTACAGTTTTATATTGTTCTACCATAATCCCATCTTTGTATACCACATGTCCCAATAATACTCCAAACGAAGTGAAAAATGAGAATTTATTTAAATTCGGGGCAATATAAAAGGATCTACATCTTTCAAAAATTAAAAAAATCAATAAGTGTTTGTTGAAAAAAGGAAACACTTCTTGATCATCCAAGAAAATTTCAAAAAAATCATGAAGGAATTCCTTAAATATGGTGACCAATGCTCTTAAAAACACTAATTTAGTTTATTTTTCATCGCAAATGACATCACCTTATATGTGAACGATCCCCATGTTCTATTGCAAAATATGTATTTGATTGATATTATTCTATAATTGGGATTTGATGGTATCTAGTGAACCATATATGAATGAATTGACCTCGTCTCCTACAATTGATTCGAGGATTACATCTATAAATGGTGTTGGAAAAAAATCACTCAAACATGCATCATTTAGTTCCATATAGTCTCAAAAAATTGTAATTACTCTGGAATTACCCTATATTATTTTTTATGGTGTATATTAATATAGATTCGACCATTATATATAAATCTTATTTATCTTTTATTTTCTTGTCAGGATTGAGTCGATATAGGAATTTCTTTATAAGTCACACACCTTTTATCTCAAATGCACATCTCTCTCAGAGAAGGATCCACCTCTTCCATTTCACTAAATTTTCTAGGGAATACATCCTCATAGTATAACTGTAGTTACACAATTTATTAGATCCCTTTTTGTGTGTCATAGTATCATACAGTATCCATTTTGATATTCTTGAGGTACTTATATTTTCCATCCTTTCTTAATGGATGATCATATATACTTTATTCTTCCCCTTTTCCCTTGATTATTTTAGAATCCTTGATCCTTCTTTTTATTCTATGTTTAGATTTCACATTTGAGAATCTTGTTCATTTCCATCAATTTTGTTAATTAGGAGGGTCTCTATCCATTCTAGGTCAAACATGCCCTTAAGTTCTATGTATTAGTCACTTTTTGAGCTTACACCCTTGTGTTGATTATCTTATGCTCTATTACAATATTTTAATAGGAACATATTATTATTACACACTTACTTATAAATGTCAACATCCTCTATACACCACTCCCGTTAAGTTTTTTTTCTAGGTCCTTGAATTTTGGGCCACTCTCTATATCTATTCATTTTAAAAATAATAATGTCTTGACCTTTTAAAGAGTTGCATGCATCATTTGATTCTCATATTCAAAGGTAAAAGTCTATATTAAATATTGTTATGGGTGATGCCATTTATAAGTTTCCCTTCACATCTCTTTATGCATATACCATGCTTTAGGAAAATGAGTGAGTCTCTTCTAAAATATTTATACCCACTAATGAGGTTTAATCTATTTATCCTTATAAGCATCTATATACACATGTATATGAATCTTTGGACATTGTCCTGCATCAAACTTCAGACACAACTCTATCATTCCAAGGATAGTGCAAACTTTGATCATAAAATTTCATTTGATCCTTCTCATTTTAGATGTTCTGTTTTATAAATAGACCACCAAGTGGCTACCCTTTTAATACATAGTTTGATTCACTTACTTTCAATTCTATTTAAGGCACATGCTCCTGGAAATTGATAAAGAATATATCTAGTCTCCTAATGCCAAAATATTGTGGAATTTACCTTTCTAAAGCATACACCATCCTTATAAGATGCATATGTTCCATTTACACCAAATAATTCATGTCAACATATAAATCTCGACTGATGGAAGAGGTGGATTTCCATGGGAAATGAATTTATACATCTGGTTATGTGTAGCCTTTATCTATTAAATTTTTTTTTATATCCTTCATGTTTCTCACTAGGTAGGTGACCTACTATCATATGGAGGATATTCATCCATAAAGGATATATTGTATTGTGTTGGATATAGAACCTCCAATGGATTACATAGAGGTTACATAGCATTTCTATATCCTGTTAAAACTTGTGGTATTATCATGTTTTATATTTTCCCATTAGGTTGATGGCCTACTTAGAACCAAATATATGGATCATGCACATATGGTGACATGTGCTATTTGAGTATGGTGTATAAAATTTATTCACTCCTGTTTATAGGTATCACAATGATGCAAACATATAGGTGAGATTCCATTTGTATAGAGATGGTATTAATGGTCATTTTCCATCATAAAACCATTTGTTTCCAATCAACACTGGATATTGAGAATCATATGTCTTCATGTAAATAAATTTGAAATATCCTCTTAGGATAATGTATCTTACCTATATTTAAACATATTATAATCAAAGAATAGGATCCAATCATCCATATCCTACTAGGATCAATGTTATTGACTATATGCTCAAGTAGGATTACTCATTAGATTCCTAAGTGGACCACAACATCATATCAATTATACTACAAAAAAAAGAAATCCTTGATTTCTTATCATGATAAAATAATGTTTAACCATGTATCAAAAAACCATAGTTTCTTAGTCTTGTCATATTGTAGACATATAAATTTAGCAACTTATCCTTTAACAATGACATATTTAACCTTGTTTCTATATTAAGAATTACACACACATCCTAAGTCTAAATGACATATCTTTCTCTCTTGCGTGACTTTATTAACTAAAAAATTACTATTTTCTTCACATGATTAATTGTATTTATCTAAATAAGTGCATTACTCCAAGGAATACCATCCAAAATATTGATTAAACATCATGAAATACCTATCCAAAACTATATCGTCTCAAACCAAGCTATACTATAGCTTGGTCCGACCTGTATGATCTATCTCCCACTCTCTATTGTCTCATTTCCTAAATTTATATATTTATTTGGGTCATTTATTATCCTATAGGTTGACCTTAATGTGATGTATAACCTATGAAATCCTATATAAGCAAGTATACAATACACTTAAGAACTTACCTGACATTATCAAGAGCATCAATTACAAATTACATTCCTAGAACACTCAAGAATCTCCTAAATATGCTTAAAATAAAAACACATCTTTAAGATTAACCACTACATATGTATGCAAAACTCAAAAAAGGTTCAAGAGTCTATCTTCCGAATCTACAAGACTCCAAAGATCTGAGTCATAGCTAGATTATGTCAAATGGAAGCACTTTCAAAGTTCTAAGGGATAAATGGAATCAATATAACATCTATAATACATCACACTATATAACTACCTCACATGGTAAATTCTACCTTATTTAGTGTTACATTTCCTAATTTTCATGTCAGGAGACACAAGGGAATAATAGGGGGTTGGATTAGCTTTACATACCCAATAACACATACAATAGGAGAGATACATGGAGGTTACTCCCATTTGCGAGGGAATATAGTGCAACACCTAGATTTGTTCAATAAGGTTTTACCACCAGGATATATCCAACTCCACTGGACAAGGATTTATCATTTTGTTATCTAATCATGTTCATGAAGTGATAACATAAGTATTATATGGTTTTATATATTATAGGTTGTTATAGAAAGGTATCACACATTAGCAAACCCTAACATTAGACAATAAGACATATTTCTAAGCTACTGATGCCCACCATAAGTTACAGGATCCTAGGATATTCATGATAGAGACTGTATAACCTATGAACATATCATAATATGCCCCAAAAAATATTATATGGTTCCCTACCAGTTTAGTTTATGGATAAATTTATAGAGATGAAATGATTTCAAACCTTTCCTAGTCTGCACACCTAGATCAACTTTGAATCTCTTTTTTAGCTAATTAACCTTCCCTCGTTGTGTTTTGAGTAATCATTTATATATCTCACATTTGACTAAAATCTATATTATGTTTTACACATTAGTGTTAATTAATTAATCCATAATATTTGACCTATACAACCTTACACCTTCTAAAAAATAAGGAAATTAATCCATATTAAACCCTTATTTATTTTTTTAAATTGTAAAATTTTGAAAAACCCAACTGTTTCTTGAACCTAGATGACCCTAGGGGTTATCCTCATCTTTTTATGGTGTATGATCTATTAATCTCCCTTGAATTTTTTATCCTTTGTGATTTTATGACTTACTCTTTAGTATGTTTCGTGTATACATATACCGATGATCCTGCATACGACTCTCTCATCAATCTTGGCTTATGTGAATATTTTTGTGATAAATTTGATGAATTTTACTACTATTAATCTGACAAAACATATGTAGCCTATAATGATATGATTTTCAATGCCTATGCACCCACATACCCCCTACTTCTTATGTTTTTTCTAATACCATGGTTACTATTACTATTGAGCATTCTCAAGGAGAAATTTACAATAATGATTTTGATTCTTATAAGCATGCTCTTCTAAAGGATTATGAAAAAAAAATTCACACAAATTTTATGCGACAATCCTCAACACATTGATTATATTCTATATATTTATAGAGATGAGCACAAGCATACAAACATACAAACATATCTTAGAGACCTAAATCATTTACCACATATTCCACTAGGGCTACACATAATTTTCCTATCTCTAATGAGCCAATATAGTTGAGGGAAACTACACCCCCCCCCTTCCACAGTGTTACAATGTATATTCCTACTTATAATATATACACCTGGGGGGTTCCAACTCTTGTTATGATATATAAGATCTTAAAACCATTGTTCACAATTTGTAAACTCAAATCTTACAATTACAACAAGCTTCTTATGATTCTTCTAATGTTGTGGTAACTACTTAATTGCTTCAAAATCCATTTGCACCTGAAATTGATTCCTATCCTTTTCCTATCAATTTTTTCTCCTAAGATTCCTATTTATGATGGAAAAGGTGATCCTAAACAACACTTTTGAGATTCCCATGCATCTTTATTAGATTATTCTTACAACATAATACTACTTACTAAGCTCTTTCCTATAATCCTTTAGGATTTGACATTGTACTAGTTTTATGATCTTTCCATTCATTTAGTACGGGCATTTACCCCTTTTACCAATCAATTCCTTACACAATTTTACATCAATATTGAGATAAGGTATCCTATGCTCAAATTTCAAAGATGTAATAAGGATCCAATTATTCCATCACTCTTTTTATCTAAAGCTTCCTGTTTATGATGTAACAGGTGATCATTAAAACACCTTTGAGATTTCCACACATCTTTCATAAATTATGCTTACAAAATAATAGTAATAACTAATATTATTCCTATAATCCTAAAATATTTTGCATTTTACAAGTTTTATGATAGCTCTATTCATTCGGTATGGGAATTTTCGCCCTTGGCTAAGTAATTTCTTACACAATTTTAAATCAATATTGGGATAAGGTATACTATGTTCAAATTTTCAAGGCAACAAGGCTCAATTGATTCCATTAATAATTTTTTTCTATGTTGTACAAGATCATGATTACTAAAATGAAAAATATCCTAGATGAAAATGAGTTCTAAGATCTATTTGTCCAAATCCTTCTAGCCCCTTTGCAAGAATCAACTATATTTTACAAGTTTTATTCATTTGATCTTTTAATTCAAATATTGAAGGAGCATGAGGTTAAGCTTCCTACCACAAACAAAATCCAGGTATGTTTCTAGTACTCCCTATACATATAATCCCAATTTTCAAGGAAAAACTAATTTAAGAGGTAAATATAATGATAACAAGAATAATGCTAAAGTTACTATTAACGTTATATATCAACCTAAAAATACTTAGTAAAAATATTCTTCTTGAATGGAATTCACATGATTTCTATGCTCACCCAATTGGTTCTTAAACAATTACTAGATTACAACCTTATATATCTCCTTGTGGTTCTAAAGGTTGATACAAGTAAGCCTCATGTGGTAAAAATATCATTGTTAATGCCTATGTTTATTACCATAGATGTGTTGTCCATGCTACCCATTGATGTGTCAAACTTTGTAATGTTATTCAAGATCTTATTGATGTCAACACTATTAAATGAAACTTTCACCTACACCATATAAGCCTATAGAATATGATCCCAAGCTTAATATTTTCAATGACAAACTTACATATCACAATAATGTTAAATCTAATTTAGAAGTGCCTTATACTTATTGATCTCAGCCTCTTCCTCCTTCCTATAACTATCCACTAGAATTTATTGTCGGTACTATTACCATTATGTTGCCTCCTAGTCCCATTATTACATTTGATGATACTGATATGGCTCATTATTTTAGATACACTTTATTTTTTATATTTTATCAGAAAAATCCATATCCACAGTGTTTTTATTGAAAGTTGTGCTAGATGCACTATGTGCACATTCAAATTACTCACCTATATTGGTTATAATATAAAGGAAATATGATACTAAGACCTATATTAGGAATTTTGTTATACCTCTTATGATTGTCTTTTCTACTATGTCTATTCCTTTTTTGGTCACCAATGCCCTTGGCTCATGTGATATATGTCTAGTGTTCCTTTAGTTGTATGATCTTAAAGATATACCATCCATCTCTCATCAATATATCAAGTTTATATACAATCAACAAGTTTTATGGTCTGTCGACACTAAAATTTTCCTCTGTAATTTCTATTTCATTAATGTATGTATTAGGAATAGGATGTTGTTAAGTTTAATTAGTAGTAGCGTCCGATGGAAAATAACGGCACCGTCAGTACGGTGCCGCCAATAATGTAAAGTACGGTAACAGTCAAAGTACAATAGGAATGTTGTAAAAAGTAAATATTTGTCGTAAGTGGTCTGGTAATGTTAAAATGCAAAGTTGGGATAAGTAGAGAAGTAGGGTCTACATGATTAGGAATTAGAAATATTATATTTGTAATAAGGATAAAGAGTGATGTCATAAATATTTTGTGTATTTTATTTGTGGAATAGTCTAAAAAGGTGGAACCCATGTGAGATGATAAGGTTTATCTTATCATAGAAGATAAGCCTACATGTAAAGGCAAGAGTTTAGGCATGAAATATGATTGGCCGGAAGAGATTTCCTATCCTATCTTAGAGATAAGATGGATAAGCCTAAATTCATATAAATAAAGAGGCAACCCCCCTCATTTAGCATAGAAGGAAGTAGTGAGAAATATTGTAAGTGTGTAAAGGAAGCCATCATTTTGAAGGTGTGTTAAAGAAGCCATTAAGAAGTGTAATTGTGAAGTTTCTCCCATAGTTATTGTTGGAAGGCAAGTGAAGTCAGTAACACTTGAAGTACCTCATGGGTAAGATTGTAACAATTTCATGTTGATATTATAATTTACACTTATATTTCAGATTTATCGTCATTCCTTCTTATCACAGTCTATGGTATTCTTGTGTTATGTTTGTTGTTGTGTTTCCAGATTCCATCCATCAAACTAAAAGTTGTGCATTAGTAAATAATCATAGCACGAGGAGTTCCCGGTGAAGAATTTTCATAGTGATGGATTGGTGATGACATTTTGGTTCCGTTGCCGGGACCATTCCTCATTGGTGGATTTTCTGGAGAAATATTCTCACTTAGTCAGAAAACATTTGGAGGGTAACCTTGTTTCTACTGTGCATAGTAGTTACCGTAGTAAATTCACTTTTTACCATGAATAGTGTTTACCACAGTAAAGTCAGTTTTTACCGCAGTAAGTCAAGTTTTACCATAGTTTACCATGGTCATTTCTATTTTACAGTAGAAAAGTGTAAAGTCACTTTCTATTATAGTGATTCCAATTATTTGTGCACATAATTCTTGTTGATTGTACTTGTGGGTTGGTATTTCACTGTGGTTACTTTTGAAAATGGGGAAGATTAATATTTTTTCAGCTCAATCTAATGAAGATGCTTCCTCTTTCATTCAAGAGTTTAAACGATCTTGCATTTGTAATGGCGTTATAAGAAGGGAACAATGGACTGAATTTTTTCCTACCTTTTTGGATGGTTCAACACTTAGGTGGTTTGAAACACTAGGTGAAAATGTAAAAAACTCATGGGATTTATTAACTGAAAGTTTTCTTGAAGAATTTGGTGAATAACAGAAATATGCAGATCTCATGATTGAGATCACAAAGCTAGCCCAAGGAGAGAAGGAGAAGATGAGAGATTATCATGCTCGTGTTCTAGAGCTAAGGAGGAAGCTCGATGCCCAGATCTAGAAGAAAGGATTAGTGGATGGGTTGATGAATGGCGTGGATAATCTCCTTTGTAACCACTTCATTCTTGGGATGAAGCTAGAGATCAGACAACGAGTGAAGTATGACTGCCCAACTACCATTGAACAAGCAAAGGAGATTGCAAGAAGGCAAGAAGAAAGCATGGAAGAGGAGCCCAAAGAAATTGTTGCTAAAGTAGAGCCTACACCAACACCTTTGGTTCAGAATCCACAACCACTCTCAGTGAGCACAAATATTTCTCCTAGTACATCTACTGAGTATGAAGATCTGCTCAAGAAGATGGGATAGTTAACTATTAATCTTCTTCAAGGAAAAGAATTTAGTTCTCAGGGAGGAGATAGAGGTCCAAAAATAAATATTTCTGAAGTTGTTTGTTATAAAAAGGGTCATTATAAGTATAATTGTCCAGATAGAGCTTCTACATCTAGTACAAGAGATAATGATAAAGGAAAAACACCTGTGAATTCTTTTGATGTAGTAGATAAGAGCATAAATAATGAAGTAGATGTGTTTGTAACAAAAAGAAAGAAAGAAAAAGATAACCAAGATGGAAATGATCCTAAGAAGATGAAAGGAGAAACTAGTAAGAAATATAAGAGAAGAAAGCTGGGTGTGTAGGATAATTTGATTTCACAGGGACAAGGAACATACTCCATCTTAGAAGATCTATCCAAAAGGCCTGCAAATATTACATATGGTCAACTCTTGGCTATGTCTTCTGAGAACAGGCGGGAGCTGCGAAGTGGACTCAATGCTCGACGAAGGAAGGAGGTTGAGGTCCCTGTTTTGGAGGTAGAAGCGGATCCCTATGCTCCACAAGATGAGGTACTATGTAATGGTATTTCAATTCATGATGTCTTAGTTGATGGAGGTGCTGCAATTAATGTAATGACCGAGTCTGTAATGAATATGTTGGGTTTAAAAATTGATCACTCCTCAACACTTATGTTAAGGTCATTAAATAAGGGAAAAACTAAACCAGAAGGTGTAGTTTCAAATGTGGCAATATCTGTTATGGGTGTTGTATGTGTGGTAGACTTTCAGGTGATGAAAAATGGTATTGTTGCGTATCTAATGTTGTTGGGAAGACCATGGCTAATGAGAGTTCATGCAAGAAACTACTGGAATGAAGGCTTCATGACACTTGGACATGGTAGAGAGAGGGTGAAAATAAATGTGATCCCTCAACATCATAAGGTAGAACCTGTCAATTCAAGTGATGAAAATGATGATTAGACATCCTCTGATTACTCTAGTAACAGTGAAGTGGAGACAAAAGATGAAGAAAGTGAGGTTGATGTTTTGGTCATGGATATCCTTCTAGTCACACTGACTCATGACCCCATAAAATCATCTGAAGAAGAAATTGATGATCGTCTCCAACAAATCAAGATTGGTGTTGCTATGATGGAGAGTGAGAAGGAATCCTATCTCCAGCTCTTTCTAAGGTACATACACATATTCACTTTTGATTACAAGGAACTCCATCAAGTAAGTTGGGTAGAACATTCTATTGAGCTGGTAGATGGTGCTAAGCCCATAAAGAAAATGCCATATAGAATGAATCCTAAATTTTCCAAGACTGTAAAAGAAGAAATAGATAAGTTGCTTAATGCAGGATTCATATTTGCTGTGGAGAATTCAGAATGGGTTTCTCCCATTGTGATCTCAATAAAAAAGAATAGGAAGCTACGCATTTGTGTTGACTACAGGAAGCTCAATAAGGCAACAAAGAAGGATCATTACCCTCTTCCATTCTCAGATCAAATCTTGGACGAAGTAGCTGGACAAGAGTGTTATAGTTTTGCTGATGGATATAGTGGCTACAACCAAGTTCGTATAGCAGAGAAAGATCAGTTGAAGACCACGTTCACCACTCCTTGGGGAACGTTTGATTATAGAGTTATGCCTTTTGGGTTGTGTAATGCTCCAGCAACATTCCAACGTTTGATGAATAGGGTGTTCGAACCCTACATTGGGAAATTCATCAGAGTATTTCTGGATAATTTTTGTATCTATGGGAGCAAGATGGACCACCTGCACCAGATGGAGACAACATTTCAAAGGATAGATGAAACACAAGACTCACTAAACCCTACAAAGTGTGTCTTTGGATGTTCTAAAGGTGTTTTGTTAGGGCATGTTGTATCCAAAGATGGTATTGGTACTGATCCTGATAAAGTTTCAAAAATCAAAGAGTTACCATTTCCTATGAATAGAAGTAAGTTGAGATCATTTTTA
The DNA here is from genome assembly GCA_019776745.2 of Taxus chinensis. Taxonomy (NCBI): domain Eukaryota; kingdom Viridiplantae; phylum Streptophyta; class Pinopsida; order Cupressales; family Taxaceae; genus Taxus; species Taxus chinensis. The sequence continues at coordinate 121,034,366 of CM034156.1, read as the reverse complement.
GGCCATGTGAGTTACTATAGAAGGTTCATCAAGAATTTCTCAAAGATTGCATAGCCACTAACCCAGTTCTTGAAGAAGGATGTAACTTATGAACCAGGAAATAAGGCACATGAAGCTTTTGAACAACTGAAGGAAGCCCTGGTGTCTTCACCTATTTTAAAGAATCCAGATTGGAGCAAGCCATTCATTGTGTATACTGATGCCTTAGATGTAGCACTAAGAAGTATTCTAAGCCAAAAGGATGAAAATGGGAATGATCATCCAGTTTACTTTGGGAGCAGACAAATGAGTAGTGCTGAGGTAAATTATACTGTAACTGAAAAAGAGGCTCTGGGTATCATTTTTGCTGTAAAGAAGTTTAGGAATTACTTGCTAGGGTAAAAATTCCTAGTTGTAACAGATCATCAGGCTCTAAAATATATTGTAAATAAGTCTAACCCATCAAGGAGGATAGAAAGATGGATAATTTTGCTACAAGAATTTGAATTTGATATTATAGATAGGCCAGGAAAGAAGCATGTCAATGCAGATGCACTCTCTCGAGCCTATGATGGTTTAGGTTCATCTTGTGATGATGCTGATTTCCCAGATGCAACATTGTTATCCCTTGACACAATACCTAGTGAATACATAGATATTTGGAATTATCTGAATGAATTCAAGTTTCCTGATGGTGTCAATGTAAAGACTAAGAGGAAGATTACTCAAGGCAGTCATCCATATTCTATTCTGCATGGAGTATTATTTCGAATAGGACCTGATAGACAGTACAAGAGGGCAGTTGGACGTGATCAAGTGAAGGAGATGATAGAATAATTCCACAATGGTACTGTTTTGCACAGAATGTTTCAGCTCTGCAGAATAGACTTGCTTCTATCCTATCATTCCTTTGAGAAACAGATAAGGGTTAGGGCTAGGAGGAATACCTATTGAATGTTGAGATGGTGTGCGTGTACCGTAGAGAAAGATCAGATCGACTGCGAAGAACTCCTTTTTGTCTTGGAAGGACTACTTGCAAGTAAGAATACAAGACCACAAGATTTTAATTAGACAACAAATGAGGGATCTGCCTTAGGCCCAGGAAATATAAAAACTTCCTTTCGAAGGTGGTCAATTCCCCTTTTAATATGATTCAACACAAATGATAATATAGAAAGCTATTGCAAAATCACGATTTAGGTATCTCGTTACAAAGCAATAGAAACTAAACTATCAATAATAAAGCGTCATGTTGTTTATTTGGTTACTGGTCGTTGATACGTTCAGGTTGAGTTATAGGGATAAACCAGGCTGGATTTGGGATTGTTAGGTGGTAAATAGGCAAGAAAAAGGTTTTAGGGTATAAGTCACAGTGACTGACGGCAGTCACTAGGTAACCGACCACGGTTAGAGAACCGATGCCAGTAGAGGATAAACGATACCGGTAGGGGCAGCAATCTAAGTGCTTCTGGATAGAAGTTGGTTGTAAGGTGATTGTGGGGTTATTAGGATTGGTGGATGGCTAAAGGGGATGATGGGAGGATAGGGAAGACTCAGAGTGTGGTAAAATGGCCTTCTGGGCAATATCCGGGTGTGTGGGTGAAGGTTAAGTGCAGTTGTAGCTGGTAGTAGATCTAGGAATAAACTTATGATTACTATTAATCAACAGGCTCAAGAAAATGGTGCTTAGAAACATATAACATACTACTTACTTACCCCTGATGTAGATGCAAGTTTCAGGATTGTGATGATGAAGACAGGACCCAAGTTGGATGCAGTTTCCTCTTTTGATGCTCGGATGAGTGTTACTAGGCTCTGGTCATTCAGTTGCAGTCTTGGGCCTGATGTCCTTCTCTGCAATCTCTTCTTGTTTCTTCACTTGTCTCTACTTCGGCCTAGCGAAATCTGGGTTCTCTCGATGATTTATCCTTCTCCTGATCAAATGAAAAATCGATCCTTGTTTTTGGTTGGAAGTGGCCATTTACAGGGAACCGATGGCGGTTATGCAACCGACGGCGGTCGAGTAGGAACCGGTATCGGTCTGGTCAAAGCGGGCTATTTTTGGTAAAATAGCCAGCTTTCCCTCCTTTTCTTCCGAGGGATTAGTAGCGGGCTTGGTCAAGTCATTATGAAGTTGGTTTTAGGTGCGGATGAGGAGTAATTAGTCATAGGTGTGGAATTGGACCAAGTTATAGGTCTTAATTAGGTTAGTTTAGGGTTAAGACTAGGTCACGATGAGGTGGCGACATGAGGTGGTAGGTATGGTGATGTGGATTTATTAATTATAAGGTAATTAGTAAATAATTGTGTATGGTTTAGGTGGTGAGGTTAGGTTGCGAAATGCGATGCGGGTCACAAGGGGTCGTAAGACACAAATTTGGTGTCTACATTAGCCCGTTATTGTCGTGTAGTTTGTTTTGTAAAGCTGCACGGACAATAATAAGAAGTCGTTACTCCTGTTAAGGGTATAGGTAATCCCCCTCAAATCTATCATAGATTGAGGTAGCGTGAAATTAGGGATAGGGTTGATAAAGGGTAAATGGTGTTGAGATGAGGGTGAGATGGTGGGGTAGGTCCAAAGAAGCAGACGCATGTTTGAAATGCAGTAGTGCGACGAGGGTACATGATTTGACGAGAAAACCAGCAATGCATAGGCAAAGGTCGATAGTTTATCCAAACAAGGGTGATATAATCCTGGTATCCAAGGCATGGGAAGTAGCTCCAGGGTATATAACAGGTAAGGTACAAGAATGTTTAGGCATGTTCGGCAGTACCAAATGGTTGGTTTGGTTGAGATAAACGTCACGGTCTAGGTCTTAGGCAATGTTGGTCGACAGATCAAGTCAAGGACCCTAATCATGCTAAAACACGAACAGGTGCGCTGGATTGAACAAAAGGCTACTGGGTGGATAAAAGTGTATGTTGTTGATGTTGGGTGAAGTAGTTAAGTGGTACGACCTTGGGTCGGGCTAATTGATGAGTGAGGGCCGTGGGTCGGGCCAAGTTGTTGGGTTGCGGCCGTGGGTCGGGCCAAATGGTTGGGGTGAGGCCTTGGGTCGGGCCAAGTTGTTGGGTTGCGGCCTTGGGTCGGGCCAAATGGTTGGGTTGCGGCCTTGGGTCGGTCCAAATGGTTGGGTTGCGGCCTTGGGTCGGGCCAAGTTGTTGGGTTGCGGCCTTGGGTCGGGCCAAATGGTTGGGTTGCGGCCTTGGGTTGGGCCAAATAGGTTGGTTGTGGCCTTGGGTCGGGCCAAGTTGTTGGGTTACGGCCGTGGGTCGGGCCAAATGGTTGGGGTGAGGCCTTGGGTCGGGCCAAGTTGTTGGGTTGCGGCCTTGGGTCTGGCCAAATAGGTTGGTTGGTTACAGAAAAGGTTGATATAGACGATGTGGGTGAAAAAGGGCAAATAGTAAATAAGGGCAGAAATTGGGGGCAATTTGGAATAAAACCGATGTCGATTCTATATGACCGATATCGGTTATGGTACCGATACAGTTCCCTAGGGCGTAATAAAACCGATATCGGTTATGGGCGAAAAACCTATAAAAAGAAAAATAGAGCCTGTCATTGTCACTTTTGCAATTTGGAAATCTATTTGAGTTGTCTGACGTGGAGAGTAAAGATTGGAGCATTGGTTGCGTGAGGTGGCGCTATTTGACTGGAGGAGTTAGTTGTTAGTGGGCCCGAGTGAGGAGGAGGCAGCAGTTGATTGGTGGAGGACCTAGAAGAGGACATTTGGAGCCATGGCACAACCAGGAGGAGCAGGAGGGGCTGGACCAGATGGACCACCACCACCCATCCCTCCACGATGACGTGTCATCGTACGGGTAGGTTCGAAACCCCTCATTATGTGTATTTTATTGCATTATGCTATATTTGGGGTTTGGGTAGGAATGTACATTTTGGAGAAAATAATTAAGAAATGGAAATGATTTGAAAAAGGGAGAGGGTAGATGGGTTAAATAGGTCAAGGCGGTAGGGGGGTAGGTTTTTAGGGTATTTGGGTGGGTAAATTGGTAGAAAAATGACAAAATGTAGGTGGGGGGGGGGCTGCGCGGGGTTCGGCTCCGGGAAGTTACAGCGACCGATGTTGGTCGCAAAATTTTTGGGGTCAGGTGTTTTGTTTTGGACCGGCGTCGGTCGGTTTGGACTGGCGTCGGTGGGAAGGGGACCGCGGTCGGTTATGGGTGACCGGTACCAGTCCTTAGTAATTTTTAGCTATTTTGTTGGTTTAGGTTATGTTGTTGTTTTGGAGTTTTTGGTGGTGATTTGGGTATGGTTTGGGTTGGGGTGGGGGTGTTGTGGTATTGTTTGGGTGTTTTAGTATAGGTGCGGTCTTGACTTAGGTTTATGTCAATTTGTTGGTGTGGGTTGTGATTTTGTTCTTGAGTTTTTGGATGTGGTTTGGGTATTTAGGCATGGTGTAGGGTGTTTGAGTATGGTGTGGGTTGTTTGTTTGGGTGTGAAGAGGGAGGGGGAATAGCGTAGAAGTTTTTTAGGGGAAGATAGATGGGCGTAGACGTGTGGTATGGAGTCAGGTTGTGGTCGGTAGGATAAGAAAGGGGATATAGAGAGGTAAAGTAGATGTTGTGATAAAGAGTAGGGCTAATGTAGTGGGTTGGTTTTGCAGGCACGTCAGCAGCTGACGATGCGGGACAGGATGCCCCCACTATTGAGCTGGATGTGACCACACGTGTCCGTAGCACACTGGGGTATCATGCGCGAGGTGGGACTCGGCGGAGTCTAGCGGTACAGAGCGATCGATAGGGATCATAGTTTGATGGTCGCCCTCATCGAGAGATGGGATCCGGCGACCAATGTGTTCCATCTCCTGACTGGGGAGATGACTATCACATTGGAGGATGTGTATCGTATCCTTTGACGCCGATTGAGGGAGAGGCAGTCTTTCAGGTGGATGCAAAGACTACCATGGATAGCATCCTATAGGTTTTCGGGGATGTAGCTGCGCTATTGACGTATCACAGCGCGAGCATCGGGTATGGGGATATGTACCGTGCGCATCGCCATGAGACACGACTTGCCGTGTTGATGATGATCGGGATCACCTGCTTTGCCCTCCCGGACTCAGAGGGAGTCCGCTTTCCACGGGCGCTGATGGGGGTTCTACACGAGATGGTGGAGGAGCACACCTGCTATGCTTGGGAACCAGTATACTTGGTACAGTTGTATCGAGAGCTGTGGGGCTATCGCTGGATGAGGTGATTCGGGATTTGTTCGATGTTTTTGTTGCATTGTTGGGCATATGAGCACATCATATGCCTTAGACCAGTAGGGCTGCCCCAGCGGCCAGGGCCACAGTTCATATATAGATACAGCTTTCAGAGGTGGTTGGGGGTGGTGGGCCAGCCACGAGCAGTGCTTGTAGGGCAAAACGTCGCTTATTATAAGCATGTATTAGAGGGCCTGACAGCGGCAGATATCATATAGAGACCTTACAGAGGTCATCACCCATGCAGAGGAGCCCGATTACAGTTGCGCTTGATCCAGTACACTTTTTGGATAGCAGGACGGAGGCCGGGAGAGTATGAGAGGATACCCCTAGAGAGGGTACGCAGGCAGATGGGGCTTCGACAAGACGATCCACCTCCCTTCCCTCAGTACTGGAGGGATGATGTAGAGGCCCCACTACCTGCACCATAACCCTTGGACCCAGATTGGGTTGCTGAGAGGCCAGCAGATGACACTGTAGATGATGCTGGTTATACGGGAGCATATATGGTTTGGTGGGCTGGTCAGAGAGCAGTGAGGATAGCACAGCCTGCACAGCCGGACTTGGCAGTGGTGACAGCAAAGTGAGATTAGCTCAGGGGCCAGGTACAGTTATTACAGGGGCAGCTTACTACTACATAGACACAGATAGGTGTTTTACAGGAGTAGCTAGCCCAGGCTCAGGTACAGGTACAGGCACCACCACCAGCAGCGGCATAGCCACAGCCCCAGGCACAGGTACAGGTACCACCACCAGCGGCGGCACAGCCACAGCCTCAGGCACAGGTACATGTACCACCAGCAGCGGCGGCACAGCCATAGCCCCAAGCACAGGTACAGGTACCACCACAGCCACAGGCACCACTAGCGGCACCAGCACAGGCACAGGGGGCACTGGTAGTAGGTGTCAGGGGACCAGCCCCAGCACCTACGGTGGCTCGGGAGCGTTACATGGAGGCTAGAGCGGAGGCCCGATACTATCAGGATATTCTTGACGGTACTGGGGCTGATTATCAGCCCTATGCGGCACATAGAGCAGAGACCTCTCAGAGCCATAGGTCTCATGGAGGTGCAGCCACAGCTGGTGGGTCCGTCACAGGTAGGAGGCGAGAGGTAGGATAGGGACCAGCAAGTAGATAGGCAGAGGGAGGTGGAGAGAGCTGAGGGGTCCCTGCACATTTTGTATATTGGACAGGGGCACCGGTCTGTGAACCGGTTGTGTTGATAGAGGCCTGCGTGCCTATTCATTCATTCATTTATTTATTATACCGGCCTGCGAGCCGAGTACGGGTTGTATAGTTGATACTGGCCTACGAGACGAGTATATTTTTGATATGAGAGACCGGCCTACGAGCCGAGTTGAGTTTATTGACGGTTATTGAGGCCTGCGTGTCGACTTTGTTATATTATGAGATCACAGAGGCCCCGATGCAGGGCACATTGTATATTTGAAACTTTTTATATATATAGATTTGATGATTTGACCCATATGCTGTGCGTAAAATGCGTTAAATGTTTTGTTAATGGTTTTTGATATGTGATATATGATGAGTTTTGATTGACATGGTGTTATCTATTAATGATGTTGATGTCTTTTGTTGATGGGATGTATATATAGATATAAATGATGAGTTTAATTGACATCTTATATTATGAAATGTTGTATGTTTGGTTGATGGTGTGTGAATATTAAATGTTTGTATCTGTTGATTTGGATCCAAATGGTGTATAGATTGATGATTTGTAATATCGGTTGTTGATGGCTTGTTTGTTTTGTAATATAGAGAAATGATGTTAATGAAATTGTAATGAGATGTGGATTTAATGAAAAATATGGATAATGGTGTTGTTCATGCAGGAAAAAGGGACGGGTGCCACAAAAATTTCCAAAAATGAAGAGACGACTTAGGTTTAAGCAACAAGGGGTAACTTGACCGATATCGGTTATGTAACTGATGTCGGTAGATATATGACCGGTATCGGTTAAGTAACCGATATCGGTTATGCAAGAATTGTTTTCCTAAAAATAGAACTGCTGGGTTGGCAACTTAAGTTCTTATTTTTAGAGCCATGCAAGAAGTTAAATACGTGAACGCGACGCTTTTTGACGACTGAGACAGGGAATTGCATGAGAGATTTGAGTGAGAAGGAGAAAAGAGACAGGGAAAGTGAATGTGATCTGAGATTCAGAAGGCAGAAAGGAAAATTTGAAAAGGGTGGTGATCATGGCAGAACAAGGAGAAGCATCCAGCAGGCAGGGACGAGAGGGAAGACGAGTGCCACCTCAAGCTGCTGCAACCCAAGAGGTAAACGGTTTGGTTGTAATTTGATTTTTGCATGTTTTCTGAATAGGATGAGAGAAGTGTAAGTGGTTAGATATGAGAAAGAAAATGTGATAGCAAGGGTTGGGGATGGTATGAGTGCTACGGGGTAGGTAAACAGGGTGGGCCTGTATGTTTTTAGGTAGAAATAGGAGTAAACGGGCTTCATAAATATCGAAGGTGTATGGTTGAAGCAGGGTAGGTATATTTTGACAGTAACCGGTATCGGTTAGCCAACCAGTATCGGTTATGCATAACCGCTATCAGTTACTGTAAGGGTTTCCAGATTTTGAGAAAAAACCCGTAGAGATTTGTTCTTTTGAATAATTATGTGTCGTTTTGATGTATGCAGGCAGAAGCAAGGTTAAGGATGAATGATACTGTGCTAGCGTTGTTGTCACGAATCCGAGCGGATGTAACACCAGCTGAATGGGCTTTGATAAATCGGTTGGGGTTAAGTGGAATCTGCTATTATTCAAGAATCGTGCGTAACCATGCTATGTTGCAGGCGTTGATTGAGAGATGGAATCCAGAAAAGAATACCTTCTATCTACCAACAGGGGAGATGACAGTGACTTTGGAAGATGTGTTCCGTATTTTGAGACTCCCAATGATAGGAAAAATAGTGTATCAGGCGTTGCCCAGCGCGGGGCGGGCAGCGATAACAGCAGTATTTGGGTCAGCTGCACGAGATTTGACACAGCGAGGTTTATCATTTACGTATGGTACAATGTATGCAACTCCTGAGGAAACAAGGTTGGCCGTGCTATTAATGATAGCGGTGGGGTATTATGCATTGCCGAGGGCGGAAGGTGGAAGATTTCCCAAAGCATTGATGAGTGTTATTTGGGAAATGATAGAAATGAGCGTGACATTCGCATGGGCACCCACATATCTGGCAGAGTTATATAGGGGTTTATGGGCATGCAAGCGAAAACACAGGACGACACTGGATTGTTCATACTTATTACATTGTTGGGCCTATGAGCATATTGGTTGTGTGCGTCCAATAGGCCGACCCATTGAGTCGGGAGAGATAGGAGTGCAAAGGTTGGGATTCAGACGATGGGTCCAGACAGAACAAGAAGCGAGATCCCAGGCCGTGATAGATGACATTGAGTATTATAGACAGGTATGGGAGATGGTGACAGTTGCGGATATTTGTTGGAGGCCGTACGGGAACTATATGGTGACAGAGCACATAGCTGAGGAGTTGAGGGGTGTAGAGCGATTGAGGTGGATCACAGGGCATAGGCCGGGTGAGTACGAGAGGATTCCTCTAGATCGCGTGTGGCGACAATTTGGGTTCGTTCAGGATATTCCTATGACATATAGACCATACATGAGGATTGACGCCGAGGCAGCATTCTCACCTCCCCGGCCGACACCTCCAGAAGGGCCAGAAGAGATAGCAGCCGATCGTAGGGTTATGGATGCGGGAACGACGGAGGCCTATAGAGTATGGTGGGTAGCAGAGCTGCGAGGTGCACGTGAGTGCCCTGACATAGCTGTGATTACAGCGGAGAGAGATCGTCTGCAGGATTTGGCTCGCCAGCTTCAAACACAGGTGAATGAGACAATGGGAATGTTAGAGGCTTCACAGCTACGAGTGGAGAGACTGGAGGCAAGATTCCTCCACGCGAGAGGACGTATTCGTATGTTACAGGAGATGTTGGCAGATCAATGGGAGGAACCAATGGCAGTGGCACCTTTGAGGATGGAGAGGCCAGCTGAGAGGCATCGACGATCACGATCACCACCTGATTCGGGAGGAGGTGCAAGAGTCTAAGTGGATTTTATAGGAATATTAGAATAAATAAGGATGCCAACCTGCGAGTCGATGATAGAGAAGATGTATTTGTTTAACATCTAAAATAAAACTAAATATGTATGTTCTTTTGAGTGATGATAATAATAAGAATGGTTGTGTTTTAAATGTTGTTTTTGTTTGTTTTGAAAAAGGATAAAGATGAATGTTGGCAAATAGAAATACACAAAAAATATTTATATTGACAACACATGAGAGGGTATGGTAGGGGATGGTCGAGCTAACCTTGGGAGACTCCATGTCTCCTAAGTGCTGCCTACATAGCCCATTGCACAAAGCAAGGAGGGGCCTCAGACCGATGTAGTTCTCCCTTAGGAGCAGGGAGAGGTGAATTCAGGCAATTTGGTTGTGGTTAGGCAATTTTGTTGGTTAGTAAAAATTTGATGTTGGTAGCGTAATGTTGTTGGTGTTGGTAGGGTAATGTTGTTGGTGTAGGTATGGGTGAAGCGAAAGTTAGCATACCCAAGTGGTAGGGAATCGTGTCCTGATTAAGGGCAACACACAATCCTAGAGCTAAGCAAAAGAGGCAAGAGTGTCCCGTAATTGAGAAGAGCTAAACAAACCACATATTAATGTAGGATGAGCTTGAATCCCTAGGTACCTTGCATAGGCGAGAAGTCGATAGGTGAAAAGAGTGGTATAATCACAATATATCGGATATACGTCACGTCCCTTGAGTTTTGTTGTTTTGACAAATGGTGAGGTGAGGTGGTTGATGTGGGCGAGGGTGCAGAGAACTTATTATAAGATGACGATTCTGACAAAAGAAAACCAAATCTAAATAGACAAGTCCATGACTCAAAAGTGCTTTGAAGTATTGCTTGTATTTTTATTTTTCTGGATATAGACTGATCGATGCGGGAAGTCTACATGGGATATGTATTTTGTTGTTCTTGAGGTCTTCACGAAGCTGATCAATGCGAGAAGCTTCTGATAAGGCTGACTGTGTATAGCTGTCCTTCAAGGGAGCAGTCTATTTATAGTAGCAGATGCAGTGTTTATGTATAGCTGTCCTTCGGGGGAGCAGTCTATATATAATAAGAGCAATAGTTTGGCATATAGCTGTCCTTCAAGGGAGCAGTCTATTGTATAAGTTAGAGGTCTAGATGTCCGTTGGGCATGAAGCATCTAGTTTTTTGTAAGAAGTTTGACTCAAGAAAATCCCATAAGTGTGTAATTAAGAATGTGTCATTTTGATACTTTGAAGTCATGGACTAGACTAAAAAGGGAAGGCATCTTTTAAGGGGAGGTGATAATCAAACCATGTGAGCTTGATTGGATTTTGAGATCTAAGAAACAAAGTGTATGCGGTGGTAAATGAGCTCAAGGGACGAGCGTAAGGTAGATAAGCAGTGATATAACACTAATTTCAACAGTAGAATGGTCGAAGATGCAAGGCATTAAGGGGCTCAGGCTCAGGTTTACCATTAAGCAAAGCTAAACGATAAGTGCCTGATCCGTAAGTGTGAGTGATAATGTAAGGCCCAATCTAATTAGGAGCAAATTTTCCATGTTTACTCTTTTCTAGTTTGGTTACATGTTGATTCTCTTTGAGGAAAAGATTGCCAACCTTAAAAGTACGCTCATGAAGCCGTTTATCATAAGCACGCTTGATGCGTTTTTGGTAGATTTGAAGGTGATCAAGAGCCGTAAGATGACGCTCGTCAAGAAGCTCTAATTGGGCTAACCGCTCTTGGCGGAAATCATCGTTGGTGAGAATATCCTGAAGAGATATTCTGAGGGAGGGTATTTGTACTTCGAGAGGCAAGACAGCCTCGGTACCATATACCAAAGAAAATGGTGTGGCATTAGTGGAGGTACGAATGCTAGTACGATAAGCCCAAAGGGCAAAGGGAATGTGATCATGCCAGTTTCTTCCAGACTCATTGACAACTTTCATGAGGATTTTGGTTAGGGTTTTATTAGAAGATTCAGCCTGACCATTGGCCTGCGGATAGTAAGGCGATGAGAAACTAAGTTTGATACCAAAGTTGTCACAAAGGTCTTGTAACAACTTATTTTTAAAAGATTTACCATTATCTGTTATTAGGCGATGAGGAATACCAAAACGACAGATAATGTGATGGTTAACGAATTCGACAATTTTTTCTTTTTTGATTGAAATGAGTGGAATGGCCTCCACCCATTTTGTGTAATATTCGGTTGCTGTGATTATCCAACGGTGACGTTGTGAAGAGGTCGGGTGAATCTCACCAATAAGGTCTAAACCCCATTGTGAGAAAGGCCAAAGATCTCGCGCGACCTGTAGCGGATGGCTAGGAGTATGTTGAAGGTTGGCATGTTGTTGACACATAACACAACGCTTAACATATTCGTAGCAGTCATTGTTAAGAGTAGGCCAATAATAACCTAGGCGAAGGATTCGTTTAGCCACGGCAAGGCCACTAAAATGTCCACCACAAATCCCATCATGGACTTGTTGGATGGTATAGGTGACCTCCGCGCCGGTTAGACAGCGAAGGAGGATGCCATCAAAGCCACGTTTATAGAGGAGTCCCCCCATGACAACATAACGAGAAACACTTTTAAGAAAAGCACGTTTTCCGTTACTAGAAAGGTCAGGTGGGAGAACAGAGGTTGTAAGGTAGTCGTGAAATTGGTGGTACCAGGTATCCTGCGAATTAGTAGACACAGTATTTATCATACAAACTACCGGGGCTGAGTAGGATGGGGCAAAGAGTTGTTGGACCAAGATGAATATGTCAGAGTCAGTTGGTGAGGCAGGAATTTGTGAGGCTAAGCAAGCCATAGTATCCGCAAATTTGTTAGTGGAGCGGGGAATGGTCTGGATAGAATAACGAGTAAATGAGGTCAAAAGTGAATCCACGTAATGTTTATACTTTTGAAGTTCCTCATTCTTACATTGGTAGATGCCCATAACTTGATTGACTACCAATTGAGAGTCGCCAAAAATATTAATAGATTTGACACCTAAGTGTAACGCAACCTGGAGACCCAAAACAAGGGCCTCGTATTCCACTGTATTATTAGTGCAGGGGAAATCAAGCCGGAATGAAAGAGGCATAGGTTCAGCGTCAAGAGGGATGAGAACAACACCGGCTCCTCCGCCGCGCTGGCATTTAGATCCATCGAAGAAGAGGGTCATTTGATACGACTCTTCCCTGAGTGAAAGAGTGGCGATGAGTTCATCAGGGAAATTAAAATTGGTGAATTGTTCCCCAGGTAAAGGGGCCTCCGCAAGTTGGTCTGCAATAGTTTGTCCTTTGATTGACTTCTGTTGTACAAACTCAAGGTCGAGGTCGATGAGGAGCATAAGCCATCGGGCGATGCATTGGTTTAGATGTGGTTTGGCATACATATAATGAATGGGGTCCGTATTGGTGATGAAAAAAAGTTTTGTGATTCAGGAGGTAATGTCGGAGTTTGGTGGCTACGAATGATAGGGCTAGGCACAATTTTTCTACATGTGTATACCTAGTCTCATAATCCACGAGAGTACGACTTATATAATAAATGGCTTGTTCTCGACGTGCCGAGTCCCGATGTGCGAGCATAGCTCCTATAGCATGGTCAGTGGCAGAAAGGTAAAGGTAGAAAGGATGATCATCCTGAGGTGGAATAAGCACGGGTGGCTGCAAGAGATAGGATTTAAGAGCTTCAAAGGCTTGGTGACACTCTTCACTCCATTGAAAGGCAATGTCCTTTTTAAGAAGGTGATGAAAAGGGTGACATCGATCCGAGAGTTGGGAGATGAAACGCCGGATGGATTGAAGTTTACCCTACAAACTACACAATTGTTTGAGGTTTTTGGGTGGGGGAATTTCTAGGATAGCTTTGACTTTAGATGGATCGACCTCAATGCCATGCAAAGAGACGATAAAGCCAAGAAGTTTTCCCGAAAGAACACCAAAGACACATTTCTTTGGTTGAAGCCGGACTGAATATTGCAACAGGCGATCGAAAATAATGGTTAAAACATCGAGATGTTCACTGCGATGTTTAGATTTGCCAAGAAGATCATCGACATAATCCTCAAGGATAGTGTGCATAATGTCATGAAAAATGTAAGTCATAGCCCGCTGATAGGTAGCACCAGCATTCTTAAGGCCAAATGGCATGACACGATAACAGAAGGTTCCCCAAGGAGTTATGAAAGTAGTTTTATGTTGATCGGCCGGGGCTACCAAAATTTGATTGTATCCCGAAAAACCATCCATGAGAGAAAGCATTTCATGGCCCGCAGTGAGATCAACAAGTTGATCAATACTTGGGAGGGGGAAGTCATCCTTGGGGCAAGCGAGGTTAAGGTCTCAGAAATCCGTGCATATCCGAAGTCCCCCCGTCGCTTTAGTGACAGGTACGATGTTAGAAATCCATTGAGGATAGTCAATAGGCAAGATGAAGGAAATAGAAAGAAGTCGTTGAAGCTCTTCTTTGACCAAGAGGGCGATGCGTGGATGCATCTTTCTCAGTTTTTGTTTGACTGGTTTGGAATCGGGGTTTAGGGTGATGTTATGGATGGCAATGGTAGGATCAATTCCTGGCATGTCAGCGTAGGACCAAGCGAAAGCTTGGTTGCGGGTACGGAGAAAGGTAGTAAAGGCGGCGTGTTCTGATGTCTTAAGGGATTGTTCGATCTTCACAATGTGAGGATCCTCCGCTGTGTGATGTTGATTTCTATAGTCGACTCATTCAACATGGTTTGAGTTTCAGACGGTAAGGCGCGTTGAATATAGGAGTCGTCCGCCCCAAGGTAAGTGAGGATGGAGTCGTCATCCTGGCACTCAACAACATTAATCGAAGGTGAATCCTCTTCGATCATGTCTGGATACAGAAGGGGGAGAGAAGATGGATCCTCATTATCGCGTTGATAAGTGAGAGGACCTATGAAGATAGCATTTATGAAAAAAAAAAGTTAGGAGGGATAGATTCAGGGTCTATCGACTCTGTGGGTGATGATGGCAAAGTGGGTGATGATGGTTTGGTAGGGGTGACGTCGTCTTCTTCTAGGATACAGCTGACACGAGGTGTCTCCTGTGTAGGTGTTTCAAGAAAACCGAGACCACTGCGATCATTGTGTTTGCGTGTAGTCACGGGAATGAGTGTATGTCGGCCTTGTTCGTAAAGACCAAAACCAAAGCCTTTCCAAGCACAGCGAGTCAAGAAGGTGAGGGTGAAACGACGATTTGTCAAGTATTGAAAATCAGATTGGAAGGGAACCACACCAAGAGGAGGTTCAGGGGTAATGGAGGATGCGTCAACACCCCCATACGTTAGGTTGGTGCGGCAATGGGGTGGTCCGTAAGAGATTACCTCCCCCACGCGACGGTCATAGGTGGGATGTGCATGTAACTGTCCGTACTCCTGTGGGGTATGGAAAGAACTAACGTTATATAGGCGGTACTCCCCCAGCGTAAGGCGTTGAAAAACATCTACTAAGGGGTCGAGGTTGGGATGTTATCTGCGGGAAAGGAAGTAATATTTGTAATGGCGGTTTCATTAGTTGAAGGTGTAGGTGCATCGGAAGTGGATGGCTGGGTTGGATGAATGGGTGTCTTGACTGGTACAAGCACATCATTAGGGCGATACAACATATTGCAAGTTTTGAAGGGGGGGAGGATCAGCTTTTACGGTGTAGGACTTCCCCTCGTACTCAAATTTTATGCATCTATGTAAGGTGGAGGGAACGCATCCCATAGCCCGGATCCAAGGGCGGCCTAACAACATGTTGTATTGGAAATCTCCCTCAAGGACATAGAAGAGTTAGGGTAAAGTACGTGGTCCTACACGAATGTTAAGGATCACGGTGCCTAAAGTAGAAGTAATAGCATCATTGAATGATCGCAACATGATGGGGTTGGCACACATGCAACTAGAAGGGATATTCATTTGTTGGAAGGCTTTTGAAGAGATGATGTTTAGGCTAGCGCCCCCATCAATCATAACACGACGTACCCGAATATCCCGAACGTACGCTGAGATGAAAAGAGCAGGGTCAGGATCTTCGGCACCAAAGTCGATAATTTCATCTTCAGAGAAACTGACAGCAGCGGCTTGCTGTACAGAGACAGAAGTGGTTGGGGAGATAGATTGTTTGGTGAGCGAAGCAACATGATTGGGTGTTAGAATAGAGGTAACAGGCAAGGTTTCATTAGGTAAAACCTCTATCCCTTGAAGGATCTAAATGAGAGCTTGTCGATGAGATTCAGAAGTCTGAATGAGATCATACAATGTCATTTTTACAGGCGATTGGTGAAGCTGTTTGATCATAGTTCGATGGGAAATGCCATTAGAGACAAGATAGGCGGGTCCGCGAATAACCACTTTAGGTGGTGGTGCAATCGGGATGGTGGACGGAGAAAGAGATGCCATAGGTGTGTTTTCTTTTGATTTCCCATTGTTTTTCTGCCCTCGAGTAGCAACACTAATCATATTGATCTCGTGAATACGAAAGGAGGAAGATGGTAGGGATAGGTCATGGTTTTTGAGAGGTGGGGCTATAATAATGATAGATCTTGGTGAGGCCAGGACAGGTGGTATAGGAGAGGGAATTGAAGCTAAAGGTCTCTCTCTTCGTAAGTTGTCTTTCTTAACTTTTCTATCTGAGAGAGGTGACAGACGAAGTATGGTTTTCAACGCTTTGCATCCCTCTACGTCATGTCCTGGTGTGTGGTGGTAAGCGTAGATTTTAGACTCATCGTAACCTATAGGTCGAGGTTTAGATGGATCATAAGGTCTAAGTGGGGGTAGGGAAATGGTCGCATTCTCCACCAACATAGAAAGGATTTTGGCGTAAGACCCTTTGAGTGGGTCAAAGTTAGAGGAAAATGAGGCTATTGACTGGGTCGATTCTGGTGATGACGTGGTGTGGTTGGTTTGTATGGGGGGTGGTTTAGCCAAGGAGTTTTGGTAATGGGTTTTAACTAACCGTGGTTTCTTTGACGTAGAGGCTATGTTGGATGATGAGGCCACAGATGATGTGGTATCAGAAAACAACCACAGGGAAATAGGAGTGACCGAAAACAAATATTTTGATGATGGAATTTGTTTAGGGTTGATAGGTGGACAGGATACGCGGGGTGACGGTGTTGCTATACCCTTGGATTTCTGTATGGGTGCAGAAGGCATAGGTCACTTTAAACAAAATGCAGGAGGTATGATATATTGATGTAAGGTAGAGGGATGGGGGTCCCAATATGGAAGGTAGGTGTGATGATGATGGTTTTAGTTGTGATAGAGGCATAGGCTGAGGAGACTGAGTCTGTCTCTTAATGGGATGGATGGCTTTATTTTTAGAGAAATCAAGCCGCTTAGGTGGGTGTGTTAGACTAGGTATGGGTGAGGTCCCAAGCGTAGGGGAAGATTTGGCTAAGTTAATAGAAGTGGACAAGGTATTTGGTAGAGATGAGGGGGGTGAAGATGAGGACATGGGCATTTTAAGCTTCTGTAAACACTTCGGGTATATGGTGGAGGCATCAGGATTGGTCATTTGCATTTGAGTAGAATGTGGCATACTCAAACGTTCCCATAGAACCTGTCTATCTTCTGTGGAATGATAGTCCTCACGTGTGAATAGGAACTTTTGTATGGAAGAAAGGTGGGTTGTGATTCCGGTCCACTGTGGGTGTGATACAAGGGGTATATGAGGCACTGTATCAATGGGCGTTAAGAGGTCAACCGGTTGCTGAAAAGATTTAGGTGATGAAGGACTAATAGGTAGGAGGGCGTGTTTGAGAGGATCTGTCATGTTTAAAGAATGTGGTGATGTCGGTTCAAGAGGTTTTTCGTCTAAGGATGACAAAAGAAGTGGCGAGCCTTCCTCTTGTACAGCAAGAATGGTAGAAGGAGACGTCTGGGAAATAGATAAATTAGATAACATCCGCTCACAGTCTTGCAAGGACGTGGTGTAAGAAGGATCATTTGTGAGAAGGGGACTCTGGGCAGCTAATTCCTTGATGGGTAAAGGAACGGCAAGGATTTTAGTTTGTCTTGATGACGAGGAAGGGGGTTCGGTTTCCTGCGTTAGTGAAGAGGCTTGATTCAGAATTTGTTCAATAGAGGTCTTTGGCTGGGAATCGAAGACTGCATGGATCTCATGAACACTCTCCTCGGCTAAGATATCTTGGTTTATTTTACTGTTAGAAGAATGATTCAGGAATGGTTTGTTGAATATTTTCAAATTTTGGTTAGCAGGGGCGTTAGGATTATCGAGGGCTATATCCCCTGCATCAACCATTTCCTGCACTATGTTTTTCAACATCTTGCAGTTCTCATGACTGTGTCCCTTCACACGATGGAAGTTACAAAAGCCATTTTCTTTATACCAAGAAGGTATGACGCGAGTGGAATCAAACTCAGAATGAGGTTTAACAGGAGGTAAGGTAATGGCTCCTGCTTTGAGCAATTTTTCCAATATCACACCATATGTTTCTCCCAAGGGAGTGTAGTTGATGGGTTCTGCTTTATACTTATAGGTGGTTTTTGGCGGGGTATTAGACGGTGGTTGGGATTTGACCATCACCGTGTGCACGGCCCCTTTTGATTTCGAAGCAGTTGATGGGTGAGGATTGGTGGTGTTAGGTTTGTTGGTGGAATCTTGGGTTCAGAAAGTGGAGTTTTTGTTGCGCAACTGCAATTTCTCTTCCTCTAAGGCTCGAATCTCTAGTTTTCGAGCCATAGTAAAGGCCTCGTCAAATGTACGGAAAGTTTGAATTTGGAGGGTAGGGGAAATGTGCTTAGCGCAGGCCCGCGTAAACAATTCGATAAGTTCGGTTTGAGGCAAGGCATACGTAAGTTGGTTGATAAGGCCCTGCCATCGTCCAACGAAATCTGCGATAGATTCATCCTCAAATTGTCGGATGGCATAGAGGTCGGTGATAGATACTTTCCTGGCAATGTTAATGGAGAAATGATCCAAGAAAGATTGAGCTAGCTGGTTAAAAGAGAAGATTGAGTGCTGGGTTAAAGCACTGTACCACTCCAAGGCGGGTCCTGATAAGGACATGGGAAAGGTGCGGAGTAGTAAAGCGTCGTCGTGAGCAATCAGATAGTAGGCATGTCTAAATGATCGCAAGTGTTATTGAGGGTCCTCCTTACTGTTAAAACGGGTAAATTTTAGTAATTCCCATTGAGGAGGATATGAATGAAGGGGGACTGAAGGGTGGATAGGCTCCCGACAAACTTGCTCGTATGTCAAGGCGCTACGACTTCCTGAAACAGAAGCCTCCAGTTTTTGCATTTTGTCCATCATTTGTTTAATTAAATCAGAAGTTGGATGAGATGATGGTGTGGTTGTGGTAAATGGAGGAAAATTGGGCCAAGGGCCACCACTAGACAATGGTGGGGTTAAATGTTGATAAGGTATGGAGGACGAATGTGTTGAGGCAACCGAATAGGGATGTTCTATATAAGCTGTTGAGGTTACCGGATATGTGTGTGGAAATGAAAAGGTAGGCGGAGCTTGAGAAGGAAAACTCATGTGGATAGGTGGCAGAGAGCAAGCCATGAACGGAACAGTCTGCAACAGAGATGAGGTAGAAGCAGTCGGCGGTAATGACATGTTGGGCCCAAGATTAACCAAAGGAAAGCCAATCTGTGCCATATGGACCCCTGAAGCTGCTGAGGTAGACGACGGAACTAAGGATGCGGAAGGCAAAGCAGAGTTATCAGGTGGGGAAGGGGCTAAATGAGCAGCTATAATGATAGGCATGCCAACAAGGAGTTGACCGTTAGGTGTACGGTCAAGGGCATGAGACAAATAGTACTGTACAACGCTAGGATTAACATCCAGAAATTTGGCAAATTATTTATCTCCCACAGGAATTTTAGGAACCTCGCTGGTATCCGTAGGATTCCCCACAGAATGTGAAGGGGGTGATTCAGGCAAAGAAACAGAGCAAGCATGTGAAACC
Organism: Taxus chinensis; assembly: GCA_019776745.2. NCBI lineage: Eukaryota > Viridiplantae > Streptophyta > Pinopsida > Cupressales > Taxaceae > Taxus > Taxus chinensis. The sequence continues at coordinate 121,015,121 of CM034156.1, read as the reverse complement.
ATGGCGGCGGCTTGCTTTCGAGTGATAACAACCATGGACAGGAGTTCACAGTAGGGTTTCAATCTAGCAGGAACAGAAACTGACTCAGACTGGTGAAATTGGTAGGTTGCTGGTTTGTCAGGAACTGGAAAAGAGAGTAACCGATGTCGGTCTAGTAGCCGACGTCGGTTAGACTATAGCCGACGTCGGTTAGTTAACCGATGTCGGTGTAATAAGACTGGTAATATAAGAAGTTGCTGATTTGATTGTTAACAATGCTCAGTATATTTATCAAATTGTTCTAAGGTAATCACAAAAGATAGTGTATAACAGAGAAAACAGAACTGAAAACAAACAATATGCACATGCAAATCCAGAGACTAACCCTAGGGTTAATTTAATTATTATGGGCTTATGCCTTTAGACGCGGAATGATGTCAATCCTAAACAAAAGACTTAGGGGAAATGTCAAGTTGTTTTGGCTTATAAGGTTACCTCAATCGGGCGGAGGAATACCGCGGAAAAGGGGGGATGTTTTGAGCTGTTGTGTTAATTGTGAAGTGATTTGGTATGTGTTATGCAGTGAAAGTAAGATTAATTTCCTGTCAATACCATGGAAATCACACCCACGTGTATGACCTGTTACTTAGTCTATGTTCACTAGAATTGAAAACAACAAGCAAGAATGTAATGCACGTGTTTTAAACCCAAATCGAAAATGATATTCGATAAAGCAAATGAGATGACTTTCACTAATGCAAAACTAGGAAAGCAAGACAAATTCTTTACTAAATATAACAAAAATAGCAACAGCAAGTATGCTTCCTAAAATGAAACTAAGCAAGAGAAACAGAAACCCGAAATGGGTCCCACCGGGCGTGCCAAAATGTTTCGCACGGAATGTTTCGGCTCTGTAGAATAGACTTGCTTCTATCCTATCATTCCTTTGAGAAACAGATAAGGGTTAGGGCTAGGAGGAATACCTATTGAATGTTGAGATGGTGTGCGCATACCGTAGAGAAAGATCAGATCGACTGCGAAGAACTCCTTTTTGTCTTGGAAGGACTACCTGCAAGTAAGAATACAAGACCACAAGATTTTAATTAGACAACAAATGAGGGATCTGCCTTAGGCCCAGGAAATATAAAAACTTCCTTTCAAAGGTGGTCAGTTCCCCTTTTAATATGATTCAACACAAATGATAATATAGAAAGCTATTGCAAAATCATGATTTAGGTATCTCCTTACAAAGCAATAGAAACTAAACTATCAATAATAAAGCGTCACGTTGTTTGTTCGGTTACTGGTCGTTGATACGTTCAAGTTGAGTTATAGGGATAAACCAGGTTGGATTTGGGATTGTTAGGTGGCAAATAGGCAAGCAAAAGGTTTTAGGGTATAAGTCACAGTGATCGATGGCAGTCACTAAGTAACCGACCACGGTTAGAGAACCACTACCGGTAGAGGATAAATGATACCGGTAGGGGCAGCAATCTAAGTGCTTCTGGATAGAATTTGGTTGTAAGGTGATTGTGGGGTTATTAGGATTGGTGGATGGCTGAGGGGGATGATGGGAGGATAGGGAAGACTCAGAGTGTGGTAAAATGGCCTTCTGGGCAATATCCGGGTGTGTGGGTGAAGGTTAAGTGCAGTTGTAGCTGGTAGTAGATCTAGGAATAAACTTATGATTACTATTAATCAACAGGCTCAAGAAAATGGTGCTTAGAAACATATAACATACTACTTACTTGCCCCTGATGTAGATGCAAGTTTCAGGATTGTGATGATGAAGACAGGACCCAAGTTGGATGCAGTTTCCTCTTCTGATGCTCGGATGAGTGTTACTGGGCTCTGGTCATTCAGTTGCAGTCTTGGGCCTGATGTCCTTCTCTGCAATCTCTTCTTGTTTCTTCACTTGTCTTTGCTTCGGCCAAGCGAAATATGGATTCTCTTGATGATTTCTCCTTCTCCTGATCAAATGAAAAATCGATCCTTGTTTTTGGTTGGAAGTGGCCATTTACAGGGAACCGATGGCGGTTATGCAACCAACGGCGGTCGATTAGGAACCGGTATCGGTCTGGTCAAAGCGGGCTATTTTTGGTAAAATAGCCAGCTTTCTCTCCTTTTCTTCCGAGGGATTGGTAGCGGGCTTGGTCAAGTCATTATGAAGTTGGTTTTAGGTGCGGATGAGGAGTAATTAGTCATAGGTGTGGAATTGGACCAAGTTATAGGTCTTAATTAGGTTAGTTTAGGTTTAAGACTAGGTCACGATGAGGTGGCGACATGAAGTGGCAGGTATGGTGATGTGGATTTATTAATTATAAGGTAATTAGTAAATAATTGTGTATGGTTTAGGTGGTGAGTTTAGGTTGCGAAATGCGATGCGGGTCACAAGGGGTAGTGAATACATAGATATTTGGAATTATCTGAATGAATTCAAGTTTCCTGATGGTGTCAATGTAAAGACTAAGAGGAAGATTACTCAAGCCAGTCATCCATATTCTATTCTGCATGGAGTATTATTTCGAATAGGACCTGATAGACAGTATAAGAGGGCAGTTGGACGTGATCAAGTGAAGGAGCTGATAGAATAATTCCACAATGGTACATGTGGAGGACACTTCTCTGGACAACTTACAACAAGAAGGATCTTGGATGCAGGTTATCACTGGCCCACTCTTTTTAAGGATTATTATAATTATTGTAAGACATGTGATATTTGTCAAACACATGGTAACCGTAAGACTTCATCAGCTCCATTATGCCCTATTCTTCCACTTGGTCCCTTTGAAATGTGGGGAATAGATATTGTAGGTCCACTTCCAACTACCCCACACCAAAATAAGTATATTGTAGTTGCCACAGATTATTTAACTAAGTGGGTTGAAGCTAGGCCATTGAAAACAACTTCTATGGATGAAGTGGCAAGGTTCATATATGAACGCATTGTCACCAGATTTGGTTGACCATTAGAAATTGTAACAGATCAAGGAAGCCACTTCATTAATGAGGTAGTAGAATCCCTAGTCAATAAATTTTCTATTAAGCACATGAAGGCAATAACATACAAGCCAAGCACAAATGGACAGGTGGAACGAATTTTTTTTTGTGTTGTGTCAAATTCTAGCAAAAGATGCAGCCTTGCAGGTACATAAGTGGGATAAAAGGATTCATGCAGCATTGTGGGCATATAGGGAAACATCAAAGTCAGCAACAGGATACTCCCCATTTCAATTGGCCTATGGCATTGATCCAGTTCTTCCTATTGAGTTTGATATTCCCACTGTGAGAGTTATGAAAAATGAAAGGATGGATGAAAGTGATTCAGTAAAAGAAAGGTTGGTACATCTTCATTTGCTAGAGGAAATGAGGGAAATAGCAAAGGATACAAGTTATAAGAAGAAAATGAAGCAAAAGGAATACTTTGATCAAAATATCCGTTGGTCTCCATTTCATGTGAATGACTTGGTTCTAGTATATGATTCCAGATACAAAAAAAGAAGACAGAGAAAATTTCTTCTGAAATGGATGGGGACCTACAAAATAGCAGCTGTGCATGAAAATGGTATGTACCAACTTGAGGAATTGGATGGCACTCCCATTACAAAATGGGTCAACCACGACAAGTTGAAGATTTTCCAAGCACCAGAATAGTCTACTCCGAGGACAGAGTAGAAGCTAGGAAGGGGGAAGATGTCGACACTAAAATTTTCCTCCGTAATTTCTATTTTCTTAATGTATGTATTAGGAATAGGATGTTGTTAAGTGTAATTAGTAGTAGCGTCCGATGGAAGATAATGGTGCCATCAGTATGGTTCTGCCAATAATGTAGAGTACAGTAACAGTCAAAGTACAATAGGAATGTTGTAAAAAGTAAATATTTGTCGTAAGTGGTCCGGTAATGTTAAAATGTCAAAGTTGGGATAAGTAGAGAAGTAGGGTCTACATGATTAGGAATTAGAAATATTATATTTGTAATAAGGACAAAGAGTGATGTCATAAATATTTTGTGTACTTTATTTGTGAAAAATTCTAAAAAGGTGGAACCCATGTGAGATGATAAGGTTTATCTTAGCTTAGAAGATAAGCCTACATGTAAAGGCAAGAGTTTAGGCATGAAATATGATTGGCCGGAAGAGATTTCCTATCCTATCTTAGAGATAAGATGGATAAGCCTAAATTCCTATAAATAAAGAGGCCACCCCCCTCATTTAACATAGAAGGAAGTAGTGAGAAATATTGTAAGTGTGTAAAGGAAGCCATCATTTTGAAGGTGTGTTAAAGAGGCCATTAAGAAGTGTAATTGTGAAGTTTCTCCCATAGTTATTGTTGGAAGGAAAGTGAAGTCAGTAACACTTGAAGTACCTCATGGGTGAGATTGTAACAATTTCATGTTGATATTATAATTTACACTTATATTTCAGATTTATCGTCATTCCTTATTGTCATAGTCTATGGTATTCTTGTGTTATGTTTGTTGTTGTGTTTCCAGATTCCATCCACCAAACTAAAAGCTGTGCATTAGTAAATAATCATGGCACGAGGAGTTCCCAGTGCAGAATTATCATAGTTCCGGATTGGTGATGACAGGTCAAGGGTATACCATATGCACTAACACCTAAACTATAAAAAAAAGTGATGGTTTCTATAGCCAAGCCTATTACACTTACACACATTAGCCATATCAAGTATATCTATTGTAATACTCCTCATAGGTCTCTTATTCCACATCTTATCCCTAGTAGGTATATATCTTGTAGAAATCCTCCTAAGTCTCCTAGTACACATGCTACTCTTATTAGGTCTACTACTCAAATTATTTCTCCTCACATTCCTAGTGCACATCATGTAGATCCTACATGGGTTATAAAACCTTAGCTTTTCGAGGTATATCCTTATCCTACTATATATGTGACACATTTGAGGTCTAAGCCTCCTTTATTTTTTAGGTCTACCCAATCCCTTAAGGTCCCTCCTACTACCACTACACATTTGACTTATGTGAGTTTTGAGCCTCTTATTATTAATGGGTCCACCTTCTCCCTGATGATATTTTCATTGGGTTAATCTTTTGTTTCTCTCACTCTGTATATAACTATTTCAAAGGACAAAAATATTCAAATAATCACTAACATACAAAAAAATTCAAATATTGGAAAAAATTACAAAATCAAGACCTACACATGACTTGATTTGTTAGCTTCTTAATCTACATATGTTGTTTTTCATATGGTTTGATAGATATCATAATTTTATATATCATTCTTACACACATGCATGCACAACGTATATTAAACTTGATGAAAGACATGAATAGATTGCTACATGAGCAAAGATGCTAGCCTAAACCCTTCCCAGTTGACTTTGATCTCTTAGGGGAGTCTTCCACAATAGTTAAGAACTTTTTATTTCAATATAATTACTTTCAATGCCTCATTTTTGTGAATTAATTATATTGTGTATATGATATTTTTTGGAATTATATGGCTAACACATGTTTTGTGTAGTGCTAATTTATCTTAACCTATATGCCTATGGGATAATGTTTACTATTATTTTTACTTTCTTGATTTCTCATATGTATGACCTATGTATATGGCCTAGGGCTTATGATGTCTTGTTATACATTAGTGTCCCTTGTATGTGGCTCCATGAATTTTATGTACGTGATATTGATTATGTAGTGGTATGTGTGATTACTTGTATGTTTTATTCTATATATGTGGTCTATGGCCCTTACTATGCTTGTGTTGTGATAATTTTGTGTCCCAAGTTTGGGGCTTCATGCCTTTGATATGAATTTTTTACAAGACATTTATTTTTTAATTATATGTTAGATTACTTGTATACTTTCTTTCCTCTATGCAAGTTTAGTACCACACATGATGGTTATTGTGATTATTACTTGTTGCCATATCCTGTGTACCATGGTTTCTACCATGCACACTCCTTGTAGGAATGGGATATCAGTGATCCAACATATACTATTAGATATATTTGACATTGTTACACATAATTTATTTTGAACCATGCATTATATTGACAAATCTTACACACATAAATAGAGTGGGCATATGATGTGTAGTACACATATTTATGATACAAAATTCAAGACCCAAATATAAAATTATATAGAGAATAAACCCTAGAAAACATATTCATATACAAATAGAAATATAATTGAAATTGGTACAAAATCATCCACCTGTGGAAAAACCATCATAAACTATGGTCCAAGACAAAACTTTTGTCCTTGGGCATATTTATAGGAAATTTTAGGATTCTTAGAATTTCACAAAAAGTTACAAGTTTTTGGCACATATTTAGAGATAGATGACACGATTTACAATAGCTTTTACTACATTAAAATAAAAAATGTGGGGGTTGTGATTATTTCATTCCTTATTTAGACAAAAATACATTTATTACTACTATGTTATGCCTCTATTATGTCGTTATATGCTTGGTTCCTAAGTGAGAATATAAGACACAAGTGATACCTATCTTAGTCATGTTGGACGAAAGATAAAATAAGAGAGGGGGGTGAATCAATTATTTAAACCCTTAAACAATATCAGCTTAACTTCCATGCACCATTAACATTCAACTATCCATTAATGTAAATTTATCAACATGAAACAATCAACCACATAAGAACAACCAAGAAAGAGTACACATGAACACAAGATATAAGTAGGAAACTATAAAAGGAAAGAAAACCCATTGAAAATATACTTATATTACAAAAAGAAAAGAGATTTAACGAAGCACAAAATTCACAAGGAGAACCAACCGTAAAAGGAGCACCAACCCCTAATTTAGTGAAGCACCAACTCCAGAAGGAGGCTAAAACCCCTTAAGATGATCAATCACCAACTCATCCACCTTTTAATTAAGATATATTAAGTATTTTTTCTACCAAAACTGATGGAGATCACTAGTTCATCTTACACACCTTCAAACCCTCTTCAAATCCTCTTTCTTCTAACTCACTCAATCTTGGACTTTCATGACTTGATTTGATCACAAACCCTTGCAGAAAAGATATATAATTCTCTTTATATTTTTTCACTCTCTCAAAAGTTATTTGACACCCTTGCAGCACTCAAACTCTCTCAAAATAGATAACACTTTTGCATCTTAATTTACTAGTTCAAATTTGAACAAAACATGCACTTTTATATGCATTTGAATTCAAAAAAATAACAAAAGTTAGTATAGGAAAAGGATATCAACCATTAAAAATTTAAAATTTAAAAATATAACAATATATTCATAAAAAATCATAAGATGGACCCATGTAGGTCGGTCATGCAATAAGATACCTAAACAAGACAAAAATGGCTCAAAAACCGTTCACCTAGCTCATCAAAGACCTCCAAACTCATCATTATGATTATTAAATCCTAATTTTTTTTCAAAAATGTTAAATACAACACAAAAATATCATCCATGCTTTCACATTACCTTTTACCAATCATATTCTTTGTAAATCTATCAAGAAGGATCGTTTCCTTCACAAAACAACTACTTCCAGGAACCAATCTTCACCAAACATTCTCCAAATCAAACCATATCACCTCAACTATGCCATGTATCCATGCATTAAAAATCCAACGACCTATATACTACATCAATGCTTGATATACCTCATGAAACATCCATCAGTCCAAACCACACCTCTTTTCCGCTTCACCAAATTAGGCTTCCTAGAAAGTAGTTTTGAGAAATCAATTGGTTTTCATCATTTATGTCATTTTCAAGGATTATAAGTGCCTTCATTAGGGAAAAAAATTCATCCCTCTTCACTCTCCAATAGATATAAATAATCATATAATCCAAAACATGAGCCTTCTACCTCAATTTTCTAGTGAGAGCAGTCCTACCATGAACCAGTCAAACTGGATCAACTTGTGACCTCAACCATGGTAACTTTGTACACATTCAAGGCTATACCAAAACATGAAAAATGTAAAATTTTGTGTATACAACACCCCAAAGCTCATTATACTTATTCATTGTTCCCACAAGTGCTTAAGAAATTCTATTTTCCAACACTACTAAAATTCCTTTAAGACCCCAAAACTTGGTCTTCTAAACTGAGATGGTTCACCTGTCAAATAACATCACCAAGAAACAAACCACATATAACTAGAAATATCTCTAAATCTAGTATCTTGAACAACTCACATTTTCTTCCAAATCCAAGTGTAAGACCTCAAAATATCTCAAACTCTGCCATTACCCAAACATACTTCAAGACCCCAGAATTAGGTCTTATAAACCAAGCTGATTAACCTATAAAAAATATTCATAAATAAACACACTATACATCATTATAAATTTCTAAGTCTTCTTTCCATAATATCTAACATTTCCTTACAACTCTAAGTGGAAGGTATTCAACTAGGTCAATCTCTGTAATTGATCAAAACTAACCTTTTAGGCTTGAAGACCAGTCTTCATTAATAGGACACACGTTTCCCTCTAAGAGTTCAACCCTGACCTAAAAATATCATGGAAATGTAGAAAAAATCCAAATCTCCAAACAATGTTGATTTAATCAATACCTTCTTTGGATAATTTTCTGCAAACTAAAAATATCTGGAAGCTTACATATTTAAGTGGGCCCCTCATACTATCACAAGCTATACCATTCCTTTGTGTAAATAAAAAAGGAGTCCTCTACAACCTTAAACCATAAAATTTTAAAAAGGAATCAAAATAGGCTTAGTACACTCAAGTTTCTCCAACTATCTTTTGAATTAGGGTTTGACTAGGGTTTCAAACAACTTTACCTTCTTAAAAATAATTCATAAAAATGTGACCATAAAACCTTCTAATACTTATTGAAAAATATTATTAAATTATTAGAAAAACATACCCAAATATATCTGATTCCCATGTAAGGCATACAATTCACAATGAGCATCAAAAGGTCCAATATTAGCACAAAAACACACTCTAGAAAACCTGGTTTTAACAAAAACTTCATATCTTGTAAAATATTCTTCACTTTAACCTGAAACTTGTCATGAAGCATCATAAAACCATCATATAACTATAGATAGTCATCGTCTATCTCACATATTTATGTTCATCTCTCTATCCACATCAACTTACCTATGATTTCCTAACTTTTCTTCACCTTCTTACTTCCCAAGGACCATGAAACACCACCAAAACCATGAGAACTGTATCGAAAATCATCATACATGCCATGGATACTATAACCATACTTCTACCATGCTTTAACAAGGCTAATCATCTCCAAAAATCATACCTATAAACCATTCTGCATGCTCTAGAACTAGGATTAGGCCAAAAATGACTGCTACAACCTATAACATCACACCAAATGAACTTGATGGCTTCTTACAAACTCATTAACACCTGCAACACACCTATAGGACTAGGTGTGATCTCATGACTTTTTTTCCATCAGTGGATTTGAAATCAATGATTACACTAAGACACAATGGCCAACAATATCCCCCTTTATCACTAATGACAACCTCCTTCCGAAACATTGATGGCAACCATAAGACAAAAAACTCCTACATGACCTCATTTCCATTTTTCTTATGCAACTCTTCTTATTTTACATATATATTAAAAAGGATAATATGATGACAAAACATGAGATATTACCACACAATACATTAAACAATGGAAATAATGCACTAACGTGACTTACTTATTTTCATGACTCCCCCTTAGATTTTACTTTCTCTTTTTTGAGCTCAATAAAAAAAAAGCTGATCCGTGGACATGAATGTGAGATTTAACATAGGTTCCCTTGAGATAATATACTCCAATTTTTCTTCATCTCTTTTATCCACCACCATCTATGACTATACCATTGAATAATTCACAAAATCTACCTCTTATACTATCAAAATATTCTTTATGATGATTGTCCCTAAACCACATTTTTAGTAAAAAAGTTGACCGAATTCTCCATGCTTCAAAAGCTCATACAAAAAATGAAACAACTCATTATAGATCCCCCAAGAAACAAACTCTCTATATATTACTGAAAAATAAAAAAATGAGCTCTTACATTTCTTTCATGTCATGAAGATGGATTGAAACACTAGCCACATTTGTGAATCAAATTTTCAGTATCTTTAGTCTTCTTTACATGTTGTCATAGATAATCAACTCATAGCTTACTCACCCTTGGAGTATACTTGCAAGCCATGACCAATTATTCCTCTAAAGAACTTATGACACCTCAAAGAACCTAAATCAATTGCTTCATGATCAAATAGACTTCCCCTACCTCAAGAGTATCCTACAAACATGTAGATTACATTTTCACAACTTTGCAGTCTTGACATGCTCCATATTAACTGATAGAATAATTATTGCACTTTAAAAACTAGAAAAAATCCCTTGAACTTACTCTTACAACCTCAGTGAAGTATGAATAATGTTCAAGTCATTATAAGCATGTATTAAGGACAAATCAACCAATCTTATATCATGCCATCTAGTTCACTTACTATAACATCCTATTTTAGTGATCTAGTATCTTTGAACTAATCACCTTACACACAAAAATCATGCCAATAGATATTATGAAATTATAGCTCCTGATAATCTTCTAATTCAAAGCACATATAAATCCTTCTTGACCTTGCATAGGCTAAACATAACTTTTTCCAGCTATGAATATCATATTCAGGATAGAGATATGCATGCTTAATACTTTATCAACCAAAAAAAAATCAAATAAACTAGGATAAGATCTGTTAATGAATTTCCTAGCTTAAAAATAATTTTCTTAGATCACCATGCATCATTAAGATTCATTCATAGTCAAACAATAAATTCTTCACCATGTTACTCTAGAATACCTTCAAGAAATAGTACTTAAGACATACCTTGGCATTGAAGCATTTTCACAATATCCACAGACCTTCATTAAGTTTTAATCTTTCATTATAGGCTTTCTATAAATCTACATATTATCTTGATCACCCACAAAATTTCTTGAGACCATGATACAATCTCTAATAGTTGGGAAACATCGTTACAGTACTCAGTAACCATACTCAGACATGTATTCATCTCTTTCATCATGAAGAACACAATTTTCCTCCTTCATAGATCTAGTTATGCATTGAATTTTCATTCTAGTAATAAATGTCCTATTAATACCTCCTAACAAACTTTTATTCATGTTTAATGCACAAATTAAACTTATCCTACATTAACATACCTCATTAAACTAACATGAGATTTTATTAATGCATACCATCTAAGGATCTTATCTATTTATCCTCATAGACCTAACAGTACTTCATACCTCTTCAAGTTAACTCTATGAAGCTTAAACCCTCTTGAAAAGATTCATACCTTGGTGTAAGAATATATACAGACCTCAAACCATTATGCACATTTTTTACACGTGCCTATCATCTTATAATACCTCAAGAAGGGATTAACTTTTTTTGAAGTGTATACATAGATTCCACATACCTTTATTAAAGTTCCACTCTATAATTTTTGTCTTAAGTTACCTTTAAGCCTCCTTGTTACTTAAATCTTGACTTGAAGCAATGCCACAGTCCTTAGATAGCTATCCATAAACTTGCACAATACATATCAACTTAGAGACTATTTTTATCTTTGATAGTAAGATAAATGCCTTATATTTCATTGTATAATATCTATGATATTTAAGCTACCTTAGAGAATCAATAGAATGTTTTCAAGAGATATATATTCATGTAAAAACCATTCATACATGTAGCTTATCATTTTAGACCTATAGTCATCATAATATTTCTTCACAATCATTAATGTCCAAACATGATACAAGATATCAACTATATGTGATCCTACAACTTGTTTTATCGTTACAATTGTAGAAGTCACATCATGCTTTTAAAACCAACTTACAAACCTATATACCAGTCTGAGAAAAAGATACTAACTTAGTTCAAACCATACATATATGTGCAAACATAATCCATGAAGAATATTACACTCTTTTGACCTTCGTGGTCCTTCAACATACTTTAACCTTTTAATCTTTGTCACACATGATCTAACAAACCATCTTTACATACTATGATCATGCATGAAACATCATTGTAAACTTTAGATACGCATGTGAAGGATTGATAACTAAGAAACTCACTTTTGCAATTCACAGGTTTGATAGTATTCTGATCTTCTACATGCATCTTCCATGATGCATGAACACTCTCTTTAGAACATGTTGAAAACCTTAACTTTCTCAACTTAAATTCTTATTAATCATAAAAAATTTGACACACTTTGAGCTTCTTGGATCAACCCTACAACCATCTTGTATCATACTCATACTGTCGTAAGCATCATGATACTTGAAGACCTCTATGACCTTTTAAAGCACCATCATCACTGATAATGATCTAGGAGCATAAACATAGAGATTACATATCGTTTATCAACATGCAACCTACCGCCATTTATTGATCATAGAGGACCTCGTATTTTGCATTTATACCTACTCAATGGATCATAGTTATCAGCCAACATGTATCAACCTTTAAAAATAACCATATATATGGAATTATTCACTACATAGAGGTATCTGTAGCTTTAATCAGTTTCATAAATCTATATACACATGTTCCAAGCTTCAAGACCATTTAGAGGATTTAGTGAGCATGTAAAGACCTTTCTTACACTCTAATTTACAACACCTTGATAAGGAAAAATGTCTAACTTGCTAGAATATCTCACACTTGAACAACTCCATTCTCAATGAAACAATATATTGATATGCTCACACTACATACTTGATATACCTTAAATCATGAATTAGACTTTCAATATGATGATCAAAATCTAAAACACAACCTATCAAGGCAGTTCTAATGACATTTAAAACTCATATCTAAACTCAAGTGTATAAACACTGAATCTCCTTAAACCAAGACTGAGTTAGGACCCTTGTACTCAAAATACCTTTGAATCTGAACATAATGAGTTATAATGAACTTTAAGACAAACTATCACACCCAAAAATACTTTATCAAGGGATTAAATACAAAATAATCAGACCTTAACACATTAGACACCCGTCAAAAGCAAAAACTAATAAATACATACCTCAGATAAGGATCACAACCCATACCTTATCATTCTTGGAGTGTCCCAGAAGACCTATTTCTTCAAGTTTTCATGCACTGGATATTGGATGGTTGTTAGGAACATATGAATTTATTCAATTCTAATATTTTCAACTAAATCAAACATAGTTGCTTCATTTTATTTGGGATTGATGATCATCTTGATAGCACTAGAACCCTCTGTGGCAACCTTCATTTGATTGGACATCATGCTATACATTTCAAACTGATACTTAGTTCTCTTGACCTCTTTTGCCTGATCAACATCTTTATTGACCATAGGAATAGTCTTGACCATCTCATATTCCTTCGTAGTACTAATTTTACTCTTAAACTCTTTCTTTTATTTCCCTTTGAATGCTTGAAAACTTTTATTGACTCTTGGAAACTCATATTGGTGAAAAAATCTAGAAATTTGTCCCTGTTTGTGACACTTGTAACACATAACACCCTTCCAATTTCTAGGCTCATATATACTAATTTTCCAACCAAAATCCTTAAAATTTTGACCATAGTCACAATATGAGTAGTATCCACCCTTGAAGAGGCTTTCATCATTCCTAGAAGACCTTCTTTTGCAATCTCTAGCTTTGTGACCAAAGTTATGAAAAACATAGAAATATCCATTAAAATAAAAACCATACCTCATTGAATTAGGTTGTCTAACAAGGTTAGACCTTCTTGAACCAGTCTTCTTTATCTCCTTCATGTCTGATTGAGTGTTTGGTCTAACTTATTCATCAATAATTATTTTCTTTCCTTTGAAACCTAGATTTGTATTTTTATTAACAACTCTTTGAATTTCTAAAATCCCATTAAGATCTTCATATCTCTTTTCTAATCTCTTGTACATCTTCAACATGCTAGATGCATCTTCTTAATCAAATTTTAGGTCTTTCAAATTTTCTTCATACCTGGAACAAGCTTCTTCTTTGTTCTTTAGGGATTTAGTTACTCTCTCAAATTGTGACTCCGAACCCTTGATGGCTTGACCATGCTCTATCTACATGAAATTGATCTAATATTTTAAGATATGAATCAAAGACTCTGTAACTTCATACTTCCTTTTTGAGGATGCTTCAATATATGACGACTTACCCATTTCTTTTTTTTTCAAGATGATCTCCTTCAAGTTGTTAAAATTACTTCACAAGGACAAAATATGATAAAAATTGTTGGAATCACTATGAAATCATAGGGGGTGAATCATTTCTTTAAACCCTTAAAAAATTTCAGATTAAATTTCATTCACCATTCACATTTAACCATCCATTATTGTGAATTTATCAACATGAAACAATCAACCACATAAGCACAACAAAGAGAGAGTACACATGAGCACAATATATAAGTGGGAAACCCTCAAGGGGAATCAAAAACATTGAAACTATTATTATATTACATAAATAAGAGATATTTAGTGAAGCACTAACTTCACAAGAAGCACCAAACCCTAGTTTAGAAGGGAACTGTCATCACCAATCCGACACTATGATAATTATCCACTGGGAACTCCTCGTGCTATGATTATTTACTAATGCAAAACCTTTAGTTTGGTGGATGTAATCTGGAAACACAACAACAAACATAACACAAGAATACCATAGACTATGATATGAAGGAATGATGAAAAATCTGAAATATAAGTGTAAATTATAATATCAACATGAAATTATTACAATCTCGCCCATGAGGTACTTCACTTTCCTTCCAACAATAACTATGGGAGAAACTTCACAATGGCTTCTTTAACACACCTTCTAAATGATGGCTTCCTTTACACACTTACTCATACAGTATTTCTCACTACTTCTTTCTATGCTAAATGAGGGGGGTGGCCTCTTTATTTATAGGAATTTAGGCTTATCCACCCTATCTCTAAGATATGATAGGAAATATCTTCTGGCCAATCATATTGCATGCCTAAACTCTTGCCTTTACATGTAGGCTTATCTTCTAAGATAAAATAAACTTTAGCATCTCACATGGGTTCCACCTTTTTAGACTTTTCCACAAATAAAATACACAAAATATTTATGACATCACTCTTTGTCCTTATTACAAATATAATATTTCTAATTCCTAATCATGTAGACCCTACTTCTCTACTTACCCCAACTTTGACATTTTAACGTTACCAAACCACTTACAAAAAATATTTACTTTTTACCACAACATTCCTATTGTACTTTGACTGTTACCGTACTCTACTTTATTGACAGAACCGTACTGATGGCATCATTATCTTCTATTAGACGCCACTACTAATCATACTTAACAACATCTTATTCCTAATACATACATAATAAAATAGAAATTACGAAGGAAAATTTTAATGTCGACATTTTCCCCCTTCCTAGCTTCTACTCCTTCCTCGGAGTAGACTATTCTGGTGCTTGGAAAATTTTTAACTTGTCCTGGTTGACCCATTTCGTAATGGGAGTGCCATCCAATTCCTCCAGTCGATACATACCATTTTCATGCACAGCTACTATTTTGTAGGCCCCCATCCATTTGGGAAGGAATTTTCTCTGCCTTCTTTTTTTGTATCTAGAATCATATACTAGAACCAAGTCATTCACATGAAATAGAGACCAACAGATCTTTTGATCAAAGTATTCATTCTCCTTCATTTTCTTCGTATAGCTTGTATCCTTCGTTGTTTCCCTCATTTCCTCTAGCAAATGAAGATGTACCAACCTTTCTTTTACTAAATCACTTTCATCCATCCTTTCATTTTTCATAACTCTCACAGTGGGAATATCAAAATCAATAGAAAGAACAGGATCAATGCCATAAGCCAACTAAAATGGGGAGTATCCTGTTGCTGACTTTGATGTTGCCCTATATGCCCACAATGCTGCATGAATCCTTTTATCCCACTTATGTACCTGTAAGGATGCATCTTTTTCTAGAATTTGACACAACACAAAATTTGTTCATTCCACCTGTCCATTTGTGCTTGGCTTGTATGTTGTTTCCTTCCTGTGCTTGGTAGAAAAATTGATGATTAGGGATTCTACCACCTCATTAATGAAGTGGCTTCCTTGATCTGTTACAATTTCTAATGGGCAACCAAATCTGGTGACAATGTGTTCATATATGAATCTTGCCACTTCATCCATGGAAGTTGTTTTCAATGGCCTAGCTTCAACCCACTTGGTTAAATAATCTGTGGCAATTACAATATACTTACTTTGGTATGGGGTAGTTGGAAGTGGACCTATAATATATATTCCCCAATTTTCAAAGGGACCAAGTGGAAGAATAAGGCATAATGGAGCTGATGAAGTCTTACAGTTACCATGTGTTTGACAAATATCAAATGTCTTATAATAATTATAACAATCTCTAAAAAGAGTGGGCCAGTGATAACCTGCATTCAAGAACCTTCTTGTTGTAAGTTATCCAGAGAAGTGTCCTCCACATGTACCATTATGGAATTATTCTATTAGCTCCTTCCCTTGATCATGTCCAACTACCCTCTTGTATTGTCAATCAGGTCCTATTCGAAATAATACTCCATGTAGAATAGAATATGGATGACAGGCTTAAGTAATCTTCCTCTTAGTCTTTGCATTGGCACCAACAAGAAACTTGAATTCATTCAGATAATTCCAAATATCTATGTATTCACTAGGGATCGTGTCAAGGGATAACAATGCTACATCTGGGAAATCATCATCATCACAAGATGAACCTAAACCATCATAGGTTTGAGAGAGTGCATTTGCATTGACATGATTCTTTCCTGGCCTATCTATAATATCAAATTCAAATTATTGTAGCAAAATTATCCATCTTGCTATCCTCTCTGATGGGTTAGGCTTATTTACAATATATTTTAGAGCCTGATGATCTGTTACAACTATAAATTTCTACCCTAACAAGTAATTTCTAAACTTCTTTACAGCAAAAATGATAGCTAGAGCCTCTTTTTCAGTTACAGTATAATTTATCTCAGCACTGCTCATTTGTTTACTCCCGAAGTAAATTAGATGATCATTCTAATTTTCATCTTTTTGGCTCAGAGTACTTCCTAGTGTTGCATCTGAGGCATCAATATACACAATGAATGGCTTACTCTAATTTGGATTCTTTAAAATAAGTAAAGACACTAAAGCTTCCTTCAGTTGTTAAAAAGCTTCATGCGTCTTATTTCCTAGTTCATAAGTAACATCCTTCTTCAAGAACTGGGTTAGTGGCTATGCAATCTTTGAGAAATTCTTAATGAACCTTCTATAGTAACCCACATGGCCTAAAAATGATCTCAACTTACTTCTATTCATAAGAAATGTAACTCTTTGATTTTTGAAACTTTATCAGGATTAGTACCAATACCATCTCTGGATACAACATGCCCTAACAAAACACCTTTATAACATCCAAAGACACACTTTGTATGGTTTAGTGAGGCTTGTGCTTCATCTAACCTTTGAAATGATGTCTCCATCTAGTTCAGGTGGTCCATCTTGCTCCCATAGATGTAAAAATCATCCAGAAATACTCTGATGAAGTTTTCAATGTAGGGTTCAAACACCCTATTCATCAAGCGCTAGAATGTTACCAGAGCATTACACAACCCAAAAGGCATAACTCTATAAGCAAACATTCCCCAAGTAGTGGTGAACGTGGTCTTCAGCTGATTTTTCTCTGCTATATGAATTTGGTTGTATCCGCTATATCCATCAGCAAAACTATAGCACTCTTGGCTAGCTACTTCATCCAAGATCTGATATGAGAATGGAAGAGGGTAATGATCCTTCTTTGTTGCCTTGTTGAGCTTCCTATAATCAACAAAAATGCGTAGTTTCCCATTCTTTTTTATTGAGATCACAATGGGAGAAACCCATTCTGAATTCTCCACAGCAAATATGAATCTTGCATCAAGCAACTTATCTATTTCTTCTTTTACAGTCTTGGAAAAATTAGGATTCATTCTATATGGAATTTTCTTTATGGGTTTAGCACCATCTACCATCTCAATAGAATGTTCTACCCAACTTACTTGATGGAGTTCCTTGTAATCAAAAGTGAATAGGTGTATGCACCTTCGAAAGAGCTAGAGGTAGGATTCCTTCTCATTCTCCATTACAGCATCACAAATCTTTATTTGTTGGAGACGATCAACAATTTCTTCTTTAGATAATCTTATGGGTTCATGGGTTGGTGTGACTAGAAGGATATCCATGACCAAAACATTAACCTCACTTTCTTCATCTTCTGTGTCCACTTCACTAGTACTAGAGTAATCAGAGGATGTCCAATCATCAGTTTCATCACTTGAATCCACAGGTTCTACCTTATGATGCTGAGGGATCACGTTTATATTCACCCTCTCTTTGCCACATCCAAGTGTCATAAAGCCTTCATTCCAGTAGTTTCTTGCATGAACTCTCTTTAGCCATGGCCTTCCCAACAACATTGGGTACGCAATAGTACCATTTTTCATCACCTAAAAGTCTAACACACATACAACACCCATAACAGATATTGCCACATTTGAAACAACACATTCTGGTTTAGTTTTTCCCTTATTTAATGACCTTAACATAAGTGTTGAAGGGTGATCAATTTTTAAACCCAACATATTCATTATAGACTCAGTCATTACATTAACTGCAACACCTCCATTAACTAAGACATCATGAATTGAAATACCATTACATAATACCTCAGCTTGTGGAGCGTAAGTATCTTCCTCTACCTCCAAAATAGGTACATCAACCTCCTTACTTCATCAAGCATTGAGTCCACTTCGCAGCTTTCGCCTCTTCTTAGAAGACATAGCCAGAAGTTGACCATATGTAATTTTTGCAGGCCTTTTGGATAGATCTTCTAAGATGGAGTATTGTCCTTGTCTTTGTGAAATTAGAAAATCCTGCACACCTAACTTTCTTCTCCTATGTTTCTTACTAGTTTCTCCTTTCATCTTGTTAGGATCATTTCCATCTTGGTTATCTTTTTTTTTTGTTTTTTACAAACACACCTGCTTCATTATTTATGCTCCTATCTACTACATAAAAAGAATTCACAGGTACTTTTCCTTTATCATTATCTCCTGTAGAAAATGTAGAAGCTCTATCTAAACAATTATACTTATAATGACCCTTTTTATGACAACCATAACATACAACTTCAGTTATATTTCTTTTTGGACTTCTATCTCCTCCCTGAGAACTAAATTCTCTTCCTTGAAGAAGATTAATAGTTAACTGGCCCATCTTCTTGAGCAGATCTTCATACTCAGTAGATGTACTAGGAGAAAGATTTGTGCTCACCGAAAGTGGTTTTGGATTTTGAACCAAAGGTGTTGGTGTAGGCTCTACCTTAGCAACAATTTCTTTGGGCTCTTCTTCCATGCTTTCTTCTTGCCTTCTTGCATTCTCCTTTGCTTGTTCGAGGGTCGCTAGGTGGTCATCTTCACTCATTTTCTGATCTTTGTCTTCATCCCAAGAATGAAGTTCTTACAAAGGAGATTATCCACACCATTCATCAACACATCCGCTAATCCTTCCTTCCGGATCTGGGCATCGAGCTTCCTCTTTAGCTCTAGAACACGAGCATGATAATCCCTTATCTTCTCCCTCTCTCCTTGGGATAGATTTGTGATATCGATCATGAGATCTACATATTTTTGTTGTTCACCAAATTCTTCAAGAAAACTTTCAGTTAATAAATCCCATGAGTTTTTCACATTATCACCTAGTGTTTCAAACCACCTAAGGGTTGAACCATCTAAAAAGGTAGGAGAAAATTCAGTCCATTGTTCCCTTCTTATGAGGCAATTACAAATACAAGATCATTTAAAATCTTGAATGAAAGAGGAATCATCTTCATTAAATTGGGCTGAAAAAACAAGAATCTTCCCCATTTTCAAAAGTAACCACAGTGAATTACCAACCCACAAGTACAATCAACAAGACTTATGTGCACAAATAATTGGAATCACTATAATAGAAAGTGACTTTACACCTTTATACAGTAAAATAGGAATGACCATGGTAAAACTTGACTTACTACGGTAAAAATTGACTTTATTGTGGTAAACACTATTCACGGTAAAAAGTGAAGTTACTGTGGTAAATACTATTCATGGTAAAAGTCATTTTACCATGGTAACTACTATGCACAGTAAAAACAAGGTTACCCTCCAAATGATTTCTTACTAAGTGGGAATATATCTCCAGAAAATCCACCAATGAGGAATGGTCCTAGCAACGGAACCAAAATATCATCACCAATCCAGCACTATGATAATTCTCCACTGGGAACTCCTTGTGCTATTTTTATTTAGTAATGCACAACCTGTAGTTTGGTGGATGTAATCTCGAAACACAACAACAAACATAACACAAGAATACCATAGACTATGATATGAAGGAATGATGACAAATCTAAAATATAAGTGTAAATTATAATATCAACATGAAATTGTTACAATCTCGCCCATGAGGTACTTCACTTACCTTCTAACAATAACTATGGGAAAAACTTCACAATGGCTTCTTTAACACACCTTCTAAATGATGGCTTCTTTTACACACTTACTCATCTACTATTTCACTACTTCCTTCTATCTTAAATGAGGGGGGTGGCCTCTTTATTTATAGGAATTCAGGGCTTATCCGGCCCTATCTCTAGATAGGTAGGAAAATCTAGTCCGGCCAATTCATATTCATTGCCTAAAATCTTGCCTTTAAATGTAGGATGAAATGTCTAAGATAAGATAAACCTTATCATCTCACATGGGTTTCCACATTTTAGAATTTTACACAAATAAACTACACAACATATTTATGATGGCTTCTTTTACACACTTAATCATATAATATTCTACACTATTCCTTCATGTTAAATGAGGGGGGTGGCTAGGGGGCTTATGGAATTCAGGCTTACAACACTATCTCTACGATAGTAGGAAATCTCTTCCGGCCAATCAATTCCATGCCTAAACCTGCCTTTACAGTGGCTTATAGTCTAAGATAAGATAACATTATCATCTCACATGGGTTCCACCTTTTTGACTTTTCCACAAATAAATACACAAAATATTTATGCATCACTCTTTGTCCTTATTATCAAATATATATTTTAATTCCTTAATCATGTAGACCCAACATATTCTATAGACTCAGTCATTACATTAACTGCAACACCTCCTTAACTAACAATCATGATTGAAATCCATTACAAATACCTCATCTTGTGGAGCGTAAGTATCTTCCCTCTACTCCAAATAGCGCTGTAAATCACCTCCGTACTCATCCAGCACTTGAGTCCACTTCGCAGCTTTCGTCCTCTTCTTAGAGACATAAGGCCAGAGGTTTACCCATATGTAATTTTGCAGGCCTTTTGGATAGATCTTCTAAGATGGAGTATTGTCCTTGTCTTTGTGAAATTAGAAAATCCTGCACACCTAACTTTCTTCTCCTATGTTTCTTACTAGTTTCTCCTTTCATCTTGTTAGGATCATTTCCATCTTGGTTATCTTTTTTTTTTTGTTTTTTACAAACACACACTGACTTCATTATTTATGCTCCTATCTACTACATAAAAAGAATTCACAGGTACTTGTTCCCTTTATCATTATCTCCTGTAGAAAATGTAGAAGCTCTATCTAAACAATTATACTTATAATGACCCTTTTTATGACAACAAACATACAACCTTCAGTTATATTTCTTTTGGACTTCTATCTCCTCCTGAGAACTAATTCTCTTCCTTGAAGAAGATTAATAGTTAACTGGCCCATCTTCTTGAGCAGCTTTCATACTCAGTAGATGTACTAGGAGAAAGATTTGTGCTCACCGAAAGTGGTTTATGGATTTTGAACCAAAGGTTGTTGGTGTAGGCCTTACCTTAGCAACAATTTCTTTGGGCCTCTTCTTCATGCTTTCTTCTTGCCTTCTTGCATTCTCCTTTGCTTGTTCAGGGGTCGCTAGGTGCGTCATCTTCACTCATTTTTCTGATCTTGTTTCATCCCAAGAATGAAGTTCTTACAAAGGAGATTATCCACACCATTCATACAACCCATGCCTCTAATCCTTCCTGTCCGGATCTTGGGCATCGAGCTTCCTCTTTAGCTCTTAGAACACGAGCATGATTACCTTATCTTCTCCTCTCTCCTTGGGATAGCTTTGTGCTAATCGATCCATGAGATCTACATATTTTTGTTGTTCACCAAATCTTCAAGAAAACTTTCAGTAATAAATCCCATGAGTTGTTTCACATTATCACCTAGTGTTTCAAACCACCTAAGGTTTGAACCATCTCAAAAGGTAGGAGAAAATTCAGTCCATGTTCCCTTCTTATGAGGCAATTACAAATACAAGATCATTTAAAATCTTGAATGAAAGAGGAATCATCTTCATTAAATTGGGCTGTGAAAAAAAACAAGAATCTTCCCCATTTTCAAAAGTAACCACAGTGAATTACCAACCCACAAGTACAATCAACAAGACTTATGTGCACAATAATGGAATCACTCTAATAGAAAGTGACTTTACACCTTTATACAGTAAAATAGGAATGACCATGGTAAAACTTGACCTTACTACGGTAAAAATTGACTTATGTGGAAACACTATTCACGGTAAAAAGTGAAGTTACTGTGGTAAATACTATTCATGGTAAAAGTCATTTTACCATGGTAACTACTATGCACAGTAAAAACAAGGTTACCCTCCAAATGATTTCTTACTAAGTGGGAATATATCTCCAGAAAATCCACCAATGAGGAATGGTCCTAGCAACGGAACCAAAATATCACACCAATCCAGCACTATGATAATCTCCACTCGGGAAGGTCCTGTGCATTTTATTTAGTAATGCACAACCTGTAGTTTGGTGGATGTAATCTCGAAACACAACAACAAACATAACACAAGAATACCATAGACTATGATATGAGGAATGATGACAACATCTAAATATAAGTGTAAATTATAATATCAACATGAAATTGTTACAATCTCGCCCATGAGGTACTTCACTTACCTTCTAACAATAACTATGGGAAAAACTTCACAATGGCTTCTTTAACACACCTTCTAAATGATGGCTTCTTTTACACACTTACTCATATAATATTTCACTACTTCCTTCTAGCTAAATGAGGGGGGTGGCCCTCTTTATTTATAGGAATTCAGGCTTATCCGCACTATCTCTAAGATAGGATAGGAAATCTCTTCCGGCCAATCATATTCATGCCTAAACTCTTGCCTTTAAATGTAGGATTATCTTCTAAGATAAGATAAACCTTATCATCTCACATGGGTTCCACCATTTTAGAATTTTCCACAAATAAAATACACAAAATATTTATGATGGCTTCTTTTACACACTTACTCATATAATATTTCTCACTACTTCCTTCTATGCTAAATGAGGGGGGTGGCCTCTTTATTTATAGGAATTCAGGCTTATCCACACTATCTCTAAGATAGGATAGGAAATCTCTTCGGCCATCTATTCCATGCCCTTAAACTCTTGCCTTTTACATGTAGGCTTATCTTCTAAGATAAGATAAACCTTATCATCTCACATGGGTTCCACCTTTTTAGAATTTTCCACAAATAAAATACACAAAATATTTATGACATCACTCTTTGTCCTTATTACAAATATAATATTTCTAATTCCTAATCATGTAGACCCTACTTCTATACTTACCCCAACTTTGACATTTTAACATTACCGAACAACTTACGACAAATATTTACTTTCTACCACAACATTCCTATTGTACTTCGACTGTTACCGTACTCTAATTTATTGGCGGCACTGTACTGATAGTGCCGTTATCTTCTATCAGACGCCACTACTAATCATACTTAACAACATCCTATTCCTAATACATAATAAA
The DNA here is from genome assembly GCA_019776745.2 of Taxus chinensis. NCBI lineage: Eukaryota > Viridiplantae > Streptophyta > Pinopsida > Cupressales > Taxaceae > Taxus > Taxus chinensis. The sequence goes on along the minus strand of CM034156.1, from coordinate 120,991,145 downwards.
ATAGAAATTACAGAGGAAAATTTTAATGTCGACAAAACCAACCCATAATTTTGTGAAGCACCAACTCCACAAGGAGGTTACAACCCCATAAGATGATAAATAACCAAATAAACCACCTTAAAATGGATATATATTAAGTATTATTACTTCCATAATTGATGGAGATCACTATTTCAGCTCACACACCTTCAAACCCTCTTTCTTCTAACTCACTCAATATTTGAATTTTATGACCTGATTTGATAATGAAACCTTAAAAAAAATATCTATAACTCTCCTCAGAATTTTTCACACTCTCTTAGATATGATTTTATTCCCTTGCACCACTCACACTCTCTCAAGAAGATCACACTTTTCACTCTTAATTTACTAGTTCAAATTTGAACCAAACATGCACTTTAATATTCCTTTCAATTAAAAAACATAACACATGTTGGTTGATGCCAAGGATATCAACCATTAAAAAATAAAAATATAATAATATATTCATAACAACTCTTAATATGGACCCATTTATGTTGTCCATGCACCAAGACACATAAAAAATAAAAAATGTCTCAAAACCCCATCACCTGGCTCATCAAATACCTCCAAAATCATCACCATGATTATTAAAGCCTATAAATTCTTCAAATATGTCAAAAATACCTTATAAATATCATCCATGCTCATACATTACCTTCCACTAATTATATTCTTCATAACTCTATCAAGAATGACCATTTCCTTCATAAAACAACTGCTTCCAGGAACCAATATTCACCAAAAATTCTCAAGATCACACCATAAAACCTTAAATATTCCATGTAAAAAAACTTTATAAATTAATTTACCTTTATAAAAAATCCATGCTTGATAGAACTTGTGAAACATACATCAATGCAAACCACACCTCTTTTCCTCTTCACCAAACTAAGCTACCCAAAAAGAGTTTTGAGAACTCAATTGGTTTACACCATTTATGTCACTTAAAAGGTTTATAAATACCTTCAATAGGGAAAAAAATTCATCCCTATTAACTCTCCAATAGATAAAAATCATTAGATAATCCAAAACATGAGTCTTCTACCTCAATCTTCCAGCCAGAGAAATCATGTCCTGAATTAGTTAAAGTGGGTCAACTTGTGACCTCAACGATCGAAACTTAATACAATTTAAAGGATAAAAAAATGAAACATGTCAAATTTGGTGTCTATAACACCCCCAAGATCATTATACTTATTCATTATGTCCACAAGTGCTTAGGCACTTCCATTTTCCAACACTACCAAACTGCCTTCAAGACCCCAAAAGTAGGTCTTCTAAGCTGAGTTGGTTTACCCGTCAAATGAACTCATAAATAAGTAAAAAAATATAATTGTAAATATATATGAGTCTAGTTTCTAGTACAAATATCATTTTTTTTCAACTCTAAGTGGAATACCTCCAAAAATCTCAAACTCTACCACTACTTAAACAAACTTCAAGACCCCATAATTAGGTCTTACAAATAAAGGTGATTAACCTATAAAATATCTTCACCAAGACACAAATAATACATCATTAGAAATCTATACAAGTATTATTTCTATAACATCTTACATTTCCTTCCAACTCTATGTGGAAGGCTTTTAACTAGGTCAATCACTGCAATTTCTCAAAACTTCCCTTTTAGGCCCAAATCCCAGTCTTCATTAATATGTCACACTTTTCCATGTAGGAATTTAAACAGGACCTTAACATATCATTTACATGTACAAAAAATCCCAAGATCCAAAAAATGTTGATTTAATCAATACCTTCTTTGGATAACTTGAAAATCTCTAGAAACTTGCATTTTTAAGTGGGGCACACATGCTATCACAAGATCTATCATACCTTTATAGAAATATGGAGGAGTCATATAAAACATCTAACCAACACATTTGTAAAAAAATCAAAACAAGCTCAGTATACTCAACTTTCTCCAAGTCACTTTTGAACTAGGGTTTGACTCGAGTTTCAAACCACTTTACCTTCTTAACGATTGTTCATAAAAACATGACAATAAAACCACATCATTATTTTTTAAATTGATATTATCTTGGTGGAAAAACATCCCCCCAAATATCCAGGTCCCATGCAAAGCATACAACTCATAACGAGCATCAAAAGGTCCAAGTATAACACAAAAACACACTCTAGAAAACCCAATTTTAGAAAAAAATTTGTATCTTACAAGATTTTTTTCACTTTGACCTTAAAGTTGTCATGAAACATCATGAAAACATAATATAACTTTTATATACTCACTATATAAATCAAATACCTCTAAATATCTCTAGCCACAATGACTTACCTGTTCTTTCCTTACCTGTATTCCCCTTCTTGCTTCCCAAGAACTATGAAACACCACCAAACCTTCTAGAAATGTCCTAAAACTAATCATGCATGCCATGTAAAATATCACCATACTTCTACCATGATTTAAAAATATCGATCAACTCCAAAACGTATGCATCCAAACCATTCTACATTCTCTAAGATTAGGAATAAGGCTAGAATGACTATTACAAACAATGACATCACATGAAATGACCTTTATGAATTCTTATAAACTAATTAACACCTGAAAAAGTCCTCTAGGACCATGTGTGACGTCATTAAAACCTTTTCCATTAACGACTTTCACATAAATGAAAACTCTAAGAAACAATGGCCAACAATTCATATTGATTCTGATTCATTTTGATTTTGAAATTGTCTTATACTTTCTAGATTTATGCATTGTGGTCATGTCAAAGGGATTCCTATCTCTATCCATGGTCTAGTTTATTTTTATTATCTTAGGGACAATAGTGTCGAGTAAGGACGATAACGCCTAGGCGTTAGTGTCCCTTCTTAGATATTTTTTCAATGTTTGCTTATATTCTACTTTACCAATTTACACCTTATTTTTAAAAAATTATAATTCCTATTTCATATTTGGGGCTATCATTTTTTCGAAATTCAAGAAAAAGAATCATATATATACACAACCTACTAAATATTCTAAGCAGCAACTGGGTGACTATTTTCATATCTATTATTTGGGAAAAAGGAACAACTTAAGGAATGCATTTGGGCTACATAATTCACTACATAAGAAGGGAAAATTCTAAATTCCATAGAACACATCATCTTGGGGAAAAAGTAGTTTTAGCCTGCTATCATCGTGTAACTTGCATAAGGAAAACCTAGTTTCAAGGGACAAAATTTCTATCACACACACACATAAACTATGTTAATTATGAAATGTAGTGTAGTGCTCAGTGACAATCACATTGGGGTGACCACCGAGGTTAGTCTGACTCAAGCATATGCATATTTTATAATGTGTTCTTGAGTCTTGTGTAGGTAGTTAGGGTTTGTTTTACACAGGTATATGTGCAACAAGAGAACCCTACAATGAAGTGGATGTGACATAGAGAAAAGTGGAGGTGACATTATCAAAAATTGAAAAAACCAGATTTGTACACCTTTCTAGGACATTAGCACCAAGTTTATACACTAATGCCTAGGAGATTCTATCCCATTCTGGGAAATTCTATCTGACATAACTTTCATATCAATATTTTCTAGAAAAAGAACATACAATCTAGATTGAGCATGTTCCACCATCTGTCCAACCCAGATCTAGTCTAGACTGTCAGATATCAACTAAGTCACTCTTATCCTCTTATTGGTTACACTTTCTTATCATTGTATGTTGACATATTATATGTTTATGATATTTATGGTTTAGTCTAGTCCTCTAATTAAGATTTAATATTTGCTAAATAATTTTATGAAAATGTTTATTAATTGAAACCTATATTTCCATAGGATCCCCAATTTGGTTTAAATTTTTTCTAAAAGCATACTAAAATATGTTGTGCGATTGTATTTCCAATCCTACTCCACAAAAGTATGATGATTTCATAATGACCAATCTTCATCCCTATTTTGTAAATGCATAAGTAGCATCCAAATTTTAGCAGAATGCATATGGTCATAAGGATAAGAATGACCTTCCTTTTCTTATAAAAAACTTATATCACATGATCCCGATGTTTCAATTTTATGCCATCTATTGATACTACTAGTTCTTGTGTAATTGATATTGTGATTGTTTCTCTTGGTACAAATGATACATGTGTAGAGGATTTGGTTAAGTTTTTGGATGAGGAATGTTTTGTTGATGATTATTTTGATAACCATACACAAAAAATCCATACTTACTAATGTTGTGCTGGAAAAATAATTTTTCACAAGGAAAAATTAACTTATTTTCACCAATGCTCTAGGACTATGTGCCTCATGCTTGTGAAAGAAGAGGCTCCCTTTATTTAATGTATATAAAACAAATATCATGGCTGTCCAATAGGTTAGAGATCACAAAGGAACACTCCACTGAACCTACAACAAATGCTTGCACCTAGTGCAAAGGAATAATTTTCTTAAGAGGTGAGATAATGGGAGTGAGTAAAATATTGTTTTGCAAGGATAAATATAGAACCATATGCACATTGAAGAGGTTACATTCCAACCATGATGTGAATACTCAAAGTAATTAGCAGGAAATCGAAAATAAAGGAAAATCACACATGAAAGAATACGTATACTCATTCTCATAGATCAAATAAAAAGGGTATATATATAGGATTGTTGTGTAGCTCCTTTACATGAAACATGAAACCCTAATTACACATAATGACCTATGATCTCACCTAAGTGAGATGAATATCCATGTGAGGTAGACAAGACCTTGAGAGACGACAAGGCAAGTAACAAAAACCAACAAACCCTTTATTGAAACTGAGGTAGAGGTCATAACAAGTCAAATTAGAAAGATAACTCCCCTAGAAAACTAAGAAAGATGTTGCATATGGGTCTTGGAAACTAAATATTTGATAAGGTACCCATGTACAAACAACATCTCTCTAGAAAATAAGAAGAGGAGAAGAGGACTAGAAAGCTTGAAGAATATGGCCGACTATAGAGGAGCTCACCCCAAAAAGATACCACAAGTGAATAAAATTCACCTCACTAAAGGGATTGGTGAAAATATCTGCAATGTGATGAGAAGTATGAAAATACTACAAGTCGATGATGTCATCATGAATTAGCTCCCAAACGAAGTGCATATGGATCTTGATGTACATCATCTACTGATTTTATACCATATTTTGGCAAATCAAGATGGTTCTCATGTTGTCGTAGTGGATGATAGTAGGCTATCAAAAGTGAATACCAAACTCTATTAAGATTCCCTATAACCAAATAACTTCCAGGAGATTTTTCTACGTCCTGGAGGTCATTTTAGCTTTGATACCATGTGAGATTTTTCTCTAAGGATCAATACAGAAACTTGTCCACATCAAAAGGTTACACTCCAACAGTGATATGAATGCTCCAAGTAATCAAAAATAAATCAAACACAAAGGAAAATTGTGCATGGAAACATAGGTCTACTCATTCTCATAGATCAAATATAAAGGGTACATATATAGGAATGTTATGTAACTCATGTGCATGAAAAATGAAACCCTAATAACATTTAATGACCTATGATATAACCTAAGGTTCATGAATAACCAAGTGAGATGGACAAGACCCTGAGAGATGATGAGGAAAGTCACACACACCAAAAGTGAGAAATTTGAGAGAGAGAGAGAGTAATCTTGTAAATAGGAACTAATATATATTTACAAGTTTCAACTTTAATTTATCCACATACAATTATAAGAAAACAACTATTCTAATAATGAAAAGACACAATGAATCATGAACACAAAATTTCATTAATCAATTCATCAAAGGATCTAACAACTTTCTTGGTTATAGAAGATGTCATATGCACAAATTGAAAAGAGAACTGGAGGAAACATATAGAAAATAAATAGAATAATCCCATCTTTTGCTTGTTAATTTGTAGTGCACTAGTTATCTAATCAAAGACTCAAAAATTGAAAACCCTTTGAAGTGAGGAAGTCATACAATATATAACTTTACAAAATGACTCTTTACCTACCTCCAACATGAATTTTCACTTACCTTTACAACTTGTGACCTTTTATATCCCTATTAAAGAAAGTGAGTTCATTTTTATTAATTGGAGGAAACTCATTACAATGTTTTACTATAGGTAAAATTTAAACGAATAAGATAAAAAGTGAAAAGTAAACCCCCTTAATGAAGAAAGAGAAGATAAGAGAAGAGAAGAAGGGGGTGAGAAAGAGAGAAGAGAGGAGATATCCATTTTTAAGAAGATGATGCATTTGCTGATGAAGATATACTTGTTGAAGGATTTTGGGAGAGTTCTCCTAGAGAAATATCAACTCCCTTGAAATATTTTATGAAATGAGCCACTGCAAGAACCATGAAGCTCAAAATCTTAAGCCAGTTCTCAAAAGTACTATTGATTCTCCTTTGCATTTCATGAACCAAGCTTGATGCTCCTTTACTGTGTTGGAAATAGTACATATGATCTCTACAAGGGATTCCAGGGTGTTTTTGTTGAAGAATAGTGGGTCTCTTACTTCTTTTCTAACCAATTCCTTGAATGGTTTAAGAAGATCATTCACTGAAGTATTTTAATTTACCGTAAGTGCTTTAGGATTTTGAACTTCCTTATTTATTTCTACATCTACAAAGCGAATTCATCAAAAGAATCCAACTCATCAAGAGCACGATTAAACATCTCATATTGAGCCACTAGTGTTTGAGACACATTTTAAGATATAGTGTTGAACACATTTCTTCCTACCAATATAGAAGAATTGATGTTACCCATCTCATTCACTAGTGGAAATAATTTATCATTTTCAATCTCATCCCTAGTCATCTTCACTTTTACAGTGGTGTTACGCATGAGTTTTCAAACAACAAAAGGATCTCTGGAAAAAAGGTTTTACCTTTCTCAATGATTTTTTTCACCCACTTGTCATTGTCTCTACCTTGAATTGCATAGCCTTACACCTTATTGATTGATTTTGGCTCAAATATACTGATTGGAGTGACTTACTCAGATGGAAGAGATGGGATGGCATTAGGATCCATAAAGGATTGACTATATGAAGTGATATTTCTCATGTTTCCTTCCAATTGTTCAATATTTTACATATATATTCATTTCTTATAAGGAGGCGAGTAGAGGATTCTATAGTTCCTCCACTTTTCCCTGGAACATTTTTTGACAATGGGTAATAATAATAATAATAATAATAATAATTCAGATAATTACATTTTAAAGAAAAAAATCACATAAAAATAAATAAATAAATAAATGAAAGTTTGAAATGAATGTGGGAGATTCAAGATCGGCGGTGATCGTGAGTGAGTCGTATTAAAATTTGGTTTTTTTGTAATAATAATAATAATCATAATAATAATAAAATATATTAAATGATTTTAATAAATAAAAGAGTTAAAAAATCAATTAGAAGCATTGAATGTGTACTAAGAGAGGAACATGTGAGAACTTAATGTGAGTGTGGTGGTGGCATTAAGGTAGAGTTTGTAGAAATTATTGATGGGTGGTGGAGTGTATGTACAATTAAATTGTTGAAAATATCCTTTGATATTTCTAGAAAATTATTTTTTTAAGCCTAAAACTTCATGCCATGACAAAATTTGACCAGCATTTTCTCCTTACTAGCGCCGATCTGAATGATTTTTAGACTTTTCATCTTCCTTGCATAATAATAGTTTCTCTTTAGTTGAGGTCCAGATACATTAACTACACTGAAACCCGAGTCAATATTGTAAATTTTAGTAGTAATGGGATAGTTGTAACATATACAGAACATGATAGGATAGTGTGTTAAATGGAGCTCTCACCTATACCCATCCTAAAATAGCTACCATTGTGGGTTAGATCAGCACCGCACATGGAGCTAAATCTGTAACCCTTTACCTCGTTTTTGTATATGTAAACTGATTTATTTGGGTCTGTATCTTTTTCTAAAGTGGTCCAATGTCTATGAGAGGGAAGAAAAAAAATGCTTATTGCTGTTATGTTTATTGTATAAAAAACAGAAGAATAAGGTTGAGGATTAAATGGCACGTAATGTCCAACTATATTGATTGTACTTCTTCTGTGAACTTGTGTTGCATGCACTATAACCTTTGCAGCATGTGTTTCCTACTCTATATATTGTATTGTGAGTAGTTTTTGTATTGATTAAGACATTGGAAGTTCCTTCCTTCTATCCCACATATTTATTGCAAGATTTGTCTCTTTCACTCTTTCTCTGCGTGAAACCCTTTGGTTTTCCGTTCACTACTTGGCAGAGAGGGTTAGTTTGGAGGTGCTACACAATTTTATTATACACACAACCTACGTGGATCTTAAACAATAGGGAAAGGATATCAAGAAAAGAATAGAAATCATGTTTATTGCCAAATATTGTAGTTACAAATGCACCTAGGAGAATTAGTTGCAGAATGCACAAGTATCATGGAAAAAGAATAGTTTTTTTGGATGTTAATGTTATTTTTACCTAGGTGAACGCACAACAGGTGAAAAATTAGATAAGGGCATGTAAACTATTTTCTTTGAAGTGCATTGGAAACAAGATCTGTGCCAATTGGGTTGAGAAAAAAAGAAGTGGAAAATACTATCTCCATGCTAGACTTGCCTTAGTTATGCTTGGATATTTGGAAGGTTCATATGCATTGAAATTGTGTGGTGATTTGGTTCATGTATTAAAATTGGCATATGGAAGAGTGCATGAGTGAACTATAATTGAGTTTTCAAGTTGGCATTTGGTGAATGCATCCCTCTTTCTATGTCAGCCCTGGAACAACTAGCACAACATTTTGTCATCTCATTTATTTTCATGCATGGTCTCCCTTACCTTCATATTTTATAATTCTCGTATAGTTTAGTTCTTAATTTGCAATATAATAGGAGTATTAAACCATTATATACTTAAAAAATTATATATTTTAACCAGAATGATAGTGTGGAACAATGAAACTCCACCTTGTAATCTACACAACTGATTTACACTTCGACCATCAATTGTGGTTTCTACCACAACCTTATACATTGCTAACTAGGGTATCAGGATTAGGTTCTCGTGCCACTAGTTCTAGCAAGAGTTTAGATCGGTCATCAAATAAAACAATCATTTTGTCTACCTTATAAAGCTAGAAAAAACACAATCTTCGGATAACCGCAAAACAACCTTTTGAAACCCAAAAAAGGGATGTGAAGTTTCGTCTATGTCCCTTATCATGTGGGGAGTCACATCAAGTTTTAGATTGACCCCAATTGACCATTTGTGCTCTCATCCCTGCCTCTCTAGGAGCCCTTTTACCCCATTTTGCACTTTTAGGAATTTGCTAAAATTGAAAATTTGGTTTTCTTTTTCATCTCAGCATTTGGACCCTAAGCGAAGGAACACTTTTCCACATTCACAAACCTCTATTATTTCTACTAGACAATAACTTACAACCTTCAATTTGGAGAAAAACACATTTCTAGCTAGTTTTACAAAGGGGTTTTGTAGGCCTTCGGTTGATGTTTGACTAGGTCAAACTAGACCAACTACGACTAGTGGCTCTAGAAAACCCATCGCCGTTTGTAACCTGTTTTCCAATTCTTAGTTCCCTCAACTCTGATGAATTCTCCATAATATGAAGCCATTTAGGAATCTTCTCGTGGAGATTCCATCCATCGAAAATTAGCTTTTGGATGAGGTTTCTTAGCCCTCGAGCTAAAATTGGTTTCAGTTGCAATTAGCCCTAATTATGACCAATGGCCCTGGAAAACTAGCCTTCAATTGTAAATCATTTTCTAGTTTTGAAATTCATCAGTTCCTATGAATTCTTGGTATATAGGAGTACACGTAGGAACTTAACCATTGTGCATTTTCCCATTGGAAGATAGTTTTTGAATGTGGCCCCTTAGCCTCCAAGCCAAAATTAGATGTTTTTGTAACTAGTAGAAAAATGTAAAATAAGTTCGTAAGACCCTGGTCAAGACAATAAACCGTTGTGAAAAATTATTGAAAATTATAAATAACTGTATGAAACTCTCTCTTGTGGCTTGTTGTGTGAAATGTGACTTTTGGAAAAATAGTGTTTCTCTCTCCTCTCTTCTCTCTTCCCTCTCTCTTTCTCTCTCCACCCTTAGTTAAGAAATGAAATGAAATAGAATGAATATATGTTTGTAACCTTCTCTTGTTGCATGTGCATTATTATTATTATTATGTAAATGGAAAACTAAAAATGATTATTATGCTAGATTAGGGTGGATGCTATGCCAACGATTTTTGCTGACTCATGCTCACATAGTTTTGCAGGATGCATATAAGATGGCAAAATGGCGTGGTCATAATTTATTTTGTGTATTATTGTAATATATATATGTTAATGGGGAAAAAAATGTATTGCTACGTTTACAATAAATTTTCATTTCCCTATTTTCTTTCAAATAAAAATATCGTCCATGTCATGCATGAAGTTTTGGTCAACTTGTATTATTCTTTGTTATCAAATTTAAAGAGTTAGCCAAATATCAATTAAATGCTCTTCTTGACTTCATTTATAGCTATGTTTTGAAACTTACATCATGTATGCTATAAATAAGTATATCTATATATAAATTAAAATGAAATTTTTCTTTAAACCCCTTCAATTCTTCACCTTCCCTCAACTACTACATGATGCATAGTTGAGCCTTAACACTATCCAGTTGAGAACTAATTGATATTTTCCTCTAGATTAAGTGATCTCCACTGTAACCATGACCATCCTAAGTATGGGTGATAGTGTTTACCAACTAATAGTTCTTCTCTCAGGTGTCATGCTTCGATAGAATATCATGATGATGAGTTTGCCCTTATGTTTCACTGTGCAAATATCGTATCTAGTATAAACCTATAGACTTGGTCCTAATGAGGTGTTAAACCTAATGTAAATTAAACTCATAATTAATCCCATGAACTTAGCACTAAGCATGTTATGTACTTATGAAATGAGGGTTTGGACCATGAGTGGAACCCACGTCATGAGATACCTACGTATGAAACTTGTGAGTTTGAATCCCCTTTCTCTTCACAAACAAGGGTGTTATCTCAGTAGGAGTGTTTCTAGTTGTGCATAAGTTATGGGGTAGGCATAATTATTTTCTCTAGTTTATCCTTTTGGTATGGTTCAGGCCCATTTTTAGTGTTAATGGGAATTAGTCAAACATGGACCTCTTATGAGAATCAGGGTGTATCGCACATTAATATATTTTGACCAGCGAGAAGGGTAGTCACTAGAAGGTCATAAGGTGTATGAAATTATCATTACATGTCACCTTGTAATACGCATCTAATACTTAAATTTTTAGTAATAATTCAAACTTGGTTAAGAGTGCAATCATACTTCTTAGGATCTTGGTGATTAAGTAAAGTAAAAATAATACATGAACCTTAGTTTTTCTAAAAATAAGTCATTACAAAGTCAACGTAATGATGTAAGGGTTACAAGGACACAAGAGGTGATTTTGGAACTATTGTTAAATGTTGCATACACTCGAATAATGTCAAATTTCTAAGACATATAAGATATTTATTTTTACGATAAATAAAAATAAAATGATGCCTCATTAGTGATATTTCAACCTAGTAAATGGGAAAAATTTAAATACATAAGGGCTGAATGTAATCACCACCGCTTCAACATAGTTTAAACAATAATATTAAATGATTAAAATTAAAGAAATGGAATTTGAGGTTTGGTCCTTTTGACTCGAGGAAAATCCTCTATTATGTATCATGATCAATGCAAACCAAGTATCTAAGGGAAGTAGATAGAATATATGGCTAGTTGTAATAACCTTATACAAAATAGTGTAACCTTAGTGATTAAATGCTAATATGAAAGGAATACGTAATCTATTTACTCTTAAACTAATAAAATTATTTTGTGTCATGTGAACCTCCCTTATTGCAAACTAATATAAATTATGAAACCAAGTAAGCATGCCCTTAAAAATGCATCCTAGGAATAAGATATAGTGGCCTCATGGGTAAATAAACACCCTATTAACAAACAAGTTAAACAAGTAATTGCAGAAATGTATATGATCTATGTTCAATGTAAAACACCTTAAGTTAATGTTAAAAGATATAAAGGAAATTTAGAAAAAGATAAAAAAAGGTATTTTCGTGTATTAAGTACTCTCCAATCCATTAAGGTTGATTATTAAACATGGTTGTAATAAATAAATATTCATAAAAGGGTTGTGTTATGGGAAGGTCCCATGTATAATTTTGTAAAGAAACATTTATGTGCATAACACATTTTCATTTTATTCATGTGGGTTAATGTTTATGAAAACATCTCATGGGTTGTGTGTTGTCCTAAGTGGTTTCATGTGGTGTCATGTATACAATAATGTAAGTAAAAAAAAATTATTCCAGTATTTTTACTGTTGTGTTTGTGTGTCAAATTTGTGGGCGTTATAGATTCTTTGAATAGATGACCATATCCTTTGTGTGTTGCTGGATCCAAAGGAATTGTGGTCATTTCATAGTCAGATGAGGTCATCTCACCAATGGCATTTACTACCTTAGGATGAACTTCCACATATTGTTTTCCCAAGGTACCATTGAATAAATAGGAAGTAATTTGAGTTTTCTTACCTTTCTTACTCTTCACCATAATTGAAATATATTGAAAATATGACATTGTTTCTTTTCGTGCCATGCGAGTCTCTCTTCCGATCATTTCTTGTACCCATGGGAATAAATCCATTATATCAGGTTCACCACTAGCCATGGTTATAGTTTCAAGATCATTGTGAGAGGTTATACTTTGCATTTTTTAGATGGATTAGTTGTTGAGGAGGAGATGTTTGGAGACTAATGTAGAATTGATGGATGAGAAGGATCAATCTATTCTTATTCTAGATCATCTGCAGGGTATTCCTAGGCATTTGATGTCTTGTGCAACCTCATGTAGTGAGAAATTTGAACATCCACTACCTTCTTTTTCGTGGGTTATCTTGAGTGAGTAGAGCTTGCAGTCCTCTCAATTTTCTTCAAAGATAATAGATGAGAAGTCTCCCTTATGAGAGTATGAAGACCCATTGATTCAATGAGTACAACCATATTTTTCTTGCACCATTCCTAGGATATTTGGATTACTACCAAAGTTCTTGCATTGATATCCTCTGACTCATGAACACTTCACGAGACTGGTGGGAGAGGCAAGACATTCATTGCTTGGTATTCAAAATAAAAAAAGTTAGTCCCATCACCTTTGAAAACATCCAAAAACTAATCAAATCTTAATTTTCTCATTTTTTCAATGGTCATCCTCATGTGATCTCACTTTCTTACCTCAAAATCATCCAAGTAGTTGAACTAGTAATCTTCAATTTGGGGAACATGGTGAAAATCGAGAAGATTGAAGATCTCAGGGTTGCTTCAGATGTCAAAATATGCCTTGAGTGTATATGAATAGAGGTTCAAGGGGGGAAATGAAGCTTCAATACTCGAGGAATTAGTGAAATTATTACATGAGAAGATTCCAAGAGAGATAGGAAATGAAACACCTTTGTTCTTGTGGTTCCTAAGTTTTCCATTTACATGGGAAAGTTTCCTACATAGTTTGATCATCAAAATATTATCACTAATGTATCTACAGAGCTTGCAAGCAGAGAGATCAAACCTTGAAACTTTGATACAAGAGAAGGTTGAAAATTGAGTGAAATAGGACCCATATTTCTTGATCAATGTTCCAGCTGGGGAAGACAATCTCAACTCTAGGTTACCTTCAAGTAACAGATGATGAACATGGTGAATGCATAATTCACCTGGAAAAATGATGATTGATTTATTTTAGAATGTGTTGTGGGTACCTTTCATAAGTGGTGTCCCTCGGAGAAAATTTTTGAGCAATAGTTAGGTATTTGAATGGTCTTGTACTTACGAGTAAGTATACCAGATATATTTGATGCTGGATGTTATTGTTGATGATTTGTCCCCAATCAATCATCTGATTTCCTTTGATGTCAATAAGGATGACTTGTGTCCTCCAATCTTGAAAGTATCTTGTATCTCTTTTTCCCATTAGGTACCTACTCAAAACAATCATTGCATCCAAATATCCTTCATGAAACTCTCATATAAAAAATAATAGTACACGAGAAGGATTCCTCCATAGTTTTAACCATGATCCAAGCATGAGTCCCTAGAGATAGGATTAAGTATTCAACCAATCACTAGATGTAAAATCCTTTATCACTATGACCATGTTGTTACTTGTTGGTATTTTCATACATTGTGATATGCCCTTCAGGGTGAGCGCTGTAAGTATGGAATTGTCATTTTCTCTTATGATCCTTGATTTTGGCTCATAGTGATGAGCACATGCTAGCACTAGCTATGTAATCTTATTAGACATAATATGACCTCCTGCAACATAAAATATTCTTGTGAAAATATTAACTTCAACATGTTATCTTGGGCCTCCAAGAATCCAAATCTTTAGGTCTTCTAGTTCCATGCGAGCAACATAATTGTTACTCACACCTATATATTATGAGACCAGGGTTTAAATGGGTTCTAGATCAAATAATTTGATCTTCATGCTTCCAAAAATCAACAAGATGAGCTAAGATGAAACTATAACAACTTTCCGTACTTGAATCCAAAAATTTATATTTTTCGGAGGTAGGGTTTAGGAGATTCTATTTTGGGAAAATTTGATTTTGTACTCAAATTTTGTATTTTTAACGTAATGAAATATTTAGAATACCTCCATTGATTTTTATTTACTTTTTCAGAATTTTTTTATTTTTAGTAAGTTACTTTAAATTAGAAACTACTTTTTCAGGAAAATTGTCTTTTTTGACCTATTTTGTTCTTCTCACTGTTCTTGAATGTTCATAGTAGTGAGAGATTACTATTTTCACATGGTTTCTATATTTAGTAAGTGGATAAATAAAAAAATATATTTTTAGAATGTTCACTTTACATTGTCCGTTTTTAACACAAATACCCTCATTAGATTCAACTCTTCCTCGAGATCCCATGCCCCAATTTTCATAGTGATTCGTTTGCTAGAACTCTTACAAACTAAAAAATAAAATTATAGGGAAAGGTTTTTAGATTTTATGTTGTTAAAAATATAGGTAATCATCATGTTTTTAGTAATGTTCTTCTCAAATGTCCCTAGGATGATGATCTACTGTGAAAATCTCACTTGAAACAAATTTCATGTTTGAAAGTTATAAAAAAATCACCGTTTTCATGGTCATGGCTTCCTTGGAATTTTTTTGGAAGAATTTATAGTGTTATTTCATATATTAGGAGGTGTTAAAACTTCAAAAATATATATAAGGTTTAACCATGTAAATAAATGGGGTTTAAAGTAGGTCTATTTTGCTTTTGAGTTGTCCTAACAATAGTAGCTCTAAGCAAGGTTGTGAAAGTTGAATATGATTAAAAATTAGGGTTTAATGGATTTCTCATGTGAGGTTTTTTGTGTCCCCTATATGACATTGGAAAAAGTGAAAATATGGACACAAAAATTTTCTTTGAGAAATATTGTGTCACTTGTCATTCTGTGGTGCGAGGAGAGGGAGATTGAAAAAACATGCATGGGTACCTGGGGTCTAAAAATTGGTCACATGAGGAAACAAAAAAGAGATAGGGAGAATTTTTTTCTCTTATATCCCCTTGTGAAAGGTACAATAGGAACACACAAATGTTCTTTGAGAAATATTGTGCCACTTTTCAACATCTGGTGCAAGCTTGGAGAAATGGGCTTAGCCGGTTAAGTTCTCTGTCGGGATGAGGAGGGTCGCATGGGGGATTATAGAGGAGGGATAAGTTGGGGAAATTTTTTGTCATATTTTTACCCTTAGAAAAGGGAAAATAGGGACACAAAATTGCGCCTTGGTGCCAGAAGCTGACATGTTTCACTCAAAAAATCTGGCTAAGTACAAAAATCACACATTGCACAAGAGAGGACTTGAAGAAACATCTATAAGAACTCTAGATTGTATTTTCATATGAAATATTATATGATTTTGATTCCCAATAAAATTTAAAGGATAATGGAATAGGTTAAAAATTCAATTATTCCTAAAAAACCAAAAATTGGATCCTTTTTCTTCGGGATAATAGGGTGTGCCAACAAAGATTGAGCTGCATTGAGAAAATATTAGTTCTTGTGAAAAATGTGATTATTCTAAAATGTAGGTGATTACTTAAACTTTACAATGCCTAGTTTTTTTCCTTAAAACTTCTTATGGATCTCCCATAATCGTTTGGGGAATTTCAAGTTCAAATTTTGACTACACACTCCTTACACCTGAAAAACCTACTTTTGTACAATCCATTTCTAAATCTCTAAATATTCCATAAATATCCATAAATCACTTCCAACACGTTCATGGATCTCCAATACCACTTCTATATGATTATGGGCTTTCAGGTCCTTCCCAGAGGATGCACAGATACCTTGATATGGCCAAAATTGGCCTTTCAAGACCTATAAGAGAACTACCCTTTCGAAGAATTTAGCTGGATGAAAAGAATGAACTTGTTACATTATTTAAAACACTTACACAACATTTTAAAACATATTGGGAGGACCTGAAATTACAGGATGAGCATGATATAGAAAAAAATTGACTTGGAGAGGGGTTTAGGAGGAATTTTGAGAATTTTTTAAAATTTGGATTAGTTTTCATGGTTCAAGTTTGAATTTTGGGCTTGAAAAGTGCATGAAAACAACTGGATATTTATTGGGGACTTGTTCTAGATCAAACATAGTGAGGAAATGGAAAATAAGAACTCCAGAATATCAAGATATAATGTGGATTAGTTCCTTATCGATTAGGCTATAGAATATTTATTATAAACAACATATATGAATGGACCAACAAACACACAACGAGAAAAAGGGAAAAAAGCACACAATAGGAAAGGGAAAAACACAACCTAAATCATGTATGGTACATGTGAGGGACAATCCACTTTCACTGCTTGTATAGCTTCAAATATTATTCGCTACGAGGGAATACCAGATAAGTACAATCCATATATAAAAGATAAAAAATATTTTCTCCACAAGCTTCTCGAATATGAAATGGTTTGAGCTGGAATAAGTAATGTTTTCCATGAATGCCCTTAGGCTCACTTCTTTTATCCCATAGTAAGACAAGATCACAAACTTGAAATTATCTTTCCTTTACCTTCTTATCAAAGATATTTTTTCCCTTCAATTGGTGTTTTTGGTTCCAATAAACCACCATCATCCTATCTTCACTAATATTTTCCAAATATAAGATTATCTTATCAAGAGAATCATGGACCTGACCATCCTTAACTTCCCTAAAAAATAAAGAGCAGATAGTTCAACCATGATAGGAATCTCAAAATTAATCACACAAAGAAAATATAATGTAGACAAGTCAATTATTTTCTTTGGAGTGATAATATCTACCCACAAAGCATCGTAGAGTCTTTTTTCCAATTTATTTGGTTCTAATCAACAATATTCTAAACAATTTTCACAATGTTCTTATTACTAGATTCAGATTGACCATTCCCTTGTGATAATAGTAAGGTTCATGTGCATGAGATATTTCATAACTATAGGAGAACTTAGTCAATTATATTAATGAGAAATAAGTTACATTAACAACCATAATTTTTTGAGGTATTCTCACATGAACAATGATGTTATCCTTAATAAATTTGCATACCTTCTCATAGTTTTCTTGTTTGATAGGGATGGCCTCCACCCATTTTGTGAAGTAGTTCGTATCTGTGAGTACATAGTCATGGCCTATACTTGAGTGGAGATTCAAAATACTAATGAAATCCAAGCTGATGGAAAGGTTCCTCTATAACCATTGGTCAAAGAGGGAGGGCAGTGAATTGGGGTCTTCTAAAAAAGTGTTGATATCGATCACACTTAGAAACCCATTTCCAAGAATCTGAAAATTAGGTACGTTAGTAATACCTACCTTAGAGGATTTTATGTTTAGTCACGATGGTGGAAAAGTGTCTGCCACAAGCTTGGTAATGATAAGCCTTTAACAATTTCTCTTATTTCTCATTTATAACAAATATTAGAAAACATTCATCCAATCCTTTCTTATACAACACATGGTTCCATATGACATACATGATAGGTTTCAACTTAATATTCTACCTTTATTTGTAATCCAGGTGTTTCAGTAACTCCCCATAGGTGAGGTAGTATACAATGTCAGAGTACCACTCATCGGTGGTGTTCACAAAGAGAACTTGAGGCAATTCGTTTCTTAGACATTCATAGCACTGAAATTCATTCTTTTCATTTTGAGTCATGTGTGACTCATCCTCAACCATTAATCTACATAAACCATTGCCTCAGACCAAATTTTATGGTCTAATGAACAAATTATACTCCTAAATCTTAGGAACCTAGTTACGTCTTTTAGCCCATGGATCTTGTTGAGTTAAAATTGACTTTATTGCTGATCCTGGGACCATGACTACAATGTGAGAGTTGAATATATAGAACCTGAGTTTCTTGACTTCCTTGACCACAACATATGCATGTTTCTCCATTTATTTTTACTTCAATTCATTATCCTTCAAAGGAAAAATCATAAAGGCAATAGGATCTTTGATACCTCCTTCATTTTTCTAAACCAGGATAGCTGAAAGGGTGTTTAGAAGCATAAAAATATAGAATATTATATTTATTAAAATTTGGTCATACCAAGGTGGGGTATTTTTCAATTACTTCTTTAATTCCTTTGAATTCCTCTTTTCCATATTTAATCCACCTAAACTTCTCCAGTGGTTTCATCATACTGGTAATATGCTTTGTTAGTTAAGCAAAGTCTGGAACAAAATGATAGAGAAAGTTTATTTTGTAAAATAATGAGCAAAATCTTGGATTGCTTATCGGTAAGGAGATTCCTTGAATTTATTTTATTCTTTCACGATCAATCTTAGCTACTTCCTTGTTCATTATGGGACCAAGAATTTTTCCTTCTGTAACACCAAAAATATACTTTTAGTAGGATTCAATGATATCCTATGTTTCCATAATATGATCAAAACTTACTCCATCTGTTTTAAATGATCTCCACACTTTTGAGAAAATAATGTGAGATCATTAAGATAGATGACAATACAATTCTTGAGATTCTTTAAAGCGAGATCCATTTCTCTCTAAAAGGTAGCTCTAACATTAATGCGATCAAAAGGCATTATTTTGTAAGAAAACGTTCCCCATGGAGTGGTGAAAGAAGTTTTGTGTCTGTATTCCTCTGCTACCTCAAATTTATTAGATATGGAAAATCCATCGAGAAAAGAGAAAATTTCAAATCTAGTGATTGCCTATAGGATATGGTCCATGATGGGTAAAGGGTAGCTATCCTTTAATGAGGCTTGATTCAGAATTTAAAACTCAACAAAAATCCTTATCCCGCCATTTTTATTTCCAACAGGAAAAATGTTGGCCACCCATGTGGAGCAATGAATGGGAAATAAGATTCTAGCATTCAACATTTTTATAACTTCGTCCTTGATCATGCCAACAATTTTGGGGTTGTATGACCTTTTATTTTGCTAGAATATATTATCTTTAGTATTAAGAGGAATGGAATGGTACATTTATTTTGGCTTGAAGGATTTCAATGCATCATTTGAACATGCCAGAAAATTGGAGTATATTTTCAATAATGAAACAAACTTCCTTTTCTCTTTCGGTGAGCAACATTTTCCAATGTTAACCATTCTTGGTTTCTTTGAGGTGCCAATGATTTTCTTTTCAAACTCAACAGTATAAAGAGAATATTACTTTTCTCTTTGTTTGATAAACCTATCATGTTTATCAAGCAAATGATTGAAAGAAAACAAGTCTTATGGAATTTTATTACCTTTTAATACGATGAACCCTTCTAAATCAATTCCATCAATCTGATCCAGAGGTCAACATTGGGAATTAGAAGTTCCCAAGATCTCCACAAACTGTTTCCTTATGGAAGTACATATTAATAAATTTGTGTCACTTATTTGAATATAGAAAATGGATACTATACGCTCAATATGTAGTCCATGCAAGAATAGGGTATTTGCAGGACAAAGCCAGAACATTGGCATCGCAGTGACTGGGCATGAATGCAATGGAAAACATGTCATCGCAATGTCACAGAGAAAAAATATGGGTTTTTTTTTCACCACTGATCTTTAACAGTTGATAAAAGATGTGAAATAATGGGATTCACTCTTATTTCGAAGGGGGACGTGGCCACTGTGAAGATCGAAGTAGCTCATTGAGTTGATTGATCGAGTTGAGCTCACAAATTGAGATAATGACCGAGTTGAAAGGTGATATGATGGGAGAGTTGACAAAGCTCATTGGATTTCTGAGATGGAAATGCAACTAACCATCCCTAAAATAACCAGAGAGCCCAACAATAGGGTAACTAAAATGGTGAAATGGTGTGGCCAAATCCATGAATTCAATGGTGTGGTTTAAGCCTTAAAAAGGCTATACAATAACCTCCCAAAATTAATGTGGGAATATTATCCCACGCCAAAAAATACATCCTAGCATCATGGATGGTTGTCAAGATACATGGTGGGAAAATAGAGCCTAACATGGCTAGCTCGGTGACAGCTCAGGGATGTGGCAAAGTGAGGTCAACTTGGTGGGTAGAAATAGATTATTTGGTAGCAATGGATGGGTTGATGCAATGTGGAAGCTCAGTGGGAAAGAAAATTTAATAGATACGCGAGTCAACAAAAAAAATGGTGGGGCAGGATTTGAACCCCGCACTCGCCAAGTGTAAGGCACCTACCCAAACCAACTGAGCCAACCGAGTTTGTTGAATACAAGTTGGCTAGTAAAGCTTATAAAAAATACACTTGGGGTAGGGGAAAGTATCTAAACCCACCTTCCCCCCCCCCCCCCCCCCCCCCCAACATTTTAACACAAGAGCTTCTCAATCTTAATATATAAGCTAAGTGAAAATATTGTGAAGAGATTCTTAAGAAGATAATAAGGCATGATGAATATAAGACCTATTTTTATGGGCATGATGATTTTATAAGTTAATTATTTACTTAACTTAGTCATTTTTAAAAGGATATTGTTAAGCCTTAGTCTTCTTGTGCGGGGATAGAGCTAAGAAGAGGAGCCAAAGGAGGTTATCAAGCACTAGAGAAGCACATTACAGAGCTTTTATTCTTTATACACTATGCGTATATCCAAAAAAAAAATTCTTAAAGGTTGTGAAGGAGAATTTTACTATTGAGATCGATAACACACTAAGATACAACTTAGCTATATGTAGAGGTTAGAGGCTGTGTAACAGAGGGGAATTCTATAAGAGGGTGATTTTGATGGCACCAGAAACTATCTGAATTAGATCTATGTAGATACTGGAGGTCGTACAACATAGGGGAAGTCTACAGGAGGTGTAAAGTTAGAAAGTGATATTAGAACATTGAGCTTCTTTCCAAGACCAATCTAGGTTCTATTGGACCGATTTGCACCAGAGTTCTGGTGAGCCGAAACATTCATTATAGTATTTTAATTTTATTTGTACTTATGATCAAAACTTTATAATGAATCGGTTTAGAAATTAGAGAACCCAGAGACGTAGGAAATTTACAAACTTTGTTATCAACTCCTATGCAATGTTGGTTATTTCTCTTGCATTGCATTTTATTAAAGTTGATTTATTTTTGGGGTTAACAACGACATTAAAATAATTTTCCTATAAGGATCTATTGGTTGAGAAATAAATTTGACCAACTTACAGATCAATTTTGGTATTAGAGCTGGTTTTTCTCTTGCAACATCAGTGAAATGGACTTCTACAAGTTCATTCAGTTGCCTATTGTACTCACCATACTAGGTACCATATTTCACATGGCTATACTACATCGATAAGATCATAAATGTCATATTTTTGAATTAAGACCGGGCATTGAAATCCTACATTAATTTTTGTAAATAGAATTTCATCACTTAGGGACCCAAAAATAATGGGATGGTCCTTAGGTATGTGCACATTTATCTATGATTAGGCATGGTATAAAACAATGTTGGTATTTTTTCCAAGACTAAGCACCAGGGTGTGGTTCCAACATAGAATGGTGGAATGTAGAAATGCATAGGTAAAGATGAGTAGAATCCAACCTACTGTAGCCATAGCTTTGCAAACACCTCGTAGCCCAAAGAAGGATTCTAATTCGAGGAAACATCTACAACTCACACAATCACAGAAGCAAGAGCTGCAAGATAGGTTTGTGTCTCAAGAAAAATTCCTTGGATTAGTAATCACATAATTATAGCGTGCACTACAAGCTAAAAAATAGCTCCTAGTAATGTTACAAAATGGTGAAAAGGTGGAGAAGAAAGCTACACCCACCAATAAAAACACTATAAGTGATTCCTTAAATTTTCCTTCTTGTGAAGCTATAAACCCTACTTTTTCTAATTTTTTATAGGACACTAGAGGTATACGATAACATTTTATTTTTAAAATGGGATATGTTGGAAAAGGCCTTAGTATAAATTTCCAAGGTATAACTAACCCTATCGAGATGGAGGCAATACCTAACTATGTAGGTCTAGGATATAGTTA
This sequence comes from Taxus chinensis, assembly GCA_019776745.2. Taxonomy (NCBI): domain Eukaryota; kingdom Viridiplantae; phylum Streptophyta; class Pinopsida; order Cupressales; family Taxaceae; genus Taxus; species Taxus chinensis. Next base: position 120,968,554 of record CM034156.1, on the reverse strand, counting down.
TGGAAAAAATGAGGCAGGATAAAGCTTCAAGATAGACAAAGCACGATAAGCATCAAGCTTAGAGCCCAAAACACCAATCCTTGTGAATCAGTCTATAGTGGGAATATACCAGACTCTCTAAATATTTTTGCAAGAAAAGGAAAAAAAATGTTCCAAGCAAGAGATCATCTAGTCTAGAAAATAAGATTTCCAAGGAACACATGAAATATCCTGAAGCCACTACAAAGGAAGCCTTAGTTTTTTCCCATATGTCTTGCGAATTTGACAACCCTAATAAGTATGATAATGTCTTCTTTGACTATAAGAAGAAGCCTATAATAACCCCATAGCTATTCTAGACACATCAATGTGATTACTGTGGATACGATAGCCATTGTGTGATTAGGTGTAGAAAACAAAGAAACACACTAAGAGGGTTATGGCTAATGAAAACAAAGAAAAAATTACCTCATAGTGAGGAGATGATATAAGACTGGAGCCACCAAGTAAGGACCTTGCAACAGGTTTAACATGATCAATATTTTTCATGTAAAAATTGGTAATTAAAAATCTATTATGAAGTCCTCATAAAGGCAAAATGGAGATCATCTATCCTAATTTGGAAATGTCAACATCAGAGTGGAGGAGAAAAAAGTAATGGGTCTAAGTGTGATATTTCCCAGGATCGAACTAGATGGTGATTTCCTAATTGAAGGAGTAACAGTTCTAAGACCATCAAGTCAACTGTAGAGACCTCTTTAATGCAACACAAAGTTCAAGATCCAAAGGGGAGAAAATAATATTTTGGTGGACCAAAATATTCCTTAGTGGGGAGGTGTGATCTGGAGGTCAACTTTGGGAATTAGAAGTTCCCAAGATCTCCCTAAACCTATTCCTTAAAAAATTACAAGTCGAGAGATTTCTGTCATTTATTTAAACATGGAAAATAGATACCATACACTCTTGATGTAGTCCGTGCAAGAAAGGGTGTTCGTGGGATGAAGCTAGAACACATGTGAAGCAGTTAATGGGCATGGGTACAATTATAAAAGGGTTATCATAATGTTATGGATAAACAATATGGATTTTTTTTTCACCACCATTCTTTGACAGTCAATAAAATGTGTGCATCACTGGGTTCCACTCTTTTTTTGGAGGGGAACCAAGCTGCTGTGAAGGTCTAAGTAGCTCATCAAGCTGATTGACCAAGTTGAGTGTACAAACTGAGATAGTGACCGAGTTAAAAAGTGAGATGATGGGAGGGTTGAAAAAGATAATTGGATTGGTAAGTTGGGTGAGTAACCAACCATCCACATAAAAAATGATGAGCTCAATAACACGGTAAGTAAAATGGTGCAAGAGTGTGTCTAAAGCCACGAATTCAATGGGGTTGTTAAAACCTTAAAATGGATATACAATATCCTCACCCAATGAATGCGGGAATATTATCCTATGGAAAAAAATATAGCCTAGTATCATGGATAACAACTATGATATGTGGTAGGAGAAGATAGACCAACATGTACATCTTGGTGAAAGATTGAGGACATGGTGAAGTGCGGTGGAATCATTAGGTGGCTCGATAGGTTGATGTAGAAGAGTTAGAAACAATGGATGGGTCGATGTAATGTGGTATCTCAATGGGAAATGAAATATTTTGGATAGGAGAGTCTGTGAAAAAATGGTGGGGCTAAATTTGAACCTTACAACCATCGTGTGCAAGGTGCTTGCCTAAACCAACTTGGCCAGTAAGGCATATAAATAAGAAAATTGGGGTGGGGGAAAGTATATAAAACCCATACCCCCCTCTTTTTAACACAAGCATTTCTCAATATGAATACATAAGATAAACATGAAGGAAGGAAGATTATGAAGATAGCCTTAGGAAGATAATAAGGCATGGTGAATATAGGACCTATTTTTATAGGCATGATGATTTTATGAGTTAATTATTTATTTAACTCAATCATTTGTAAAAGGATACTATCAAACCTTAGTCTTCTCTTGTAGTGTCATAGCTCACGAGTGGAGCCAAACGAGGTTATCAAGCACTGGAGAAGCATATTAAGGAGATTTGATTATTCATATGATGCGTGTATAGCCAAGTTCATGTCGCTTGGGTGTTGCAGAGGAGAATCGTACAGCTGAGCTTGATGACACACTAATATCTAACGTAGATTTGTGTAGAGGCTGGAGGCCAAGAAATAAAGGGGAAGTCTATAGGATGGTAATTTCTTTGACACCAGACACTATTCAACTTACCTTTATATAGAGACTGGAGTTCTTCTAGAAAAAGGGAAGTCTAAAGGAGGTGTAAAGCCAGAAAGAGATGCCAAAACATTGAGCAGCTTTCCAAGACTAGTCTGGGTTTTGTTGGACTGATTGACACAAAAGTTTGGGTGAGCCAGAACATTAAGTATAGTATTGTAATTTTCTTTGTACTTATGATCGGAACTTTATAATGAATCGGTTCAACAATTAGCAAACCCACAAACATACATAATTATCGAAATTTTTTATCAACTCTTGTGTAGTGTTGGTTATTTCTCTTGCATTACATTTTCTTAATGTTATTTATTTTTGGGGTTAAAAACAACATTAAAGTAATTTTCCTATAAGGATCCATTGGTTGAGAATTTTTTTTACTAGTTTACAAATAACAATATCACCTTTGTCTTTTACATGGCATATTGTCCTTAGCACATGCATGAGTACACATCATCTGCAGTGGTGTTTTATTCCAGGAATCAAGTAAAAGTTAGATGATAGCACCAAACCTTCCTCTCTACACTACTTATGTTGTGGCATGAGATCACCCAAAAAAATCATACTTCATTGACATGATCCTTTCTACACTCTTTCCTCATCACGGAAAAAGTGTACAGATTACTTTTTCAAATTTTCAACATTTTCTTTTACATACTTCCTTACATACATTTTATACACATAAATGTGTATTTGACAACTTGATCATCTTCTCTTTTGCAAGTCCATATGTATGGGAAGCAAGTAGTCAACAACATGAACAATAACATCGCACACATCAACACCAACAATAGTTACATCACACACATCATCATTTACACACACTTTTTCTACCCTAGGTTCATTTTCATCACCTTTTTATATTTTGGCATGTTTATTTTCCAGGATCCATCTTTTTGTCACTCCATACATTGTCTAGTACCTCAGCACACTTTCTACATCAATCTATATGGATATCAGGAACACATCTCTATCTAATTTATGTTACCAAAAATTCTTCTCACCAATATAAAGTGGGGGAAAATGTAGACACAAAATCACAAACTTTGAGTCATTATCTAGTTTTGATTGCATACTACTATTCATATGGTTCCTAAGTAAGAAAAGTACTAATTAACCCATATATTTGGTCACCTTTATTTTCTTTATGTTTCTTCTTTTAGTATTATACTTGTACTTTCTCATTTTGTCTTTTCAGCTTTTGGCATTTTAAATTCTGGACACTATTGCACCCAGCCAAGATGCAAGTAGCCAGGTGTGCCCTTGTCCCCTCTAGGAACCCTTGTCCTCTTTATACTTTGGCCACACTTTTGGGTGCTTTCGATCCATTTGAGAATCTTATATTTTTAGTAGTCATCCTTTTTGGGGTTAAATATGAAATTATATAAAATGAATCATATAAATATAAATTTATGTGATCATAATAAGGGACCAAAAAAGACTAAGCATCTTGTTATCTCCACCTAAGGTTACATCCATCAAAGGCATCTATAGCTCCATTTTCATCCATCTAGCTCTATCACAAGAGACAAAATGTTGATTCATCTGTATCACACTTCATAGGAGGGGATTCTATTGTTTCCATGCACACATTTATTACATTCTACATCTAGATACATTCTCACTATCCTCATGTGATTGACACAAGAGAAACCTAGGGAACAATTTCACACACACATAAAAAACTACATTAGGTCTGAGATGTAGTGAAATGCTCAGTGATAAGTCCATCATTTTGGAAGCTGAGATAATTCTAACCCCTTCATTTGCATCTTTATTTTTTAGGGTTTTGATGTTTTGTTTGTAGTTTTGTAGGTGATTCATTCTTTCCAGATTTACATATGACATTCAACGGAGTCATACAATGAACATACAAGGTGACAAAAGGTGAACAAGTGTGAACATCCCACAACATTAAAGGAGTTGGGTTTATCGAGCATCTACGCAGACTAGGGTGCCTAGAATTCAGACCAGGTGAACCCACGAGTGCCCCTATCCTTCTCTAGGTACCCCATTCTAGTCAAATATGTCAAATCCACATTTTTCTATTATATTCTGTGTGATGGTTCTCCATCTCTATTCAATCCGGTCTCCACTGTGACACAATTCCAATAACCTCTTCAAATCAGATAAGGCTCTTCTAACCCTCTTTGCAACATTAGGGTTTTATTTTTTAGCTTATGAATTGCTTGGGTATTATTTCTAGTATTTTAACATTCATTTATTTACTACAAACTTGCATTAGATTAGCTATTACATTACACTTTAGCATAATCATTTTGGTGTACTGCACTCATGATCATCATTTCGGATCCTTCTTTGGCATATCATAATTTTCTATCATGGCTCCTATTTATCAAATTATTGATTTAATTCACATACATGCTAGTGTGCTCAATTTATAGGTTATTTCTTAAAAATCCCCTAGACACCATGTATCTTTCCGAGTGTTACACCTCCACATCAAGTGAGTGTTACTTTAGATGATTTAGTTAATGACCCTAGTATTCATGATCGCTCCATCTAATCAACCCATGTTAAGACTTCAATTCAAGCTTTACAATTATTTATTTTAAGACAAAATTCTAAGGCTACAGAATCTCCCGATTACATCTCTCAAATCTGAAATCCAAATGTATTAAAGATGCATTTCTCAGGTTCATTTTTTTCTCCTTCTACATCATCATGTTCATGCTATGTCTAATACATGTGCTCATATCAGTGAGCCTAAATTCATACCATTACCAAATATTCTCACCTTTGATCATAATACTAAGCAACATGACATTCTTACTGATCTCCTTATTCATCTATTGATCACTTTACCACCTACTCATTACTATCCTCCTTATCAGCTAGCAAAATACAAAATTCATCCATATTGCACTTATCATCAAACCAATGAACATAATGACAATGATTTCTATGCATTACAATGAAGAATCAAACATCTTGAGCACTGTGGATTTATCTCATTCACTGTACAACATTGTGTTGCATGCCCATCTACACTTGCTACATCTCAATGGGTTCCTAAATATTATTAATCTATGTCTAATGAGCACCACACCATCAATTCTAGTGGTCATTCTATGGAAAGTCAAGCATCACCTCTCAAAATAAATATAACACCTCCTCCTCTCAAGACATCTATAACATTACCAAGTCAAAGTATGCAGCTACCTCTCAAAATCAATCAACCTTATTCTCCTATCAAGTCTTATGCAATGTCATCTATACCACCAAAGATGCGACAATTCAATCTTTATCCCCATCCCACTCCACTTCTGTTTCTAATTCATTTTGTCCAAGTAACTACTCCTACTAATGGTCAAGACACATTTCACATCCTGCCACCATCTCATGGTCCCGCTGTTGATTTTTCCACACATGCTTTCACCACTTCACGCAAACTTGGTCGTTGGTAGGTTACTCTTGTCACCTTACCTCTCAATGACACACTATTGTGATTCAGTTCACACTTTTATGTTGAGGGCATCCTATACATATAAACCTCTCACATTGCACAATAGACAATACATATCACATATATTCACACATCTCACATACATAAATCATACATCCTACAATCTACGTCTTACATTTACTATACATTTACACATGTTATATATCATCTACGCATATTTCATACATCCTACATTACACATCACACATTACATATCACATAGAGATTTATCATTCCCACATCTATTACACATATTACGTATTTTACACATCTACTTCTACATGCTACATTTAGTACCAGATGACACACTCTAGTCTCACAATCCATACTATATTGTTGAGGGTATACATCACAAACGAACCTCATCACACTCAAACATTCAACCATTCGATATTTCTATCATGCGAAATTCCTACATTAGTGAAATACGCTATAGGATACATCATCACTTATTCTAGCATCCTTTAGTGATATATTCTTTTAGGCTAAATCATCACTTCTTCCATTATCTTGTTCTGATATACACTTTTGGATAAATCATCACATATTCTCACACATCATCTCTATGTTTTATATCATCATTACACATTCATCATACCACAATACATAAAACACATATTTTTACCATTTCTTGATGACATAATCTTGTTTACAGTTCATTCTTGACCACTGAGGGGGCATAATAAATGAACCTCACTACATACAATTCCATTCACTTGGGGGACACGTGGCTCTCACTCTACATTCCATTCCATCCATTTACAACATACTCCATATCTTGGTTTCATTTAGTCTTTCTTGAATTTACTTGTACATGTTCACGTTATTACACATGCTAGATATATATCTTGTATGTCATTATCTCTATCGTACACATATGTGCATTTACTTACTTTCGAGTTGTGATCACATATTATACATGTCTATTACACACAACATGGATGATTGACGTAGTACCTATCACTAGTCCCATATTGGATCTTGGGGGCATCCACTTTTGTACATTACATGTGTTATCATTTCATTTTGTTTCATAAAACATTACATTATAAGCTTATACACACATTGGCATACTTTTTATCTTTCTAACATGTTAACAGGAACTTCATGTGCAACATTTATTATGCAGGACTATTTGTTTCCTTGGTTATCTATTAAATTGCTTGTACTTACTTGTCATTATATGCCATTGTTTATCGGATTTTCCCTTTATCTTGTGTGCACACTTGTCTGTTTGTGACTGTTACGAACTTGATTATCTCGTGACACCATGACTGGTTTCCCATGTTTACAACCCACTTTTCTCGGTCTACATTGTCTTGTTGGGTGTTTACATTATCTTCTTACACATTGTCTTCGTAGCTTACACTTTTATTCTACATGCATGCTTTTTCGTACTAACACCTATTTCCTAGCCACTTGTTTGAATGTTCCTTGGTTTCTACTAAGCACATCCCCTTCCTCGTGTAGGGCACAATTTCAGCGGTAGGTTCTATTTTTGGACACATAATCCTAAAACAACATTGCATGCTCCCCCAAAGAGGGGGGCATCATTTTGGTGAGTTAGTCACCACAAACAATAGTCTACACATAGTATACAACACATCACAGTATTGGTACAATACAGTTCATGGCTTAGAATCAGATTTGGGTCTTTAGTATATCAATTCCTTTCTTGGAGCGGCTATAACTAGGGAGCATTTTTACAACTGATTGGGTTAAAGAGTCTAAAACATATAAAACAGATTTTACAGGAGAAGCATTGTCCTTAGCAAATGTATTAATACACATCATCTGCAGTGGTGTTTTATAAAAAACCAGACAATCACTTTTCGGAAGTAGTTAAAGGTTAGAGGATAACACCGGACCTTCCTCTCTACACTACTTTTTCCATGGCATGAGATCACCCAAAAAATCATACTTCATTGACATGATCCTTTCTACACTCTTTTCTCATCGCAGATTAAATTCACATGTTCCTTTTTCACATTTTCAACATTTTCTCTTACATACTTCCTTACATAATTTTTATACATATACATGCGTATTTGACTACTTAATTGTCTTCTCTTTTACAGGTCCGTTTGTATGGGAAACAAGTAGTCAACAACATCAACAAAAACATCGCACACATGACACCAACAATAGGTACATCCAACACATCAAAATTTACACATATGTTTTCCACCCTAGGTTCATTTTCATATATCTTTTTACTCTATTTTGGCATCTTTAGTCTCGACACAAAATTCCATCTTTTTATCAATTTCCAAAATTTTTCTAGTTCCTCGGCATGCTTTCTACATCAATTTATATGGATATCTGGTACGCATCTCTATCTACTTTATGTTACTGATAATTCTTCTCACCAAAATAAAGTGGGGGAAAATGTACACAAAAAATCACGCACTTTGAGTCATTATTTACTCTCGATTACATACTACTATTCATATGCTTCCTAAGTAAGATAAGTACTAATTAACCCATGTCTTTGGCCACATTTCTTTCCTTTATTGTTTTGCTTTCATTGTTAAACTTATACTTACTCAATTTGTCTTTTCACCTTTCAACATTTGTCATTTTAGACATTAGCACCCAACCAGGGTGTCAGTGCTAAGTGCCCCCATCCTCTCTCAGCGCCCTTGTCCTCTTTGTACTTTGGCCACACTTTTTGGGTCCTTTCTAGCCATTTGAACATCTTATAGTTTTTGTAGTTGACCTTTTCAGGGTTAATTACAAAATTTAAGTAAGGGAATCATATAAATATAAAGTTATGTGATCATAATAAGGGACCAAACACTAAGCATCTACTATCTCCACCTAAGGTTGCATCCATCAAAGGCATTTATAGTTCCATTTGCATCCATCTAGCTCCATCACAAGAGACAAAAGGATGGCTCATCTACATCACATCTTATAGGAGGAGAGTCTATTACTTCCATGCACACATTTATTATATTTTACATCTAGGTACTTACTCACTATCTATGTGTGATTGAGCACAAGAGAAACCTAGGGCACAATTCCACACACATACACATAACTATTTTGGGTCTGCGATGTAGTGTAGCACTCAGTGATAAGTCCATCATTTTGGAAGATGAGGAAAGTCTGACCCATTTATTTGCATGTTTCGTTTTTGGGGTTTTGATGCTTTGTTTAGGGTTTTATAGGTGATACATTCATTTTAGATTTATAATGACATTCGACAGAGTTTAGCAAGATACACACGAAAAAAGGTGAACAAGTGCGAACCTCTTGTGACACCTCAAAGGAGGTTTTCTGAGCATCTACACAAACCAAGGTGCCCACATGCACTCCTATCCTTCTCCAAGCGCCCCAGTCTAGTCAAATCCATCATATCTAGAATTTTTTTAGGATTCTATGTGATGTTCCTCCATCTCTATTCAACCGGTCTCCTCTTCGACACAATACAACAACCTCTATGAATTAGCTAAGGCTCATCTTATAAATTTGGATTAGATTGTAGAGATTAAACAAAACAATAAAACATTTGTATATTACTCACAATAAAACTGTACTCTATATTATTCACTCTATATCACTCTCACAATACATTTGGCTATTATATAGCCATATACATAGACCAAAATAACCTCCTTTAAAATAGGGAGGTGTTATAACAATTAACCCTATTTAGTTTTGATTATTACTCCCGTAACAATACACAACTCAACACCAATAATATATTATTGCAACATTAGGCTTGCACAAAACTGAAACATGTGCCAACACATTTATATGGTTTTCTCTGGCTTCTAACAATAATATATTAAATAACCTAACATATTAAACTATATAATAATAAGTACCAACAGTAATTATTATCTTACACAATGCAAATACTAATTCCTAACATTCCCCCCCTTAGTGTTTACATGGAACTTCAATATATCTCACACACACACTTCTTTTCTTATAGAGAGGTCGCTATTGACCACCTCTATGTGCTCATGATCAACTCCATCAAATGTGCAACATTAGGCTTGCATCAAAACTGAAACATGTGCCAACACAAATTTCTTCCACTGATGGTTTTCTCTGGCTTCTACCAACAACCTTACCAAATTGGTTTTGTAGGTTTTGTAGGTACAAATACCAATAACCTTTCAAAATTGGTTTTGCGGGTTCACCAAAAACCTTACACAATTGATTCTATAGGTTAACCAAAAACCTTACACAATTGGTTTTACAGGTTTACCAGAAACAGTCTCAATTGGTTTTCCTGGTTTACTTAAAACCTTCACATCATGATTCCTACAATAATTTTTGATCAATATTATACAATAAAAAAATGTTTTTGATAAATATTATACAAAGGGAATCATGTAGGAAATACAACTTTCAAAACTGAACAATAATACATAATGGAAATGGAACAATGAGACCATGTTCCCCCCTTCAATGTGAACATTTCACTTATTCAAAACAGGAACTCTGAAATGATGTGATCTGCAAAAGATAAGCCAAGTTATTCAAAATAGGAACTTTGAAATCATACTGCACACAACAAACTACAATTCTAAAATGAAAGAAAACTCACACACACACTGTCACCACAGCTTCATGCGGCCCCCTCGCTGGCGGGAAAATAGTTTTGAAGGGACTATACCCTGTATACAAAAGGGCTCAAAAGCCATATATCAGAAGTGAGAGAAACAACCCAGAGAAGGGCAAAACAACCAACCTCAGAGGGCTCATCAGCTAAGATAAAACAACAAATTAAAAGAAAGGATCCAGTCGTAAAATGATCCAAAAAATAGCAGAAGAGGTCAAAAATAAAAATATAGATATCTATCCTAGAATATCTCTACCAAAAAATAGCTCTAGATCCGCCAGTCATCAGCAACTTCGCAGCCAGTAAACAGTAGCACAACACCACGTTACTTGATAGCCCTGTCAATCTTGGTTTTGATCACTTGCAGCGAGACAAAGAAAGCAATGGATGTGGCCTGAGAAGGGTCTTTTAGATCTTGAGCAATTTATCCCTTTTCTCTTTGGGGCCCCAAATGTCTTCATTAATCCCGCTTAGGCTGCAAACACTATGAACATGGTTCAATGAAATTGTAAATACTTTTAAGAGTAGATAGGATGCAGTCATTATGAATTTTTGCATTTCCCATTCTGATCCAAAGACTATAACTTCTTGAACACTTCAGCAATAACACCCTCCTCATCATCATTTTGAAATATTCCTTTTCCCTTAGCTTTTTCCATATTTTTAATAACCCTTTTGAGCTCTTGGATTTCCTTTTCCATCCTACCCAATCTGACCAACAAATCCTCCTCCTTAGGCTCCTCTACCAGTTGGTTGATGTGCAGGAGGTTCTCAGCAAGCTCGAGGTCTTTGTGGCTTCTAAGAACCCTATGAGAAGTAGGGATCTTAGTTTTCATGCCCTTTCTTTTCTTGCTAGACGAAGCAGTTTCAATCTTCCTTTCGAGTGGAGGCGGTGTGAGCAGGGGGAGGAATGGAGGAAGAGGGTGGAGCAGGATTCATGCGGGGATAGTTTGAGCAGTGACGATGGATGAGAAGAATTAGCCCTTGATGTAGAGGAACTGCCCTAGAATGACTCTACACTTCCCGAACGGATTTCTCCTGCGAGTTTAGCAAGTAATGAGGGAAGATGATGGTTATATTTCTACAAAAGTGGTTAAGAAATATCAAATGCTTTTGAGGAATAGTAACAAATCTCCCCTCAAGGGTTACATACCTAACAACCATCCTGGCGAGCTCAGCAAAAGGCTTAGGAATCAAATCCAACTTGATGCCGGCTATCACAAACTCAATATTTTCCCCTTCGTCTAGGAATTTCTTTATCTCCACCTCTCTGTCAACCTTCTTACTAAAGAATTTGGTGCCATCAATGAGTTCCGTGATCTGGGTGATGAGCTCCTCCGTGATCTCAACCTATGTTGTTGTATTTAACTTCTCCCATCCCTCTGTGAATTTAATAGAAATATCCTGATCAAAACCTTGAATTATTTCTATCAAATTCGCAAGACCTCCAATTTGAAGATATTTCTAGAGCACAGCATCCTCTTTCCACACTGGATTATGGGTGGGCTCTGTTTTTCATGGCGGACCCCCCATATTTCCAGTGATTCTACTCTTAATGGTAAATATTTTAGCACTATGCATTGCAGACTTAGCTTTGTTTTTTAATCTTTCCCTTCCGTGATAGAAGATGTAATTATTAAACCATACTTTGTAATTAGTGACCCACTCCTTGGCATTCTCCCTATGAAAAGAAATGATGGCTGTCCAGTTTGCACAAATCTCATAAATCACACAAATCTTATATGATATCATCATTATGTACTTAATAATCTACTCATTAGCATCAACATTACAGCCGTTAGTGATGATTTTCCAAGCCATGTAGGTCATTGATTATGTCTTTATTAACTTGAATGGGCAGAATGTCCCCCCTTAGCCAAGTTTGAAAAGAATTGATAACTCCAAAGTTTGCCAACCCATTTGCGACCCTATTGCCTTCCCGATAGGTGTGAGTGATTTTAACATTTTCAAAACTCTTGCATATATCAATAGCTTCAACAATAAAATCTTTAATTGACCAGCTGGGGTGTTGCTTTTTGTTTAAGAGATTGATAATGTTCAGAGAATCACCCTCAATTATAATATTCAGGATATTACAATCCCTGGCTAGCCTTATTCCCCATAGAGAAATAAGAGCTTCAGAGTAATGATTAGTTTGCCTACCCATTTTCCCAGAAAAAGTAAAAACAAAATAACCTATTTTATCTCTGATGATTCCTCCACCTCCAGAATCTCCCAGATTTCCTTTTGAGGCCCCATCAAAATTTAACTTATGCCAAGCATTGGGAGGCTTAGTCCATCAGACTGGTGGTTCTATCCATTTGTTATTCTTTTTGAAGACAGTGTCATATTCCAATTAGTTAGAATGTATTCTTCTTTCTCAAGGCAAAGTCTATTTTTAGGAGGTTTAAATCTAGCAATATTATCCATGCACAACAATGATATTTCCTTGTATATTTTTTTACATGCCTTTCTAGTCTTTCTGAAAATTCCATCATAACGAGCCTTCCAAACTTGCCACATAGTGTGAGGTAAAAAAAGTTGCCACAATCTCTTCACCACATAATGCTTATACAGAGAGTCCCATTATTCCTAGGCCTAAAGACAAGTAAGGGGAAAGATCCATTTCTAATTAAATTTTGCAAAAACAAGATGCCAAATTTTGGAAGTGTACTCACAATGAAGAAATAAATGTTTTATGTCTTCTGCCTCTTTCTGACACATGCAACATCTATTCGGCATGATGAATCCCTTCTTAATGAGGTTGTCATTAGTCAGAATATTACCTTTAATGATGAGCCACCAGAAAAAGTTCACTCTAGAGCTCTGGCATCCACAATTTATGCCACTTAATTTCACTTTCAATAGAGGCAAAGAAAGAATTGTATCCTGATTTAACTGAGTATTCCCCATCAAAAGAATATTTCCAAATGAGTTCATCCTTAAGATTTTGATTACTAATATGGATTAGAGAAAGTTGATTCTGTAAAGATGAAACATCAGACTATACATTATCCTTCTCCACTTTTAACTGTTTCCATTTTCTTTTGTTTTCATCCACCTCAATGTATCCCTATATTTTGTGTCCATACTTTGTAATTAAGCTGTCTTTAATGTGCCCATAAGAAGAAATCTAATTAAAATCAGTCCATTTATTAGTCCAGAAGTTAATGTCTTGACCCATCCCTAAGCTTCCAGCTACACCCTTGAGAGAGAATATGTTTGCTGTGGAGAAGATTGTTCCAAAAAATAGAACCATTCGGAAGAGACTGATTAGAAATAAAGTAAATCTTGCTTTGATTTGAAAGGTATTTGATCTGAACTAACTCTATCCAAGGTTTGTGTTCTTTTATAAGTCTCCAACCTAACTTTGCAATAAGGGCAACACTCATATGTTTGATATCTTTAATACCTAACCCCCAAGCCTCTTTGGTTTACAAACCTGCTCCCAAGCCACTAAATGATACATGAACCTGTCCTTAGTACCGTGCCATAAAAAGTGCTTTTGAATCTTTTCAATACTATTCGTCATTGCTGTTGGTATGCTAAACATAGACATGATGTAAATAGGCAAGTTTTGCAGCGTGCTTTTTATCAATAAGCACTTGCCTGTGCTTGAAAGTAGAGCTCCTTTCCATCCAGCTAGTTTTTTTTTAAATCTCTTAATAAGATCATTCCAGACCTCATTAGAAATCTTGCCAGTACTTAAAGGTAGACCTAAATAAGTAGCGGGAAGAGAATTAATAGTGCATCCTAGAATATTAGCAATCTTTCTTTGCCTTTCCATAGGAGTATTGGAGAAATATATAGAGCTTTTGTCAAAACTAACTTTTTGCCTCGAGGCTTCCTCATAAAATCTAAGGACAGTTTTGATAGCCTTTGCCTCAATTATTGAGGCCATCATGTCATCATCAAACTATTGGTGGGAGGAGACCTGATTGCAAGAAGTTGGAGGAAAGCCTTTTATCATGCCAATGCTAATAGCTTTGGAGATAGATATGCTTAAACTGTCAACCATTATAATGAATAATAGAGGGGAAATTGGGTCCCCTTACTGGATTCCTCTATTGCTGGTAAACAAACCAACCAGTTCCCCATTAACAACCACTGAGAATCTGGAAGTAGAAATATAAGAGTGAATGATTTTCCTGAATTTATTTTGAAAGCCAAACTTGGATAAGACCTCATCCATGAATCTTCAGGAGACTCTGTCGAAGGCTTTATGCATGTCTAACTTGATAGCCATCCCTTGCCTTTTTACTTTTATCCATAGAATGGATTGTTTCATGGATTTCCATCTTGAATAATTCTTCCCTGAATGAATCCGCTCTGTAAATTCTCCATAAGAATAAGTTGCATTCTAGTGGTAAGAATATTTAAGATCTATATGACATTAACCAAACCCTAAAATTTTTGAAGTCCTTTGCATCCAACTTCTTTGGAGCAAGCACAATGTGTGCATTATTTAATTCTTTGATAATATTTCCAGTTCTATAGAACTCATTAACAGCTTTCAATAGGTCTTCAGAACATATTTCCCAACATCTTTGGTAGAAGTTTTTTGAAAAACCATCAGGGCCTGGGGCCTTATCCCCCTTCTAAAGAGAAAACAACCTTTTTCAATTCCTCAATGGTGACAGTTTTGGAAAGACTCTTAAACCTCTCAGCAGGTATTATATTACTAGGAATGGAGTCTAAGAGAAAGGAGGCTGCTTGTTCATTGTAGGAATTATTCTCAGTGAGTAGATTCTTGTAAAATTTGAGGGCTTCTTCTTTGATATCTTCAAAATCATTAGTAATGTTCTCATTGTCCTTAGAAACCTCAGTAATTCTGTTACAAGATGCTTGAGGGCTGTCAAATAAAAAAAAATTGTATTCCTGTCTCCTACTTTAGGCCAAAGGGCTTTAGACTTCATTCTCTAAAAGGATTCTTCATGACTGTTTATATTATGTAGATCTGAGAGAAGCTTTTTTTCCTGTTGATGATCCTCTAGAGTCATACCTTTCAAGGAAACATTAAGCTCAAGCTCTTCCAACTAGCTGCTTAAGTTCTTTCTTCTTTTCAAAAATATTTCCAAAAACCTCTTTATAACCCTTGGCCAGATTTGAATAGGACCTCTTTGCTTAACTTCACATGGCCGATCCTCTCTAACTGTCTACACGGGAATAATTCTTGAAGAAATTTAGGACATGGAAATGACTTTCAATAGCAAGAAGTCATTGGAGTTGTCTACAACTATAACTCTCTTCCAACTGATAAAAATCAATTATAATACGGTTCTCCCAATACATGCAATAGGCTTCATGTATTTGACTACCAATGCATAGATCACACTATGCAACTTGCCCACCTTGATGTGAAGACATGTTGAACAACATAAGACTATAAAAATAAACTCAAAAACAAATGTATAAACAACTATGAATCACAATGGATCTGTCCAAATACTATTGACAATCTCATAATCGCTCTGATACCAAGTATAAATTTGGATCAGATTGTAGAGATTAAACAAAACAATAAAACATCTGTATATTACTCACAATAATATTGTACTCTATATCAATCTCACAATACATTTGGCTATTATATAGCCATATACGTATCCAAAACAACCTCCTTCAAAATAGGGAGGTGTTATAACATTAACCCTATTTAGTTGTGATTATTACTCCCGTAACAATACACAACTCAACACAAATAGTATATTATTGTTTATATAGCAATAATATACTATATAATAATAATTACCAACGTAATTATTATCTTACACAATGTAAATACTAATTCCTAACATGTATAACCCTCTTTGCACATTAGGGTTCCATATTTTCTAGTTTAGTTTGCTTGGGTATTATTTAAGTATTTTAGCATTCATTTATTTACTATAAAGTTGCATTAGATTAGGCTATTATTTTACATTTTCGCATAACCACTCAGCTACATCCTTTCCTAAAAGGAGAGATTCATATTTAGCGATATTATTTATATACTCAAATTGCAATTCGTAAGAAAATGGAACAATTCACCTAAAGGGGAGGTTAGAACAACACCAGCCCCTGAGCCGGTACTGGAATGAATTTCATCAAACACCATTTTCCACAACTAATTCTCATCATCTTCTATAAGAAAGGGATTATTTTCATCTCTTTCTGAAGTCAAGAAATAATTATTGTGTCCGTTGTCCTGAAACAATACATCAGCCCTTGGCTCTTCCGATTTCTTAATAATATTTTTCATCTTTCTCATAGGTTGTAATTTCTTCATTTTGCCCTTCACTTGAATGGTTTTAGAAGACCAATCCATCTGTATTTCATCTCCCAAGTCTCGATAGAAAATTAAACTTAGTAATATTTAAAAATATGTTGGGATATCTGCTACCAAAATAGTCAGCGATACTTTCTTATCTCGAAAGTCAATGAGGGTCACCTATGCATCATTTATTTATCCCATAAGTGGGACTTCCTTGAAAACCAAGGATAAATAAGATCCATTTTCCCATATCAAGGTAAGTATGAGAGCATTAGCAACTTTTATGGGCATGACATTATCATAAGCTCTCAAATCTATTATGTAATTGTTCAACTGATGACCTTTAATAAGAAGGGAGAGATAAAATAGCTCAACTTTATTGTCCTTGTATGTAACCAAAGCAAGTGTATTTTGGGATGGAGGATTAGGTGGAGTTGGTAGTAGTCCTTTGCAACTAGGAACCATAGTATTAGGCTTTGAGCTAGTGCCTTTGACATAACGGAAAAGCCCATCGAATTGCTCTAGATGAGTTTGCAAGAATTTAGATTCAAAAATATGGAATTTTGATTTATTTTCATGTTCTATGAAGTCAAAGGAGGTAGATGGAGATGAGTTATGTACCCCTGGGAAAATGGGCTCTTTGAGGGGGCAAAAAAAGTACTACTTTTAAAATTTTAATACATTTAACAAAAAAAGTAGATGTTTGGGGAGTAGTGGCTGATTTTGTAGGTGCACTAGAAGATTTTGAAGGACTAGCTTTTAGAGAAACAAAATTAGAAGTTGGATAAGTATTAGGAGACTTACCTGGGGTAGTAGATAGCTTCTTGATCACCATGAGATCTAGCTTCTCCTTTGTAGACTCCATGGAAGGTGAAATAAGATATCTTTTATTGATTATTTTATTTTGTATAGTCACCGCAGGAGGATCTTCTGTGTTCTTATTGTTCAGAGTAACGTTGGAGGAAATTATTTTCTATGATTAGGAGTGGGTGAATACCTCACATAAGAATATAGGTGCATATCCGTCATCATCTTATCCATCTGAGGAAAACTTGTGGAAACTAACTTGTGCATGATCTTACACTTCTTCAATCTCTAGGACATTTCTATCCTCATTTACTTTCTCTAGTTCTACCAGTTTTTCTTCTTCATCCTTAGTGTCACAAGTTGCATTTATAGGAGGTTCCTCTAGATAAATCATTTGAGGTGGTGGAATAATCCTTTTATTATTTGAAAAATCATTTCTAGGAGCATCCTTATACATAAATTCATGAGCCAATTGCTTCTTAAGAGAGAGGCCATCATTATCTAGTTTTTGTACTAATGAGTCTGTGGTTCCAAAATTTGAGCTCTGATCATTCTATTTCTTTGGAACATTTTTAATATTTCTAGACATAATCAGGTCATCCTCTACCTCAACTGTAAGTTTTTTTTCCTCCTTTAAATTTGTTGCCTTAGTTCTTCTCAACATAAACCTAACTTCGGGAAGTTGCGCATTAGTAAAGAATATTAATTTATTATCCTCAGTAGGTCAATAAACTTCACGGATCTTGTAGAGAATTCTATTGAACTTGGCCACAAATTCCCTCATGGGATCATATGGCTCTTTCTTCAACTCAGACCATTGGGAAAGTCAAACATGAACATCTTCCACTGGTTTGAATATAGATTCAAATTTGGATTTCAAATCATCCTAATTAGTAATAGATTTCCTTGGTAAATGATAGAGCCAGTATGCAGTAACATATTATAAGGATTATTAAAAAAATAACTCATACATCTTCATATCCCACACCCAACACCCCACATGATGTTATTAAAGCTGCAATGTGATCATTAGGAGGCTTCTTTGTGTCTCCATATAATTTTAGAAATTTCTTTCTAGACCCTTTGGGTAATTCATGCAAAGAGGGGGTTATAGCCAACGGGCCTGTGTTTTCTCTCCAAGGTAATGGTGTTTTTTAATCAATCTCTAGTTATTATTCCTCAACTAATTCTTCTACAAATCTTTCTACAATTTCTTCCTTTGGGGAATGTAATTTAATGTTTAACTTCTAATATTTTAATGGATTATTCAAGAGGCAAGTTAGGATCAAGCTCCTGAATATACTCTTGATCTGTTCTCCTTGCAATTTGAGTGATGGAAAGTCAGAAATAGGATTGTAATTTCTCTTCAAATGTAGGGTCATTACACCACTAGGTTTAAAGGCCCTCATGTACCTTCTTCTTTCTATATTTTTAGATGAATGTACAACTCAAAACAAAATTCTTCTAAGCTCTTCTTTGTTGATTTAGAGCTTTTCTTGCATGTTATAAGGCTCAAGCATGATATTCTTCCAAATACAAAAGTATTGAGGCTTCACATAAGTGATTTAAACTTTCTCTATTATGCCAAATATAGTTCCTTAGATTAGGTGCAATGTCTTCTTGAGTTTCTTGGAGGAAAAATAGATTAGGGTGTCATATCACAGTGGAAAAAATACGGAGTATACATTAGGATCTTTATGATTTTCAATATCTGATAATTTTTTGGATTTTTTAGATATTTAATTTTTATGGATTTTTGGTTTATGAGGTGGTGTAGAGATAACAAAATCTTCCCCACGGTGAGTTCAAGAAAATGTTGGCAAAATAATTTATCACAAGGACAAATTAACTGATTTTCACAAACACTCTAATACTATATCCCTCTCACTTGTGAAAGGGGAGGCTCCCTTTATTGAATGTTAAAATAAAAAATATTGTGGGTGGCCAATAGGCCAGCGATCACATAGGGAAACACCATTGAACCTATGGAAGATTCTTGCACCTAGTGTAAGGGAAGAATTTTCTTGAGAGGTGAGATAGTGGGAGCGATAAATTTGAGAGAGAGACGTTAATCTTGTAAATAGGAACTAGCATATTTTTACAAGTTTCAACTGGAATTTATCAAAACACAATTAGAATAATTTGTTTTTCTGAAAACGGAAAGATACAATCAATCATAAACACAAAATTTCAGTAATCCATTCATCAAAATCTCTAACACCTTTCTTGGTTATACAAGATTGTCATATGGACAATTTTGAAAAGAGAGATGGAGGAAATATACAGAAAAAAAAAAAAAATTCATCTTTTTCTTGTTCCTTTTTAGTGAACTACTTATCTATTCAAATAATTACAAATTTATAACCCTTTAAAATGAGGGAGTCATAAAATATAAATATTTACGAAATGACTCTTTCCCTACCCCCCACATGAATTTTCACTTACCTTTACAAATTGTTACCTTTCATATCGCTAGGGAAAAAAGTGAGATCATTTTTATTAATTGGAGGAAACTCATTAGAATGTTTTACTATAGGTCACATTTATATGAATAAGATGAAAAGTGAAAAGTAAACCCCCTTAATGAATAAATATAACATGAGAAAAGATAATAAGGGAGTGGGAAAGAGAGAAGAGGGGAGATATATATTTTGAAGAAGAAGATGCATTTTGTAATGAAGATCCAATTGTTGAAGGACTTTGGGAGAGTTATCCTAGAGAAATATCAATTCCCTTGAACTCTTTTCTGAAATGATCTGCTGTAGGTGTAACCTTCTCTATTTGATGAATGTGCATGAAGCTTAAAAAATTAATCCAATTCTCAACAGTACAGTTGATGCTTTTTAATTTCATGAACTAGGCTTGATGCTACTTTACAGTATTGAAAATAGTATATATGATCTTTGAAAGGGATTCTATGGTGTATTCATTGATGGAGAATGTGTCTCCTTCTTGTTTTCTAACCAATTCCTCAAATTGTTATAGAACATAATTCATTGAAGTATTTCTATTTATTGCAAGTGCTCCAAGTTTTTGCACTTCCTTACTTATGTCTTCCTACATCTACAAAGTGAGTTCATCATAAGAATCCAAATCATCAAGAGCATGATTGAACATCTCTTATCAAGCCACTAGTGTTTGGGACCAAATTGGAGACATTTTTTCAGATATATAATCAAACACATTTCTGCCTACCAATATAGAAGAATTGATTTTTTTCCATCTCAGATACTAGTGGAAATACCATATCCCACTAATCATTTTCCTTTTCAATTACATCCCTAATCATATTCACTTTCACAATAGTGGAAACCATGAATTCAAAAAATGAAATCATATCTAGAAAAAAGGTCTTAACTTTCTCAAGGATTTTTTTCACCCACTTGTCGTTGGCTATACCTTGCATTGTGTAGCCTTGTGCCTTCTTGATTGATTCTGGATGAAAGATACTGATTGGAGTTACTTCCTAGGCTGGAAGAGATGGGATGGAATTAGGATCCATGAAGGATTAAACATATCAATTGAGATTTCTCACGTGTCCTTTAATTTTTTTAATATTTTCCTTGTATTCTTCATTTCTTGCAAGGAGGTGAGTGGAGGATTATTTGAATAGATGAGCATCTCCTTCATGTATCATTGGACCCAAAGGAGTTGTGGTATTTTCATTTTCATATGGGTTCATCTCACCAATGGGATTTACTACCTTAGGCCAAGCTACTTCCACATATTGGTTTCCTTAGGCACCACTGAATAAACACGAAGTAATTTGAGCTTTCTTACCTCGTTTATTCTTTAACATATTTGAAATATCTTGAAAATATGGAACCAATTCTTGTTGTGCTATAAGAGTGTCTTGTCCAATCATTTATTTTACCCATGGGAAGACCTCCATTATTTTAGGTTTTGCACTAGGCGTGATTACAATTTTAGGCTAAGTGTGATAGGGTACACCCTGCATTTTTTGAGTTAGTTCAATTATTGAGATGGAGATGTTTGGAGACTGATGCAGAATTGGTGGATGAGAAGGATCAATCTATCATTGTTTTAGATATTCTGTTGGGTCTTCCATGGCCTTTTATTTCTTGTAAAACCTCATGTAGTAAGAACTTTCAACATTCACTTCCTTCCTTATCGTAGGCTCTCCTAAGTGAGTAGAGATCACAATCCTCTGGATTGTATTAAGAGATGAGAAACAAGATCCATGTATTATGAGAGTCTAAAGACAACCTAATTCAATGATCATAGTCCTATTTTTCTTACATCATTCCTTGGATATTTTTATTACTAATGTGGTTATTTCATTGATATCCCCTGACTCAAAAACACTCCACAAGACTGGTGGGAGAGGTGAGACCTTCACTACTTGGTATTCAAGATCATACAAATCAGTCCCATCATCTTCTAAAATATCCACAAACCAATCAAATATGAATTTTATCATCTGACCAATGGTCATCCTCATGTGATTTCAATTTCTTACCTCAAAATCATCCAAGCAGTTGACCCAGTAATCTTCAATTTGGGGAACATGGTATGAATCAGGAAGATTGAAAATCTCAAGGTTGCTTCGAATGAAAAATCTACCCTGGGTGTATATGAATAGAGGTTTAAGGGAAAAATGAAGCTTTAAGACTCAAGAGTTTAGTGACATTCTTACATGAGAATATTCTAAGAGAGATTGCAATTCTTGAGTTTTCCATTGACATGGAAAATATTCGTACATAGTTCAAACATCACACTCTTGTCACTGAGGTATCTCAAGAGATTACGAGGAGCATGATCAAATCCTGAAACACTGATATAAGAGAAGGTTGAAATACGAGTTAAATAAGACCCATATTTCTTGATCAATGATGTGGCTTATGAAGATAATATCAACTGTGGGTTACCTTTAAACAACTGAATGGTGAACATGGTGAATGCATCATTCACCCCAAAAAAATGATGATTAATTTATTTGAGAATGTGTTGTGGGTACCTTTCATAAGCGGGGACCCTTCGAGAAATATTTTGAGCAAGACTCGAGCCTCTGAATGTATTGTAATTATGAGAGTGTATATAAGACATGATATCATTGTGAACCTTTATGTGACCTACAACTGGAGTAATAAATGGTAGATGTTATCACCATTGATATGTTCCAAATAAATCATCTGATTTACTTTGATGAAAATAAGGATGAATTGTTCCATCCAATATTGAAAGTCTCTTGTGGCTTCTTTTCTCTTTACCCTGCTCAACACAAATGATTGCATCCAAATATCGTTCAAGAAACTCACCACTATATAAATCTTATAGTACAAGAGAAGGATTCCTCCTTTGTTTCTACCATGATTGTAGTGTGAGGCCCTAGAGATTAAATATTTTACCACTCACTAGATGTAAACTCCTTTGTGAGTATGACCATGTTATTACCTATTGGGATTTTCATACATTATGAGATTTCCTTCGCGGTGAGGACTATAAGTATGCAATTTTCATTTTCTCTTATGATCCTTCATTCTAGCTCATAGTGCTAAGCACATGCTATCAATATATCTATACTATAAATAAACACATGACGAACTCTTGTAGCATATAATCCACTTGTGAAAATCTTATCTTCAAATGGTTCTCTTGGGCCTTTGAGGACCTGTATCTTCAAGTATTCTAGGTCCATGTGAGCAACATAACTGTCACTCACACCTAAATATTATGAGACTAGGGTTAAAAGAGGTTAAAGACAAGAGAATTTGAATTTCATGATGCCAAGAATCAGCAAGATGAGTGAAAATGAAACCTATAACAACTTTCAATACTTGAATCCGAAACTTTCTATTTTTGAAAAGTACAATTTAGGAAATTCTATTTTGGGAAATTTTTCTTTTTTACATAAACTTTGTCTTTTGAAGATCCTAAAATATTTAGATTAGCTCCATTGATATTGCTTTATATTTTTAGAAATTTCTATTTTTAGTAAGTTGCTTTTTTAGAAATTTCTTTTTTGGGAAAACTTCCTTTTTGCCTAGTTTGTTGTTTTCACTTTTTTTGAATGCAAAAAGTAGTGAGAGCTTACTATTTTCAGAGGGTTTATATTTTTTACGAAGTTATTGCACAAAAAATTTATATTTTTAGAATGTGCACTTACCAGTGTCCATTTTCAATGAAAATAATCTCATCGGATTCGGCTCTTCTCTGACATCCCATGTTCCAATTTTCATAATGGTCCATCTACTAAAACTCTTGAAAAATAAAAAATAAAAATCTAGGGAAAGAGTTTAATATTTTACTCTATTAAAAATATAGGGCATCATTAGGTTTTCAGTAATGATCTTCTCAAAGGCTTGTGGGATGATGATTTGCTGTGAAAATCTCACTGGAATTCATTTTTCAAGTTTGAAAGTTATGAAGAAATCACTGTTGTCATGGTCATGGATTCCCTAGATTTTTTTTGGTAGAATGTCTACCATTTTTTCATGTATTAGGAGGTTTTATAACTTCATAAATTGATATCAAGTGGAACTATGCAAAGAAATGGGGTTTAAAGCAAGTCTATTTTTTTTAGGTATCCTTGCAACAACATCTCTCACCATGGTTGTGATGATTGATTATGATTAACAATTACGGTTTATTTTATTTCTCATGGGAAATTTTTTGTGTCCCCTATATACCCTTGGAAAAAGGGACAAGAGGGACATAAAAACATTCTTTGAGAAATATTGTGCCATTTGTCATTTTGTGGTGCAAGGAGCGGGACATTGAAAAAACATGCTTGGGTACTTGGGGGCTAAAAAATGGTCACATGAGGAACCAAAAAATACCTAGGGAGAATTTTTTTCCCCTTGGAAAATTTAAAATAGGGACACGAAATAATTCTTTTAGAAATATTGTCCCACGTGTCAACATTTGGTGAAGGCTTGGGGAAATGGTCTTAGTCGATTAAGTTGTCTGCCAAGTTAGGGAGGGTTGCATGTGGGAATGATTTGGGGAAATTTTTTGTGCACCCTATGTCCCCTTGGAAAAGGGAAAATATAGTAACTAAAGTGAGCTGTGGAGCTAGAAGATGACATGTGCCACTCTAAAATTTGGCTAAGTATGAGAACACACCTTGCACAAGAGAGGACTTGAAAACACAATGCACAAGAGAGGACTTGGAGCTTCAAATGGTATTTTGATATGAAAATTTCTATGATTTAGACTCAAAATAGCATTTAAATAAAAATGGAATAGGTTTTAGACTTCATTTATGCCTGAAAGTCAAAAAATGGGTTGCTTTTTCTTAGGGACAAAAGGGTGTGCCTGCAAAGATTGAGCTACCTTGAGAAACTATTAGGTCTTGTGAAAATTTTGATTCTTATAACATGTAGATAATTCCTTCATATTTCTAATTCCTATTTTTTTCCCTTCTAACTCTTGACAAAGCTCTCAAAATCCTCCAGGGAAGTTCAGGTTCAAATTTTGACTACATTCTCCTTACACCTAAAAATCCTTCTTTTGCACAATCTATCCCTGAACCTCCAAATCATCCCTAAATCTTCGTATTTCACTTACAAAACCTTAATTTTTCTCTAATATGAAATCTAAATGAGTATTGTATTTTATATCTTTCTCGAAGGATGTATACCTGTATTGAAATGGCCAAAATTGACCTTTTCAGGCCAAAAAGAGAACTACCCTTTGGAAGCACTTAATTGAATGGAAAGAACGACATTGTTAAATTATTTCAAACACTTGATTTTTTTTTCAACATATAAAGAGGACCTTCAAGGCTATGACGAGCATGATACATAAAAAAAATAACATGGAGAGGGGTTTAGGGGGATTTTCAAGAATTTTTTTACATTTGTCTTAGTTGTCATGGTTGAAGTTTTAATTTTTGATATTGAAACAATGCATGACAACATGTTGTAGAAGATGTTATTATAAATGGTACTAACATTATTTATTATTCTATGAATTCTCCACTTACCTACGCACAAATGATTATGGTTAACCCTACTTGTTTGTTTTTATACTTCCCCTCCCATGGTTCCACTCATTATTGAGAATGATGATAATGTTCCCTCTCTTGCTTATCAATAAGGTATTTTTACATTGACTATTGTGCCCCAAAATAAATATATTTATTCCTCTCCTACTTGTGTGAAACATGGTGATGCTATAACTTAGTTTTCTTCTCATGATGTGTTAGAATCTATAAAGGTTAATGATGCACGTGTTTCTACCATGTATGCTAAAAAAGATAGTGGACATAATGATTCCCATAAAGGTAGTATGCATGTGGATTTTATTCCTTATCCTAATGAACTTGTTGATAAAAGTGTGCAAAATTCTATTTCTCTTGATCCTTCTCACAATATTCCTAACACTAGTTCTCCATTAGCTGATCCTAAGATTAATTTCCAACCAAATAATCTACCTATGGATACTCATAATGGTAAGATACAAACACTAAGTGGACCTCTTAATGTTTATGTCATTCTTATAAAGGAAGTACTCTATCTTATGCATGTTTTAGGTGATTTAAAAAATAACATTCATACTCTTACCCTTGAAAATATTTTATATTATGTTACTTGTGATAATAACTCTCTTTATGAAAATGCTATTCCTAAGAAGATCTACAAATCACCTTTTCCTAAGGGTTTATTTACCTAATTTTAATTTTTTTGATGGAACATGTATCCTTACATGCATCTTACCTATGGCTTCCTATTCTAATGATATATAACTTCTAAAATAATTTCATATAATCCTTACTGATATTGATTCACCTTGGTTTAATCATTTACCTAGTGGATCTATTAGCACTTATCGTGTTATGTAAGAAAAAATTATTAGAAATTTTATTTCTAACAATGGTCCTATAGTTGCATTTGAGCATTTAACTTATTTACATCAAAGACAAAATGAAATTTTTACTTATATATGTAGACAAAAAATCACGCACATTGGGTAATTATCTAGTCCTGATTACATAATACTATTCATATGATTCCTAAGTAAGAAAATTAATAATTAACACATGTCTTTATCCACATTTATTTGATTTTTATTATTACTTTCAGTCTTGCATCATTACCTACTCAGTTTGTATTTTTAATCTTTGGAATTTTTCATCCTAGACACTAGTTCCCAGCCAAGACAACATCGCCAAGTGCCCTCATCCCTTATGGGTGCCGCTATCTCGTTGTACTTTAATCACACTTTTTGGCTCCTCTCTAGCAATTTGAGCATCTTATCTATTTGGTAGTAAACCGTTTCGGGGTTAATTACAAAATTCAAGAAAGAAAATCATATAAATATAAAGTTATGTGATCATAATAAAGGACCAAGCACTAAGCACTATCTATCACCACCTAAGGTTGCATCCATCAAGGAATATAAGAGCTCCCTTGCATCCATCTAGCTCTATCAAAAGGGACATAAGGGATGATTTTATGCATCATAATTTAGAGGAGGGAAGTTAATTATATTCCATGCACAAGTTTACTGCATTTTACATCTAGCTACTTGCTTGCTATCCAAGTACGAATGACACAGGAGAAACCTAGGGAAAAATTCTGCACATGCACAAAATTACATTGGGTCTATAATGTAGTGTAGCGCTCAATCGTAAGTTCACCATTGTGACAGTTGAGGACAATCCAAAACCTCATTTGCATCTTTCTTTTTTAGGATTTGATGTATATTTAAGGGTTTTGCAGGTTCATACTTTATTGCATATTTACAGCAACCTCGACGATCTCAGTGTGACCTTAGAGTGATCAAAGGAGACTAAAGGAGAAAACCTTGTGACATCTCATAGGAGGTTTTTTTTGGCATTTTTAGAGAATCAAGTGACCAAAAAGAGGTCTAGGGCACTCGTAAGCGCCTCTGTCCCTCTCCAGGTGCCCCAGTCTAGCCTGTTCCTCCAATTTTACATTTTTAGCTTCAGTGTGACTATCAATGATTATAATTTTCCTATTCTCCAACTCTATGCATTCTCCAAATTTTTTTGAATAAGCTAATCATTTCTACTCTCTCTTTACAATTAGGGTTTCATTATTATTACTTAGTTTACTTGGGTAATTTGCTGTACTTAATCTATTATTCATTTATTGCAATCTTTCATTCAAAGTAGGCCTATAAAATTACATTTTAGCTTAATCAATATCTTACGTTTTAAATATTGCATGCATCATTTTATTTAACAACCTATTGATTTAGAAACAAAATATATATTTTGTTGTGACTTGATTTTTCCTCTAAAAGAAAAGTTATTATAAGATACACATGAATCTTTTACAATTATTTGTCTTAAAGGTATTCACTTATAACATGAGCTCCTTAATGTACATTCTGTTACACATGCTTCTAGATCTTCTACAACTCCTCCACCCACTACATCCTATATTCCTCATATTGCACCACCTTCACATTCACCATCTCCACATCAACATGCTCATAGTAATTCATCCCATTTTCATTCACCTCCACATAGACCTCTATCGTGCTTTACTGATTGACAAATGGATATTAAAATACCCAATTCCATGTATTCTCTTTATTTAATACTTGCAATGCATATTCTTAGCTTATACTTCATTCAAAAGATGGTCTAGTTAGGCCAAGGGTGATCCAAACACCTTCAAATGACATTTTAGGCCATTGTTGTTCTATTTGTGTGTTTTCTAGGTGGTGGTTATGCAACATCCCCAATGATTACGTAACTTCCACTCTTCATAGAGTGCTAATTACAAAATATCTACGGAGGTTATGTAAATGTAAGTTAAAGGGACCGGTGGTTGCATAACCACCAGTCTAATTTTACGGGCGGTCCTTTCCTCGACGACATGAGAATTTGGGAAACTCAATAGCTGTCAATGTTTGGGATTACAAATGGTTTAGTTAATCTTTCCATCCATCTTTGGTTAGAGTTACTATAAATATAATTTTTTTTAAGCATTCTAGCAAGTGATTTTGAGTGAATCTAGTAAGTGAGTCTAAGTGAATTGAAGTGTAAGAAAAGAGGAGGAGTTGGAGTTATTTCTTGTTTTGTGTTTTTCATTGTTAACAAGTTGTGAGAAAGAAAATTTAATTAGAAGGATTGTGTATCCTTCTTGAAGGCCAATTGTTGGTAGTACTTTGTATTTTTTTAGAAAATTACATAATGATATGGAAGTAATTTTCTTACCCACTGGAGTTTTTCCCACCTTGGGTTTCTATAAGATAGATTCTTATGTCTCCTTTGCATTATATTTATCAATTTACAGTCTAGTTGTGATTGTTTCATGTACATTACATTGTTTAAAAATAAATTAGTAAATTTCCATTTAATTATCACTAAACAAGATATGTTAATCGTTAGAAAGAGGAAATTTACAGATCATATTGGTATCAAAGTAGTTAAGATTTAAATTTTTGTGTGGTTAAATTTTTTTGATATTGAAGTTAGATGCTCCATACGTGAAAGGGAAAAGAAAGTGGTGAAGTTATCCTTATTCCTTTTGAAGAATACATTTCCACCAGGAAGTGGAAGCAAGGAATCCGAGACATGGATCATGGACATAATGCGGATGATACTAGAGAAGAATGTTTATAAAATTTGGAAGTAAATGGGGAAATCTTGTCCAAGGATGTGAGAAATATTTCCTTTGCCATAGGGAAATTTGAGTCCATCATGGGATTTCTCATGAAGAAACTTGGTGTTTAAAATAAGGTAGCAGGATCCAATAAAAAAGATACTCATGATTATGAAGAAGAGAAGCATTGTGTCATCCCCACACCTCATCCATTCAAATAATAGGTGAAGATAAAAATTCAGCCTTATGGTGGAGATGTAAATGCTAAGAAGATAGACCAATGGCTAGCTCAACTTTAGGTATATTTCAGTTTGCATCAAATCAATGAGAGTCAGTAAATTTCCTTTACAAGGTTAAAATTGACAAATCATGCTTTAACTTGGTTTGAAAGTTTTGTTCATTCATTGGTTTTTAAGAAGCTAGGTCCTATTACTCAGTGGGATGATTATAAAAAATCTAATAAAAAATAATTTTTATCCTATTTTTTATGAGGAAGAGAGGTCCATGTATTGGCAATATCTTAGGCAAAAGCAAGGCCATAACATGTAAGAGTACACTAGTGAGCTCCGGAAGAAGTATGTATAGATGGGAAAATATGTAGTGGATAGAGACCTTCTAATGAATTATATTGGTGGCATTCATAGACATTTGAGGATATCATTCCTATGGACCAAGACGATAGATGTAGACGAGGCTTGTTATCAAGCCCACTACATAGAGATGGACAAGAAGAAAAGTTCATCTACCTATCAGCATGCTTCAAGTTAAAAAGGTGACACCAAGAAAAAATAGAAAGGAAAAAGGAAAGGTAAGAAGAATGTTACTTCCATTTCTAAGAAAGATACTAAGGTTCATTGTGATGTTGACAATCATTCCGAGGAAAAAATTTGGAAACTCCACCCGGAATTAAATCCCTTCAAGAATAAAAAATTAGAATAAGGCCCTGGTTGACCTCCAAGGAGAGGAAGTATTTAGCAACTAAGAGGTGGATGAGACTATGTGTTTTAAATCCATCTACAAAGAGGTATGTTTGGGTAGTAACAATGTTATTCAAGAAAAGGAGCTAACTAATCTTTTTCATATAAAACTTGAAATGAAGAAAATTAAGGTGGATGATCTTTTCGATATGTGTTCTAAATCTAATTTGATTAGTAAAGAGTTAGTGGACATGCTAAAGTTGGAAAATTACAATAACCCAAGTCCATATTCATTGGCTTGGGTAAAGAAAGGTCTAGATATCAAGGTTACCAAACAATGTAAAATCACTTTTGGCATTGATACAAAATTTATTGATGAAATTACTATAGATGTTTTTCCTCTTGATGTGTGTGGTGTAGTATTTTGCAGCCAGTATTTTTATATCAGGGATTATATCTTCGTGAGGAGAGACAACCAATAATGTTTGGTGAAGGATGGTAAGGGCTACACCATTTCATCCTTTTCAGGAGACTTAGAGATCTCTTTGGTAAGTACCACTAAATCCTTGAAGATTATTAATTCCAGTGGTAAATTTACATTTATTATTTTGAGGGATATGATAGAGGATGAGATTGTTGCATCTAAAACCACTTGAAACATGTTTTCTAACAAAGAGAAGACACAAATAAAAGAGATAGGTCTTTAGTTCGTAAAATTTTTCCAAGATCCTATAGTGCTTCCTTTATTCAGGCTAATTGAGCATGAGATACACTTTCTACATGATATTTTGCTTCCAAAATTTAGATTATACATGAAGTCTTTGAAATATGTTAATGAGGTAAAACAATAGTTGTAGTATTTGATTAAACAACATGTAATCTGTCCTAGCACTTCTTCATACATGGTTATTCTATTATTTTAGTACCTAAAAAATATGGTTAATGGAGAATGTGTGTCTACTATAGATATTTGAATAAAATAACAATCATGAATAGGTACCCTCTTCCTTCTATTCATTATTTGTTGGACTAGCTACAACATGATAAATATTTTACTAATCTTAATTTTAAATATGTGTATCACCAAGTGTGGGTCAAGAAAGAGGACATCTAAAAAACAACATTCAAGACCAGGAAATGGTTATATGAATGGTTGATATTACGGTTAAAGCTATGTAATGAAAAAATAACTTCATGAGGTTGATGAATGAGGTAATGAGGTCATTTATTCATTATTTTTTTATTGTGTACTTGGATGGCATTCTAGTTTTTAACAGAACCTTTCAAGAGCATATTGACCATTTGCATCAAGTTTTGAAAATTCTTAAGGATAACTAGCTAGTGTTGAATGAGAAGAACTGTGACTTTGCTCAATTTTTGTTTGTATTTTGAGACATGTGGTTGGAGATGGAGAGTTGAGGATTGATTCGGCTAAGATAAAGGCCATTCATAATCTGCGTACACCATCGCGTTTTACTGAGACCAATAACTTTGTTGGAGAAGTTTTGTATTTGAGGAATTTCATTAAGAACTTCTCATCTATAGCAGTGTCACTACATTCAGTGACAATAGGGGGAAAGGATTTTGATTGGGGTAAGAAATAGTATATTTATTTTGATTCATTTAAATATAATATTAGTCATGCTCCAATTTTGGCATTACCTATCTTACATATTCCTTTTGAAGTGGAAACCAATGTTAATGACTATGCTATGGGGGTTTTCCTAATTCAGGGAGGTAGGCCCATATGTTATCACTCTAAATTGTTTCATGGTGAAAGTTTGAATTATCATACATATGATACTGAATTGTATGCTCTTGTGCAAGTGGTGAAGAAATTGAAACATTATTTGATGGGTAAACAAACTATCATTCACATAGATCACCAACCTCTCAAATACTAGTAGGCTTTGAAAATATTTCAATATGGTAGACACTATAGATGGATGTGTTTTTAATTACAATTTCACTTGATTATCAAAGATAAGAAAGGTGTAACTAACAAGTTAGATGATATATTATCTATACCTCCTTTGCTTTCAACATATGGGCACGTTAAATCTTTTCCTTTTTTGTGTGAATCATATCAGGAAGGTTATGAGAAGGATCCATATTTTTCATATATCTTTTATTAGAAACCTCCAAGAGAGGGATTTTTACATAAAGGAGAATACTACTTCCATGATGGTTTTATCTACAAGAAAGAGAAAGTTTATGTGCCTAAGGGGGAAAGAGTTTAGTTGATGAGGTAATAAAAGACTTCCAAAGTAGCTGGTCACTTTGGTGTGACAAATAATGTAGCTCACTTATAGAGGTATGTTTATTAGCCAAACATGCAAGAAAAAGTTACTAAATTCATTAGGGGTTGTGTTTTGTGAAGTACAAACAAGCCTAATAATAGGAAGTTTGGGTTATATATGCCATTGCTAGTTATTTCTTGACCATGGGAAAGAATCTCCATGGATTTTTTGGGTGGTTTTCCTACTTCCAAATAAGGTCACGATTACATTTTTTGGTAAGAGATCAATTTAGAAAAATGTGTATTCTAAATACTTGCAAGAAGACCATTAAGGATAATGATGCATTTGAGTTATTTTTTGCTAATGTGTGGGTTCATTTTGGTTTTCCTGATTCTATTGTGTCAGAAATGGACTCACATTTCATAGGAAATTTATTATATACTTTGTGGGAGAATATGGATACGAAGGTGAAGAGGTCTACCTCTTTTCATCTGCAGATAGATGGGAAAACATAAGTGGTAGAATGTACCTTGATCCAACTCTTGAGAGGGTATAACAGGAAACATCCGAGGACTTGGGATGAGAACTTGGTATATATCTAACATTCTTATAACATGGTAGTTCATGCTTCGACTAGTAAGACTCCTTTTGAAACATGTTTTGGTTAGTTTCCTAAAAGTGATTTTGATGTTCTTTTGAGATTACCATGTAGAGACAACGGAAATGTAGAACTCGAGGTCCACAAATCCAAGAAGTTACTTGAGAAAATTTAGTAGATACACCTTTAGGTACATTAGAGGCTAGAAGAGTCATATGCTAAGTACAAAGAGTAATATGACAACATGGGATTGAGAATTCTTTCCTTGTTAGAGACAAGGTAGTGTTTTACTAGAGAGATAGGCTATAGGGAAAATATAAGAAACTCAATCCTCTTCGGTATGACCCATTTGATATTTTAGAACATGTGGGTAAGAATTCACTTCACTTAGAATTTCCTCCTTACATGAGGAACTTCTCAATTGTGAATGTTCAAAATTTATGTCTCTTTGAGCCCTCCATGTTGGATGTAGAAGAGGAGATGTTTCTACTATCTACTGAGGATATTTCTTTAGAAATTCACCTAGAATTAGAGGAAGATGTAGTGTTTCAGTGAAAGAGATGATGACACATAGAGGACTATAGGATAGGTGGTTGATTGGGTTGAAAGGCCAATTTCCTACTAAGACCAAGTGGTATTCCAAAGAAGATGTGGGGAAGAAATTTCCTCACCTCATTAGTGCTTGAAGCTTTTACGAACTTAAAATCATCAAACTGGGGAGGTATGATCCAAAAATGGATATGAAAATACCCAATTTTATATATTCTCCATATTTGATACTTGTTGTGCATATTCTCGTCTTATACTTGATTCAGGAGATGGTCTAATCAGGTTGAGGGTGATCTAGACACCTTTGAATGACATTTAGGCCATCATTGTTCTGTTTGGGTATTTTCTATGTGATATTTAAGAAACCACCCCGGTGATTACATAATTGATACTCTTCACAAATTGGTGGCTGTGTAACTATCGTGAAAATTATGTAAACACTGGTTAAAGGGACCGACGGTTACACAACCACCACTCTAGTTTTCTTAGTGTTCCTGTCCTCAACAATGTCAAAATTTGGGAAACTCAATAGTTGCAAATGTTTGGGATTTTAAACAGTCTGGTTTTTCTTTTCATATGTCCTAGGTAGAGTAACTATAAATACAAGTTTGTTGAAGTATTCTAGCAAGTGATTTTGAGTGAATTCAAGTGTGAGAAAAGAGGAGTTGGATTTATTTCTTGTTTTATTCATTAAGAGTGAGTTTTTTATTGTTGAGAAGTTGTGAGAAAGTAAATATAATTAGGAGTGTGTATCCTTCTTGAAGGCCAGTTATTGGCAGTAATTTGTAATTTTTTGGACAATTTCATAGTGATACAGAAGAAATTTTCTTACCCGCTGGATTTTTTCCCACCTGGGGTTTCTCCAGGATGAATTCTTGTGTCTCTTTTGTATTATATTCTCAATTTGCAATATAGTTGTGATTGTTTCATGCACATTATTTTGGTTAAAAGGAATTTATTCAATTTATGCTCAATTATCACTAAACATGATCTATTAAATTTTAAAAAGAGGTAGTTTACAGATCATTTAATCTACCTTGTAAGTGAGAGCATTATAATTTTCACATTTCATTAGGCATCATGATATATTACAAAATTTGATTGATGAGCAATTTATTTGGTTACCCTCTAGTGAACGTCCTCCTCATCAGTTGCAATAAAATTGTAACTAACCATTTTGCAACTTTCATAAGATTAAATAACATAGATAAAATGATGGCTATGCACTTCATAACAGGCTTAGGTTGCTTGAGGAAAAATGTGTTATTTATTTTCCCACATGTCATTATGATTGATTACATTCTCTTGTCCCATGATGTTGAACACCGGAATCTATTATTTTGACTGTCATTCATCCTCTTATGGTTATTTTGTCTATTCCTACATCAACATCGATTACACATGAGACAATCACTACACTTATTATTTAACCCAAGGATAAATGGGTCTTAAATGATCACCAATAACCACGACATGATTCACATGTCCCTAGTGTTTCTTATATCACTTCAGGATTATCATTTGGAACTTAGGCTCATGATCCTACATTAACATCACTTGAGATTTATGTGTTCATTCGTCACCTTATTTCTACATAGAGACTATATGATATTCAATACTATATTATTCCATGTCTATTCTATACATGTATTCTATCATTTATTTTTTTCTTCTCTACACTTTCAGAACATGGTCAATCCTTATCTATTTATCCTCATCATTATTACTATCTATGCTATGAACACAACTCTATCATCATACTACATTCATCACTATACCACTACCATCCTCATACTACTATAATCACTATGATATCCACATACATAATATACACTATGACATCATCAAAATGCAAAATATATAGCTATCCTCAAATTGTGAACTCAAGAAATGTTATACAATGAAATCATCCAAATATCACACATAAAAAGTACAAATCATTACATCATACAAAAACCAATCTCATCATATATCACTCTCAAATGTTTTCATATACAAATTTGGCGGGGGAATTCCCTCTACATGATACATCATGCATAACCATCACTTTTACTAGATGCCACTATGGAATATATCAAACTAAAGGTTTCAAAACTTGATCTCTATCTCTATTCTCGGGAGTTTTTCTCCTCTAACCAAGTCCATAATGATGTTGCCTTGACCACCACCTATGTGTACCAACCCTAGAGATCTATGTATTATGAAAACATATCCTACATTAGGGATCCTCATCCCATGGAATCCATTACATCAGATATCTCTAATATCTTCTCATCAAATTTTGATTATAATAAAAAAATGTGGTTTACACTACCCATATGAGATCAAAGAGATGGGCATGCTCACCCGCTATGTGATCAACCCTCTCCAATAATACCCCTCTAGTAAGGACATCTAGGGGCATGTTACGGGTTAACATGTGTAGTAATGTGTCAAAAATACACTTCAACACTCATTACCTACAAAAATGTGAATCATATTAGCACATTAGTTATGCTATTATCAAAATACAAATCATTATGTACTATGAAATAATTACATCATACTACAACCACAACTACTATGTCATCATTGGGGCCAGATTCCTAGCCTCTTTCTCCCTCTACTCCTCCTATAGTCCTAACTAATGACCCTCTTGCATCATTTACCATGAATAGAAACAATAACACCCATTGGTGCTCAGACCACCACTGAGTATAGGCTAGTGTGCACCTCACAACATCCACCTGGATAGGAACAATATCGAGATCTACCTTATTTCCAAGTGGTGGGACTAACGGTGCTCCTATGGGGCCTAGCCTTACTCCCACTCTCCTCACTGCACATAATGATTAGTATCATATCTATTTCTTAGGGGGAACATCCTGATCTATCCTAGATTATCACATAACCTGCTAACACTGAAAGAACTTGACCATTCCTAGAAATCTATCCTCTAACCACAAGGTCTGACATATAAAACAAATCTCTATCTGGTCCTCTGCCTAGCCACCATAATTGATGCAAGGGCATCCATTTTGAGTATAATAATAAGTAATTTTCTATATAGAATCTTCACTAAACATGATAATAGGATTTTAGGAGCTCCTAGGTGTCAAAAGTGGTTTTAAATTTGAATTTGGCTTAGTTCATCATTTCCCCGCCCAAATGCAAAATTTGAATTTTCAAATAAGGTTCAGAGCCATTTTGGTTTGTTAAGTGTATGTAAGGGACTAAAATGGTTAGGATGGATTGGATAGGTTTTTAGGAAAGTCTTAATGAGTCCCTATGGTTTAAATTAGTAGAAATATTCAAAAAGTTATTTAGGAAAATTTAGGAAAAAAGGAGCTAGGAAAATTTAATGAAATTGTATATGAACATCTGAGGGAGGTTATTTGGCAAGGTACCATGGATTTTGTGAATGTTATGTAGTGAAAATTTTATTTTATGATATAATTGGTTGAAGCATGCTAGAAACCTTGCCTTCTATAATCCTAACATGTAAGACAATGATGTAACTTAGAAATGATTCAATTTTGTTTTTTACTGTCAACTCAGGAAGGTGTTGTGGATAAAAATAGACTTATTTGGTAATTTTTAGGTATTAATATGGTGGATTTTGGATTTTATAGTCTTTTGACTCCAACTGGTTTGTCTTAGAACCATAACTAGGGTTTATCACAAAAATTGAGTTTGAGGCTTTTACGTTTCATTCTAAGAATTGAAACTTTATACGAAGCACCTAAAGGTTATGTAGAAATAGATTTTGAATATTTTTAGTGTTTAAAAGTCCACAATTTCTAGGAATTCTTGACAATTTTCTTTCTAGTGTGATTGTTACGATAAGGAGACCTAATTGCAAGTTATAAGATAAAGAAAAATAGGTTTAAACTTGGATATGATCAATGGAAATTTGCAAGAAATTAGAACAAACAAATGGGTATAAAGAAATTCCTTTAATTTCTTTTAAAACTCCATGAATCATATTTTATGCTTGAAAAGCCCTAATTATAGGGTCACTAAGAACAAGACCTTAAAGAGGAAGATTAAATGGTGGAAAGGACGTTTTCCTTATGAGTTGGGTTATAAAATTTGTATAAGCATAGGAAGCCAAAAAGGGTGTCCAAATATGTTTATGTTTTTTCTTGGGACTTGTGGTCACTCCCAACACTAACCCATGGATGCGATTGTTCTTAAGAAGGAAAACATGACAATTTTGATAGAGGAGTGAATATTGAAGTTTTTGGTTTTTGGAAATAATTTTGTTTATTTCTATTGCATTGGAAGAACACGTAGATAGGGTAATTGAAGGCCACAACTCAAAGAATGATATAAAGAATAAAAAATTACATGTTTAAGAGCCATACAGGCTTGAGAAAGTTGATCCTCTTACAGGGTATAAGGACATTTGGAATAGTATGATATTTATTGAATTATTAATTTGATATGATTCCCATAGAGCTCTATATCAATATTCCATATAAGGCCTCCATATAATCATACATGGCCCCATCAAATCTAGAATCGATCTATACATTGTAGTATAAAACCATCAACTCCTTGGGCCAACCCATTTTGGTGAAAAGAACTCTAACCATATCCAATCCATTTGTGGCCCACTAAGGGGAATCATGACCAAAATGTGCTGATATGCCTATAAATGTAATAATGTGATCACACCAATACCACCTTCGTGATCCTCATGTGTAAATCTATAAATATCTCTATACATATGTGTTAATCATAACAACTCTATGTATATTGGGTCCTACAATGCTTAATTTTCTAACATATCTGATACATGCGATAGGATATGGCTATCCCATCTCCATTCAAGACCAAAAAAGAAGACAATCAATTAAATGAATTTCCACAAATGTGGAACCCTAGATCTCATTATATCATCTAGAGTCACTATTGACTCTACATGAACATAAGAACCTATAAAATATGTCCAAACTACTCTCATCTGGCACCGTGTATCCTTTAGGAGCATCATTGGTATCAGATATCATACCATTGGAAATCGTAGGATGTAATACACATCCTATATAGTCACTATCATATCTCTTGAAGGGAGCCAAAAGGTACATGTGTTAGTACACCATCTCTCACAAATCACTGTGATCAAGTTTATATTATGGGGAACCTCCCCTAATCTGTTCACATTCCATATCCCAAACCAATCTAATAAATTACATTCATCCTGCTCTAGGCCCAACCCAAAAAATTAGTCAAATTTTTCCATGCATGAAACTCCCAAGAATGAATATCCTTATGCACAACACAAATAATACACAAAACCATGCATTAGTTTATCATCCAAGAAAAAATTCCTTGCGAGAAATAATAAAAAAATTTACACATCCAGGATAGAACAATACTATAGCTCAGACACTATTTTTCGTTACTGGATAGTAACACCCAAAATTGGATGGTACCATCCTAGGGACAAAATCGACCCCACCATCTCCGTCTTAGTCAGAAACCCTAGATTTTCACAAAATGAATTTTTTTTAAAAAAATCCAAAAATATTATACTATGGCCTATTCTAGCCGCACAAAGCACCACTTACCAACTTATCCTCTCGAATCTCATTGGGATAACCTCTCATGCATGTGACATGGTCGTAACCCAGAGCATAAGTCACCATCGATCGATTTACAAATGAAAGTACTATTCACTTTTTCCTATTTACTATATATATAGTAATTATTATTACTAACACAATTCCTATGTTTTTATAGTTCCTCCTATGATAATTAATATGATCACACTTTTCGGTCCATATATTGATCCTTACTCATAATTTTTTATTATTGTTAGTGGCATTAGAATCATATTTTCCACATCTATCTCAATTTGCATTGACTTATAAACCTATATGCTTTATTATACATTTTTATTGCAACTCTCTCATATATCTCTATCCTACTATACACATCTTTGATTCATATCAAACCCATGTTCCTATTTTCTTTTGGCTCATGGTTTTACGATTATTCTCTCACACTTTTGAGAAAGGGGGGAAACATTCAGGGGCATCCTATCACCCATCCAAGTGTAAACCAAGAAAATATTCACTTTTACACACAAAATAACACTATATACCTAATCCAAAAATGGATCTAGAATTACCCAATTCTATGTATTATATTATTGAAACTCACAGTGCATACCCTCATCATGTTAATTAGTCTAAACAAAGGTTAAATCATGTTGATGGTGATTTGAACACCTTTGAATGATGTAAAAGGCCATCATTGTTTTGTTTTGTGTGATAATTGTGCAGGGATCATGGAACCATTGTGACAATTTTGGAACCGTCATTATTCACATAATAGTAGTTATGTAATCACCACAGTAGTTGTGGGACCTCTACCTATAGGCACATATGGTTGTGTTATCCTCATGGAAATTGTGCAATCACCTTTACAGATAACATAAATTATGTCCCCGATAACGCCAAAATGAGGAATCTAAACAGTTACAAATATTTTGGCATCTCAAATTAGTGTTTTTCATCTTTCCACTCATCCTTGGACACATAATCTATAAATAAAACCATATTTAGTCATTCTAGGTAGGTTGTTGTGAGTGAATTCATGTGTTAGCCAAAGATAAAATCTAAATTGTTCTTATTTTATTCATAAATAGTTGAGTTATTCATTGTTGATGATTGCAAGAAAGTAATGAAAGTAGATTGATCTTGAATCCTTCTTCAAGTTCATATATTGGGAGTGAACTTGTATTCTTTGGATAATTACATAACGAAATGGAATCAATTGTTTACTAAACTAGATTTTTTCCCACATTGGGTTTCGCTAGGATAAAAATCTTATCTCCTTGTCTCTTCATTTCATTATTTTTATGAGTGATTCTTGCATAATATATTGCCCTAGTAAGAACTATAGAAATTTCTCATTCAATATCACTAAAATAGGATCTTTACATTTTTGAAAAGAGGTAGTTTATGAATCAAATTGGTATCAGAGTAGTTAACATCAAATTATTTTTATCTTGTTTAATTTATGTTAACATTTTAAGTTAAATGCCCCTCACTTATAATAGTAGTGAAATTGTTGAAGGTATGTTCATTTATTTTAAAGAAAATATTTCCACAAAGAAGTGGAACCAACATCGCTCATAGTGGAGATGCATGTGAGATTGAAGAATAATATTTCTATAAGTTGGAGGTGGATGTGGAGAGTTTTTCCAAATATGTGGGCAGTATTTCCTTGTATATCGGAAAGTTGGAGTCCATCATGGGATTTCTCATGGAAAAGCTTGGTGTTTCAAAAGAGTCA
Source organism: Taxus chinensis (assembly GCA_019776745.2). Lineage (NCBI taxonomy): Eukaryota > Viridiplantae > Streptophyta > Pinopsida > Cupressales > Taxaceae > Taxus > Taxus chinensis. Next base: position 120,928,071 of record CM034156.1, on the reverse strand, counting down.
CTAGAAGACCATAAAGAAGAAACTCATGAGTATGAGGAAGAATAGCCCCATGTCAACCTTTCTCCTCCTCCATTCAAAGCAAAGGAAAATAAATAAATTTAGACTTATGATGGGGACATGAATTCTGAAAAGATATACCATAGGCTAGCTTAAGTTGAGGTATATTTCAGTTTGCATCAAATCAATGAAATTCAAGATATTTCTTTTGGAAGGTTAAAAGGAAATCATGTTTTAACTTGGTTTGAAAGCTATGTTCATTATTTTGTAGTTAAGAAGATTCCTTCTATTTCTAAGTGGAATGAATTTAACAGGCTAATCAAAAAGTAATTCTATCCCATTTTTTATGAGGAAGAGATGTCCATTTATTGTAAATATCTTAGGGAGAAACAAGGCCAAAATGTGTAAGAGTAAACCAGTGAGTTTCAGAAGAAATCTATCCAAAGGGGAAAACATGTAGCGGACTGGGAAATTTTAATGAAATATATAAATGGACTCCATAACTTGAGGATACCAGTTCTCTTGGCCAAGCTGAAGAATGTAGATGAGGATTTTCCTCAAGCTCACTATTTAGAGATGGACAAGAAGAAGATTCCATCTACCTCTCAACATGATTCAAACAAACAAGGTGACATCAAGAAAAATGAGAAAGGGAAAGGGAAAGGTAAGAATAATACTACATGTGTTTCTCAGAAGGAAACTAAAGTTCATTGTTGTAATTGTGATGTTGACACTCATTCCAATGAAAAATATTAGAAGCTACACTCGGAATTACATCCCTTCAAGAATAAGAAGGCCACAGCTTCCCTTCAAAGGGAGGAAACATTTTGTAGTGAATAGGTTGATGATAAAATGTGTTTTACCTCCATTCATAGATAGGTATGTTTTAGTAGTAACAATTTTATTCAAGCGAATGAACTTACTATGATTTTTTATATAAAAATCAAAGTGAAGAAAACCAAAGTGAATGCTCTTTTTTATACTTGTTCTCAAGATAATTTGATAACTAAGGAGTTAGTTGATAAGGTGAAATTACAAACTTACAATCATTTGAATCCATATTAATTGGGATGTGTGAAGAAAGGTGTAGACATCAAGGTTACCAAACAATGCAAGATTATGTTTGGTATTGATAAGAATTTTATTGATGAAGTTAATTTGGATATTGTTCCACTGGATGTGTGTGGTATAGTGTTTAGCAGTCCTTAATTGTATATCAAGGATGCCATCTTCATGAGAAGAGCCAATTAATATCATTTGGTGAAGGATGGTAAGGGCTACATCATTTCAACCTTTGTAAGAGACTCAAATATCTCTCTGGTAAGTTCCTATGAAGCTAATAATCTTATGAATTCTAGTGAGAAAATTTCATTAATTTTCTCGAGGGATATGGAATAAGAGGAATTTATTGCATCTAAGACAACTTGTAGCAGTTTTATTGAAAAACAACATAAGTAGATGAAATAATTATTTCAATAAATCAAGTAAGTTTTTTTAGATCCTACGAGGATGCCCCCAGTTAGGCCAATTGAGCACGAGATACATTTGTTACCCGATAGTATGCTTCCAAACTTGGGATTGTACATGAAGTCCTTGAAGGATGCCAACAAGGTAAAGCAATAGTTACAATATTTGATTAGGTAAGGTAAAATCTATCCTAGCACTTATCTAATTGTTTCTCCTATTGTTTTAGTACCTAAGAAATATGGTTCATGGAGGATGTGTGTTGATTACATAACATTAAATAAAACAACCATTAAAAATAGATACCTTCTTTCTCAAATTGATGATTTGTTGGCTCAATAACAACATGTTAAATATTTTACTAAGCTTGATTTGAAATTTGGGTATCACCAAGTTTGGATTAAGTAAGAGGAAATCTAGAAAACATCATTCAAGACTAAGAAAAGGTTGTATGAATGGTTGGTCCTACCGTTTGGGATATGTAATACACTAGAAACCTTCATGAGGTTGATGAATGAGGTAATGAGGCCATTTATTGATTCCTTTGTCATTTTTTACTTGGATGACATTATATTTTTTAGCAAAACTTTTGAGGATCATATTAACAATTTGCATCAAGTTTTAAAGGAGAACTGACTAGTTCTGAATTAGAATAAGTGCAAGTTTTCTCAATAATCAATTTTATTTTTGGGGCATGTGGTTGAAGATGGAGAGTTGAAGATTGATTCAGATAAGATAAAGGCCATTATGAATTGGTCTACACCATCTAGTTTGACCGAGACTAGGCCATTTTTTGGTGCATTTCAGTATTTGAGGAAGTTCATCAAGAAATTCTCTTCCATAGTAGGACTGAGCTACATTCTGTGACAATAGGTGGTAAGGTTTTTAATTGGGATAAGAAGAAAAAAGATTCTTTTGAGTCATTCAAATAAAATATTAGTCATCCTCTACTTTTGGAATTACCTAACTTGCAACTTCCTTTCAAATTTGAAACTGATGTTAGTGACTGTGTTATGCGATCTATCCTACTTGAAGGAGGTAGATCTGTATGCTATCATTCTGAACTGTTTTAGAGAGCCATTTTGAATTATTGTAGTTATGATAAAAAAATTTAATGTTGTTGTGAAAGAGGTCAAGCAGTTGAAACATTATCTAATGGGTAAGGAAACTTTTGTACACATAGGTCACCAACCTTTGTAATATTTGCAAGCTCAAAATAGATCTCAATAGGATAGACACTATAAATGGATGGTTTTATTGAAATAATTTCATTTGATTATAAAATATAATAAAGGTGTGAATAACCAGTTACCTAATATGTTATTTAGATCTCCTTTACTTTCAATAATGGAAACTTTAACTCTTCTCGATCCTTTCGTGTGTGAATCATATCAGGAAGGTTATGAGAAGGATCTGGATTTTGGGAAAATATTTCAGTAGAAACCTCTGAGTGATATATTTTTATCAAGGGAGAGTACCACTTCTAGGACATGATGCTCTACAAGAACAATAAAATTTGTGAGCACAAGGGGAAAAAGTTTAGTTGATGAGGGAATCAAACAATTCTAAAGTAGACAGTCACTTAGGCATGACAAAGAATGTTGAGCATTTGTAGAGGTATATTTATTGGCCAAATATGCAAGTAGAATTTCCAAATTTATTATGGGTTGTGTTTAATGTAGTACAAGAACGCCTAATAACCTAAATTTGGGTGTATATATTCCATTAGAAGTTCCTTCCTGTCCATGGGAAAGCATCACCATGGATTTTTTGGGTAGTTTTCCTACCTCTAAGAAAGGGTAAAATTATATTTTTAAGGTAATGGAACGGTTCAATAAAATGTGCATTCTCATCCCTTTTAAGAACAACATTAAATCCAATGATGTAGATGAATTATTTTGTGCTAATATGTGGGTTCATTTTGGTTTTCTTAATTGTATTGTGTCATAAAGTGACTCACAATTCATAGAAATTTTTGGTCTACTTTGTGGGAGAAGATAGATACTAAGATGATAAGGTCTACCATTTTTCATTTGTAGAAAGATGGGAAAATATAAGTGATAAACCATACCTTAGTTCAACTCTTAAGAGATTACAACATGAAACATCCTAGGACTTGGGATGAGAATTTGATGTATATCAGACATTATTATAATAGGGAAACTCATGCTTCTACCTGTAATAATCCTTTTGAAACATGTAATGGTTATCTCCCTAATAGTGCATTTGATGTTGTTATGAGATTACCATGTAGAAAAAATGAGAAAGTGGATTTGGAAGTCCAAAAAGCTGAGAAATTCATTTGGAAAATTCAACAGATACACCTCCAGGTACATGAGAGGTTGAAAAATCACAGGCCAAGTACAAACCAAGGCGTGATCAACATAGAACTGAGAATTATTTCGTTTTTGGTGATAAGGTATGGTTATACTTGAGCAGAGAAAGAATACAAGGTAAAGCCAAGAAACTCAAGTCTCTTTGATATATTCCATTCGAAATTATCTAAAAAGTATGTAAGAATAATTTTTGCCTTGGATTTTCCTCCTTATATGAGAATATATTCAGTAGTGAATGTTAAGAATTTATGTGTCTTTAATCCCTCTATGTTGGATCAGGAAAAAGAAGGATTCTTGCTACCATTTATTGAGGTTATTGCTCCAGAATATTAGTTGATATTAGGGGAAGATGTGGTATTGTAGTGGAAAGAGAGGACAACACAACATGGAGTGCGACATAGGTGGTTTATTAGGTTGAAAGGTCAATTACCTACCAGGGCCATGTGCTATTTCAAAGAAGATGTGGGGAAGAAATATCCTCACGTCATTAGACCAAGAATATTTTAGGAATGAAAAATCCTATAATTGGGGAGGTACAAACAAATAAATATATAAGTACCCAATTCTATGGATTCTCTTATTGAAATTTGCACTACATACCCTTAACATGTTCATTGTTCTAGAAAATTGTTAAGTTAGGTTGACGGTGATCTGAAAAACTTCGAATGACATAAAAGGACATTGTTGTTCTATTTTGTGTGATAACTATGTAGTGGTTACGGAACCACCACGACAGTTGCATAATTGCCTCTCTTTATAAAGTAGCAGTTATGTAGCTACCTCTACAAACAATGAAGGTTATGTCCCCAATGACATCAAATTGAGGAATCTGAATAGTTGTAAATTTTAGGCTTCTCAAATTGGTGTTTTTCTCCTTTCCACTTGTACTTAGGTAGAGAAACTATATATAAAAGAACATTTACTCATTCTAGGTAAGTGGTTGTGAGTGAATTCATGTGTGAGAAAATGATAAAATCTAAATTGTTCTTCTTTTGTTCATAGAAAACTAAGTTATTCATTATTGAGGATTGGAAACAAGTAATACAGGTAGATTGATATTGAATTCTTCTTGAAGTTCATATATTGGCAGTGAACTCGTATTGTTTGGAGAATTACAAAGTGAAAGCGAAGATATTTCTTACCCAATTGGAGGCTTTCCCACATTGGGTTTCTCTAGGATAAAACTCTTGTCTCCTTGTCTCTTGTCTCTTTGTTTACATATTTTTATGAGTGATTCTTGTATAATATACTATCCTAGAAATAAATATAACAATTTCTCATTGAATATCACTAAAATAGGATTTATATGTTGTTGAAAAGAGGCAATTTTAAAATCAATACCACTACTATATCATGGAACAAAATTCAAATCCTACAAATTCATCAATCAAAGTTGTAAGCATCAATATATTCTAGGCATGCTACTATCTCCAATTCTCAATTACAAAACAATACACCCTAAAATGACCTAATTTGGGGGAATTCAATTTTCTAAAGAAATTCAAATCAATAAATTCAACAAAAAATACTACGATGCAATCGATATATGTTGTTTCTAATTCTATTTCAACAATATATAATTTTCTCCTAGTTGACCTAACTTAGAGTCCAATCCATTATATTTAAACAAAAATTTTCCTATTTGACAAATTTGTACCCATATGATGTAAAGTGGAGGAGATGAGATGTCATTTCCTATTCCTATCTACTTTACAGAGGCTTTTGTGACTAGTATTCAAGGTAAAAATTAGTTCATTTTTCTTTGTAGTGGTAGAACCTCTTTTAAGAAAGTTTCATAAATGGAGGGAAAAGATGAGCACTCTTCATATAATGTTATGATGCCCAAATCCTCAGAGTATTAACTATTGGAAGTAGAATGGAATGAGAGGGGGGGTGAATAAGCCCTTACAAATTTCATTTAATTTTATATTACTTACTTAAATCACAAACCACTTATCCAGCCATTAATGTGTACACAACATCAAAAAACATACATCCAATCAACCACGAACAATATAATCAACACCATAAATCAAGATATAAGAAATAAAACATCATGGGGAAGGAAAACCACTGAAAAATTATCTTTATATTTCTATGTTTCAAATTTAGTGAGGCACCAAGCCCACAAGGAGCACTAACCCCTAGATTAGAAGAGTGTTGGGCTCCTAAAATATTGGCTGAGTAAAAAAAGGTGCATAGGCACGCAAGGCCTAGTTGAAGAAAAGTGCACAAGGATAAAGTGCACATGGTAGGGTTTAGGGAAGGATTTAAGGAAACCCGTGGCACGCGCGGACAGAACCAAAGGTTCAGGACTTAGCCATATTGGGTGTTTCCTGAAGAACATGTGAAAAACATGACCCGAATACACATGTGGAGTGGATAAGGTGCTATCCTGACGACAGGTTAGCCCAGGAAGGAGCATGCCTATGGCAGAAGCTTCTAGAAGCTCATGGTAAAAAGTGGAAAGCTTAGGCCTAGAGGATCATTGTCACATGGAGGACCACATTTAGAAACTTGGCATGGGATTTGAGGCCGCTGGAAGATGAGTTAGCAGTCTAGAAATCCTATATATACAAGCACCTAAAGAAGTAAAAGAGGGAGAAATAGATAGAGGGTGGGGCTCTACAGAAATATGGCAAGAAATCTGTTAGTTTGGGTAATTGTGCTTAGGAAAGAATGTATCAAGGGTATGGGGATCAAAAAATTTCTTTTGAGAGCCTAATCATATGAATCCAGTTATAAAGCATGACTGCGGTCTGCTTCTATGGGACATTCTCTAATGGCTCCATGAATGTAATGAGGTTACCAGCTCACATGAATATGAACATTGATGATTCTAATGCAAAAATCTTTCTCATAGTTCCTTTTCATTTATGATTATGATTAAGTATGGATGTCTGTACAACTTATTTCTATTTTGGTATAAGTTATAAAATCTGTTAAAGCACTTTATGTCTGGAATGACTGCAAGGACCTAGAAGCCATTTTGAGCTCTATGGTGCTTATATGTTTTACTTCCATTCAAATCTCTTAAACACGAATCATAGATGATGCTTCCCACTAAACTCATATAAAACAAAGACTTAGCACCCACGCATCCCTCGAGTGAGCAGACAACACACATTGGGTGATAGTCCAGTTTGCATGGGGTTCCTTTCTTTTGTGATAAGGGTAAAAATGACTACATCTTTGTTCCGTTGCCAAGACCTCTTTTCGAAGTTGTAGAGGGAAATGACATACATCATGATTTGGGTGATGAGTAATGATAGAACATTTAAGTTTGGAAAGTGTTGAATCATGGTTCAAGATCATGGAGGATGAATTTTCTCAGATATTCAACACTGTACCTGATTTTGATGCATGTAGATGGGTAGAAGAGAGCCTCTACCATGAGTTATATGAAACATTTTTCTATTGTTTCCCAGTAGAGCTATATGAATGGCTCTCAGCATAGGTGTCTAGATCAAGTTGGTATTCTAGATCACACACGTGGACCCAAGAAGAATACCAGAGGATGCAGGATGTAGATCTGACATGGAATCATGTTGTGGATCATTAGTGGGAAGGTGTGTTGGCTAGCTACACTCTGGAGTATGCTATTTCCACATATTCTTTCCCAGAAGTTACTGAGTTTGAATTTCTATGGGAGCCCAGAGGATCATTTCTACATGATATCCCTTTAGCAATGAAGATCTTGGTTGTTACTTTGAGTTTAGAGGGATTTCCAATGGCCGGCTAAACCATTCTAAGCGATGGGCGAGGGAGCTAGGGTGGAGGAAGATGGCAGATATTACGATGGAGAAGGAAAGGGAGGAGAGACGGATCAAGTATAGTGAAGCGCGTGAAAGGGATATTACTAGACAAAATGAAGCCGCAAGTGTGATGGATCTATGGAGGAAGACGTTGCATGAAGGAGTTGAGGTTCACGTGAAGGACGTGGAACCTGAGTAGTCTATGCTTCCCCATCTTGGCAAGCACGTAAGAGAGAGCCCTTTAGCTTCTAATGAGAGTTTGTCACGCGGAGAAATAAGAGTCATCAACACATATCTAAACCCATCTAGTGACCAAACCTTAGTGCTTGGTTTTCCAGAACAAGGAAGGAGTATCATTGACCCAGTTGGTATTAGTGGAAGTGACAGATCTGTGCCTAGGAGGTAGAATTTTTTCAGTTCCCATTTCTATCGCTAGACATATTCCAATATTTAGAGGAGTCTTTGGACAAGGAGAAAGTATACAAGCCTTCGGTCTCATTTCTAGAAGTGGCGCGTGGTACAATAGTGGTAGTGGGGCATTATCAAAAACCTTCGATGCACAATTTAGTGGAACCTTGGGGAAACTTGGCATGACTACAACAAGACCTAGTGGTTCCGGTGGATTTGGTAGGTCAAGAGGGACAAGACTTGGTGGACCTAGTGGTTCTATTTGATCAGGTGGCTCAGGAGGCATATGACTTGTGGACCTGTTGGATTCGGCGGTGGAGGAAATACCAAAGCAAACTAAGGATCTGGCTCAGAAGGAAAAGGGCCCCAACCACCCCCTCAAGTCTTCTTTGAGATGTCTTTACACTTACCAGATTACAGAGGTATTGAAGATGTTGTAGAATATGTTCACCAGTGTGAGCTGTTATGGCACGCAAAGGGGATCACAACCTTGGAGTGGAAGGCTAGTCAATTTGCAACAATGTTGCAGGGGCGTGTGCATAGCTGGTATATGAAATCTGACCCTCATCAAATGGTGGTGGATTATTCTACTTTAAAGAGTGCCTTCTTGGTAGAATTCCACATCCCTAAGTTTGAACAAAAGAGCATCAACACCCTGAAAGAGATTCAATCGGGAATGGCAGAGAATGTGCAAGAGTATGATGAATGATTTAAAACTCTCTTGTCTAAGTTATCATATGATATTCACCCTTCACAACATGCTCAGTGATTTTTTGGAGGATTGATCACACCTTTTAGGAGGGCCTTATCTCATAAAACTTTCACAAACCTGCGCAAGGCGTTGGAAGCTTCTCTGGGCACCGAGGCTGTTGGTAGTGTTGATACTAGAGTTAGCTTCCTAGAGGCTTAAATTACTTCTATGGCTAAGCAGCTGGAGAAGTTTTCCGTGAACTCAGCCCATGAGACTCGTAGTGGTTTATGGTGTATAGATTGTGAAGTAGAGGGGCATGTTAAGGGTATTTGTCCCCAGAGAGCAGTACGCACCGTGATAGTAGATTATGAAATTTTTCATGGGGACCATGATGCAAGTAGATGCCCCTTATTACAATGCACAATACGAATGAATGTGTCTTGCTACTATAAGATCTACACCTCTACAACCCATGATACTAAGGATTTTAGGCTCAATGATCAGATCCATGAAGCCATTGATCATGGGGTATGCCAAACTAGTATTTTCAATAGCTCTAAAGGGGATGATCGTGGCTATGAGGAGCGCACAGATGGTGGCATGTGTGGAAGGGGATTTTACGGAGGGTTCTGTGGTCGTGGTAACGATGGGGGAGGAAGGAGTGAATTCCCATGTGGAACCTGTTTTAATTTTGGTTCTACAGAACATTATAAATGAGAGTGCCTAGACCTATTACAGTGCTCATGGTGTAGAAAGAAGTACAAGTATGAGGAATGCTCGGAGTTGTTTGAGCACATGAACTAGTAGCAATGGAAAGACAAGGGCACTATAATGGTAAGAATTAAGAAGATAAACACATAATGGATGTTGTGGGTGACACATGATGTAGGATTAGAACCTGTTTTAGTAACAACAAGAGAAGAGTTCATGCGCACAAAGGAAATACCAAGGTAGAGGACCTTGGTTTCAAGAGAGGAAGTAGTTCATGGGAAGTAACTAGACCTTGCGCATCAAAAATAAGTATATCAAGATACCATGGATGTCATTCTTAGTTTATAAGGAGAAATACAATGTCTAAAGGAGCAGTCCAGGAGGGAGGAGCAAAGGAGGAAGGTCGAGGTGCCAAAGGATGACCTGGATGAGGTAAAGGAAGTATGTAAAATGCTAAGGAAAGAGAATGCTATTCCCTTACTAGGAGCATGGTTAAGGGATAAGGTACCATGCACCAGAGAAGAGTGCGAGAGACACATCCTTAATGCAACATTCTCCCTCATAGCCTTGACTATGAAAAAGAGATCACATTGGATGCAATCGTAGATGGATGGCTCCTTAGTAATATCTTCATTGAAACAGACGCAGAGGTCAATTTTCTAACTTTGGATGCATGACATCAGATAGAGAGACCTACATTATAGCCATCTTCAAATGTGTTGTATATAGAAAACAAAATGAAGGAAATGCCCATTGGTGTCTTAAAGAATGTAGCTATCACTATCCAGGGAGCTAAGTTTACTAGGGACTTTGAAGTCTTGGCGCTCGCTGAGGGAGACAATTTTCAGACACTACTCTAGCGCCCATGGCGTTACAAGAACAATGATGACCTTCAGTTCAATAAGGGGTACATCAACTTTGAAAATAAGGAGGAATGGGTTATTATACCCTTGGCTGATGGGAAGTCAATACCCTATATTGAACCTTTGGGGGAAGAGGTCCTGTATCAGATATATGTGCACTCAATCAGGGATCTAGAGATAATCCATCCTATCGACGGAGTTATCCAGTTTGAGGATGCTCAGTTAGTAAGTGACACCACCAGTCTAACATGTGATAATTGGGTACATGGGACTTATGAATTTATTAGACGACAGTTGAGAGGATCTGTAACAAAATTAAAAAAGTCACATACAGTTTAATGCCTAGGAGGAAAAAAACTACCTAAGTATTTAAGAGGGGCCTTCCCTGGGATCTTCTTACAGGAGATGGAAGCTCAGTGGAAGGAGGATAAGGAATGAAGGGGGATGTTAAGTTATTATCCTACTTAACATAGTGACATAGTTGTGGGATACACATCAGGAGAGCCATTTGGAATGGCACTAGATGAGAATTACTCTCTCTGTCAGGTTTTCTAGAAGCAATGTGCCCACCGCCATCAAGGACTACCATGGTAAGGAACCTGCATCCTTCCACATCCAAGCTTGTGAGAAGGCTCTGGAGAGAAGTCGTGAAATCTTTGCCACTATCCCTTTGGGTGCACAAGCTATATTCTACATTGTATGGTTGCGCGCACATGGTACATACATTCTGAGACATGATGCCAAATAGGAAATTAGCAAGAGCTAACAGTGGACCTCATTCAAATGTTTGAGTACCGATGTACCAAGCCATCAGTTGATAAGGCATTGTATGTTGTTAAGTGCTTTACCAGAGGGGATAGTGCCATGGCAGAAGATAGGTTGTCAGAATTACTAGGTAGACTGAGTTTGGAGGCACACTTTGAAGAAGAGGTAGGAGAAGCAGAAGAGATCTAGCTTAAGTGCGCGTTCTTGAAAAAGGAAAAAGGGAAATTAGTATATGTTATTGATGGGGAGGAAGTAGAGAGCTTGGATGCTAACCATTTTGTAGGGGCACATGAGGTAGTGGATAGTGTTGATGCTCACACACACACCTGCCATGAGCCCTTAAAAAAAAATAAGGTTAACATCGGCTCAGGAGAAGAACCTAAGGAAGCTATGATTGGAGATTACTAGTTGGAGAAGGAAGTCTCTGAGATCATTGATCTTTTGTGCAAATTTGAGGATTTATTCCCCCGCAGGTAGCATGAGCTCAAATGCGTCCACCATTCCTTAGGGGAGATAAGGATAAAGCTAAAGGATGGTGCGCGTCTAGTCAAGAAGAGACCCTACCAGATGAATCTAAATTTTCACGTAAAGGTAAAAGAAGAGATATACAAAATTATAGCTTCTGGAATCAGTAAAGTTGTGGAAGAATCAGAATGGATAAGTTCGATGGTAATCAACATCAAGAAGGATGGGTGGATTAGGATCTGCGTGGATTATAGGGACTTGAACACAGTTTGTGTCATCGATTTTTTTCCAACCCCCTTCATTGAAGAAATTTTAGAGGGAGTCACTGGGCACGAAATCTATCCTCTTAAGAATGGATTTTTAGGGTACCACCAAGTCTGGATTACAAAATAATACCAGGAGAAGAATAATTTCACCAATGAATGGGGAATTTTTGCATACAAGGTCATGCCCTTTGGGTTGAAGAATGTGCCTGCTATTTTCTCGCACATAGTGGTTCAGGAATTCTGGGACTTCATCTAAAAATTTCTTCAAGTTTATCTGGATGATTGGATAGTGTATGAGCTAGTGAGAGACCATTATGATAATTTGAGGCTGATGTTTGAAGAGGTGTCGGCAGTTAAGGATATGACTCAACATTAAAAAGTGTGTCTTTGCTACACCCTTTGGGACATTATTAGGGCATATCATATGTAAGGAGGGATTGCTAGTATATCCTGCCAAGGTTGGAATTATTGTGGGATTGGGAGAGCCTACTAGCCAGAGTGTTGTGTGCAGATTTCTTGGGCATATAGGTTATCACAGGAAATTCATCAAGGGGTATGCCAAAATAGTTGTTCCTCTAGAAGAATTGCCTAGACCTAAAAGTTCTTTCCATTGGGAAGAGGCTCAATAGAAGGTATTTGACACATTAAAGGATAGGCTTGTCACCGCACCTATATTACGTTTTCCCTCTTAGGACAAGCCCTTCCATGTTCATGTAGATGCCTTAGGAACCGCCATTGGAACAGTGTTTGCACAACTGGGTGAAGTAATTTTTTATCATCCTTTATGTTTTGCAAGCACGAAGTTGACACCAGTAGAGAAAAACTACACCATGATTAAGTGTGAAGCATTGTCAATGATCTACGTGCTTTTCAAGTTCAAATAGTATCTACTGGAAAAACCCATTGTATTTTACAATGAACACATGGCGTTAAAGTACTTGGTGAACAAGCCCATTCTACAAGGGTGCATATGTTGGTGGGTGCTATTATTTCAAGAGTTTTAGTTTACGGTAGTTGTGAAGCCTAGAAAGAGTAATTGTGGACCTGATCATCTATCAAGAATTGATTCAGGGGAAGACAAGTAGAGTATTGAAGAGACTATGCCAGACATGTAACTATTTAAGTTGTGGCACGCACCCTCAGATTTAGAGGAGATTGTAGTATTCCTAAATGAAGGTGTCACGTCAGAAGGGATGAATGCATTAGAAAGAAAGTAACTTGCCATATGCGTCGCGCCCTATATGTTGATCAGTGGGTACTTATACAAGTTAGGGCATGATGAAGTTTTACGCAAGTGTGTACTAGAGCATGAGCATCTCACAATCATAGAGGAAGCACATGAAGGAAGTGCGGGTGGACATTATGTAGGTGACGCCACCGCGTGTAAAATTTTAATGGCAGGATTATGGTGGGAAACTCCGTATAAGGATTATAAAGACTATTGTAAAGTGTGTGACCAAATTGTCAACGCATTGACAAGCCAAGAAAGAGAGATGAAATTCCTTTTCATCCTATCCCTAGATTTGAACCTTTTGATAAATGAGAAATAGACTTCGTAGGCCCTATTGTACCAATAGCGCATAGGATTCAATCACGCTATGTAATCACTGTGAACAGACTACTTGACAAGGTGAGTAGAGGCAGCCCCAACTAAATACTGCACAACATCCATAGCGGTAATATTTTTATGGGAGAACATTATCACAAGGTATGGATGTCCTTTAAATTTAATCAACGATAGGGGTATGCATTTCTTGAATGAGACCATGAGGATCTTGCTAGCAGAGTTCATGGTAGGTCATCACAAGACTACCCCTTATTACCCACAAGTAAATGGAACTACGTAAGCATTTAACAAAATACTGATTCATACCTTGACCAAGATTTGTGATGTCGAAAGACAAGATTGGGATGACAAGGTATAAAAAATATTATGGGCTTATAGGACAAATTATAAATGACTAAAACAAGCCACACTATTTCAATTGGTGTTTTGTGTGGAAGCTATTCTACCAGTTCAATTCATGTTACCTTCTCTGTGAATAGCGCATGTAGGAGGGCTCTCTGATGAGTAAGCATTAGAAGAGATAATTGAGGAACTGATAAAGCTGGATTAAAGATGATCACTTGCTAGGTGGAGACAAACAACAGAAAAGGAAAAGAAAAAAGCATGGCACGATCGCCACACCCAAAACAAGAATTTTGAGGTTGGGCAGATGGTCTTGCTGTATGATTCTAAGTTTATGTACCATCCTGTGAAGTTAAAGGTCCATTGGTTAGGTCCTTATAAAATCTCGTACATCCTTCATTCGAGTGCATGCCAGTTACAATCGCTGGATGGAATAAAATCACCTAGACACTTTAATGGGAGTCGGCTAAAGCCCTACTGTAAATAAGTCTTCTTGGTGTTTGTAAATAAGGTAGTTTCACCAGTTAGCTTAGAGTTTCATTTATGTATTTATTTTCTTATGTTTCCCTTTCATGTTGTTGTTTTGTTTTGCACCTTGGGTGCTGGTAAACCTTATTACTTTTTAAGGATTTTTGAGTGCACAGAGGACTGCGCATCATTTTAGTGTGGGGTGGAGTAATGTGAAGGAAATCATGGGTAAAGTGTCAAGGAAGTTCGTGTTGAAAACCCCAGTTGAATGGCCCTATTGAAAGAGGTGCATGAAAAGAAAAGATGGAAAAGGATGGTTAGTATCAAGATAAGCCTAATTTCATATCCCATGTACAAAGGAGGAAAAATTACATTAAGCAACATGAGGTAGGCGAGAGCAAAAATCAGGATAGAAGAATTACCTTTGGTGCCAGTGATGCACACACAAGAGTCTCCTATCTAGATGGATTGGTTGTGCGCCAGAAGGTTCAAAAATTATCCATGCAGGGTTGGTCATGTGAGTCAAAGTGCTAAAGTTGGACTTTGTTTGAAAAATATACATTAAAGGTGAAAATTATGGTGGTAGGTGAAATAGCATTTTATGCTTAAAAAGGAAAAACTATAAATAGAGGGTCGAGGCATTTCATTATTCACTTTACGTATAAGGAGATAGAAGCAATTTTTTCATTTTCACAAATTAGGGCTTCGAAAAACTGATCCGTGTGAAGAAAATTTAAAGAGATTGAGCGTGGGTAACTAGTTTGGATCTGTGAACTAGAAGAAAGGGATTTCATGGGTGTAAGAGAGTTGTGAGAAAGTGCCATCTTGTGAAGGGATTATCCCATCTAGCGTTTGAAGAACTAGGGCATGTGTTTAAGGAGTTTTCTTCACAAATTCGAGATCTAAGGTGGCAAAGAGTGGAAGAACAGAGTTATAAGAAGTTATTGAAGTAAGAATAGAACCTAGAGAATGGCACCCAAAAAAACTAGTTAGCACACCCAAGAAGGGAAAGGGCAAGGGAAAGGCAAAAAAACAAGAAACCAATGCACATACAAATGAATAATGGTATGCAAAAATGCAGTACCTAGATGGAGTGTTACTAGGGAAGGAGTGGGAGTCCCATATAAGAAACATGTCTATAAACAAATATAATCATCATACGAGAACAATCAAGAAGGAGATGGCACTAGAGTTAGTGTGCTTGACAAATAAATAGTCACCAGAGGGTTTTCCCATCTATAACAATGATGTGAAGGTCAAGATGGAGAAGGCAGGGTTATTATAACTCTTTGAGTTGCCCTACTTTGGGAAGCTTGAGAACCTATATCAATGGCTGATGTCGTGCGTGCATAAAGACTACTTCCATTTCATAGGGTGCAAGATCCGCATTACCCATCAGATCATCTCACATTTCACATGCCTTATCTATGATGGAGATAGTTTTGAAGATGACCTAGGTGAAAAAGAGAAAATTAAGGAAACTATCACTTCCTACGCATACAAAAAGGGGTCAAGGTATAATGATATCACAAACATCAAGGACCTGATAATGAAGATGGTCGTGCATCTGGTGACAAAGTTAAATGGCCAGGAGAGATGGACCTAGGTTAATTTTCATGTTTACAGGAAGATCTTAGAGGGAAACATCTATAACTTTTCTATGTTCATCACGGATGAGATTGTCAGCTACGCGAAAGAAGGAGACAGGATCCTTTTTGGTAATGCCCTGTTAACCATTTTGTTTTCAAAGGTCGAAGTACCTGATGCATCGAACAAATTCATGTGGGAGTACCCGGCCGAGGAGCCTTCACCTGTAAAAAGAGTTGAGAAATACGCCTGTGACTCTATGACAACCGTGCACAAGGTGCACATGGAGAAATGGTATACATGCCTGAGGAATGCATTTGGGGTGGAATGGAGGATTCTCGAACAACTGCCAACGCCCACTAAAGAAGAAGTTCAATTTGTTGTGTACCAACATTTCTTCCTGGGAAGGTTAAAACTAATGGATGAGACATGGAGCCCATGGTTCAAGCTTCCCTTTTCCTTCACAGCTCAATACTTGCAAGTGGGAGTAAACAGGTTCAAAGAATCCAAGAAGTTGAGACTGGACCTTGGTAATCTGGACCGGGACCATGGGAAAATCCGCAAAGGGTTGGTCTACCCTAACAAGTGCTCATATGTGGAGAGGTATGTGTCGTATGAAGTTCAGATGACAAGGCCCATAACCTTGCCCATTGCAAGAGGATCCACGACGCACATGTACCTCCATATAAGACCCAAATATGATAAGGGAACATATCTAGAGAACAAGGTGTCTATCCCTGGGGATCCAACGAGTAGGAAGCGACCCGCACCCAAATGGGAGGAAAAGGAGCAAAAGAAGAAAATACCAAGTGTGGTGGATACACAAGTAATAAGTTCCCTTGGGAAAGTGCCATAACAAGCATGTATTTGTGCAAGAAGAGGCCCATAATCAAGGAAAAGACTTCGGAGCTAGAAAATCCATCAGACAAGGAGTCCTCAGGAGAAGAAGAAGCATATCCACCTACTTCTGGAATCCCCAGTTAGGAAGAAGCAGAGGATAGAAGAGGATACTGCCTTGGAAGAAACTGGGAGTTTGGAAAAATACATAGGTGGAAAAGAAGATAGTGAAGAAGATTTTAGTGGAAATGATGAGCCTGGAAAAGATCAAGGGCCACCTATTTTCAACATACATGATTTGGAAGAAGAAGGTGAAGAAGAGGAGAAAGGGTTCCTCTTCATTCGGGGCAAGGATAGCCAGGAAGGGCGAGGTACCCAGGACATGAGAAGTGAGGAGAAAGGTGCACAGATGCAGAAGGATCCAAGTCTTATGATGGAATAGATAACTAAGGTGGTAGAGAAAGAATAAAAAAGGCCATCGAGACCTTAGTGGAGGAGAATTTGGAATGCAGTGTTAAACCGGTGTTAAATGAAGATAAGGAGGAGAGTGCATAAAAGGACCACGGAAGCACTAGAGGTGCCATTTTAACTATAAGTATTCCTAAGGGAACATGCACGGGAGGAAGGCAAACAAGGGAGGAGAGGTCAGGGATGGGTTATATTGATGACCCCAACAAAGTGTTTCACGCATAGTTCCAAAGCACGATTCCAACAGAAGAGGTCATAACAATGCCATCTTTTAAAAAGGAGGCTTCATACTCGTAGACAAGGAAGATTATGTCATGGACAATTGAGTCCCATCTTGATGAGTAAGAATTTGAAGTAAGCCATAGGGTAATAATAACATTTCCAGGACCAACATAAGATAACCCAGTGTTGAATGCTTAGCAGCTCTCGGATGAAAAAATGTGCAATGCACTCAACAAGGTCTCCGTTGAAATCGAAGCTAGACTCTTCAGGTGGAATGATAGAATCAAAGATCTGGAGGAGGACTTAAAGAAGAAAGAGGAAGATATAGTTGTAAGAACAAAGGATCTAAGTCAAGAGAACCTAATTAGCCCCCAGTTGCAATATGAGTTGAAAGAAAAAAAAGGCCAAGGTTTGCATAGTGTACAAAAAGGTGGAGTCTATTAATAATGCTATAGTATTGAAGCATCCGGACATAGCGCCCCCTGCGTAGGAAGTATAGATCTGTCTTGGGATGCATGGAGGATTCAACAAGAGTCCTCACCATGGAGAGGTAGTTATTAGCCTTATAATCTATAGAAGAAGTGGCTGCGCACTTGAAGAAAGAAGATAAGTTGAAGGTCGTGACATTCGTAGCTGACGTACATCAAATTTCTTGCTAATATAAAAGTTGGTTCCCAAACCACCGAGGCCACGTACGAAAATTGCATGGATAGAGACAAAGTGGCAAGCATCTTGGTCACCACTCATGAAGCAGAACCTAAGGAGTTTCAGGAGAAGAATAAATAAAATAGGGCAGAAAGGGACAAAATCCTTGCCAAGGTCAAAAGAAAATCTGAAGCCATTGAAGTCTTAAGGGGTTCAATTAAAAACCAGTTGAAGGAACTGTACCTACAAATTACATGAATAATGGATGCGCTAGAGGATGTAGCCAAAGATTTAGAAAAAATTGCTAACACCATATGCACATGAGGAAATGGGCTAAGATTTGAGGAGGTGAGCACCCTGGTCGGCGACCTCTGTTAGAGAGCGCAGAATGAAGTCGATGCCTAGAACAAGTTGGAGGCTGACTTGCAAAAGAATTTTCCTAGCCTATTGCAGTGATTCCATCACTTCCCCATTCTTTCTTCTTTCCATATTCTTTCATCCCCTTATTATTTTCCCACGGTGTAAGTCTATTGTATTCTTCCTTTTCACTAGAGAAGTGTTCCCACAGACGAAGAACATGTGTAGTGTGGGGTAATGTTGGGCACCTAAAATATTGGCTACGTACAAAAAGGCACATAGGCACCAAGGCCTAGTTGAAGAAAAGCGCGCAAGGATAAAGCCGTAGGGTAGGGTTTAGGAAAGGCTTTAAGGAAACTCGTGGTGCATGCGGACAGAACCAAGGCTTCAAGACTTAGCCATATTGGGTGTTTATGGAAGAACACGTGAAAAGCATGATATGACTACAGATGCAGAGTGGATAAGGTGCTAGCCTAGCAATAGGTTGGCCCAAGAAGGAGCATGCCTACGACAAAATCTTATAGAATCTCGTCATGGTAAAAAGTGGAAAGCTTAGTCCTGGAAGGAGCATGCTCGCATGGAGGACCACATTTAGACACTTGGCATCAGATCTGAGGCCACTGGAGGATGAGTTGGTAGTACAAAAAACCTATATATACAAGCGCCTACAAAATTAAAAGAGGGAGAAATAGATAAACGATGGAGCTTTGCAGAAATACGGCAAGAACTCTGTTAGTTTGGGTAATTGTGCTCAAAAGGATGTATCAAGGGTATAGGGATTGAAAATTTCTTTCAAGATCCTAATCATATGAGTCCAATTATAAAACATGACTATGGTCTGCTTCTCTGGGACATTCTGTAATGGCTCCATGAATGTAATGAGGTTACCAGCTCAGATGAATATGAACATTGATGATTCTAATGCATACATCTTTCTCATAGTTCCTTTTCATTTATGATTATGATTAAGTATGGATGTTTATAAAACTTCTTTCTTTTTTGGTATAAGTTATAAAATCTGTTAAATAACTTTTTATCTGGAATGACTGCAAAGACCTAGAAGCCGTTCTAAGCTCTATGGTGTTTGTATGTTTTACTTCCATGCATATCTCTTAAACATGAATCATAGATGATGTTTCCCACTAAACTCATATAAAAGAGAGACTCAACACCTACACATACCTCAGTGTGAGCTTCTAGCACCCACTGGGTGATAGGCCGGTTCACATGGGGTTCCTTTCTTTTGTGCTAAGGGTATAAATGACTACAAAGAGCACCAACCCTACAAGGAGTATCAACCCCTAGTTTAATGAAGCACCAACTCTAAAAAGAGGATACCCCCCCCCCCCCCCCAAGATGATCAAGAACCCACTCAACCACCTTTTAAGAATAAATCTCATGTATTTATTTCTACCATGACTGATTGAGATCGTTGATTTATCTTGCTCACCTTCAAACCCTAACTTATCAAACTTGCACAATCCTTTCTTGACTTCTCAATGATTCAAATCATTGCAAAAACTCTTGAAAATGTTATTCAACCTATCATACACTATATTATATCTCAAAATATTCCTTTTTACCTAAAAAAATCTCACACATAGGTCACACTTTTTCATACACAATCAATTACTGCAAAATAACACCCAAAACATCACTTTTATATCCTCTTCTTGATTCAAATTAATAATAGTTCAGTTTATGTCCTTTGGTTTGACCAATTAAAATTCATAAAATATCATTGGAATCATTAAAATGTTCATATAATACCCATTTAGGTCGGTCATGCCAAAAACCATCCAACTTGCACCAAAAGTACTCAAAACCCCATCACTAGGATGAGATAACACCACAAATGATAAAAAAATGCTCAGTCAAGCTTCCATATTCAGAATACATTAGTAATATAACATATAAGTATGATAAATGTTCAAAAACTTACTTGAATAAATCAAATAAATCATTAAATGGGCCTACAAACTCATATCCTTAACCAAACAACTGCTTCTAGCACCCTGCTTTTACCTTTGGGCCTCAAGACCACTTAATATCAACTTATCTATGGCATGTGAAAATTTTATGGAAACCCCAGGATATGTAGAAAATAATACGTGAAAGTCAGAAATCATAAAACATCCATATGCTCAAACCACAACAACTTTAATCTTTGCCAAAACATGCTTCCTAGAAACCAGTTTTACAAACTCAACTAGTTTGAACCCTTTATGTCACTTAAAATACCTATAAATTCCTTAAATATGAAAAAATTTCACCTCGATTCATGTTTTAGGTGTTATTAGGCATCAAATTATCCTATCATGCCTCAACCAACTCAATCTTTCAGCAAAAGCAATCTTGTGCTAAAAATCAAGAAACTTTCATCTCCAAAAACTGACTTGGATGACCCATAAAATTCTCATCATCATGAGAAAAAAATTATACCATTGGAAATATCTATGAATCCTATTTCCAGAACATATTGTAACTTCTTTTAACTCCAAGCGGAAGGCATTTAACCAATATCATCTCTAAAAACTACTTGAAACTTCTCCAAAACTGTCCTTTGACTAGTTTTCACAAATTGGGCACACTTTTCTATTTTTATGCATCCTCATGACCCAAAACCACCATGGAAGTCAAGAAACATTGACATGATAAAAAAATTCAATTTATTTTGCAACTCCTTTGGACAACCTTGTCCCAAAATGAACTTCTTTAGAAACGAGCATGTTTGAGTGGGGTCCACTCATCACCACAACCACTAGCATACATTTATAGAAACCTGGAGGAGTTCTATACATCACACAATAATAATACATGAAATAGAAATAAATTCTAGCCACTTATGATCATTTTCTCTCCTATCACTTTTGAGCTAGGGTTTCAAGCACATAAAAAGTTGTTTACCTTCTTAACATTCGTTCATAAAAATGTGACAATGAAATGACCTCATTATTTTTGTGAAACCTTATAGAATCAATTTAGAAACATCCTTGAAAGAAACAAGGTACCATTATAAGAACAAAATTCAGGGTCGGCATCAGAAGGTATAATTCGAGCTAGAAATGACCTTCATGACCCTGTTTCACCAAGAATGATATAAGTTGCTAAATAAACATAATAGAAATATGAAATTTTTCCCATAACATCATGAAACATCCTAATAACATCTAAAATAATAAATATGACCCAAATATCTCTCCATCTTTCCAACCAAACTCATTTGCAAGGAAAATTCTATGACCCCCCATAAATTCTTAGAAATTGGTTGACGAATCTGGGTCAATTGAAATATCATCATAACTCATCATGAAGAAAATATCAAAAAGGCCTAGTAGCAAATACCTGGTACATCATGAAACATAAATTCCTACATGTAATAGTCCATGATGCTCACATATATCTACAAAAATCATCCTCATGACCACCTAGCACCCATGACCTGGTCCAGATGAGCACCTCAAACTTGGTCACAAACCTATACCTGATTTTTAATGAAAAAATTACCCTAATTTTGTATGGGAAACTCATTTTTTAGTGAGTTCCTAAAAATCTCCCCAAACATGCTATCCTCCCATATGCTAAGCAAAAATTCTCCTCAAGCTTTGTACCAGTCGGTAGTATACCAAGAAGCTCATACCATATACCATCACCTAGGCTAGCTAGGTCACCTGATTAGGCTTGCAAGAACTAATAATTCTCATTGAATCAACTCATACAACAAAGAACATACCTGATCCTCCATGTCATCATCACTCTGAGCATCATCTATACTCTACTCCATCATCCTCTTTTTCATTAATGGGATTTTACATCAATGACAACACCTAAACCACAACATGCCAACAATCTCCCCCTTTGTCATTGATGGAAAACCACCTAATATTCTCCCCCTTTTTACATTAATGAAAAATAATACCTATGACATGCATGATTATTCACCTTTCTCATCTTCATAGGATCATCATTTTGGTTGGAAACATCAACCAAAGGTCTTCATTCTAGCTCACAAACTTGAAATTTCACTCAAAAAGGTAAGATTTTGGTCATTCTTCAAGCATATAACACTATACTCCCCTTGGGAAAAGCACATATTCAACACCTAAACATGCCAATAATGATGATATAACAATGAAAATCATCATTATTACCTCTTTTTGAGCAATAACATCACAACCTCCATATTAGGACTCATGCACAAAGATTGTCATTTCACATTAAAACCATGTTTTGACCTCTTTAGCTAAGAAAGTACTGTAGCAAACCATACCTGAATGCAATACACTCATTTGAACGTGCCAAAATGGGAATGATTTCTGAATTAGTGCTCATTGTTAACCTATCTCATACTTGAGAAGACACAAACTTACCTTTTCACATTCTTCTCTTGTCATCATCTTACCTTGAGAACAAAGATCCTTGAATGAATCTTCAGTAGATTTTAACCAACTTTGATAAGATCTAAAACACCATAAACATGATAACACATCCTTATGGTTCCCCCTGGCTCTATGAAACCCATTTCTAGTAGAAAGACACAAAAACTTAACTTTTTACCTTGATTTGTATGCCTTGAGAAGAGACTCAAGCCACTTTGACCTAGTTCCTAAACCATGTTCTTCAGTCTTTCGTAGTCTCTTTTGGATGAAGTTGATAAAATGAGATCATAAACTTACTTTCATTTTGAAATGAAATTATATGTCTTCTATTATCATACTCCTCGTACCCTAAGACCATATAGAGAACCTTATAGAAGAGAATAATATGCCCCCTGCCTTGAAAGCTTCCATATAAGCCATTCACACCAGTAAAAGATCATGGCATAGACTGTGCACATTGTACCATCAATAACCAACCATCATTTATACTACCTTCAAATCACATTAGCTCATTCAAACATTCTTCTTAGCAGTTAAAATTTACCTTAAGTCCAAGAATGATCATACAAATGTAAATCCCCCTGATTGATTAGTAGACTTGCATGATTTAACTCCATATTTGAACATTCTTATAGTATTGTACATCTCATTAATGACTTATCACAACTCACAACAATCCACATCAAGAGTTCACCTAAACACCACTTCTTCTAAGGGCCATATTATTTCTTCATGGATTCTTTTTGGATGGCATTCACTTTATAACATATGGAATTTCTTAATAGGATCTTCAAACCATTGGTAACACTGTCACACAGTCCTTTGCACCTGTAGAATGTCATAATCTCACCACTTAAAATTGAAGTTGTTAACAAAGAAGACTACATAATTACTACCTTCTTGATTAATTTCCTTGAATTATTCGAAGCTTAACTCACTAATGTTAAACATTTATGATAGCATCTAATCACTCATGACCTGAGTATGAAAACCATTTTCAAACTTGAGTTCATAGGTTCTCAATGCTCTACGACATGAGAAAAAATTCCGTCTCTTCAAAATTAACTTCACTATTTGAATACATTGATTAATTATTTGAAGGAATGGGTCAATTAAAACACATTATCTTGATCAAAGCACTAATTGAGACCATAAATATTCATGCATACTATGAAAGAGTTCATCCATACTGTGTGTCAATACAAATAATGTACCTACAGACCTATATTCATAACATATCAGTGACTGTACTTGATTGCGCTAAGAGGTCAAAAACCTCACATCATGAAAACTCTTGTTCTCCATCTTCTAGGATCCATAAAAAGGTTTCATAGTCTTATTCATGCATTGAAAAAATTTCTAAATCATCAAGGTGACCATTATACCATTTTGAATTCTCCACACTGAGTACAGGAAATTACTATCCCTTCTATATGAAGGAAACATATCTAAATTTTGATGCATTTATATTTATATTGAGAAACTTACTTGATTTAGAGTACCCTTTTGGCCATTTACACTTCTATGAGCATTGAAGCATGATTTTGAAGAGAAACTTAGCCTAGATTGTAAATTCATTCTTTTGGTAATTAGGTCTCTTGAGCTCTTCTCTGTAAAATTTGGTAACTGTCAAGGATTGCAAGAAACTCTAGACCTTTCCAGACATGAAACCTCTTGAATCTCAATATACACTTAATAGATGATTATTTCTAATTTTTAGCCTTCAAATCAACCATTTCCTTCTTCAACCACTAATTTTCCTTCCTACCACTACTTGAGATCACCTAGAACCAAGTTAGGATAAAGACAACACAAAATGCACATATTTTGATGTCAAGATCTCAAATTTTGGTACCAACACTGCAACAATATCTCCTAATAACGTGATCATCCATGTATTGGCATGAAGTAAAGAGAGCACATATTTTTCTTGAAAACACCTTAACTTGGATAGAGACAACTCACATAAACACATATCCCTTCACTCAGATAATATACATTCTATCACCACTGACACTCTTATCAATTTGTTGTCATGACATTTCACCTTTCAAAGACATTAAGGACTCATTAATGCAATCACCTGAAGCTTTACCATGGATGTTTATGACAAATATCCATCAAATAGAGACACATACATAGTATGACATAATATATAGACAATATTTGAAACTTCTATCAACTAGAACAAAGAGTTAATACCTTAACTTAGTACAATTTTCAAGCAAAACTACACTATTTTAACATAGACACCACAACTAATAATTTCCTTCTTAAACACCAACATATGAACAATCCAGAATACAAATTGAACTTGACTTGAACTTATTAACTACATAGAGTAACAATGAAGGAAACATTCCTTGACATGATGACAAAAAATTCTACTGATATACATTCATTATAATTCCTTGGAGCAGATGAATTTATTTTCTTGCTCTCTTTCATGATTTTATTGACCACTTCAAGGTCTGTCAGGTTCTGAGATCACTCCCAGATTTTCTCTTAGATACTCAAAAGTGGTTTTTGGTAAAGGCTTTTTCAGGATGTCAGCTACTTCCTCCTTAGTAGACACATGTTCCAACTTGATGCATTTCTTACTCACTTGATATCTTAAGTAATAATACTTAATGGGGATGTGTTTGGTTTTAGAATGTAAAATTGGATTATTTGAGACACTTATTGCACTAGTGATGTCACAAATAATAGGTGTAGGTATATCACACTTAACCTTGTAATCCTCTAAAGTTTTCCTCACCCACATGACTTGAGAACAACATTGAACAATAGCTACATACTCAACTTCACAAGTTGAGAGAGCCATAAGAGATTGTTTCTTGCTTGACCAAGAAACAAGACATCCTCCAACAAAAAATGCACCACCACTAGTAATTTTTATATCATCCATACTACCTACCAAATCAACATTAGAGTAGGCTCTTAATTGAAATTTCTCACTTCTTATATACCACAAACCAAATTCAGTAGTCCCTTTAAGATATCTAAATATCCTTTTTACTACTTGAATATGAGACTTTCTAGGATCTTCTTAAAACCTTCCAAATAGGTCAACAACTTACACAATATATGGTCTTGAGGTAGTTTCATAAAGAAGGTTTCTAATCATGGATCTATAATCAGATTGATTCACTTTAGGAGAATCATCTTCCTTTCTCATTTTACATCCTATAATCATGGGAGTGCTAACAGGCTTACAATCATCCATTTTGAACTTCTTAAACATTTCCTTGATGTACTTGGATTGAGATATGAATATAACCTTATTTTATTTACTCACTTGTAATCCAAGGAAAAAGGAAATCTCACCAAGATTAGACATCTCAAATTATCTCTTCATAGCTTCAGCAAAATCATGAGTCATGAGTTCATTACCTCCACCAAATATAATGTCATCCACATAGAAAGACTACAATCAACAAATGGTCTCCTTTACTTTTAATGTACAAGTTGTTATCAACAACTCCTCTCTTGAATCATTTCTCGATCAAGTACCTATCAATCCTTTCATACCAAGTCCTAAGGGCTTGCTGTAGGCCATAAAGAGCCTTATTCAATTTTCATACATAATATTTCTTATCATCAAAGAAAAACCATTAAGATGTTCCATATAGACTTCCTCATCAAGATAACCATTCAAGAAGGTAGATTTTACATCCATTTGATAGACTTTAAAACCCTTAAACCTTACATAAGCTAAGAATAATCAGAATGCTTCCATCCTAGCTATAAGAGAAAAAATCTCATCAAAATTAATTCCCTCAACTTGAGCATATCCCTTACAAACTAATCTTATTTGGTTTCTTGTGACTTCTCCATCCTCATAAGTTTGTTTCTAAACACCCATTTAGACCCAATGAAATTATTATCCTTTGGTCTAGGTACTAATTCCCAAGTCTTATTCTTTTCAATATTATCTAGCTCT
Source organism: Taxus chinensis (assembly GCA_019776745.2). Taxonomy (NCBI): domain Eukaryota; kingdom Viridiplantae; phylum Streptophyta; class Pinopsida; order Cupressales; family Taxaceae; genus Taxus; species Taxus chinensis. The sequence goes on along the minus strand of CM034156.1, from coordinate 120,901,535 downwards.
TCATTCATATCCTTTATCCAACATTCATCTTTGCTTATTTCATGCACTACATTTTTAGGCTCAAATTTTGATAGAAAAGCATATTTCTCTTAGTTTTGAAGACTTACCAATTTCCTTCTTGTAGCTACTCCAGCATCTTTCTTTCCTAAGATTTGATTTTTAGGATGATCTCTCCTAATTTTCCTTGATGGAGCCTTGGTGTTTTTCCTTTCTTATTCATAATCTTATTCTTTATTTTCTTGAGAAACATCATCTTTTTCTTCTTTAGGATCAATCTCATGAGGTGCTTCCCTTGACTTGGAAGTAGGTCTCATAGGATAATATTCATCAAATTTCACACTTGCACTCTCAACTATGGTTTTCAACCTCTTGTTATAGAAAATATAGGCTTAAATTCTTGAGAAATAACCTAAAAATATACCTTCATCAGATCTGGAATCAAAATTACCAAGATTGTCTTCAGTCCTTTTGATAAAGCACCTACATCCAAAGACTCTAAAATGTTCCACATTGGTTGGTATTCCTTTTCATAGTTCATATGGAGTCTTGTCATTATCACTCTTAGTTGACATATATTTAAAATATAGGTAGCAGTATAAATTTATTCCTTCCAATAGCCATCTGGTAATCTAGATTCATTCAAGATGGTCCTTGCCATCTCTTGGATAGTCTTGTTCTTCCTTTCAACCACTCCATTTTGTTGGGGAGTTATAAATGTTGAAAATTTCATCTTAATGTCATGAACTCCACAAAACTCATCAAATGAATCTAACCAAAACTCACCTCCATTATTTGATCTAATGAACTTTATCCTTCCATTTTTCTCATTCTCAATAAGACTTTAAAACATTGAAAACATCAAAAGCATATTATTTTTTCTCAAGCATGTTACCCAAGTATATCTTTTGAAATCATCAATAAGAAACATAAAATAGTAATCACCTGAAGTAATTTCAGTCCTCATAGACCTACAAATATCAGTATGTATCAGCTGAAGTGGAGTAGTGGTGGAGTCATGTTCATTAGTCTTGAATCTTCTTTTAGTTTTTTTTCCACGAAGATATGTTTTGCACAAAGTGTCCTCTGGTTTGTTGATTTTTGGCATATTTCTCACACAGTTGTTAGATATGATCTTAACAAGATTATCAAAGTTTACATGGCCTAATATCCTATGCCACAACCAACTATCATTCATCTTACTCATAAGACACTTTTATTTGTTGACTTCCTTAAGAATATACATGTTATTATCAATTCTCTTGGATTTGGAAACAAGATTACATGTCTCTCCTTTCTTAATCTTGCATCCCTTATCATCAAAGGATAGAACATACCCTTGTTTGCACATTTGGCTTACACTAAGTAGATTGTGCTTCAATCCTTCAACATATAAAACATCCTTGGTGAGGGTTTTTCCATTATCCAAACTCAAAGAACCTCTCCCTAAAATATTTATGGCAGAATTATCTCCAAACCTAACTGATCCTGAAGCATTTTTTCTTAAGGTAATGAACTTACTCTTGTCACTTGCCATATGAGCTGAACATCCACTATCAATATACCAAATCATATTTTCATCTTGACTATGAAAATCAGTTTGAGAAATACCACACACTTCATCATGCTTCAAAGTGGATGAGAGAGATGTACAAAATTCATAAACATCATTCCATATATCAAACCCTAAGGGTTTCAAGTAAGCCCTCATTCTAATAATGGGAAACATACCAGCTTGCTCTTGACAAAAATCCATGATAGTGCTTCAAAAGATCTCCTTTCAAGTGATTAGACTTCTCCAAAAGCACATGCTCTGATACCAATTGTTGGAAGAACAATGGATTGAGAAAGGGGGTGAATCAGTCCTTACAAACTTAATTTCAATTTTAGATTTCTTACATAAACCATTAACAATTAACCAACCTTATTAATCTGTGCACAACATGAAATATAACATATATGCAATTAACCATGGTTGCACAGAAATCTTAAACATAATCAAATAAATCATAAGTGGGAAACTCACATGGGGATCAAAACCCACTCCAACAAAAGCTTTACAGTATGTTTCAAATTTAGGGCACTCAAGACCCCACAAGGAGCAACTCAACCCATAATTTAGTAGATGTCACCACCCTACAAGGAAAACTTAGGACTTTTAGAAGCACCAACATCCATAAGGATTATACAACCCCCCCAAGATGATCAATCATCCAACTCAACCACAAATCACATCATGATGTGGTTTCCTCTTCCACCTGATTTGAGATCACTTATTCATGCCCACCCTTCAAACCCTAGGTTTGCAAACTTGCACTAGTCTTCACCATTTCTTCACTTCTCAAGACATAAAATAGTTTCACTATTGAACAAAATTAATCCCTTTCATACACTATAGGTGGTATAAATCATCAACTCATCCATTTTACCTTAAACCATCTCACACATAGGTGAGCACTTTTCAGTTCTACTCAACTATGAAACCTTACACCCACAAACATCACTTTTATAATTTCATCATTGATTCAAAATTAAACCAATAGGAAATTTATCTAAATTTATTTCCAGAAAATTATATTTATAACTCCTTCCAAATTGAATCATAAAACCTTCACATAAGACTCATCTAGGTCAAACATACCTGGAAACCCTCCTAGTCTTGCACAAAAAATGCCTCAAAACCCCATCACTAGGATGAGCTAAAACCACTCATAAAATCAATAAATTCAAGACTCATATTCAAAAACATGAGTAATATATTTTAAAACATCATACATGGTCACAAATTTACTTGTCCAATCAAATAAACTTCATCATAATGGGCCCATTGTGGGATCATATCCTTCACCAAACAGTACTTCCATACCTGATTTCACCTTTGGGCCTTAAAACCACCCAATAATAACTAAATTATGGAGTGTGATGACTTTATGGAAACATAAATACCTTTATAACACTTATAATCAAATTCTAGTTATACTCATACCACATTTGAGATAGGGTCAAACCACAAAAACTTTTACCTTCACCAAAATTCAGCTGCCATAAAAATATAGTTTTTTGTGAAACCTTCTAGTTTGCACCCTTTATGTAACTTTCAAGGCATCCATGAATTCCCATGCAAATCACAAAATTCAGGGTAAGCATTGAAGGTGCAATTTGAACTATAAAACACCCAATTCTTGGATATCATGTTCAATAAACTCAATCTTTCTTGAAAAAGAAGTCATCTTCTAAAAAGCAAGAAACCATTCATCTCACAAACTCTAAGAAACCCATAAAATCATCTCCACTCATCAACATGAAAAAAATATTTCTCCATATTCTGAATCCCGTATCATTTTCATAACATATTGTAACTCCTTTTAATTCCAAGTGGAAGACATTCAACTAATATCATCACTAAAAACTGCCTGAAACTTCTCCAAAACTATCCTTTGACTAGTCTTCACAAATAGGGCACACTTTAATATTTTTATGCATCCTAATTACCTAAAAACACAAAGTATATAAGGAAAAAACCACATGCTAAAAACTATGTCCATTTATTTTACAACTCCTTTGGACAACCTCATCCCAAACTGAACTTCTTCAGAAACATGACTATTTGAGTGGGGTCCACTCATCAAAACAAGCTCTACCATACCTTTCTATAAACCTAGAGGACTCCTATATATCATCCAATCATCATCCATTCCCTATCAATCAATTCTGGGCACTTATGATCATTTTATATCCTATCACTTTTGAGCTAGGGTTTCAAGCACACACAAATCTATTTACTTTATTAACATTAATTCATAAAAATGTGGTAATGAAATGCCTATTTATTTTTGTGAAAAATTATAGACTAAATTTATAAAAAATCCCTAAAATCCATAAGGTCCCATGTAAAGCACACAATTCAGGCTGAACATTAGAAGGTGTAATTCTAGCTAGAGATGACATTCTTCTTGACCCTATTTCACCAAACTAACATAACTTGCAAAATACACATTATCGAAATCTAAAATTTTCCCCACAACATCATGATACATACTACTAACATCTCCAATAATCACCATGTCACAAATAACTCTCCATCTTTCAATTCCATCTCATTTACATAGCTATCCCTTAGAGTTTTGCATTATCTAAGATAGGGTCAACTGAAACAACACTATAACTCACCATTAAACCTCTCCAAAAGGCCATAACATACCTAGAATATATTTTATAACATCCTTGAATTATTCCATGAGTTCACTTGGCTCTACATCTCATCCTCATGCCTCCTAACACTTAGATCTGGTCTGGATAAACTCTCAAAAATTGGTTTTTAACCTGTAACTGTACTCTAAAATTCATGTGAGTCCCCAAGAAATATCCAAACATTCTCTCCATACTACCAACATGCTAATCAAGCCACCAATAAGCTCATACCACTATGTACCATCACCTAGGCTAGCTAGGTAGCCTCATTAGGGTTACAAGAATAAGCAATTCTCACTGAATCAACTCATATAACCAAAAACATACCTAAATCTCCATGAAACCATCATTCTGAGCATCATATAACTCCACTCCTTCACCCTATTTGTAATTAATGGGATTTTTTATCAATGACAACACCTAGAACAAAACATAACAACATTAACATTGGTTTTGGAATTGATCTCTCTCGAACCCTCCTATCCTCTCCAAGGTTTGAGATTTTCTACATCTCCACGACATGCATTTATTAAAATGAATTTATGAAGATACAATCTTCCCGCATGGGTTAGATAAATGACACATGATTCATCACATTTTGATTCTTACTTCTGATATGCCTTCGGCTACACCTTCTTCAACCCTTTACATACGCATCTTTCTTATATCATTTATACTATTGAATTTCATCCAAATAACATAAAGGGGGAAATGGTAGAAAAAATATTATGCACTTATTAATATTACATTATGCATTTATTATGTCATTATATGCATGATTCCTAAGTGAGAAGATTAGAAACTAATGGAAACTCTCATAGTCCATCTATTTTTTTTTATTGATTTGATTGTGACATTCTCTTATGTTTTTTGGTATTTATGATTTTTGGTTGTCACAAGGCTCCCTATCTATGTCAGTGGTTTGGTTTATTTTTATTTTCGTAGGGATAATAACACCCAATAAGGGAAATAACTCATAGGCGTTAGTGTCCCTTCCTAGATCAGGTAGTCACCGACATCGGTCAGGTAGTGACTGACATCGGTCAGTTACCAACTAGTATGGGTTAGGAAGTGACCATAATTGGTCAGGAAGTAACTGACATCGGTTACCTGTGTGTAAGTATTTTATTTATAAGTCATGAGATTTAATATTTATTTTGTTTTAAAGAAAGTATATTGGATGTAAGTGCATGGCTATTGTGCCCTAAGTTTGTCTTGGCTTATATAAGCTATAAAATTATGGTTAGATAGGTTGAGGAATAAGGAAAACAAAGAATTGAGCTATCCTTGGTTGAAAGGATGATGATGAAGAAGAAAAAGTAGATTGCATGAAGACAAGAGCTTTCATAGAGATAAACTTAATAGAATGAAAGTGGAGGTACATTGTTGGTGAGAAGATGGTATTATCTTCTACGGTATTTCCTTTTTATTGTTTAGTCTAATGTAATGTTTTGCATAATATGCAAAGCACTTAGTGTTTCTTCTTGTTAGATCCACAAGTTGTTGTGAGATCTTGTTATTGCCCATTATTGTAGATCCACATGTTGTGATATCTTGCATTACAGATCCATGAGATCATGATATATTGTTGATTCATAGGAATCTAGTATTGAAGAGGAAGTTGTCTTCATGTTTACACAAGTTTATGCAATGATGATGGAGAGACTTATTTATTCATGCACGGTTATAGTTTCACATTGGTAGACCCTTCTAGAGGTCTTGTTTGTATATTCATAGTATAATAAGAGCTTGGTTACATAGTGGTAGATACAGGGTATTTTCAGGTAAGTCATATCTGGTAGTGTTTCAGAGGGACGGTTGTAGTAAACTTAGGTAGATCCAGTTAGAGATATGGGTGGTGGTATGGAGGCACGGTTGTAGTAAACTTAGGTAGATCTGGTTGGAGATTTGCGAGGAAGAGATACTCTTGTAGAGATACATGTACTCTTGTGTAGAAGAGTTGGTTTGTAATCTATTATTATATTTTATATATGATATCTCTATCTTTGGTGGATGTAGCCCACATTGGGTGAACCATGGTACATGTTGTGTTATGTGTGTGTACTTTTCTGTAATTTGGATTATTCTTGTTTATACTTCCACTGCTGTAGATTTTGTGGGGAGTGTTAGATCTTTATTTTCATGTTTTGAGTTTTATATTCAATGGTTGCAATGTTTCCACATAGATCCATCCCCAATAAGTGGTATCAGAGCTTGGTTATTTCAGAGAAAGGGATTGCTTCAATGTTTTGTTAGTGGTTAGTACTGACATGTATGAGAGTATGGTTTGTTTTTCCTGATGTGAAAATCACAAGAAGAGATTGAATCTCAAGTGGGAGATGGAAGAGTAAGGTTGCTGGAAATTACAGTGATTGGCATCAGTTAGGAAGTGATTGACATTGGTCAGGTAGTGAGCAACATCAGTTAAGTGGAAACTAGCGTCGACAAGGTGATTGTGGTCAGTTACAGGGTGACCATGGTCGGTTACTGGGAAACTTAGTTTCAAAATAGAAAATCACAGATATGAAGAAATGGAGACATGCAAGGAATGTATCTTGTTTTTTTGAGGTGTCCCTAGTTCTTAGAGGCACACACATGGTAGTCAGATTGTAGATCCAGTTATTAAGGCATGGTTTTATCTTTCTTTTGTAGCGTATGGTTTAAATGCACATGCATGGTTTTAGATTTAAGATCTAGTAAAAAAAAGGAGCAGGTATGCATACTTGGTGCAGTTAGATGCATGGGGCTTCAATAGAGAGGTTATAGCATGGAACAAAGATGGGGATTCCGTCAGAGAGGAAATTTCTTTAGTTGAAGATGTGGGTTAGTATCCTAGAGCTGGTAAGTTGAAGTATTTCACCTTGATGCAATTTATTGTTGTAGAGGTTTTGTACTATTTGGATGCTTCTTGAAATGACTGACTCAACTCAAATATTGGCTTCAATTGAAGTAGGCTCTTGGTGTGGCGTTCTATGCCAAATTGTGTGGTGTTGGGTTTGTTCTAGCAGCATCGACATCGGTCTAAGAACTAAGGTCAGTCATAGTGGAGCCAGTATTGGTCAGCTAACCGTGGTTGATTAGGAGATGATCATGGTCGGTCTGTGTGGTAACTTATATGTACAGGGTTTTTTACAGCATGAGAGGGAAGATGGATTTTGCTCCTTTTTTGGAGGATCAAGTTTCTTGCATAGAGTGTACATGGCAAAGACGGTGTAGATCACTTCATAGTTTAGATAAGGAAGAGGATGAAGTTGGCTCAGTTAGTCCATTAAGAATTTGAGTCAGGTATCTTTATATGATTCATGTTTTATTTCTTTCGTTTGGAGCAACTGATATTATGTTTGGATAGTGTTCACAAATTTACATGGTTTTCTGGTGTTTTTAACTTTTATTTCCCAGTTTTGTGGAATATTGAGGACAAGGGTTTATAGTCTAAGGATGAGATCCTCAATGAAAATTCATGATTAGACATAGTTGCAAGTAACGAGAGATGTTGATTACACACAGATAGAAAGAAGGTGATGCACCTACTTCATAAGGATGTTAAAATTATTTGGTTTAGAAGTATTGTCAGAGAAGAAAGGGAATCAATTTTATAGTTCTTTCATCTAGTTTTATTTCTCACTGACATATTATCTTTTGACCTTGGTTTTAGAGGCAGTGCAGGGGATTTTGTGTTCTATGGGAGCAAGCCATGGTTTTTGGAATTATAGGATTGGACACATGATGCACATGCAGAGTGAGAGGAGATTGCTAGTATTCAGAGTTGTAGGAGGCACAAGTTGGTTTTGGAGGGCAGTCATGGCTTTGTAGGTATTTTGAGTTTATTGCTTTGTGATATAACTTATGGTTTATTTTGTGGTTCCTGGATATTCCTTAGGGAAGGAAGTTGATTGTTAATTCAAAGGGTTTTATATGATAGAGCAATTTTCAGAGTTTGAAGGGTGAAAAAGGAGAAAATATGATAGTTACAGAGATCGGTGTCAGTTAGGGTTAACCATGTATGTTCGGTCATTTGGTAACTGTGGTCGACTAGGAAGCGAATGAGGTCAGTTAGGAAACCGTGGTCAGTTTGGTCATAGGTTTGAAAAATATGTTTGGTTACCATTTTTAGACGGTGCCCTTGTTTTGCTTTCATCTTGGTTGATTGTGCAGAGTATGTTGATGATATGTTTTCTAGTATTTACACTTGGTATTAGCTGCATAATTTAGCATGGATGTTTTTTATTGACATTAATGAGCACATTATTCATATTCTGCTTTGGATTTAGTTGGTGGCAGACTTGGAGATTCTAGAGAGCTTGGTCATATGGATGGATGTACATGGTGAGTTTGTACATGAAGAAATATTCTATTTTGTGAGTCTATGATAAGGCAAATGTTTGTTTTGCACATGGATGCCTTAAGCATGATTAGGAGATGTTTTTATTTCCTCTTTCTACTATGTTACTTCATGATATATATTTTCTATAGATGATTGTATTGTACATGCTAGTTGTAAATGTAGGGTTGGATTTGTAGATTATAGTGTTTGGATTCTTTCAGTTATGCAGGTTTTTTTATTGATCACCCACTTTTGCAGGTAGAACTCATTTGGGTTGTCTTTACCCAGGATCTTGTTTTTCTTTCACATATTCCAGTTTGACTTGTATTGGTTAGCTACATTGGTGGTTGTATGGATTCATGGATAGATGGATGGATAACATGGTTGGTTTTACAAGTATGACTACATCTGCGATTGAGGCTCAGTACTTTAGTTTGAGTGGGAGATCTTGCAAGTGTGTTAGTCATGATTTCTTGTTACATGAGAGTTAGGTTGAATTAATTGTCTAATACCAATAATTAGTATGGTGTTATGATTCAGTGGGATATTTATGCTTGGTTTCATAGATCAATTATAGCTTCATGAAGGTTTGGTAAGTCATGGTTTTATCTTCTTGGTTTGATAATATGGTTTGATCTCCCTAGTTTTATTGAAGAGATAATTGTTGATGAATAGATGGTGTTCATGGTGTGTAGAGGATGTTGATGTAAAGGTACAGGTACAAAGGTTTAGAAATTTATCTCCAAGTGAGAGATTGTTAGGTTATGGAGCTAAATAACTTCATTGGAGTATGCATTACAAAGTGACTGGGTTACACAGTGACTGACATCAGTCAGGAAGTAACCGACATCAGTTACCTATGTGGGATTTTTTTATTTATAATTCATGGGATTTAATATAGATTTTATTTTGAAGAAAATCTATTGGATGTAATTACATGGTTATTGTGCCCAAAGTTTATCTAGCCTTATATAATCTATAAAACTAGGGTTAGATATGTTGGGGAATAAGGAAGAAGAATAATTGAGTTATCTTTTGTTGAAAGGATGAAGAAGAAGAAGAAGAAAAATTAGATTGCATGAAGACAGGAGATTTCATAGAGATAAGCTAGACAGAAGGAAAGTGCAGGTACACTATTGGTGAGAAGATGGTATTATCTTCTGTTGTATTTCCTTTTTAGTTTTTGGTATCAGTAATGGTTTGTGTATGCAAATAAATTAGTGTTTCTTCTTTTTGGATCCACAAGTTGTTGTGAGATCTTGTTATTTATCATTCTTTTAGATCCACATGTTGTGATATCTTGTATTACAGATCCATGAGATCATGATGTATTGTTGATCCATAGGAATCTAGTATTGTAGAGGAAGTTTTCTTCATGTTTACACATGTTGATGCAAGGATAATGGAGAGACTTATCTCTTGGTGCACGGTTATGGTTACACATTGGTAGACCCTTCTAGAGGTCTTGTTTGTAGATTCATAGTATGATGAGAGCTTGGTTACATAATCGAAGATGTAGGGTAGCTTCAAGTATGTGAGATCTAGTGGTGTTTCAGAGGCACGATTGTAGTGCACTCAGGTAGATATGGTTAGAGATATAAAGGAGACACAAGTGGTGATATGGAGGCATAGTTTAGTGTACTCAAGAAGATCCAGTTGGAGATATGGGAGTAAGAGATACTTTTGTAGAGATACATGTACTCTTAAGCAGAAGAGTTGGTTTGTAATATCTTGTTATATTATATATATGAGATCTTTATCTTTGGTGGGTGTAGCCCACATTGGGTGAACCACGATACATGTTGTTTTATGTGTGTGCACTTGTGTGTGATTTGGATTATTCTTGTTTATACTTCCACTACTATAGATTTTGTGGGGATTTTTAGATCCGTATTTGCATGTTTTGAGTTTTATACTCAATGGTTGTAATGTTTCCACATAGATCTATCCCCAACAATCTGCTTCTTCTTGTGTTTTCTATTTTAATTTTTTTTTTCAGCAAGGGAAATAATCCACATGGTTTGTGGCATGATTTAGATCACAGACAAGGTAGATGTCCATCTTATCTAAGGGATAATCCTTAAGCCCATGTTTGTTCCTACATATTTGATAGTAGATGAATAATGGCTCTCTGTTCAAAAATTTCTCCCTATCCATAGTTGTGATAACTTGAACTAACATGTATGTTCTTAAATTTACAATTTACCCTCTTAGTTTGGATATATCACCATTGGAAATTTCACCTTTATGTATTCAGAAATTGGGGTGAGTTCGGGAGTAGCTCATACAAAGGTCAATAATATCGGTAAATTATAATTTGTTCATGTCTTCTTTTCCCATAAGATTAAAGGATTCTTGTGTGTCTTCGTCCAATCTCTTGAGGAATATATTTTTAAAAAATTTTATATCAAGACCAGTGCTACACCTCCATTCCAGGAAGAGAAACTGATAAAGATAATCCTCTATAATTTAATCCCCCTTATTTTGTATCCTAACAATCTCTTCCTTTTTATCCCTCACCCTACAATAATCCTGATATTTATCCAAGAAAATGGTCTCCATCTCATACCAACTATGGATGGAGTTAGGGTTTAAGTCCATGAACCATATCATGGATGTTTCCTTTAGAGTTGAAGGAAATAACTTAAGCTTCTAGGTGTCTGAGGTATAATCATAGGGTTGGCATAGAACTTTGAACTCAAATGGGAATTGTTCAAGATCTTCTGACACTACTCCCTTGAAGGTTGGTGGCATTGGAGGAGATATATTCCTCATGGGTACTAGATCATTAGAGTCTAATTACATGGGATACATGAACATCCTTCCAAGTGGAGGGTTATCATTATCTACACCATTGGGATTTTCCACTCTATCATCCATCCTTTCTTTCTGAGCAAGTTTTTCCACAGGTTGGATTTGAGGGTGGTTATGTAAATTAATTATAATAAATATACCTCTAGAGTCTTTAGGTATAAACATAAAATCCTACCACACTGAGGACAATTCCCTAACTACAATTGCTTAACTAATTTCTTGTGTTCCACATACTCCAAAGAAAAAAAAGAACCTTGTTGTCACTACAAGATCTTCTACTTCAAAATAGAGAGTTATGGAAATATCATTTCTAAATGGAAACTTACCAGAAAATCAGGTAGCACTTCAAGTTAGTACCTTAACCTTTGCTAACACCTTGAGAAATCCCTATTAATGACATGAAAAAGTGACAAGCATCGTTGGTACTTGTACTTTACTTATGTTATGATTGTTAGTCCAGGGAAGTGTCCATGGCTATTTGCAACAAAGGAAATGGTTGAAACCATGCTCAGTACCTATTTACCAACAAACTTATCCAAATGTTATGCTCAATGCCATGAATAAATGAAATAGATTGATAAATAGAGTATTACTGAACTTAGAATTAAAAGTAATGAACAATAAAATTTGGTTATATCAAATAGATACTAAATAACAGAGATAAAATGAACAATAAATTCTCCATTCACGTTGGTAATGACTGGTCGTTTCCCCTTCCTACTAATCCAGTTCAAAGTTATAAATCACACAAGTCAAATTTTCCCCTGAATCAACAATTTATTGAATGGAATAATTCCTTTTACAATAATTAATTGAACTTAATTTTTAATTCTACTACAGATGCTCTCTTATACTCAGAGTAGTGCTAGTCACTGTAAAAGAGTACTAGCTATTTGTAATTAATTACAACTACTTAACTAGAAGATATCTATAACAACAACTAACCGTGTTGAGGAGTTACAAATGCGGAAGGATTAATGCATGTCGTATTTGGATAAAATTCATCATGTTAACTATATATGAATTCCATAATTGAATCTTAGTTGAGATAGTTAATAAATGCCATAAGATATCAAAGATTCTAAATTATATCCCTATAATCATAATGCCTATAAGTCTATGAGTTTTTATTTTCTCCTCCACTTCTTCAATCAATTGGTGTTAAGTCAAGATTGCATGGTCCTCATAATTCGCATGATGGCTGAGAAGGTAGTCCATGTTTCATAATCCTCCCATCGTGTCAGCTAGTGTGCTAGTTACATCAATTCATCATATTTCCATCTGATTCATCAACCTATTTTAGTCAAGTTCTTCATTCCAAGCAATTTTTCATCAGTGCTTCGGGCGAGTCTTGCACTCCGCACCGAGTCTTGCACTAATACACAGGAGAGTTTTTTTCTCCAAAGTGAGTCTTGCGCTAGTGCATAAGCAAGTCATACGCTAGAATATAGTTGGATCCAGTGATGGCTTAAGATGCACTCTTCGAATTCATTGTTAATATGCATAAAGATTCATTTAACCCATATGTGAAGAAGTAAAGAAAAAATGAAAATAATAATGTTATGCAAAATATTTCCTTTCAAAATATAGTAAATTATTAATTACAAAATGACAATATTATACTTAGTGAAAAATGGTTTTATGACAAAATAGGGGTTTACGTAGGATAAATGAGGGCTCATCACCTGTGAGGATGATTTTTTAATTTTTGAAATGGTTTTTCCTCCTTTTAGGATTTCTTTTTTGCAAGTCTAATTATAAATCATTACCAAGGTGCATTTTATCTTTTTTTTCATTGAATTTTTGTTCAATATCTTTAAGGATTCTCACTTTTTAATATATAAAAAAGTTTTTTTAGTCGAATATTTTCTTGAAATCAATAGATTATTGGAAAAGGAAAAATCCAAACTTATCCAAAATGTTGTAAGAGAATTATTATTTTAAAAGTTGTTGTTAACAAATTGATGCCTTTACTTGAATCTTCCACAAATAGTTTTTTTGGTTAAAACATCCATGATATCAATATATAAGCATTCATATTACCGCATTTCTCATTTCTAATCTCATTTCTAATTTGGATATTTGTCAACATATATTAATAACCCCCGCCCCCACCGCACCCCACATACACACATATATGTTGGTGGAAGAAACAAAACTATTTGGGAAAAATAATATTTTTATCTCATTTAATGTGAAAGAATACTTGACTCGATCAAATGCAACTATAATGCTGAGGATGTAACCATGAAATGGTATTTCATTACATTTTGAATCTAATTTTTTTTCTTGAATATGGAATTTTTTTATATAATATGAATAAAAAATAAAAAATAGAAACTGTAATTGTGAGGAACAATGAAAACACCAATAGAGAGGAATTGGAGTTAATTTGAAATATTGAAGATGAAACATTAGATAGGAAAGAGTCATGATGAATAAGGAGATTGAATGAGGAGAATCATTTGGTTGGGGAATCTATCACAAGGAACGTAGGAAATACTCTTTTGCTTTTAATAAGTCATGTATAGGCCACATGTTGCTTTTGAAAATTTATCAAAGGAGATAGGGGATGCGGTGCACATATTGCTACACAAAGCAAGGAATAGTTCTAAAAACCACCCTTTTTAGGGGAAAAACATAAAGTTGTGATGTTATCTCATAAGAAAACTAGAGAACCTTAGAAAGATTGATGAAATGTTTCAAATGGGGAGGACATTAGAAAACATTGCAATATTTGGGCCACCCAAAATATAATTGTATATAGGTTGAGATTTATCTCAAGGAAAACATTCCAATCTGCAACGAAGGGATAAATAATCAAAAAATACACATTACACCAATATTATCCATGACCTTGGAGGCATTACAATTTATTATTCACCATTTCCTATAGATAGGAAGCTTCTATATCTATGAATACTTAATGCATCTACAGTTTCCATTCTTTGCCTTCTTCGTCACACAAACAACCCACTGCAATGGCTACCTCCACTTTCTTCGAAACACCATCATCACTTTTCATGTCCAATTATTTATACCATAATCAAATTTATAATGTTATGTATATGTACAAAAAGTAACAAGGATGTAAAGGTTTTCAATAGGTAGACTGTTCTGATCTAATTAACATCCAAAAATAACTATAAATGACCAAAATAATGCATTCATACTTGATATTATTTAAATGATTAATAAACGATAAGTAAATAGTTCAAATACACAAAAGGAGAGATAAAATTAGTTTTTTAGGATGATTCAAGAATGATCTAGATGTGTAGGATAGTAGAACATGAAAATATGGAGATTTGGATATTATGTTGGAAGTTTTGTAACTAGAAACTGAGTATGGGACCACATACATTATGTATAGTATAGGATAGAGTTATACTTTATACACCCAGATATGTATATTTTTGGAACACATGATATAATGGATCTACACAATTTTGTGTTCTTCATTGTTGTGTGAGTGATGCTAGTTGTAAATTTTTCTTTCTCACACAACTTCAGGATGACCTATAATGACCTGTAAAAAAGTGGAAACCCTAGTAACCTACAAAATCCTTTATTGGAGAATTAACAATTTAGAGGAGAAAATTTGTGTGTGTATTTGAGTTTAGACTACCCTTGGCATTCAGAATCCTAGTTGTTCAGCCAAACAAAATACTTCACTACCTTTCCTCATTGCAAAAACCAATCCTCATATAATCCTAATATGTGTTTTTGGAAGTACGTATAAATAACCAACCCCCTATGGGTGTCCTCATGTCTTTGGAAAATAATATAATGGTCTAATTACATAATATATAATGCACATAGAGTGATAATAGTGAGATGTGGTGTTCATTAACTATGTCAAAATGAAACCCTTATGCAATGCTTTGATTCATATGTGCTCTTGTGAATATATGAATATATGATCTTTGCATGCTTTTAGATGTATGAATATAGACTCTTTGACCTTGTAGATTGGTTTATAATTCTAGTAGAAATTACTCTAGATGATATGCAATTGATTTAGGAAGATTTAGGAACCATTTGAGTGCTCTTGTAATGATATTTGTAAGAATAGATTGTAAAAATTCTAGGTAAGTTATAAAGTGATAATGAATTGCTTAGATAAAATTACATATGTGAGATATTATAATTAGGATGGCCTTAGGAAGATGAAATTACCCAAAGAAATATTTGAAATTAAAATCAAAGTTTGTGATTGTGTAATGGTGGGACTATAGAGGTCAGCCAAGACCTGACCCTACATCCCAATTATTTCATATGTTTTCAAACCAAAGTGATGAAATGATATAAATAATTTTGTTTCATAAATATTAAAAGTTATATCTTAATTTCATAGAATAATATTATCAGAATTAATGATATAGAAGATTTTAAAGATAAACAAGGTGTACAATGGTTAAAGTGATGAGGAGATTGGATTTTTAATGTTATCATTTGTATTAGCAAGAATACATGATCTAAATTAGAATTATATAAAGAAAAATGATTAGATTTAAATGCCATCAATAGAAGATACACCAATCCATTTCTTATCTTCTCTTCTTGTTGTACATTTTCCACCACCACAACTATTTTAAAAAAGGATCCCATTTTCTTAAATTTATAAGGAAAATCTTGAATATATGTTTCATGCGTACTTGACCACATGTCGACTATAAAAATGGTGCCTACTAGAAATATTTTTTTTTACTATTGAGTGGTCCTATAAAGATGCCAATATGGATGAAACAAAGAAGTTGAAGTTGAAGGAGTGAAGTTGAAATGTAGTAAGAAGATGAACAGTGATGAAGAGAGAGATTAAAGGAAGATAAATCTAGTGGTGGGGAAGTTATTAGTGGAGGGATATAAAATCCTTACACATCCAAAGGACTTTACAAAAGAGAAAATCATTTAAAAACTTGGATCTTCACGTTTTCTTTAATATAGAAGGGAAAACATGTGTACAACCATGTGTACTCACAATCACTGACCAAAATCATTACATGAGTATTATTTTATAAAATTGTTAAAGAGATGTAATTACATTCTTCCATAAAACTAAAAAAAATTCAAAACAAAGGATAGTGATAAATATGTTTATGAGCAAAACAACATGAAGCAGATATTTCATCTCCCATAAGATCTTCAGGAACTTATATATATCATTGTGTAAGAGGAAAAACCTCAAACCATTTACCTTGAAATCCACATTATTATTACCGTCATAGTAAAAGTAACCTCTTTTATTAAATTTTGAAACTACTGAGGTCAATCTGAAATGTGTAGCTATTGTCTAATTGATCAGCTATACTTATACAAATTGATGAAGAAGCATCATTGTAAATTTGAAAATTTTGGTTTGTCTTGTCTACCTAGGTGTGTGTGAAGTCCATATGGAGTTTTTGTGATTTAATTAGTCCATTTGGACTCATTTTGATTGTAATTAGTGGTTTCCCTCCAAAACCACAAGTTTTAATTTTCAATGTCTTGTTAGTAGTTCATAAGCCTAGGTGTTAGTGAAAGTGTAATAAATGACTTAGATGGGGTCATGAGACTTGTTCGCCACCTAAGGCATATCCTCATTGACTCTAGTATGGGCTTTAACTCACATAGTTAGACTATTCATAGGTGAGTTAGTGGTTTAAACCCTAACTACCTTCTTAATCTTCTATTATTATGAAATGTATTCAAATGGGGAATCTAAGGTATGAGTGTCAGGAGGAGATAATGAAAGTGTGAGTGAGGTGCAAGGGATCTGTACATACAGGCCCTAAGGGCTCTAAGAAGAACCATGAATCTTCTCAGGAAATTGATTAATACAAAGGGATTCTAGAGTATATGAGCATTTCTCTATATTTGTATAAAGATGATAATTGTGATTGAGTGAGTTAAATTCTATGATAAAATGTTATGTGAAATATGATAAACAGTGATTTTGTATACAGGTTAGGGATAGGATCTATAAAATATATGAATTAAATGATAGTAGTGTGCAAATTATCAAGAGCTTTAAGACTTTACAAAAATAAGGGCACTGTGATATTGACAATATTGAAGGTAAGAAGGTTGTTTCCAAGCCTTTTAGGACGATTTAATCAAATGTTATCTATGAGATTTTCGATAGGTTGATAATGTGTTGTGAAGGGTTTTATAGAGAAATGTGTAATGTCTTACAAATGTCTTATTATACTGAGATATTAGCAATAAGGTCCAACCTTAAGGAATTCCTAAGAGTCTAGAAACTGTGATATTGGTCTACACAGTCCCAAAAAGGTGGTCTGGTGAAATAGAGTGAAATCATGCAAAACAAAATGTTGTCTTGAATCCAATGATTAATAGTGATATATAGGATGAGTTGAATCATATATGGGGATCTGTGAGACTAGTTTTCAATATGTTGGGAAGTGTCCTTAAACCCTAAAGATCTATAAATTATACCTTGATGGTAAAATCTCATAATACCGATATACTTTGTTCTATAGAGTCTTAAGAAGACATTAAAATCAACTAGCAGATTGAAGGGAACCTTACATAGGAGTCCATATAAATGGTCATTTCAAAGATGTGAGTAGAGAATTGATATATAATGTGAAAAGTGTGTCATTATAATGTGTCTAAGATCACTTAATAGGAATTAGATTATTGCACCAGAATTCCTTGATAAGTAAAGTCTTGATCCAGTGTGACATTTCCCAGTTTGAGGGAGTCTAAAGGGAGTCTTCTAGGTAGAGAAGGACATCAATCCATAAATTATTGAAATACCTCAAATGGTATATGATGGTGTTAGTGAATATGGTGGAAGATATTAGAACACTTATAAGAGATTTAAAGGACATGAGAGAGAGAGTTAGTGATGGTGGTAAGGAAACTTCGTCAAGATAAGCATACATAGTCATATTTTTAGTGTGTACCCAGACCATCAAGATCCCTAAGAGATGGAATAAATTTATTTGAAAAAAAATATAGTATACAAATGTAAGTTAGGTCATAAATATGTAATACTTCCTTTTAGACAAGTGTCTATTAACCATCTAGATAAAGTGATATAAACACCTAAGAACCATGATAAACTATCAAGAAATAGATCTTAGTATAGTCCTAGACGAATAAATCATGTGACATAGTCCTCCTTAATGATAGTGAAATAGTGCAATATGGGTGAAGACAAAAATGAACGATATTATAGGACACAATGGTGAAAATAATGTTGGAAAGTTATGGCATAAGTATGTTGCATTCATGAGGTAGATAAGATTATCTTATAGGACCATCTACGCAGAGTGGCCTAGAGTTGTCTAATACTGTCATGTGACTCAGGATAGTCTTGTAGAATCTTTTGTAAAGTACCTTGGTAAAAGCATGAGACAAAGTGGTTTTAAGGTAGAAAAATTGGATGATATAAATTGTATCATAAGGAGTGTCTAGAGGTAAAGGTAATGTGTAGAGCTCTAAATGACCTTGAAAATTTATAATAGGCACCCAAATAAATCCTAGAAAGTGTCAAAACAGAGTAAGGGTTAGTAAGTGTTAAAATGAGACAAGCCTTGTCTTGAGAAGCCTCACCTTGAATCTTGGAAAAATGGTGTGAATGGAGTTAAATGGAGTGATAAGAAGCCTTAGTGAGAAGAATTGACTAAAGGTTGGAATAAGAGATAATAATAATTGTTTTACAGTGATTGAAATTGATTCAAAAGAGTTAAAACTGTAAGGAATGGTCATAAAACCCTAGGTTAGGCCTAAAGGAGACCTAGTGACAAGGAGGAATGTGGAGTTAGGAGTGGAAGAAAAAGAGGTAGACCGTAAAATTTTTTACATAGCACAAGGAGGAAAAAAGGTATCAGGAAAGTATTTTAATTTTTCATTAATATGTGTAGTTTCTTCTAAATACTAAGGTTTGTATGCATTTAGGACTAGTAATTAGGCCTGGTTTGGATCAGTAAATTGAGAATC
Organism: Taxus chinensis; assembly: GCA_019776745.2. Classification (NCBI taxonomy): domain Eukaryota; kingdom Viridiplantae; phylum Streptophyta; class Pinopsida; order Cupressales; family Taxaceae; genus Taxus; species Taxus chinensis. The sequence goes on along the minus strand of CM034156.1, from coordinate 120,882,259 downwards.
AATTTGCATGGGAATGGAATTTATTTATGAAACTTTGTGAACAATCTAATGGGATAAATGGGTCCTATAAAATCTTACCAATGAAGATTAACTCTTGGTTTTGTGTCTTTTTTTCTAAAAAACTACATTTTTGGAGAGCTACAAGATAGTTTGAAGGCTAAAAAGGGAGTTTGAGTAAAAAGTTAGGTTTGATACTTTTCAAAGTGTTTGTACATGGTGGTATGATTAAATAAAGTAGGAATAAAGAATTTTGAGCTTTAAATTAGTTGTATATAGATTTTTTTTTGTGGAAATATAAGTTTTTTGTTTCTTGAAGAGTTGAAAAATTGTATGGTTTTGATTGACAATTTCAAGTATTTGGTCCAACCTTTACATTGGTTGTTTATTGATTCTTTGTCTCTGCATCACAAAACATAGTAAAAAAATTGGATACTAGTAATATTTTTGTTGTTGCTAAGCTCCATAATATCGCAGTAGTGTCATTAAAGTTCCTAACCTAGAAGTATGTTCATGACATAGAGATGTTGGAATTGGCAGAGCCACCCTAGCTACATGGAGGTGGAGATGGAAAAAGTTCATGATTTTAGTGGACATTAACTTGTGACATAACCAATGGTTGTTGCAGAAGAGAAAATAATTTACAAAATTAAATCTTCAATGTTTCTAAAATATTCCGAAGGAGAAAGTTTCTACACATAATTACCAGCCCAAAAAATTAATTAAATATTGTTTTAAAAATGCATTAAAGAGAGATTTATGAATTTTCCCTAACATTAAGAAACATCCAAAAAAAGGATAACACCAAATAATTTTTTGGTAGCACCTTTATGGGAGAAACAATAAGAAGCATAGATACCATCTAACAAGAGAGTGTAAGGATCCCATATAGATCCTCACATAACGGGGAAAGCCTAAGTTTTTTACCCATGATGTCAACATTATTTTTATCCACAAATGAAAAAGTAATCTCTCTATTTGAAGTTTAGAAGTTCTCACGTGAATCCCAAATGTAGGATTATTGCATAATTGACCACATGTTGACTACATGCATATTTGCAAGACAAAGTAAAATATGTAGAGACGTGAACATTTGTGAGGTTATCAAGCTGCAACAATATGAAAGTAATGTAATAATTTAAGTTCTTAACATAGAGATGCTAGAGTTGGTAGACCCATTTGAGATTTTTCAAGTGTAGGCGAAAGAGATTCATTCTTTAGGTAACCTCCAGTCAACAAATCATAAGGTTTGACTAAATATTAATTAGAAAAGTGGTGTTTTTGTCTAAATCATAGCCATTTCATAATGAATTGGGTTCATTGGACCAAACATACAAATTTTCATTTAGGGAAATAATTATTAAAACCTCATAAAATCATTCATGCAAGTCATTACCCATCTCTCATGGTAAACAATGCTTACTATTCTATTTGTGTGGATAACTTAGAATAGGTAAATGAACAAAAGTTGAAACATGCTTAGGTAAATGAATAGATAAAAATAAGAACATGATCAAGAACATAACTAAGAAGGAATCTAATGAGTTTACATGCAAATTTTTTGACAGAAATACTCAATTAACATACAATGTAAGAGAAGCCAATAAAATAAGATATAATTGAGGTGATTTACTTGAATGCACCACCAAACAACATGTTTATCTTTCACATTAATAGATTAACAATCGTAGTATAAAAGAGTATTCACTTAAACAACAATTGTTGTAATTATCCTCAACTATCATGGTACAAATTTTAGAATTATCTTCGTAAGTATCAACATATAATTTTTTTTGAAACCTCTTTATTAGATTTTACATCTTCCTATACATTAAACATTATCAATAATAATTATAAAGAGCTTTCCCATCTTCGGGATGAATTGGTGAATAATAAAGAAGAACAATAGAATTCAGCCACCAAAATAGATTCTATGAATCCAAACTCATGGGATTAGGTTGTAAATAGTTTTAAAACACCACATCCCCTTGTTGAAGTAGTGATTCAGGAAATTTTTGAATAAGATAAACAAAGTAAAGATAAATCCCTTAACCTACTAGTCAAGGGATTAACCAAAAATGAAAATGTCTAACTTCATAAGTCATGATTTATGACTTCATAATATATCACTAGATAGAGTTTGGTTCAATTATGATGATTATTTAGTTATTAATTTTTGTTTGAAGCATAATGGAATGAGAGCGGGGGGGTGGGTCGAGTGGGGGGGTGAATTAGTCCTTACAAAAATTCATATCAGATTTCATATTGCTTATTCAAAACATATAATCACTATCATTCATTACTGTGTGTACAAAATCAAATACCATACATGTTATAAACCATGAGCAAGGAAATCAATAAAAGAAATAATATATAATTGGGAAAAACTCAAGGGGAAGAAAAACCACTTAAATTTTTTCTAATATTACACACAAAAAAGACTCAAGTGAATATTACACATCACTAGAGATTTCTTTAGTGAGACACCAACACCATAAGGAGCACCAACCCCTAAACCCTTTTTAATATTACACACAATAAGAGACTTTCATGAATTTAAATCATCACACAATATTTTGATGAAGTATGACCACTGAAAATATGTTGATACCACAGCTGATAGTGACCCAAATATTCATCTCCAAACTCTTCCAAACCTTTTCTCAAACCCTATATCTTCAACTTACACAATCTAACTCTTTCTTCACTTCTCAATGCTGAAAAAATCTTACACACATGCTTCTTGATATTACTCAACCTATCACGCACATAATATGATCTCAAGTCATGATCATACACCTATAAAACTCACTCACCTAGGTCATACACATTGCACACACACAACTAGCTTGCAAAATCACTGAAAACTATGCTTTTATAAGCTTCTCATGATTTCAAATTCAAACACAAACTATTTCCCTCCTTTGGATTGACCCATACAACAAGGAAACATCCAAAATTTTAATTACAAAATTCACAAGTTACCCAAGTAGTCGACCTAGCTAAAAACCTCATTACATGTGCCAAAAATGGCTCAAAACCTTATGGGCACAAAGTTAAAAATGCCCTTACATCAAAACCATAAATATTCATGACCCATAAACTCTTACACATGATTAAAATATCATTTAACATTCATACATGGTCGCAATTAATCTCAAACAATCAAATAATTTCATTTAATAGGCTCAATACTCTTCATACTTCTCAAAACAACTGTTTCCTACACCCTTAAGTATGCTAGAAAATTTATTATGCCATAAAATCACTTATACTCAACCAGATTATTCCTAAGACCAATTTATGTAATTTAATGAACCTTCAGAACAATTCTAATCAATTTATAATCCTTAAATAAACCACCTTTTCAAACCACATCAACTTTTGTCTTCACCAAATCAACTTGCCAAAAATGTTGTTTCCAAAGGTTAGATCATAAAAACACTTAATTGAACATTAAGTACCTAAAAATTTATTCACTGTATGAAAAATTAATTTTTATTAACATTATAGGTGATATAAAGCATCACCTAATCCATATCATTCTGCAACTAACTCAAAACTTTAAGCAAAACACATCATGTCCTGCACTGGAAAAAACCTTCATGTCCAAAGAATGACCTATAAACCTAATAAAAACATATCATAATGAGAAAATATTCATATAAATGTAAATATATCTGAATCCTATTTCCAACACATTTTTAATCATCTAAATTTTTTGCTTGTAGCTCTAGTTATGACCATTTTACTTAGCACTACTTTTTGAGGTCTCAAAAATGCCCTTTGACCAGTCAACCTAAATGGACCACAATTGACCATGCCTACATGAAAATGTCCCAAACCCTCCATGGACATCAATATCAGCAAACATAAATTCCATAACATCAATTTATCTCATACCTCATTTGGAAAACCTTGTCCCAAAACATTCTTCTTCAGAAACTGACTTGTTTAAGTTGGGCCCACTCATCACCATGACCTCAGCCAGATGTTTATGGAAATATAGAATATTCCTATAAATCATATAATCATAAATTTTTAATAATGAATCATAAATTTCTCACTATACCTCTTCTTCTGTAAGCTACTCCTAGCTAGGGTTCAACTAGCGTTTTAGACCACTTTATCTTCTTAACATTCGTTCATAAAAACCTAAACATGAAATGAAATCATTAGTTTTGTGGAAAATTTTAGAATCACCATAGAAACATACCCAAAATCCCCTAGGTCTCATGCAGAGCACAAACCTCAGGGTGAGCATCAGAAATTCCAACTCAAGCTTAATTTTCAATAGATTTAGAACCTATCTCACATAAAGTGTCATATCTTGAAAAATCCACATCCTAGAAACCTATAATTTTTCTCAAACCACCATGAAACATATCACTAACATCTCTAATTATCATATTGTCATCATCATACCTCAAACTCTTCAGCCTATCTCATTTACATAATCATTCCTTAAGGATTCTCACTGTAGAAGCTAGGGTCAACTAAAATAATGCTATAAATTAACATGAAACCACTAAAAATGACCCAAACACTTGATACACCTTGATATAGCTAAATGAAAGCATCAATGAGCTCATATACCTCTAAATATCATACTCACACCTCTTAGCAACCATACTCGCTCAAGATGAGCACCTATAACATAGCCAATCACATGTATCTACACCATACCACTAATGCGAGTGCGTAAACACTCTCCAAAACTGTTATCCATCATGTAAAAATTATTCTCAAGCATCCAAGAAGCTTCTATCTGCATGCAACATCACCTGGGCACCTGAATATGCCAACAAGAAAAAACAATCCTCACTGAATCTCCTTGTATCATCATGAGAACATCTGAAACATTATGCCAAAATAATACACAACATCATCTGACCCTAATCCATAGTAAAAATTTTCATTAATGCGGTTTTTCATCAATGACAACTATAGGACCACATGCCAACAACTTTTGCACATCACAACATATAGTGGAGGCAATGAGATAAAAAAATTGTATTTGGTAGTATTGAAAAAGATTCATCTTGATGAATATTTAACTAAGTTACAACAAGATGAGATGAAATAAGGTAGTCATAATGTATTGTAAGATATAAAGAAAGGAAAGTGAAATGTGATTCGTAACGTAAGAGCTTAGATAAAAGATAATCATGTTGATTGGTTTACTAAATCTTGACCCATTTCTGTATGGTACAAGAGCTCGAAATCCCTATCTAAAACCTTATTTATAATTGTAGTTTGGAATTTTGGTGGTTCTCTTTTTTACTACGCCAAGGTCTTATGGAGTTGTGATGTTTTACTCAATTATCAGTTTTCTCACAAAAACACATGAGATGAAGGATAAAACACTCCCCTCATAAACACAATACTCATGGTTTTCTATCCATAGATTACGACTCTAATATATAATAAAAGACTTTAATCAAGTAGCTTTACTTTAGAGAAGTTATCTTCAATTCTCCATCTAATTTCAAGGATTTTATGAATTCGTAATTTTTAATGGAAATCTATAGCAAAATGACATCCTTTTCAAAAAAAATTCATTGGTGCTTCCTACTTCCCACCATAATACTCAAACTATGTTATGGCTCTTAAAGATTAATCCCCTTATGAAGAATTGAGATAAAATATTAATAAATATTTTTCTATTGGTGAGGTATTTTTCTAGGTGACTTCAATGCTTGGATTGGCTAAATTTAGTGTTCTACCCATGATCTTCATAATGAACCATTGATGATTTATGAATTTGATCATCATGAATCAGGCCTCTAATGTTCTTGTGTAGACCCTATGGTGAGTTCTTATGGACAACACCTAATCAGATTGGGTGAATCCTATGACCAAGTTATTATGAATAGTAAGTACACTTCCCTAATAGAAATGTTATCTTCTATAATTATCACAATTACAATCCTTGAGTACATTTGGCATCTACATATTGTGTGCATGATAGGATTTAATTACTAACATTTCAGAACATAGGAAAAATCCAAATTATCCCATTATACAACTAAAAATAATTTATTCTTGGACTCATATATATGGAAGGTAAATTTAATAAAAATATCTCTCCTACATGACTTAATATGCTACTTTAATACCAAACTGATGAAGTTTTAGTTAGGCATCCCAATAAATATATGATAAATTCCATGTAACCCATATATGTTTTACTGATGATACCATACTTATGGAATACCATTACACAATCATCGGAAACATTGAAATCTTCTTATATTATTTAATGAGAAAAAAATTAGAGGGTTAGGAATAATGAATTCCCCCCTTTTTTATACCAAGTTATGATAGAATATATAACAACCACTAAGGAACATGATTGCACTAAGAATCTAATATAATATTGTTTGAAATAGTTAATGCTTCAATTGAATTTGAATCATATTATTAGTAAATATAATTTTTCTACAATTTTATGGATTTAACTCAGTTATTCTTTCCATTCTCTAGATTTCAACTTTCTATTAGTTCTACTAAACTCTTCAAATACTCTACATGTCCATATCTATGTCTATTTATACAATGTGGTATGACAACTAAACATATTTTTTAAAATAATGAAACCCTTGAAATATTTCTTAATTCGACTAGTTCACCATTGATTCAAATCATCTAGTTAGCAAGTTATCAATCATGAAAATGTTTTATCTGAGAAAAACATACCATATCACTTAGACATCCAATTAGTGACAAAAAAAATCAAACCACATATGTTGATAATGGAACTTTTTCTATGCTAATTATATGTGTTTTTAGAGATACAAGATTATGAATAAAGTTAATTCTCCTACATTAGTATGTCATACTTTGACATCTATCACTAAATTCATATGTTGTGATAGCTTATTCACAAGTCATTTCATGTGTGCATATTAACACAACATTATTAAAATGAAAATATTTCAAGACTATTGATAGGAACATGATATTATAATAGATATACAAAGGCATAAAAGTGCATAATATCTACAGGGTGCAAATTATTAAACAATGTCAATTCAAAGTTACACATGGTCCCCACAGAAAATGTTTTGAAACAACACTCCAAAGGTAGCAGAAAACTTGAACCTCTACATTGATTGTCCTATTTATTCCAAGAATCATTATTCTCATATTTTTGCAAGGTTACATAAAACTATGAAATATTGCACAATACTTATTTCTTCTAAATCTATGTGTTTTTATAGAGATACAAGATTATGAATAAACCTACATTAGTATGTCATTTTCTGACATCTATCACCAAATTCATATGTTGTGCTAGCTTATTCATAATTCATTTCATAGAGTAATTGCGGCTTATCTTTCACCAAATTTGTGACCTTATTATGTGGATTCTGGTTGTGACCTCTCCATATGCATCCTTTGGGTGTCATTATATATGAAAAACAATTCATTTTGTATAATAAATGATTATACGTCTATGGAAATCATTGAAACATAGTTCTTTAGCATTAACTAATACACGAATTCTTACATGCACGCTACGTGATACACACATGATTTACTATGGATGAGTAATCAACTATAGAGCTTAGCCGCTACCTTTATGTAATGGATATAAGGTGAATGACAGGTTTGGATGTACATGCAGAATATCTTTTAGATTTATAAGATCCATATTAGTAATGTCCCTGTCATGGGTAAAATAGATCTATGATCTCCATGGTTCTCTTTACTGGTAGAAATGTAGCTATATAATTTCCTTTTAGACCACCCACAAATTCGGCATCACATTAATTGTCCCTTGATGCCATATTAAAAATTACTTTTTTTCCTTGTTACAACATTTTTACATTATGGATCCCAAAAAAAAACAGTAAATTTTTGTGATTATGCAACATTTTTATCATTTTCTAATGAAATTTCAACAAAATACCTGACATTAATTAAAATTTTATTATGATGCATTGTCGATCATAAATTCATTAGAAGTTTAGTATTTTTGTGACACTTTTAATTTTTAAATTTAAACTTTTATTGTTTTTGTGGTAATATGTTTTGCTTCATCATGTATTTTGCATTCTTTATTTGCATCAATGATATATTTTTAAATATTATTATTGGATTAGTACCATGCTATTGAACAATAGATATAATTTTTTTTATTAAGGGTAAATGGTTTTTAAGGGGACCATACCCCATGGTACAAAAAAGACTCAAAAGCCAAGATATACAATGAGAACAACGTGGGTTTTTGATGCGTGGGGGCCACACCCGAACAACTAACATCTAACAGGGCTAAATAAATGATAGGGAATAAGGCAGGGGCCAACTTCCTACAAGAATCCCAACTACAAACAAAAACAACGAAAAAATAGCAAAAAACCTGCTCAAAAACACCACCAAAACAAAAAACCACCAAATAACATAGACCTATTTAAGAAGATCATTAAAAACCTTTTGTGCCTTCCTCATAGCCTTGTACATAATGATGGTGGTATGCTGAGCAGCGTCCTAGATACTGGCAATAAAAATATTCTTCTTAAGTATTTCACCCTTCCAAGCCTCTTCTGGAATGCCACTTCAAAAATTCGATGAACATGGGTTTGAACAAAGTCCAGAAAAGATTTATGCAGGGAAAGGTGATTGATTTATTTGTCCACAACCTGCTTCACCTTCTCCTCCAGGGAGCTAATCTGATTAGTCAGAGCCTCCAATTTTTCCTCACGCTTAGAGCTAGCAATGAGGTCTACATCCTCCTTGCTTCCTTCATTAAGAAGGAAAGCGACATTATCTTCAATTCCTTTGATGGTTTCGCCCTGCTATCTCAACTGGTCTTTAATGTCAAAGGTAGCATGAGGGTTAGAATCAGACTGGAGATGTACAACAAGATTTTAACCACAACAATGTATTTTACTTTGGTACTTCTATGCATAACCCTTTTAGCTGGGGGTTGGCCAGAAGGGGGGTCTCTGAAGCTAGGGTTATTCGTTCTTATTTTGGGTTTTTGGGGAGAGGGTGGGGCTAAGGGGTTACTAGGATTATTTTTTGGAATATGGTAAACATTGAGGATGTTGAAAGGACCCACATCCTTTTACAAAGGGCCCATAAGGCTAGATATATCAAAATTACAGCAAGACAAAAGTAAAAAAGAACCAACATTCCAAAAAGAGCAAAAAAGGCCCATCTAGGATACATATAGAATATATTCTAAAGTACGTTAACCCTCTTCAAAGGAATCAGTACTATCAGAGTTCTTTTTTTCTATAGTTTCAACCAGAGTGATAAGCTCTTTGCAGCCATTCTGGAGTTGAGCCTAGGTATTGTCATTATAGTCTTTCCAATTATTTATAACAATAAAAGTCTTGTTAATGTTCCTGATAACATCTTGAAGTAGCTCCACAGTGTTAACAATAGAATCTTCCGCAGTGGAAGTGTCGGCATGATCCTCCGCAACATCAGCAACAACAAAGACAAAAAAAATCCATAGCATACTTGGGGAGATGCCTCAACAACATTTTCAAATTCATCCATATCGACTCCCTCAAAATTAACATGCTCCTCAACCACAACAGAAGTCGGAGAGGAATTCGGATGAGAAGGGGCCAGAGAATCAGGATAAGCCTCATTAAGGCCAAGTATCACATCGGGAACATCACCTTCAAAAACAAGACATGAAATATCCATATCAACAACAGGTGAGGAATCGAGTGGAGGCTGATGCGCCGCCACTGGGGAAGAAGAATGAGACAAAAGGTGTCCCATGATTTCCACCTCTGGGTCAATATTAGGAAGGGGTAGGAAGCGACGACGGAGATGATGGGATGTGGGGAGAGCAGGGGGTAGAAGAGGGGAACGACGACGAGCCGAGAAGGACACAGTGGGAAAGCCAGACAAAGTATTGGAATCTGAAATAGTTATAAATAGTAAATACAGTAAGCTTTGGTGAAGCAGAGGGCGTTTCCCAACATGAGCATATTTTATAGATAAATCTAGAGACTGGAAAAAAATTTGACCAAATTTACCTTGATATCATTGCGGAAATGAGCCAGGAGAAAGATTTGAGGGCCGAACACAATCTTATACCTTCCTTTAAGCGTGAAATAGTTAATAATTTGTTTAGCAACTCGATCCCATGGTGATTTCAGAGAGGCATGCTCATAGCCCGAATGATATTTTATACACCCGTTCTTTCCTTTTCCCCAGAAAATCCCCCGTTTCATCTGTGAAAAAATGTTTAAAGTAGATGGTCTCCCCTCAGCAGGAAGGTCAGTCGCCGCAGTAATGCTTTATGGAGAAATTTTGAACTTAATTTTCCCCACCTTCACGTTTCCTCGTTTCCAGGAAGACAAAATGCTGCTGGAAACTATAATAGAATGCCCAGACAAGCGTTCAATGAACAGATTCACTCCTTTTTCCTGAAGCAAAGCCCACACCTAAAGGTCCCTTTTTGAATTCTTTACAATTTTGCAGGCTCGACACGCACCAGAGAACCCACCCATAATTAACATATCCGAAGTGGTAGGAAAAAATAAAGTGAAGGAAGGAAGGAGTAATAAATCAGGATTTTTAATAGTGATATTGCTCCCCGTTTATAATTATAAATCCCAATCATCACAATAACTGAGATCTCTCTTTCCCACGTACGAAGGCCATAATAACAAAAAAATCACCATCATATCGTAGTCAATGCAATCATCGTCGGTGGAACAGAAGGGATAACAAGGGATAATGCCGATTTCAAAATAAGTATAGAGAAAGTTAGCCAAAAAAAGGATCCTTTAACTAGTTTTTTTATTATCCCTGTCATCAACATTGGATTTTAGAAGAAACTTAGGAAAATTCCTTTTTTCCTGATCCCAACTCTGTTGATTTTCAATAGAAATGCCCCAATTGGCCAACATATCAACCACCTTGTTACCTTCCCTATAAGTATGTTGATATCGAATGTTGCTAAAAAATGATTTTAGGTCCTGAATATCATCAATAATGTTGTTGATGGTCCAGATTGTTGTACCCAATATTATTTAGAAGGTTAATCAAATTGAGGGAATCACTTTCAACAATGAGGTTAATTCTTCCAAATTTGGTAGGCAACTCCATGAATTTAAGTATTGCAAGGGCTTCAACTCTATGGTTTGTTCCCTTACCTAAATTAATAGTAGTGGCTACCATCGGATTACCCCATCTCATATCTAATTGAAGCCCCTCCACCAGAGATCCCTGGATTGCCTTTTGCAACACCCATCACTATTAACTTTAAGATAACTTGTTGGAGGCGGGATCTAAGTGGTATATAGCTCTCACCGCAACTAAAACTGGGAGGCTAAATAGGAATCTGGAGTTTCTTTGGCCAATCACCTTTCATATTTAGTGAGATTTTGCATTTATGTTGCTTCAAGATGTAGTAGTTCAGATTTTCTTGAAGTCCCGCAGTCACCAGTGTATATACCTAAAGGGGATTATGGAATTGTTATTTGAAAAATTTCTTGTTTTTCTCCTTCTAGATAACCCAAAACATATGAGGCGAAAGGAGTTTCCACGTAATATTAGCCACTTGGTGTCAAAACATAGGAACCCATTGAAGAATGGATTTCGAAATAGACTTGGGAAACACCCACATAAAACCAAACTCCAAACAATATGAGAGAAATGACAATGCATGAGAAAGTGGGAAAAAGTCTCAAGAGCATTAAGGCATAACACACACTTGCTAAGAAGAGAGTAATCACGTCTCTCGAGGTTTTCACCCAAGAGAAAGGTGTCACGAAAGGCCAACCAAGAGTAAAAACCAATATTTGGCATCACTTGTGGATACCAAATATGATAGAGGTGGGGGGGGGGGCGGTGCCCTCATAAACGGGTGGGGGAGGGATAGGTAAGTAGCCTTAACAGAAAAATCTCTAGAAGTAGATTGGGGCTAGATATGAACATCTTCCTTAGGAGCAACATGGAGATAGTGAGAGGAAAGTAGTAGATTACACATTTCCATTTGCTTTATCTGAGTTGAGCTTGCATGAACCTTCAATATATCCACTAATAAGTCTCCCCACATAATCTTGTAAAAGTTTTTCTAATAGGTTCCCAGGTTGGATTAGACGATAAAGGTTTCTTCCCAAGCCACCATTCTTGCCAAAAGTCTATCTGCTTGTCATTTCTTAGTTTCCACGTGGTACCTAACTATAGTAGAGATTGAGAACTCTTAATAGAATTCCAAATGGCTAAGCCACTCGGGATACTCCTCAGAAAATAAATATTCTCCTAAAGAAAGATATTTAGAAATCAGCAGTTGGGTCCAAGAAGCCTTCCCTTCCTGCGAGTTTCCTTTTAAAACTATCAATAATTGAAGCAACCGAGGAAGACATTTTGAGAAGGGACATAAAGTAAATTGGAAAGTTTTGTAGAGTGGCTTTTACCAGTTGAAGCTAACAGGATTCTAGAGATTCTTAAGTTTCCTACCTTGAAAGAGTGGGAGACCAAAATAGGAAGAAAGTAAGTCCATGATATTGTAGCCAAAAATTGTTGTAATCTTTCTTTTTCTGATAGCAGAAGTGTTGAAAAAGGAAATATTGCTCTTGTTAAAATTAATAAGTTGCTTAGAAGTAGATTTGTAACAGTCCAGAATATTTTTCAAGATTTTTCACCTCCAAAAATGAAGCTATCCCAAAGAGTATGTGTCATCAATGAATTAGTTGTGGGTAGTTGTAGGGATTTTAGAAGTGGTAGTGATACCGACAAGTCTGCCTCCTACTTTAGCAGCCACAAGCGCTCTGTAGAGAGTGTTAGCCATGAGAATAAATAAGAAAGGCGAGAGAGGGTCACCTTTCCTAATTCCACGAATGGTGGAAAAAAATCCATGGGGGACGCCATTAATAAGAATCAAGAATTTGGGGGAGGAGATGCACTTTAGAACCCAAGAGCACCATTATAACCTAAACCCATATTTTTCAAGAACCTTGAGTGGGAATAACAAATTCACTCTATCAAAAGCTTTTTGCATGTCGAGTTTTATGACCATGCTCACTAATTTGAAGAGGAAAGCTGAATGTAAGGCCTCATGGATAGTTATGACTCCACCTTGGATCAATTTGCCACCAATGAAACCATTTTGTTAGTCCAAAATCTAAGTTTCCATGAAGGGTTTGAGACGGGAGGCCATCAACTTACTTATGATATTATAAAAAGTATTGCATATGCTGATGGCCCTATAATTTGAAATTAGTTTGGAGCCTATGGACTTATGTGCAAGAGACACAAAAGTGTTATTCCACTCCCTTAGAAGAATGCCATTTTCTGAAACTCATTGATAGCAGAAAAAAAGTCATCCTCAATAATATGCCGGAAATTTTAGAAGAAAGCATTAGGAAATCCATTTGGGCTCTGTGATTTGTCTCCCTTCATGTCAAACACAACTCTTATGAACTTCCCTTTAAAAAGAAAGGTTGTGTGAGCTTGGAGTTTATATCTTCAGAGATCATATAATATGATGAAAAATTTCTTGACATTCCTTTTCATAAGGGGGAGAATACTCTATGAAGGAGAAGAGCATAATATTGAGTCATTTTAGTGGAAATAGCATCCTCCTTATTTAAGTAATCATCCACACTAGTAATAAGATCCTTTGATTTTTATATCTACTTTTGTGCTTGGATGCCATCGTGTGAAATTTTTTTATGGTTACGATCACCATGTTAAAGAGAGGTAGCTCTAGATCTCTGTCACTAGTAAAATTATTCTTCAACAAGGGTGTTATGGTAATCACTGAGGATAGTTAGCTCTTGTTGATGGAGTAGGGGAGTTCTACCACTAAGATCAATGCTAGAAGAAATAGTAGCTAATTTCCTAGATAGTAGGGTCCTTTCTTCTTCTAATATCACCAAACACCTTAAGTTTCTAGTTTTTAGCTCTTTTATGATATAATTGATTTTCTTGGAAAACCTAAACATAACAGAGCCCTGAATATCAATCTTCCACTAATCAAAAATGATATTTCCCAAATCATGATTTTGTAACTAGGCAAGCTCAAACCGAAAGGGGGGGATGTTTCGAGTTGTGGATTTGAGAGGCCATTAGAAGCAAGGGACAATGGTCAGAAGCAATTTTAGGAAGAGCCATTAGGCAAAAATCATTAAAGTGCTCAATCTAGTCAATAGAGGCAAGAAACCTGTCCGGTTTGATTTGAATATTATTGCTTCCAAGCCTACGATTAGACCAAGTATAGGAGGCAACATGAAGGTCAAAATTAAAGAGTTCTCCCTGCCTGATAAATTCAGCTAGATCATCCATACTACTAGTGTTGATCCTAGTGCCACCCTATTTTTTTGATAGATAGAGGGGAGTATTTAAATCACCATCAATGATCCATGGGAGATGCTTATAATTATTATGAAAATCAAGAAGTTCATTCCAAATTTTTTATCTTAGATTTTCAAGATTCGGAGCATAAATATTAAAATCTATCCATTCCAGATTAGATCCAATTTCTTGAAAAATCATTCTCAAAAAATAAAGAGTTTTAAAGCTATATTTTTGAATGCTTCTTCCTGAAGCTTAGATTGATTAGCGTGTCTTTCATTTCCTTTTTTAATACATTCACAAAAAAAGAACTTTCAGATTCTAGAAGGTGCATAAACCACCCGAGTTACCCGTTGAAGCTTGAGACAGAAAAGATTCATTAGGCCAAAACCTATGAGGTGTTGACCTCCTTCGTGCATGAAATCCTCCTCTTTCAATTTAGTAATGCCCTGTTTTCTATGGTTATTCCCAAGATGACAAAAAGCTCAATCACTATCAATCAACTCGCACTTATTTGATTTGGTAGATTTGAACTTTGAACTATTCTCATTAAGCGGTTCCCTCTGACCCAACAACTGCTTTAATGTTCATGGAGGCTCATAAAAGAATTTAGGTGGAAATCATGGTTGGGGGTGGGTGGCTCAACCAACACCTGCCAAAAAACATTAAAATTTCCCCCCCTCTTGCGTGCCGAACAGCTCCAGGTCGCATCGTTGTTTGCTTTTGCAAAAGGAATCACAGTCTTCTGTCCCCGCCCCTTGTTTCAGTCTACCTGTTGTTTTCTACCTTAACCACGAATGCTTGTTTGCGCCCCATCAAATGCTGCAACAGATGTATTGCTACAGCGTGTTCAGGATGGTGAAATGAAGGTCTATCACCCTGATGTTGCGAGGGTGGGCATGTGGTTTTTGAATGAATGAGGGTAAGGCGATACAAGAGTGATAGATACAACTGCAATAGCAATGGCGACGGTCTTTACTGCTCCTCCACGAGCTTCGTATAGTGTCCTTGTGCGGCCTGAAACTCACTCTGTATTCAACGTGAAAGGTTTCATTCAGGTAGAATCCCATTTGAGCCTTCCAACAAGCAGTTCATCTAACTATGTTGTTTTCTGTTCAATTTTGAATGCATCCTCAATTCGGGATTTCTCCTTCAAGATAGTTTTTATCAAAATCGATTAAGTGACAGTGTGAGTGTTTCCAGGAGACCCGATGAAATTATTACAGAGATTCTCTGTTGAGACCTTCTTGTTGTTCGATGTAACTCATGGGAGAGAATCCCATAGGTGCGGATCTGTTTCAGATCAGAATATTCATGAAGCACGTGCTTTGCTGTAATAATGGCGCATGCCTTTTGTGTTGGTGACAGATCACACCCACAGGCATAGGAGATATATGCAATTGTGGAGAGAACGTCTTAGGAGATGAAGGTAGCAGGATATTTGTCAGATTTAGAACATGTGCTGAGTGCAACAGATGCTACAGGGTGACCCCAGGGAGCCGTTGGTGTTGATCATGCTGTTCTGGTTGCACGTAACCACAGTCGTGATCATTTGTTGCAAGATCTTACAGCTGTAGCAGAAGAACGAGGTAATGTTTTAGTCGAGTTATCTGCCTTTTCTTTTTGCGAAGTCACTTCAGCCCAGATGGTGAATGAGAATGGTATTTCTGTTAGGAAGTTAAGGGACTTGGCTGATCTAGGGGTTAGGCAGTTTGGAGAAATCCCGAGAGTCAGCAGGAGTAGGTATTGCCGAAATCATAAAAGACTTCGATTTTCCAAGAATAGTGACAGATGGGATAGTAATGATTTACATGAGGTCTCCTTGGGTGAGCTCTTGAATGTTCTTTCCTCCTCTAAGAAGGATAAGAGATCTGGTCTAGGTGGCTGGAAAGTTGAGTTCTTCTTAGGCTTTTTTTTAGACTTGCTGGTTTTACTTAAGGCTTTTACGGATCCATATGGGTTTTAAATTTTAATTTATCAGTTAATTGGATCATATGTGTGTCTCCACAGTTTCTTTTATGTTCTTGTAATGGATCTGCATCTCCCTTCTTCAAGCCTTCTAGAGGGTTAATACAAGGATGCATTTGTCTGAGAGAAGGGAATTAGTTTTAATGAGGAGAGGAACCACTAGGTGAAAGACCAAAAAGAGGAAAAGTAATAGTTTGCAATTATGAAGTTATTGTTCCCTTATGCAAACTTGGATTTAGATGCAGACCTCAAATATCTGGGCCTCAACCTAAAATTGAATGGGTACATCAAGCAAGATTGATTTTGGCTCTTAGGCAGAATTAAGAGAAAGATAAATTTGTGGTGCAATAGGTGGTTGTCAAGGGGTAGGAGAATGAGTCTGGTAAAGTCAGTGCTGGAGGACTACCCGTGTATTGACACTCCTTACACACATCCCCAAAGGTTTGCTGGAGAAAATAAGGAGAACCTTTTAAAATTTCTCATGGAAGAAGATCTTATAGGGGTGGATCTGTTTCATAACAGAATATTCATGAAAAACAAATTGCTTGCTATTATATGAGTTGCTTCAACGAGTCACTAAGTTGGCAGGCATAAAGGTTTCTGTTGGAATTATCACACCTGGCAAGCTATGAGAGTTTGATGTTGTCCTCAATTCTGATGAAGGAAAAGGTTTAATTACCATTGCGGTAAGTGCCTTTCAGTGCTAGGAGCGATGTTGAAGCTGGAGAAATAGGCAAGATATTTCTACACTTTTCTACTGTTATTTTATTTAAAAATATTGTGAAATTGAACCACTTTTCCTTGCATTGTTTTGTCAGTTGGATGTCATGATGGGAGATTTCCCTTTCTGCTTGTGTCTTCTTGTTTTAGCTTTTATCATTGATAGAATGTGGGTCGAAAGGATGCGTGTGCCCTCTCCTTTGAATGTTATGTTTTCTCTTACTCGAATGATAGAACTTTGTCTGTTTTTTTATGTGTTAATTCTTCTCTGTGAATGAGTTGCAAGTTATTATGTTGATCAAGTTAGCATTTTCGTTATCATGGAAGTAAGTTACATTAACTATGAAACCCCCGTTCTAGCACCCAAGTTTTTCCTTGACATTTTTTGTTAGCCCCTTCGCAAGTCCCTTCGATAACCTATTGGCATCGAGAAAGAAAGGTTGTAGGATTGTGCGAGCAATGCGTGGGCTAGCCAGCTTAGAGTTTCGGTATTAAAACTGGTAGAATAAAAGGGTTAGTGTGCAACGTGTTTTTTCGTCTCGCGTGTTTAGACTCTTATACTATCCTTCATCTTGTTTCTAGGCTTTTTAAGGCCATCCTCAAGAAGTACCTTGACCATGCGTATCAACTTGAATCATAACTAGCTTTTCGGATCAACTAAGCTGGAGGTTTCATTGTGTGAATCCAATACCTCGTTGGCACTAGATTAGTTGTCTAATCCCCCTCTCAGAATTATTTCTGATGGCCTCTTCTATCTTTCCTAACTTACATTATTCTCCCCCTTGTAATGTTAACGCTATTAATTAATATTGGTCAATTTTTATGCACGTAATTACTGTAATAGTTTGTGATGGAGATTTCCTTAGATGTGATTGACCTTCGGGAAGAACTCAGCTTTCGTGTGATAATCTTATGAATTCATAGCGGAAGGTTTTGTTTTGATAAAGTCACTTAGAAATTATGTTTGTATCTTTTTGTGCAACGGTTGACTACATTACTAAGGGTTGCCTTAAAGTATGGTTGTTTTGGGAAATGGATAATTTATTTTAAATTAATCAAACATTAGAATTGTTGTGGAAGTTTGCAAACCTTTAGTGTTATAAAATTGTTGATGACATTATTGTATACTCTTGTTGGACGAAACCCGCGCCCCTCTTCTTCTCTCGCATGTTTTCTACTAGCCTGTGAGACTTTGACCCTTCCTGGATGATTGGTAGACCTCTTTGTAGTTAATGGTCAAAACTAGTATACTATGCCTTAGCTTCGAAACTTGTGTTGTGTGTATACTCTAATTGATTTCCGGTTTGAAACTCTATTATCCATGGTTTTTTGTGTTAATTTCTGAAACCCGTGTTTCCCCCTTCTTGGGCCGATCCACTCTTGTTCTTTTGGAAAAATATTATTTCAGCCTATGCGTTGGTTCTTTTAATAAAATTCTAGATGACTGGTATATAGATCAATTCTCAATCTTGTAATTATTGTTTAATTACTTACTTGATGGGGATACTGTCTTTGCTTGATTGGTTGTTTTCTCCTTATAGGGCCAAGGGCCATTCTCATATGATTGTTACTTTCGTTGCATTTGCTCCTAACTGAAGACAAGGTCTTCTCCTTCTTTGATCGACATGTTATAGACTTTATTATAACTTGATGTGCTCATAGTGTTTAGAGGTTTGATCCAATTTCTTGTAATAAGGTGCTTCTTTTCATGATATTGTTAGATAACAGTTATGGTGGTTTTGTGTAGCCTTATCTTGCTCAGTTCTCGTGAACTAACTCTTGTAGAAAATTTGTTGCAGATGGCTTACGTGGTTAGATGATGGAAAGACTTGTAGATTATTGCATCAATCTTGGTTATGATGATCCTTTGTACGAATGTGTACTATGTTATAAAATTTGGAAAGAGCCTTTGGACATTTTAGAAGAAGGGTCAGTGCCTAGTAAATGTATTGTAGAGTATTGTTGTTGTAACTATTGAAACTTTGGCTTGTTTGGTTATCATGTGAAAGATGAAATTTTGATTACCCCTTGGTTATGATATTGTAGTGAAATTTTAATCCTTAAATGTCCCATGTTATTACTCTCTGCTCCCTAGTCTTGGTTCAATAGAGATAGTTTGTCCATTTGTGCATCATGTTGGAATGAATTGATATAACCTTGTTTTGTTTCTGCAAATGAGACTGTTAAACTTTGCACTTGAGTTAAAATGTTGAGTTGTAAATCCTCCTAAGGCTTAATAGCAATAAGTTTTTAAGTAAAGTGAGCTGGATATTCCTTATTAAAATTAAACTAATAAACATTATCCTTTTATGGTGAAACCTTAAATGATCTCATGGTGAAATCAATGGTTAGATTTTAGAAGATGATAGGATTTAATAAGTAAGAGGGAAATTTATTATTTAAACCTTAAATCTCTCTCTATCATTTGAAATGTTCTCCTTTGTCAAACTTAATGAAGTAAAGTCTAGATGGAACAATCTTGATAAACTCTTAACTCGATAAAAGACTGAGAGTAAACAATGTGACCTTGAAGTGTTGTCCTGTTCTGTTAACCCTTGCCTTGATTTGGTGATATTTCTTAAGCAAGGTCAAAATTTAATCCTTAAACAAGAAGGCTATTGTTATGAACCCTAAGCAGTTTCTTCAATCGGAGCTTGTGCCTTCACCTGTGCAATGAGTTGTGGAACATGTGTTAGTGGCTTGAGTAAGATTAATTAACCTTGTAAGGGAAAATGTTCTAAAATCAAATGAATAAGGAAGATTTGGACATCAAATTGATGATCCTAGTTACTTGGCCTTAAGCTATAAACCGTTGAAAATAAAGAAGTTCTCTCTTGTGAAAAGAATTGTGTGAATCATTACATGAAATTTTATAAGAACGTAAGTTAAGAATTAAGAGACACTTTAGTAAAGAAGAAAATTTAACAAGAAATTCCTCATGGGATGCCCTAGCTGTGAGAGTGTCATGTGGATTGGACTTCCATGTTGTCTTGTCAAAAGAAGAGTACATTGTCCTTGATAGGTGTGAATGTTTCCGTGCTGACCTTGTGGTCTCCCCCGTAACAAGTGGTTCCTAGTGTTGGTTGTAACCTTGTGACGATAGGTTGTGTCATGTTGTGTCAAAGCAAGTCAAAAAAAAAAAGTTATCCCGTATTTCACTGTGTCATCCTTGTGTTGGTACTTTTGGGTGTGTTAAGCTTCGGTTGAAGCTTCCTAGGAAGGGGTTTTTTTGAATCACTAGCCAACCATAACCTATAGTACTTAAAAAAAAATTATATGATCATACATAACATTCTGTCCTGTCTATACTTTTTATTTCTTATTGTGTCTTAATTTTATACCAAGAGCCTAACGTGACACCAAGAGAGATCTGTCAACAAGGTTAGGTGGAGGGTTAGGGGAAGGTCTAGACGAATCCGACATCGTAGTTTATTTGAATTCATTTTGTTTTAATTCCATTATTATGACGCTCTTTTTAAATCCAGACAGAACAATCCGTTAAATTCAAAAATTGTGGAGCGGCAAAATTTCTCAGAATAATGTATTTCTTTTATTGAATTCAAATGGGATACATCATTACTTTTTTTATTACTATGGGTTTAGTAGGATTATTGGCCACAACATCTAGAAAATACTGGTGAAATAGAAAGATAACCCCCTAATGTAGAGGGAGGGCATGAAGATGGGCTTGAACATCGAGAACAAACTTCTCTAGAGAGTGTAAAATATAGAACGAGAGACTAACCTTTGTCGAATGCTTGAAATGCTTTAGAAGCACCAGGTGATGAAGTGGCAAGGTTTTGTATCGGCCTTCTAGATTGACATATCTGACAATCATTTTTGCAACGTCTCTAAATGGGGGAGAAATAGATGAGAAAAAAATACTAGATTTCCCGATTGAAAAATCTTCCTCACCTTCCACAAAGCATTTTTTCTTTGGGTCCTTATCAACCTTATTCATGTAAAATTTGTTTCCTTCCATCCCGAGGTTAGTGATGAAGGAAATCAGATTCTCAAAGATGTTGAATTCCTTATTTTTGAAAGTAATCACCCCGTATTTCCACTTTATTGCAAAGGTAAGGGAGATATGCATATCATGCCCTCTAATTCTTTGCATGAAATTAGTAAAATCGTCCACATCAAGAGCTCTCCACAATTTTACATTCTTCCGCCACGAGGGATCGCAGATGGGTTCCACACGGCAGGGGGTCCAGCCATAATTAAATGAGAAGTCTTGGACAAAGTTAACAATGTATATAATAATAGAAAGGATTCAATGATATATTCTAGTTTTTAAGTATTTGTGTTGTTCTCCACTTTTCACAAGAATATAAAATAAATGGTTACAATATAGAAATACAACCTACAAATATTTGGCATTGTTTTCCATTGGTTAAAGAGTTTTAACTAGTACATGAAAAATAAACTCCTGAAACCCCATATTTTTCAATATGAGCATGTATGTTTTTCCCTACAACATTATTCAAATGAATATTACAATATACATAGACTTCTTATGATATACAATTCAATGTTTATGCTACAAACTTAGTTTTTCTCTAAGATAATATAACTTTTGTAATATGAGTACACTTTTATTTGAATTGAATTCTGCAAGAAAGAATTATACCAATAATTTAAAACGTCAAAGACATCCATAAAAAACTATTGAATATATTACATAAAGTTAGTCATGAAAATAATTTATATGGTATTCAAATAATAATTGGGACTAAAATTTATTTTACATATTTACTCAATATTATAATTTTCTACACATATTTATTTCTCTACATTAATTATTTAAATTTCCCTTAATTTATATTTTGATAAATTATTTTTCTTTTTTTACTCCCATATGCAAAAACAATCAAACAACTCACAATATATAACAAAACAATTGATTAAAAACATTATGTAAAATACATGTTTATTTAAATGTAATGATTGTATTATTATCCAAATATATTAAGTTATAATCTACCCTAACAAAATTGGGTAAGCTCTCTAACACAATTGTTGTCAACACTAACTCTAGCATCACAATTTTCAATACAGGATTGGAGAAAATTTTAAATTGAAAAGTACACGCAGGATTTCATTTTAAAAAATGTCCAAGTTTGGTGGTTTGTGGCAAAACATGATGCACTTTATCTAACTCTTTTCATGGAATAAAAAATACCATTAAATATCATGAAAGTGCAAAAACAAAATGACACATAAGCATGGCCAATTCAAAAAAATAAACTAGTGACCTTGGCTCATAAAATGTGTATTTGGAACTTATCCCTTCTTCGAAATGAAATTTCCATTGGATTGGCTGGTTACTGGACACTATCACTCATATTTCATGCATTTAGAGAAGTTGGAAAATGACTTAGCGAAGTGTTGGATATGGTTCAAGCTTTTAGTCAAAATTACAAACAATGCTTTCAAAACTCATGAACATTCTTATGAGTGATATAAAGTGTTTTGAACAACTTAGCATTAAAACAATTTATCTAAAGATTCAATATTAATTCATTCATTTATTAATATTATTATATAGTGACATAAATTTTATGCATATGTATAAAAAGGTATTATTCTTTTTTTGTAAGTAAAAATAAATATGTCATATTTCTAAGTTCATATTATTTTGATGGTGTTGTCATCCATTGTCCAATGTAACTCCAAATTATGCAAGTGTGCTATTTTTTTATAGAAAAAGGTTCATGTATGGTTGATAATGTCATTAATGTACCCACTAGACGCGGGTAAAAGTGAAGGAAAGAAGTGTAATTTAATTCTATATTGCTAATTTTTTGGCATAAATGTCTATTATTTTTATGGAGGAATTGGCAGGCCTAGTCCAAATACCACTCTTCACAAAACCATGGGAGTAACATAAACATTTTTATTGCTTTGCAAAAAAATGGTACTTTGTTCATGTTTGAGTCCCATCACCTACTCGATATTGTTAAATCAAATTTGCAAGCAAAAATGTATTGAAAATTGTACTTGTTGTATTATGAGCACCTCTTGCAATTAATTATCTCCATCAATGGAATATTTCTTGTCTTTTTGTGATATTTTTATAAAATATTTTTATTCATTTTGTATACAAGTTTCTCTAAATTTAGGATATATTATGATCTTAACACAAGTTTTAAAATACAAGAGCAAATGTAGCTTTACTTATTTATTTGATAAGAAAAAAATATCAACTACAATTGTGAGAACGGTGTCCACTTCAATTATTGCCTAGAGTACTCTTAGCCTTTAATTTGGCTCTTCTCATGACAACATTATTGTGTTTTCCATAAGTCTCTAAGTGGATGTGTCAATCCAATCTAAGATAAAAAGTGTTCATGAAGTTGACCTTGAAACACATCACTATGAGTTTTAATGCGGCTTTTGTGTAGCAGGCTCTCATATCACCAAAATAATTTATTAAATAATTTGTAATAGTTTATTAAGTAATATAGTTTTATCTCATTGGAATTACACAATAGTATTATATAATGTTGATGAAAATAAAATAGCTAACCTATATTTGTTTTAATCATTTTTATTAATATTTATACATATTAATGAAATTGTATACATATGACGATCTTATTTTAAGTTTACATCT
Organism: Taxus chinensis; assembly: GCA_019776745.2. Lineage (NCBI taxonomy): Eukaryota > Viridiplantae > Streptophyta > Pinopsida > Cupressales > Taxaceae > Taxus > Taxus chinensis. The sequence goes on along the minus strand of CM034156.1, from coordinate 120,858,684 downwards.
TGAAAGATAGAATGATGTTTTGATGTTACAAGTATTTAAGATTAAAATCATAAAAAGTGTGTAAACGGCTATCAAATTTAAACTCTAATTGGAATGCTAACCAGCTGCTGTCAAAGACTTCATAAGGGACTTCTGAACAGTAACCATCAAATCTTTGAAAACATGGACCCAATAAGATATCTTTTACACAAATGCTTATTACGTTTATATAATGGTACTTTGAACTTTTGCATGTTATTTATTTGTGTCATAGATTGTAGTCTCAGAATCATGTCTTTGTTTAATTAATTTATTTAATATATTAATTAAATGTGAGCAGTTTGTTATGGATCACTGGTGCATTGGTTTGGCGTAAAATATTGGGCAGCAATGAAAAAATTAAGGGTTAATCCTTCTAAATTTATTTCTTAAAAGTAAGTTAAGCACCGGTACTTAGTAGAATAAATCCACACGTTATTATATAATGACTTTTTAGTGTTACACATATAGTGTCTTCCCTTTTTTCTGTCTTTATCTTTGTTAAAGTATCTTTTTCTTTCGGTTTTGCTTTATAGCAAAAAGTTTTTATTCGGGAGTCTAGTTTCTATATTATTCAATAAAAACACTCAATAATATTAGACTGTAAATTAAAGGAAATGTGTATTTAATGTCTACAATATCAAGCATTCTCTTTTTAAATCAGCACGATAACTTATATTATATGGGGACCATATACAAGGTCATATATGATTTGAATGTTTAATTTTTTCTCAAAAATATAAGTTTTATTGATGGGCCTTTGGTCTGTTGGTGATGTTCTTTTACTTTCAATAAGTTCAGAGAGATTAAGTCTTGTGGCGTGTAAGGCTTGAAAATATCTAATACGGAGAGTCAAAACAGTTGAGGCTAGGATTGTGCCCTAGGTGACTTTGACGACATGGAAAATCGAAATGGTTGGTCAGGGCATGATCATACAATTTGTGACTTTGACGGTGTAGAGAGTTGAAATAGTTGAGCCCAGAATCGTGCCCTTGGTAACTTTGACGGCGTAGATGCGCCTTACCTGTAGCTGCTTAAGCTGAAGGATCACTAGTTTAATTGTACACTTATTCGTAATTATAAAAACGCTATATACTTCCTTCAAAACATGAATAAGATGCTTGCAATCTATGTAATCTAGTGCACGTTTGTAACAACCCAAAAACATACACACATGAACAACACAGTAAAAGACAGGATAATTTTTTTTTGAACTTGCTTGACACGTAACATGACGCGACATGTCGTCACCAAGGATACAACTAACACTGTGAACAACTTGTTACGGGGATAACCACAAGGTCAGCATGGAAACATTCACACCCAAAAGGACAATACACTTTTTTTTGACATGACAACATAGAGGTCCATCCACAGAACACACTAATAGTTAGGGCCATCCACAATGAGATATTCTTGAGGATTATTTATTTTAAAAATACATCTTGCAATTCTTAGTTTACGTTTTCAAGGATGCTCAAGGTATGATTCATATAATTCATCTTACCAAGCTAAGTTTATTCTTTTTACACTGAGTAATCATCTTTAATCTTCTCTATTATGACATTCATTTGCTTAATTCGTTTGTTTAGAGAAAGGGGTAATTTAATTTCACAAGGCCATCTATTAACACTTACGCTACTAGAACTTGTTCATGCCCATATGACAACATGGGTTTGCGTTTAACATACTTAAGAGAAGAAAGACAAGGCACCTTGGAGAAAGGTTAGAGGGAGAAGGTTGAGTCGAAATCATCTTCAAGACCTCATTTTTTATTACCAAGATTTAATTGAGGCTTGAGAACTTAACCAGAATTATTAAAGATTTTACTTAGGCTTGACTAATTGAGTTTTATAAAAATAAAACAATTTACCATCCAATGGCTAAGAGATAGATTGCGTGATTTTGAAACTGATTCCTCCTACTTATTAAATCTTATTATCTTACAAGAACTAACAACTTGTTTCACCTTAGGAACATTTTAAGAATTCACCAAAGAAAGGATAATGTTCGCTAGTGTAGCTAGGGATATCAAGTTATATAATTTTTACTTCACAAAGGATGGTTTCATTTTGATCACTCATGGAATTATTTGATTTCAAATAGATCACCTCTACATTTATTTGTTGAATATCAAATTATTATTTTTGTTTAGCTTCTTTAAGGGTTAACCGACCCATTTGACTTTACTTATAATATATTGTCACTCAGTCTTAGAAAGATTTAACTTGACAATTTATTCTCAAGATCAAAGTTTTACAATACTCATATCAATGTAAAGATTGAATACCATTTCTTACAAAGGTAAGTTACCAGTTTACCTACAGAAGGACAAGACAACATCATCACGAAATTTCAGAATATCCCAAGGCAAGAGGTCTTCTAAACTCCTTTGCAAGCACTATTACAAAATTTACCTCACATTGGACATTTTTACAAGGAACCTCATAAATTGCACTGATGAAAACTTTACAACTCTTTCCTTTAATCTACTCGCATAATCCATCTGCACAAATACTAGCTAGAATCAGTTCGCGAGAACTGAGCATGTTAAGGCTACTCATTGCAACAGTAAGCTAACATTTAACAATATCAAGAAAGGAAAGTTCTAAATTCAGAAATGGATTAAAACACAACCCACAACTCCAAGATTAATCACATGAGAGAGAAATCTAAACCATCCAACAAGGAGAAAGTCAAAATACCAGTAAGAACAAAATTACATAAATCAAGGCAAGACCTTATGGGTTAGGAACAAGAAGGTCAAGAGGGTTGATATTTCCTTCATGTGATCCTATGGTTTACGTGATTGGAATCCAATACTCAATCCATCCATCTAAAGGGGTCCAAGAGAAGACAAAACATACTAATTATGATCGTAGGCACGAAACAAAACGACGTTATCCAATTCTCTCAGGGGAAGGCTTCATAGTAATAAGGGTTCGACGCCCTAAAAGAAAACAACTATAGTTTCAGTTTTAACCAAGGAGTTTACCACCACTTCCTTATAGGATTTCTTAAACGTAGTACTAGTTAACAAAACAAATCCACCCTTCCAAACGCATACAAATGAGACACAAAAAGGGCCATTATTCTTCCAACAAACCTTATCTTAATCGTCAACTTCTCTTCATAATATAAGGGAAGGCTAAATCTGAAAGTCGTTAATAATTTTTATATGTTTCCGACAATGCCAAAAAGTATTTTAAAATAAAAATAAAAATTGATTTCCTTAACAAAGCCACAAAATGAGACTTTTAGTAACCAAGTTCGAAGAATAAGATATTCGAGTTCGAAAACAAAGGGGATTCGATACGCAGAGGGTAAAACACCAACGATGCCCCAGACTCAAAAGACCCTACCACGAGTGCAAGCACAAAAAATAGGAACCAACACACATATCCATCAGGAAGGTTACGCAGTGCAGTCAGGCCTAGAAGTTCTATGAGCTCCTGGCCAATGGTATAGAAGATGGAAATTTTACCCGATCCATGTGGGCTTATCAAGGACATGTCTAGCAATTATCAAATAGATGAATATAATAACCACCTATTATATTATCACTGTAATCAGCTGTCATCTAACAGGAAACGAGTTCACGAGTCCAATACCATGGATTCACCTACAACTTTTGTTTCAGTCCAGCTATTAATAGCTTGCTCATGACCCTTAATAAAATTGAAGAGATTTCCTTCAATTAAACCTACAATGTCTCCCTCTTACCTTAATCAAACAAGAGTTTGAACCAGGTAGTAGGTATAGTAATTTTCTCAACACGTAGAGGCCAAAAAGATGTCAGGTTATTCATCCCCTAGAACTGGGTACAAAATTCAATGATGTACAGTTCTAAAACAAAACCCTAATGCCATTTTCTAATTAAAAAAAAGTAAGGAATGCCCACAGGCTTAAACAAGTTTCAGAACACAATGTCACTATTAATGTACCTTTAGCAAAACAGGAGAGCCCTAAACAGGAAATACGTATTTATTCAAGCAAATAGAGATATGAAGGCTTAACCTTCCATACAGTAAGCCTTCAATTATAAATGCCATCACAGAATTCTTTTAAAAGAGAGTCATATAAGCAAACGAAACTCTAAAACGTTTCCTTCCCTACGAACTAGATTGCATCACTCAAAATTGCAGTAGCCCATTTAGACAAATATAAATAGAGTAAGCTATAAGAGAGGAAAGAACATTCTAAGCAAAACCAGCGAAATTGGAACGAGATTCAAAGGAACAACCAACACAATCAGGCAGCGATATAAACAACCACGAAAACATTTTTTCTAGGCGCCATACAAGAGGAAAGAATATTCATTTCAAGATACTGAAAGAAAGTAGAAAACTATTACAAGGAGTAGATTTAACATGCCTGATTAGAATTCTTCCAACCAACAACCACGTCGACCAGGGCTCGGGCAACAGCAACACAACCTGCGCAACTTCTCTTCCTCCGCCTGCTGAAGATCCATATCCTGTTAACGGCCATGCTTGGCATAGGAAAGGGGGTGATTGAAACATGCCTTCTTGGAATCCTCGGGAGCAACTCCGGGAAGATAGAAGCACTCTGTTCTCTTGTGTACATCAATGTACTCATCTGTTTCGTCCACAATTTCTTCCTGCAACAGCTCTTCAAAAACATCTTCAAGTGTGATAATACCTATGACCTCCCCTTCTTCAATGTCATCCAGCATCCTATTATCTCCATTTCTCAAGTCCTCATGCCCTGGCAATTTCTGTTGCTTGTCTAGTGAATTAAGCTTGGTAGGCAATTCTGCATTTCCAACTCGACCCTTCTCAAGGTCAACTGGCTCAGCCTGGTTCAGCAAAATAGAAGAATTGACATTTGAGTCTTCAGTTTTTTTTTTTTTCTTGATACTTTCCTGAGAATTTATATCCTCAACATCAAGTTGAGGCTTTGGTTTTCTAGCTTTGACAACTGCAGCCATGTGACTGCTTCCCTTCTGAAATTCATTTAAGATATCATAAAGTGGCATGTCTGCTGGAACCCTGGGTATTCTCCTAATTGAAACAACACTTACAGGAGTTTCTGTTTCAGCACGCACTGTTAGGAGACTCTTAACCAGGAGAAGACCTATTATATTCTTAGGGTTTCCAGAGTACACGGGAACCCGGCTATGGCCTCGGGCCAAGATCTTCCCCATTGCCTCCCTGCCAAGCTCAAACAATCCAGCTTAGAATTCACATCCAACGAAAAGGTTGATTCAATTGGTGTCATGGCCTCCTGAGTAGTCTTCTCAGTCAAATCAAGTGCTCCACTTATTATTGTTGTCTCATCATGTGTAAGCTCCCCACCTTTACCTGCCTCCGGGCCATGAATTGAAACCAGAGCTTTCAGTTTTCCCTCCTGAATAAAGCAAACTCATTGTGCCCAAGAACACAATCCAGCACCTTCCCAACAGGATAGGCAATGGGATAGAAAATAATCATAAGCACGCGTACAAGCCAAACAAAGTTTGCACCAACAGCAAGGCCGTATCGTGCACATATTGCTTGTGGAGTAACCTCACCAAAGGCCAAGACAAAGGTAACAGAGAGAATCACAGCAACAACAGGGTGAAAAATCTTATCCAAATATATTGGAAGAGCCTCCATTTTTTCTCTGTTTTCTAATCTGAAATAATGCACACAGTGGCCACAAACAGAAATACAGCACAGAAACAAGCACAATATACATACAAAAGAACGGCCACATTCACACTACACAGATGCACAACACATTACAAAAACAGAACGGACAGAACGGGGTACAAACATGACCAGAAACGGAATGGACAGAACACATAAAATGATCCTCCCATTGCGTCAACATACGGTCTCCTTGTAACACTCTCACTGTCACTTAGTCGATTTTGAGAAACATATCTTGAAGGGGAAAAACCCGAAACTGAGGATACACCTGATACAGAACAGAAAACACATAGATGGACAACCTGCTTGCTGGGGCGCTCAAACAGGCTTCTACCAACTGTAAGATCTTGCAACAACTGATCACGACTGTGGTCGCGTGCAACCAGAACAACAGAATCAACACCAACGGTTCCTTGGGATCGCCCTGCAGCAGCTGTCGCACTTATCTCTCTCTGGAGGCCACTGATTTTCTGAGATAAGTTTACTTCTCTACCCTGTAGCTGCTGCATACAGCCAAATACCTCCTCACGGCACTCCTAGCAGAATTTCAGTTCTACGCTCCACTGAAACTGCCTGCACAGCACGATTTCGAGAATCCACACCCACCCACGCAACAACAGGGTGACAGACCTTCATTTCACCATTAATGAAACCACTATCCAGAACACGCTGTAGCAATTCATCTGTTTCAGCATTTGATGGAGCGCAACAAGCATTCGTGGTTTTGGGCAAAAACAACAGGTAGACCCACGTGACAGCAGATGACAAGTCAACATTTTCATAAATGGGCAGGTAGGAGACAAACACACGGAAGATAAAAATCTGATCCTTTTGAAAACTACGCGGCCAGCAAGGAGGAAGGCATACGGTGGGTGGGTAGAAAACAGTTAGTTTCATTACTTCTCACCAACTATAAACAAGGCACTACATCTAGCATGTTAGCTTGAGCTTTCCTTTCTTTTCAACAAAAGGTTGTACAAATTTGCAGATAGAAATTTGGCGCGGTGCAGAGCTCAGATTTGACACTGAGTGTTGTGGTCTGTCTTCTTCCTTTTTATCTTGATTATGCCAGTCCTCTGTTCAGAGGTGTTTTAAATTTATGTTAATATACGTAAGACTTGTTATATATCGATTGGTATTTATTTGTTAAAAACAGTCAAAATTATTATAAGTATGATCATTCAATAAACAAGGCACTACTTTAAACCGGGAAGTTTTAAAAAAAGTTAAACAAGACTGGATATTCAATCAAGTAATTAGAACATTTCATCCATACGTGGAGAGAAGAGAAATTTAGAAAAGGATTGCTTGTTATTAACAGAAGGGACAGAAGTTGGTATATACAAATGTTTCAGATTTATGTTTTGGAGAAACTGTTAAATGAGGAAGGGGAAATTGTAAGTGATTCCGATTAAAATATGTAGATTATTTGTAACGTAATTAGTTGAACCATGGTGTTTGGGTTCTTTTTCCGGTGACCCATCTCAAGGAGGCGTGCACATTCGAAAGCAGGGGACAAGAGATTGATTTCGAAAGCTAGATGTTACTGCCGGAATTCTCTCTTTTCTTGCCTGCGGTACCCCCATCATTATATCATGATGAGTTCTATAAATCACGTTAATACATCAAGAGCATGCAGGAAACCAGCAGATCCTTCAAGGAACAAGCAACGACCAACAAGCATCAGAGGAAGGATGAGCATGGGTATCAGCATGATCATTGCAGTACCCTCTATGTCTCTTATGTCGTCGCTTGTTGCGGCTGTCGCCCTGCAATTTCCTCGCAAGGACAAGCTTGAGAGGTCAAGGAGCATGCTTTCAAGGCTGCTGGGGTATCCGGTCCTCATTGATTTTCAAGATCAATTTATGGATGACATGAAAAGATTGGAACAGCAGGCAAAGTGTTCTTTTTCTTCAACATGTCTCGGTGCAGAATGGCTTGGGCAAGCACTGGAGGTGGAGATCAATGCCTATTCCAATTTCTCAGACATGGATATAGAAATTGAGGGCATGGAGTCCAAGTGGATGAATGATCATTTGGATGATATGGTCCCTCTGCTTGACGTGTGCAATGTGCTGAGGGATAACATCTGGGAAATCAGGAAGCAGCATACGTGTGTGCAGGTAGGACAATCCTTATCTAGGACTCAAAAATTGTTAGGACCCATGTCTCTCCGCCAATCAAAAATTCAATAATGTTTAGCACTTTTTCATATTGATTTTTTACAGGTAAGCATTCGCGGCCTTGGAATTACTTCCAATGCCCATGACATTGAAAGGGCACGCAAATCCCTTGCCTCTTGGCTAAGGAAGAGCAAAGACACTCAGTCCAAGTTCGAGAAATGCATGTCAATTTTGAGGCGAATGGGAGAAAAGCTTAGCCTCGAGGAAAAAGCAGCAGTGGGACTAGAAGCTCCTGCTATGATCAGAGACATCAGACACACAAAGGCCATCGCCATCTTGGTGTGTTCTGCACTTGTGACCGCCCTTTGCTTCAAGGCACCCTTCAAGAAGATGGCAGCTCTTCCTCTTCCTGAGAATTTTACTTCTCTACAGGACAAGCTAAAAGAGACAATTGAGATGAGAAAAAGATCATCATCAAGGCTCTTGCATGAATTAGAGGTGGCAGATATTGCGCTTGGAAATCTCAACAATCTTCTTAATTCCAATTGTAAATTAGAGTTTCCCCTTCAACTCTCTCCAACTAACATGGCACTCGATGACTTGGAGATGGCTCTTCCCTTATTTGAGCACAAAATCAATCAGCTATTCAAGGTTCTTATCTCAGCCAGAGTTGCACTCTTGAATACTCTTTCATCTCTTTGACTACCGAGCTCCTACCAGGGAATGCTAGTGTGGTCTTTCAACCAGTTTTGGGCCTTAATCAGAAACAACTGAAACAATAGTTAGTGCTGGTATGTGATATATTTATGTTATTCCAAGAATAGTTATTGATTGTGTCCCAGGGTTAAATTTGATGCCCGTTTAGACGTTTTTAAGGTTTTTAGCTGTAAAAAATAGTTGAAATATATTTTAGAACATGGCAAAGGATGGGCATTGTTTATTACAACCTGTCAATATGACGTTCAAATTAAAAAGTCCACCGTTTTTTAATTTTGAATACTTGGAAACATTTATTATTAACTTTTAGTTGACTGACATATGACAGCGAATTTAATTCTTTCTTGTTTGCTTCACCAATTACCACTTGCAGTATCCTCTATTAAATAGTTTGCTGGCAGAAAGTATATTTTATAACAATTTATGCACATCTATAATAAATGTCTGGCATTTTCCAATAAAATTGTTAGAAGCAAAAGATACGAAAAATATTTTGACCCGACTCAATTTTTTTTATCTCATAAAGTCTGCATCAATATCTTCCTAGAACATCATGGTTGGCTTGTCCGTTTCCACCGGGCGAAATTCTACAGTGGCGAAGGCCAAGCAAAAAGTCTATTCGCAATGGTAGTGTGTGAGGTAGTGGTAGCCATCAGTAGGTTTTCAGTGCCCTTAATCAGACGCTGGCATATCAATTTGAGTAAAAACAATCACGGTAGACAATAAACGAGGAAGATGGAAAAACACTTTTCTTAAGGACTATGCAAATTCTCGTATACTGAGATTCGCACTGCAACCAAAAACTTCAAATATTCTAAAATTCTTGGAAAAGGAGACTTCGGAGAAGTTTAGAGAGGCATCTTTCCAAGTTCATATGACCCTGTGGCCATAAAGAGAATATCCCAATGTTCAAAACAAGGGGAAAAGGAATACATTTCGGAAGTGACCATAATCTCCCAACTGAAACACTGGAGCCTTGTGTAGCTCTTGGGATGGTGGCAATAAGTATGAGAACTCTATGCTAGTGGCCTTATCCATGAATTTGAGTGAGTCCATCAAATGTGTGTTTTGAAGTTACAAAGGATAGGCAACCAAGTATGCAACAGTTTTGCAAGGCCCTTAAATGAGATGGATCTCAGTAGCGGTAAGGGTTTCTCATTTTTCACATTTTTTATATTTTTATCTGGTTTTGTTTTCATTCCCTATTGTTCAATGTTGTTATAATTGTGCCAGCATTGTAGTTAGCTCTGTGTGGTAGTCCCATTTTCTCTTTGCATGCTACATCTATTTTGTGGTTCTGATTTCCTATTTAGGGGGTATTAGCAAGGCACAAATTCCCCACTATTTTCAACTGTAATAATCAAAGAGGCACTCCCATCGGATATTTTTAAATTTCAACCATACTTATTAAGGGCTATATCAAGTGGTGTTATGATTAGGAATGGTTGGTAGTGTTCTTTTTTAAGTTTACTGCACATTCAAGAAATGACCCCTAGATTTGCAATTGTTACCTACTCTTTTCATGGATTCATTGTATAAGGGTGGCCATTGAATCGTAGTTTTTATAAAAAAAAATATTATAACAAAATATTATGCCAAGTTAGTATTTTTTTAGATAATTTAACATATACTTAGAATAGAATAAGATAGTTTTATTATATAAAAATATAAATTTTGTTATTCCTATAAAAATTTTGATGGTAAAAAATTAGAAATAAACATCATATGTAAGGTAATATTAATTAGAAAACTATCACAAATTTTTTTCTTAATGAGTAGGGGTTACCGTCAAATTTAACCCCTGATCGTGTCTTGAGAACATAAACAATTTTTAAGGTATCTTCAAAATGGAAACAATCTTCAAAATTCTAGAAAGGACTAAAAGACATCCAGATAATATAGAACTAGAACAGTTGAGTTGCTTTGTTGGTGCATGTCCACCTAAACTCTACCTATGTAATCCCAAGAATATGAGGGAAAAATCACCACCATTTATTTATTCTAATATTACAATTTATTTCATCATACCAACTTGGATTACTTTTACTTTTCTGAAGGAAAACTGATAATGTCTATATAAAGCCAAAAGATTTCCACTCCGTGAGGTATAATATTATTTTATTTTTAAAATAAAAACCATTTTGACCCTTAATGTTATCTACCGAACCATTGATTTTCTTTTCGAAACAACAAAAGACAAAATATCCTGATGACTAAACAAAAATTTAAGGGGATTCACAAACCAAAGTCTTACCTTTCACGTGACTTCATATTTTAAATATTAATCAAAATGAATTGAATATATTATTTGTATTAAAAAGTATAAGGGATTAAAATATAAAAACTTATAAACAAAATATTAGGAGTAGGGTATGTGGAGTCATATAAATGGAGTAGTAGTCTTGAGGTAGATGAACAAGCCCAAAATTTATATCATTTTTATTGTGTGTTTTTCCAAAACATCAATATGGCTTTTAGAGAAATCATGTGTTTTACATCTCAAAATTTAAGCATCCTTCATACTATCATTGCTAAAGTATATATTTTTTCATTTACCAATTCAATTTTCTTAGGAGAATGAATGTAATGAAGATTTAAAAATTTAACTCACAAAAATACATGAATCACACATGACCACTCACATTACTATATTAAAATTTAAATTTGATTAGTGTGACAAATGTAGATAGAAAAGAAAGGAAGAGAGACATCAAAACACACATATTCAGGGTTTTTATTGTTTGCGCGCAATCTAAATTTTGTCAAATATTTAATTAGAGATATAATAAGATTTAGTGAATTTATAAGATATTGAATCCATCACTAAAGAGGTGGAAATAACAAAGGGATACAAAAATGTTATTGGAAAAATGGTTGGTTTGCATATATGGTAACATAAGGGGTATTTTATGAATTAAAAAAATGTATTGGAAGGGGTATTAATAATAGACAATTGAGAGGTAGATTTATAAAATTACGAGTGGTATGTATTATCCTATGAATGTACATGATAGGCCATAATTTTATATAGTGAATCTCTCGTGAAAAAATCATAAACTTTATGTAAATATGAGGATGGTGTTAGTTTGTAATTTTTATGACACATGATAAAATATATGTTCATTTCCTATAAAATTCTTCTCTATGTACTTTTTTTTTTTCAAATAAATCCATGTGACACAAGGATAAAGCTCCAAATATTTAACAATTTTACCTTGAAAGCCTTTATTTCTATAATTTTTACTCATACCAACTTTCATGTCCTCCATCAACTAGATCAATTCAATTAGTGAAGTTGTAATGTTGTTCCACATTTCCTGTTATAAGGAGTATCATGTAATTGTTCAAGTGCAATAAAGATGATATTTGTTTATAGCATTATTTCAGTCCATCATGAGTTTTAAAAGCTAAAATCGCTTTCAAAATCACTTTAGATATCTCTATTAAAGATATAAAGGGATTTTCATGACACTTATTTGGAATTATTATTTTTTAAATGGTAAAATCAACAACCTGACAACCTAGCATGACTATATTGATGTACTTTCAACATGGAAAACCCCCTGTTTCACTAGGAAACACTCAACTTAAGTCATTTTTGTTGTCAATAATGTTTCTGTATAAATGAAATAATTTTAAATCTCATTTTAGTTATCATCTTAGATGATCCTAAAACTATGTACAAATGATTTATACTCATATTTATATCACATGTTCATCTTAAATGCATTGTAGATGAAGGTGATTTGATGAAGATGTTTATTGAAAACTTCTCTATTTCTAATGGTGGCATCCCTATTAATCAAGAACCGATGGATTCTATAAATTTTTGTTCAGCTTTTCAAATATTTTCTAAAACAATGGAACACCATTTAAAATTTCCTGAGAAATTTTTTCGTGCGCTTTTGCCAATCATCTAGTTAATTAAATATATTCAGAAAAATTTCAATATAGATTGAGGAGAACAAAAACTAATACTCAAAAATTTATTGGAATTAGTTTATCTCCTATTTCTCTCATTCTTATCCTCAATTTCATAAAGAAATTATCAATGTTACTACCTTGCAGAAAAAATTGTGACGCATGAAAAGCCAAATGGAAAGGTCGAGGGTATCGTCATTGTACCAATCCCAACTACTATATACACTATCTAGGTAAATGCATTTTATCTATCTGACCCATACCAAGAGTTCTAAAGTCATCAAAGTAAGTGTGTGATCTCATCAAATGTATGTGCTCAATTTTAAAACAATATCTTTAATGAGACTAGAGTTTTTCGTTATTTTTAATAAGGGATTTTAATGTTCTTAACATTAGCAACAAGGGGATTATTAACATAATGATTGCACCACGAAGGAGAATGGAGAAAAAAATGAGAAGGAAGAGAGCAATGGAATGGTTGCTGGCAGAAGCTGTGAAGGCCCGTAGGCCACAAAAGGGGAAAAGAAGGACTTTAGTTTGGCTCTGGAGGGATTTTGGGTTGGTGGAGGAGTGCATGGAAATGGGGCACAAGAGAAGATTGAGGTGGAGCGGTGCCCTAACCCTAGGGTTTCAAAATCTGTCGGGACTTCATGCAGGATTGGTGGGCAAAGCAAGGATAGTAACAGGTGATATGGGGGAGATGCTAAGGTTCATAGAAGTACAACTCAACATCATAAGGAAACCTATTTCAAAGATGTGTTGGATAAAAAATGCGGCTGATCATAGAACAAACAATCATCAAGTAATTTGGCCTACCAGGTCGATTTGGCTGAGGATATCCCCTCTGTAACCAACGAGAACCCTGAAGTGGAGGAATATTTCAAAAATTTATCCCAGGATGTAGTGATCGGTAGGTTTAATGGTTTCTAGCCTTCCTCCTCCACTCTGTACCAGTGGGTATTTGATACTTGGACCAATAAGTGTAAAATATCCTTATGTTCCAAGGGTTTTTTTGTCAATTTTAGAAAATATGAAGAATATCAGAGATGTTTGACATATGGTCTGTGGTTCTGGGGGCATGCGGATTTTTTCATAACTCTATGGTTTCCAGATTTTGATCTGAACACTTATTCGGTTTCCAAAACACTAGTTTGGGTCAGGCTTCTTGACCTCCCCTTGCATCTGTGGTATGCCCTCAAAGACATTGGAAACGGATTAGGCAAGTTTATCAAAGAAGACTTGGATAGAACACACTTTGGTCTGTGTTTGTTTTCCTGTATATGTGTTCAAATCAATTTGAGTGAGGGTTTATCTAATTGAATCAATCTTAAATTTGGTGACCTTCAACATATCCTGATCCTAGACTATGAGAATACTACATTCCGGTATAGAATATGTAGAAATACGGGTCATCTACAAGCTTCTTGTCCCTTCGATAAAAATAAAAAATCTACAAAAAAGAATGGATCAACTTCTTCTAGTGGATGGGGCTTGGTTAATCCAGATTTGGTATCCACTGCAAATTTTAATGATGATCTGAGTAATCCAAAATCTGAGAACAAAGTGGCTACAAAGAAGGAGGACAATGAAAAGGGAATCCATGAAAATCAGCTGGTTGTAGGTGGAACGAAGAGGGAACATACATCAGAAAGTTTGGAATTAGATCGGGATTCAGTGTCTGAAAAATAATGGCCTCAGAAACTTTGAGTGACCTTGCACTGGTGATTTCGACTGACCAGGGCAAGTGGTTTCAAGTAAAAAAGTGAAAAAACAAAAAGGGTTGAATGATCAACATTGAGGATTATTTTCCATTCCAGGGAGAGAAGTAATTCTGGGATATTTTTGGTTTAGGATGTTTTTCTTATAATTTTACTATATGTTCTTATTAGTTGGTGTTTAGTTGTAGTTGCTATTAACTTTTGGATTTTATAGTCTTTGTTATCTTGAGGATCTGGCCTCTACTTTAAATATATGGAACGGGTCCCTTCAACCCACTATATCAATAAAAAAAACATTGACAACAAGGGAAAATGAAATTCATTTTAAAATATTTATATTTACAGAAAATATAAGAATTATTAAAATTTATAAATATTGATTAGAAATTATTATTAATATATAATAATAATAATAATAACAATTAATCAACATCAAGATTTTTGAGGGCTTCTGCGATACTGAGCCATAACGCTTCTGTGAGCAGCAACATTGAGTCAGGTGGCAGTGGCAGGTCTGGTGGTGCTGGTTTGAAGGAGAGTAGAGACCCCAATGATGGATTTGGCATTAAGCAAGGTGGTGGTGCTTCCTCGAGAGCTCTCGTTGCGGGATACAACCATAAACAAAAGTTTTCCAATCAGAGAGAAACCAAGCCCGCGTTTGAAGGACCCAAATCTACTGCCACAACTGATAATGTTTGATCTGGTAAAGGTGACATCATTATTAAAAAGGTTGGGGTCAACACTTTACCTAAAAATGTGAATTCCTTCCTACAGGGCATGGGAGGTTTCAGTAAGGGGAAACATGGGTGCAAGGTAAATGGGTTGGAGATTGGAGGATATGCCAAGTCCTCTATTGTCATGGCCAAAAATACAAAGGACAACGCCAGAAATGTTGGTAGGTTTTAAAAACCATCACAAAAGACTCAGGTGCTAAAGATAGAGGAGGATCCGCTACCAAAGGTTCTCAAGGAGGAGAATAATCTCTCCCAGCTTGGCCTCATTTACCGATTTCATAAGTTCTGGCCTAAGCTAACTCGGCTCCATGACTGGGTATCTCAAATATGCAAGGAAAAGATTAAAGGTAAGATTGAGCTTTATCCCTCTGTTAAAGCTTATTTCATTTTTGTCTTTGAAACCCTTGAAGAAATGTATTTAATTTATGGATAGTATTGGGTTCGGGGTGGACATGGGCTCATTTCCAAGCCTTGGTATCCATCTTTTGATCCTCTAAAAGACTCCTTTGATACATACCCTATTTGGGTTCGCTTGCCAGGACTCCCATTACAACTCTATAATAGTTCATGCCTTGTTGCTATAGGTGATACTTTAGGATATTTTGAAAAAATAGATGATAAAACCTTTGAGTAGATTCATACAACTTATACTAGAATCTTGGTAGATCTTGACACCTCTCAAGAACTTCTAGCAGAAATTAGTATGCAAATCAGTGACAGACATTGGTTGTAGAGGATTGACTATGAGGTTTTAGCCTTCAGATATAAGTGTTGCTTTCAAACAGGGCATCTCTTAGATTATTCCGAGTACTTCAGACTCAAGAAAAGTGAAAAACTGATGTGGTGGAAGGAATCTCTTCCTGAACATCTCATGGTCAGTTCCCTTTCAAATCTAGTTGAGGAGAGCCCATCAAGGGTACTCACTCCCCCCACCAATGAAAATTTCTCGAACAATCTAGAGGAGCCACAACACCCACTTTCTAATCCTCTTGACTCTACTGAGATATCACTGGATTCTTCTAACCAAGAGGTTATTGTTGAATCTATGATAGATTGATCATTGAGATGAGAAAAATATCATCATGAATGTTCTAACATGAATTAAAGGTGGCAGATACTGCACTTGGAAATATCAACAATCATCTTAATTCTAATCTCGAGTTGCATTTTCCCCTTAAACTCTCTCCAACTAACATGGCACTCCTTATTTGAGAAAAAATCAATCAAGTATTCAAGGTTCTTATCTCAGCCAGAGCTGTACTCTTGAACACCCTTTCATCTCTTTGAGTACTGAGCTCCTACCAGGAAATGCTAAAAGAGACTACCAATTTGGTCCTTGAACCAGTTTTGGGCCTTAATCAGAAACAACTGAAACAATAGTTAGTGTTGGTGTGTGATACATTTATGTTGTTCCAAAAATAGTTATGGAATTTATCGTGTCTTTAGAACCAAAACAATTTTTTGGAATAGTTGGGGAATTAATCATATTTGCAAAACGGAAACAATCTTCAAAATTATGGAAAGGATTAAAAGACATCCGGATAATGTAGAACTAGAATAGTGGAGTTCTTTGGTTGGTGCATGTCCACCTAAACTCTGCGTATGTAATCCCAAGAATATGAGGGAAAAAACACCGCCATTGATTTATACTAATATTACAATTTATTTCATCATATCAGCTTTGATTACTTTTATTTTTATGAATGGAAAACTGATAATGTCTATATAAATAAAAAATATTTCCACTTCGTTAGGCATAATTTAATTTAATTTTTAATATAAAAACCATTTTTACCTTTAATGTTATCTGCCTAATCATTGATTTTCTTTTCAAAAAAAACTCTAGACAAGTAAACTAAAGTCCTAACTTTCATGTCACTTCATATTGTGATTTTAAATAATAATCAAAATGGACCGAATATAAGGGAAAAAAATATAAATTTTTTAAACAAAATATTATGAGTAGGGTATGTAGAGTTGTAGTTCCCACTTCCCTTCAACACTTATAACATTTTGATTTCGATTACTGTTGGTTATATACAATGATATTATTGTATCATTTTGGCTTAGCATGATGATTAGATGATAGAGATACTTTGATTATTAATGGATTTCGATTCATAATATGATTGCGTGGATTATTAGAGAGATATTTATATTGATGATGATGTGTTGTTGACATATTTATTCAGTTCTGAAATTCGACATTTTCGTCATATTGAGTAGGATTTAGCAGTGAACTAATCTTGTCATCTTATTGCTATTAATGAAATATAAAATTGAGACACTGGATTATTAAAATAGTAACATTATTTGCCTAGATGATGATTTAATTTATGTATGAATGATTATTGGTTCATATGCATATATTTTATCTTGGATGTTTTGATGTGGCCACGATGCCGAAGGAAGTATTGTTAGTTTTGCAAGTGATTATATCACAAAAATCAAAGAGGGATTGGAGACCAACCATGACGGAATGCTGAATGGATTCAACAATAGTCACCATGGCAACTTGTGTTATGTTGTGTGTGTTTTATTTGTTGTTAGGGGGATCCCATGGGAGGGATTACCTCCAATTTCGACCAAGGGGTTTGTGTGTTGCTCTTTTCCTTTCCTTTTCCTTTATTTAATTTTAGATTATGCAATTTTATGGTGATGTAATTCCCTTTTATCATTAATTAATTTATGTGTCTAGATTAGAAAATTAATCATGTTACTAAACTAATTAAATGGATGGGAAAGAAATAAGTCATTCATTAGATTAGATGGTTTTGTGGTTTATGTGTTGTAGGTTAAGTGTATGTGATATTGAGTGTTGTACACTCTACCTCATCTTGGAAATTCGGATTTGGCCTTAAGGGCCAATTTTGGAGGCTTGTAGGAAAAGTTAAATTTGTCCCACACCTCTTAATTTATTATACCAACCCTACCTATGGGTTGGGGGGTCAAAAATAGACCCCATTATGTGTTTTGGAAGGAAAAAGGTGAGTTTTAATCGCACTTTCTTATATGTTTTTATTAGATTGTCCTAAAGGATATGGGTTAGAGTGGTGTGTGTAAGAGGTTTTTCATAACTCCCAACCACCCATTTATTTTGACTTAGAGTATGGTTTTGACTTGGGTGATGTGGGGTGGAGAATAAATGAGGTGGCATCCTACATGGAGCCACATCATCTCCCTCCTCCTATTTTCTACTTATTGAAGTTTTTGGGAAGTAAATAGGGTTACTTGTTTAGCTTTGGATCTTGGATTTTTGAGAGTGCTTGTTTTTTGAGTAGAATAGAGCTTGGAGTTGATTTATTTGAAATATTTAGGGACTTTCTTAAAAATTGGAGCTTTACCATGGCAAGGTAGGATCTTGCACTCTTGTTTTCTTGTAATTTTCTTGTATGTTATGTGTTGTATGGATGTGCGTGTTCTTGCTTGAAGTGTTGGGTGGTAAATTGAACTTAGGTTGTGTTGAGATTTGGAAATGGGGATGAAATATGTTGGGAGGAATAAGAGGTTCTTTTTGTGTCTAGGAGGGAGTGGGTTTTGGATGCCCCACCTTGTTCTATTTGTTATTTTGTGTATTGTGGGAGCTATAAGAGAAAGGGAGGTTTCATAAGAGTGAGGTAGGCATAAGAGACATAAATTTGTTGTTGTAGGGAGGCATAAGAGATTTTGGGGTTGATTGTGTTTTGGATGATTTTAGAGGTGGGAATCTAAACCCTTGGGAGGCACAAAGGCACCCCCATATTCTTATCTCTACTTGGCTTATTTCAGAGCCATTGTTTTGGGAAGGTGTTGTGTTTAAAAATGAGTATTTTTGTGTGGTTATTGTTTCTTGTGTGTTTTTTTCACCCCTAAGTGTGGAAGCATTGGATAGTTTACATGTGTTTGATCCATCCCTTATTTGATTGTGGTTGGGGCTCGGGCCAATGAGAAGAATTTGGATTCTTCTTCTCTTTGGAGTTTTGCATTTGGTGGAGAGTGTTTCCTCTCCCCCATTTTTGGTTGTTAGTGATCAAGTGAAAAATATGAAAAAATGGATCCATGTTCAATATTTGAAACTCGGAGCACTTGTAGAAGATTAAACATCCCTCTATTGTAGTTACCTTTCATTGTAAAATTCCCATTTTCAATGCTGGAAGATTTATTGAATTGTAGAAAGAAAGGTTGTATTGGGCACAAGCCGCATTAATATTGTAATGCTGTCGGGAAAGAAAGACCCATTTTAGATTTTCCTTTTTGTATCACGGAAATTAGATTAGGAAAGAGAAATCAAATTAGTTCTCTTTTACTTTGGCTGGTTTTCTCATAAGTGTGTAGTCTTATTTTAAAAACTATGTGTAGTTCTTAGCTTTTAAAAATCATGAAAATATTGGGTTGAAATGTCTTGTGGAAACACGGATGATAAACTTGTTATTCTAAGGAAAAGAAAATCACCAATTTCATTACAGATATTATTTTCATTCCCACTTGGTCCATGGTTAGTATATTTCATATTATGTTATTCCTCGAGTGAAAGAAAATTTTAAACTCACATGTGGCTAGATGGAAAAGCACCTTCAATATGTCCTTTGATTTTCTGGTTTTCATAAAAATGTATCCTATTTCATTTTCTTAAAATCTAACGGAGTAGAGAAAAATGTGTGGTTTTACCACTAATATTAAGTTTCATTTGTTTTTGAAAGTTCATTAGTATCAAGTTATTCTAAAATGAGCTTATAAAAATACTATTTATCAACTCAATGTAATAATAATGAAATTTGGAATTAACAAATTTAGTTTTGTATCCTATCATATATTACTATCAAATTTACACAATAAATTGTAAGTATGATATTAATATTAGCTAACACTAATCACAATATAAATATTACTACTTTGACAGAAGTATTGAAATTAGAATTATATTTTTTGTTAAAAGAATAATAGTACATTTTTGAAAGGGACTATACCCTTAATGTACAACATGTGCTCAAAACGCTAGAAAAGTCAAAAAATTCATGTAATTTCAAAAAGAGATCAAAATCATTGATATAATGACAAATCCCAACAACAGAGATTTTATCTTGGTACCAAGGGAACATAGTAAAAAATAAGAACCAACTTACAACTAAGAAGCAATGGATCTGTTAGCAGCACAATAGGCCAACAACCCACATGTAGTAATGGTAAATTGTTTGATAACAAGATTGTCAAGACTCATGCCCTTTCTGAGACAATGAATTGGGGTTGTAGATTGTAGAACATATCCCCTATTGAGTATCCTATCCATTACCTTTCAATTCCTCGTTTCCTTCTTCCACTAATATTGGAAGAAAAAATTCAATTGATTTAATATGGTGATGTGGCCCATAGAAAGGAGTGTTGAATTTATATATATGAATCAATATCCTGACGAGAGGAATCTTGAGGTTTATTCTTCAGAATATGTTCTTAGCTTGCGGGAGTTCCACAAATGGGTTAGTATGGGGATTGATTGTTATATATATCAGGAAGAGAATCCTTCTCATATATGCATGTATGTTTTCCCTGTGTGTGTTTGGAATATCGATAATCCTCTTAAAATATGACCAATTTAAAAGCAACGTCAACATCAAAAATCAATGACCGTTCGTAGTCTAATCTCTATACCCATATTCTATCTCCAATTTATAGATTAGATTTCTTTTTGTAGATCTTAAGAGGTATCAATATCTGTAAGGATTTGAGCATACGTAGTATGTACCTAAATCAGAGGTCTTATCATCAAATTTTACACTAGAGGTCTCCTAGAGCAAGTCACCTGTGGCAAGAAAACACGATCTATTCCAGAGCTAAAGTGGGAGTCCTAGAGCAAATTCAAGAACCCAAACATAGGTTGAGTTATCATAGGAATGATTTTAAGGGATCAAAAAATGGATTCATTCCATGAAAAGTGAACATGGAGCCCATTGCATCACCCCAAACCCAACATTGTTTGAAACTAAAATCCCTTGATTTTAGGGGGGCCTTGAGGGGTTTCAGGGACAACAATGAAATACGATTTGGCACAAGGATAAAGCTTAAGTCTTACCTTGTATTTTTTCTCTCCATCTTTGTGTGATCCAGTCACGTAGCTGAGAGAGTTTAGGCCAAAATTTTTTAAACCTATAAATAAGGCCAGGTTGAGGTAAATTTTACTCCTCCTTTAACACCTTGTTAAGTAGATCTTCCTAGTATCTTTAGTTTATCAGAATCATCTGAGAGGGTTTCAGGGATTTCTTCAAAGTCCTACCTCTAGCCTTGGAGGAAACTTTAGTGAAGGAAGGGCTTCACATTCCATTTTCCCTTGGTATAATCCCAAGCTGTCCCTTTTTTCATCTAGAAAATGGCCTTTCTCTTCATTCCTATCCATATATCTATGATCATCATGTGTTACAGGAAGGACAGGGTCCTTGGAAAAACTATTGTTCCTATAGCTATCTTGTGGGAATGTTTCTACCACTCCCTATGTCTGAAGGGAAAGAAATATAAATCTGTCATTATACTATTTGGAAGCAGCCACCTATAGATAAGTTATATTGGATCCATTTCCTTCCATTGAAACTTAAGTCAAACTTTGTATACTTAGATGGCAAGAACTTAAATTTCTCCTTGTCATTTTCTTGGTTCCAAAAATAGGTTCATTCCATGAAATGGACTGGTTCTTAAATCCCTACCTGATTGCCGTCAACATGGATTAGGGTTAGATCTATTGCGTGTAAATTGGGATTGGGTGCAAGAAGCCAAAGAATTCCATGTAGTTATAAGTTTTTTTAATTCCAAACTACAACTATATATTTCAATATTTTTTAAAGCAAATTGTAAATAATATTAGTTAATATTAAAATATTAATAATATTAAGTTTTTATCAATATTCAAGTATTGTATAATTAGTATTATAAAAAACAAAATGGTAATATTATATATACTATATATATATATATATATATATATATATATATATATATATATATATATATATATATAATGTAATTAATAAAAAAATAATAATCTATCCTCCTGCAAAATTAACACAAGGAATAAAGAAAATCATTATACATGAAGGTTCCGGCCTACTATTTTACTGTATTGGGAATAGGGTCATCGAGATGGTCGCTGACCCCACCCCCCACCCCATTATCAAATTGGATGTGGGATGGGGTTAGTGAACCCCCCAACCCCAAACAATAACTATTACAAAAAAATGCTCCCCATATTAAAATAACAAAAAAGCTCGACCCAACCCCATAGCTAATCCAAACACTTCGTATTTCCTTCTGTACAGACCGTGCAAAATTAAAATCCACAGCCGAGTATTTTCCATTTGTTTAATTCATTATATATATATATATGACATATATACACAAATATATAATCACTATAATATTTGTGATTTCAGGTCTTTAATCAATTTAAAATCGTAATCAAAATATGTGCATATGTGTGTGTGTGTGTGTGTGTGTGTGTGTGTGTGTGTGTGTGTGTGTGTGTGTGTGTGTGTGTAGGTATATTCTTTTACACAAATGAAAACACATACCATTAACCCATTTAATGAAAATGAGGGCAAAACCCATATGCCCATTTGGGAAAATCTTAAAAAGTAATGAGATAA
Organism: Taxus chinensis; assembly: GCA_019776745.2. NCBI lineage: Eukaryota > Viridiplantae > Streptophyta > Pinopsida > Cupressales > Taxaceae > Taxus > Taxus chinensis. The sequence continues at coordinate 120,836,192 of CM034156.1, read as the reverse complement.
ATGAAATAGATGAATACATTGAAACACTAGATGAGGGTGTAAACAAAAAAAATAAAAAAATGAGGTATGTATGTCTCTCTCAAAAGATTGAGATGGTTTCTAGTGGATTACTCCTTCTCCTCCACCGATCTGCAAAACAAAACAAAAATAATAAGTCAAATAAAAGAGAAAAAAAAGCCTTTCATAAGCAAACTTAGGGTTAGTGGAATCCTTTGATCTTGTGGCCCCAAATGAATCCATCCAATGGATAGAATTCATCCCTACAAAAACTAGGTTGGGAGTGGTTAATTAAAATTAAAATTTTAAATTTTAAATGCATGGGTTGAACTTTTTAAGGTGCCACTTGTGTTTGTGTAAGGGGTGGTATTATTTTTCTAACCCTTGTGCTAAATTAAAGACCTTGTTATTTTTTTTAAACCTTGGATCAACTTGTGGGATTAAAATAACTTTAGTATTTAATTAAATTGACCCCTTTACCCATGGGATTAGTTTGTTCTAGTTGACTATAGTTGAATTTCAATGTTTATCAAAATAATTGACATTTAGGGGGAAACTAAACCAAGTACCTTAGACTAACTAAGTTTATTGAATGGTATTGAGAGCATTATTATTTTATTTTATAAATGGGGATTAAAAAGGAAAAATATATTTTATTAATTTAAAGTAACTTAGAAACATGAATGTGACAACTATGTATTGAAACCTTTTTACAGGCACATGTATTTCAAAAAAAAAATTATTCCATAATTTTTCTAGTTGCCCTAGGTTGTTCTTGGGTTCATGGTTGCGGAAATAATTTAGATGATGTTACAATTGGTATCAGAGCCATGGGTTTCAAATCTTGGAACCTTGGGCACACTAGAAAACATGAGACATGAACATTTAACCTAGCGTGACAACATTTTTTTAAAACCTAGAAAACAACATTTTCTAATAATTATATAATATAGTAAACTTAGAAAACTAAAAAAAACCTAGAATGATGAACTAACTCTCACCTTGGTCTATGCAAGAGGCACGGACCAGATGAGGGGTTCTTAAACGTAGATCTAGACTTGTCACCTCTAGATCCGGCTGTAGCAGCCATTTTACCTCATATTTTATAGATGCTTTAAGGACATCAATGCCACTATATGTGGAGGGTCCTTAGGAGGATGACCTTCTAGATAGGATAGGGAGCCATCAATTGAGGCTCATGCATCTCCTTGAACACATTGAGGAGCATATAGGGAAAGAAACCTCTTGCATGGATTTAGCTAGACAAAAGTCACCATAGAGGGGACATAGAGACATTATTTTAGGGCACATGGATAGGTCTCAGAGCCCTAGGCAGAGGGAGGATCATGCAAAGAGACCTAGGGGTCATCAACTACAGACCTTATCAGGGAGATCCTAAAGCTATTCCCATCTCACTATTCAAGGAGATATAGGTGTTTTTTCAAATAGAGGCCTAGTTAGTGAGCTCGAGTGGGTGCTTCAAGCTCTGCCCATGTACTAGCAACATGAAATCTCTTGTTATGATCCGATCTTCTGAGGGATGGAGCAGGTGTCTACTGGAGGAATTGAGGAGTAGAAGCTCCATCTAGACTCAGAGACAGTTACATGTGGGATCTCTTTAAGGAGCGGTTTAGGAGAAGGTACTTATCCTGAAGGTTCATTCAGTAGAGAATAGATGAGTTCACGATCTCTGTTAGGCATCTACGACTGTAGCTGAGTATGAGAGTTCAATTTTTCTAGATTTACTCTAGTATGTCGACTATATAGAAATGAGTTGGTCTAGGTAAGAATCACAGGTTCATCAGGGGCCTAAATTTATATTTGGGAGGTGGAATGGTGCAAAGAAACCATTCATTTCCCACAAACCTTAGTAAGTGGATGTGAAGAAGGCCTACATTACAGAGGAGACGTGGGGAAAGACTCAGTAGGCTGGGGACAGAGTGCAGAGCTGCATCTCAACAGATGCAGGATAACTAGGCTAAGGGGGTCAGATCCTCCTCCTCATGGTAGATATGGGTTTTGCATACAGTCTTCATTCATGCCACCATAGCAGCCACCTCATCAGCAACAACAATAGTAGCATACTCATCCACCATATAGGCCTCCATAGAGATTCAACGCTCAGAGGGGACGGAGTATGGGGCCTCCTCCTAGGGGTCCCATTAGCACATAGGGTGCACTAAGAGCTCAGTCAGTTTAGGAGCTTGTCAGTAAATACCTCAGTATTCCATAGCTGGATCATCAGGATCCATGAAACATACCTCTAGAGTACCAGCTAGAGCTTGCATCTCATTGGAGAGGATCAGGAAGCTGTTATGGTTGTGGCATTGTTGGAACATCATTAGAGATATTTACCACATAGAACCCTAGTAATAAGGGTAAGGTTCATATTTCAGAGGCCTATGGTTGGTCGACATGGGATGTAGCCATCAAATCTATGTAGCGGTCGAGAACCATAAGGCTGAGCACTAGAGTACCATTGATAGAGACTATAGATAGCATTGGTGGTATTCCTCCCTCTATATATTTTTGATTCTAGTTCATCTGATTCATTTATTGCACCATCTTTAGTAGAGTGTTGCAGGCTGGTGGTACTTAGGTAGGGCCTTAGTTGGGATGTCAAGATGGATTTTAGAGCCAAAATCTCTGTAGACTCCTTAGTTAAGGAGTGTGTAGTGGATTTGGGACCCTTCACCACTACCTCGGATCTTTGTATCCTTTCGTTGGGTTCATATGGAGTCATCTTCAGGCATGGATGGTTATCTACACACAGAGCCAGAGTGGATTGTTACCATAAGACTATATCATGTACAAAATATATGGGAGTTGAGTCAGTAATAGTAGGAGTTAGGAGGCTCCCATTTCCATCTCCACCATTTCTACTATGCAAGCTTAAGCAGGTGTGTGCTACGATGAGGTTTCCAAATGTATGCTATTACTAGTTAGTGATAATATTTGAGGATGAGTCTATTAGGCCATCTCTTGATAACCATCACATCTTGAGAGATTTTTTGATGTCTTTCCAGGGGAGCTTCTAGGGTCACCTCCCCCACATGAGATAGATTTTCACATAGATTTGTTCCAGAGCCTAGATCCTATCTCACGAGCACCTTATCAGGATGACTACCCTTGAGCTCTATGAGCTCAAGTTGCAGCTTGAGGGCCTTCTAGAGAAAGGCCTAATCCATCCTAGTGTATCCCCTTATGGTGCACCGATTATTTTTGTAAAGAAGAAGGATGGATCGCTGCGTTTTTTATTGATTATCGCCAAATGAACAAAGTAACGATCAATAATTGTTACCCACTTCCACGCATTGATGATTTATTTGATCAGATGAAGGAGGCCACACTGGTATTTTCTAGGATTAAATTTAATTCTGGATATCATCAGTTGAGGATCATAGAGGCAGATATTACTAAGATAGCCTTTTGTACGAGATATGGCCACTACGAGTTCACAATAGTGCCTTTTGGTCTGACGAATGTCCCCGTAATGTTCATGAGATTGATGAATGGGGTATTCAAGAAATTTTTAGATCACTTCATTCTCATTTTCCTTGATGACATTTTGATATACTCATGTACATGTGAGGAGCACGAGGAGCACCTTCGTCAGGTTCTATCAGTGTCTTCATGAGCAGCAACTTTACGGGAACCTGGAGAAGTGTGTGTTCTTTCAGTCAAAGGTGCATTATTTGGGTCACATCATTTTTGGGGAAGGTATCATAGTCGATCCTTCCAAGATTAGAGCCATTATGGATTGGCCAGCACCCACTAGTGTGACCGAGGTGTGCAGTTTCATGGGTTTGGTAGGATACTACAGGAGATTTGTATAGGACTTTTCTCAGGTTGCACACCCCATCACTTCCCTTCAGCGGAAAGGGAAGAAGTTTGTATGGTTAGATAGATGTGAGCAGGCCTTTAGGATACTGAAGGAATGCCTCATGACAGTGCCTATTCTTGCAGTGCTGGATCCTCAGGGTGAGTTCTTCATTTTCATAGATGTTTCTTTGGCAGCATTGGGAGGTGGGTTGATGTAGGAGGGCCGAGTGGTTTCTTTTGAAGTCTCAAAAACTCAAGGATTATGAGATCAATTATTTGACTCATGACCTTGAGATTGCAGCAGTTGTACATGCCTTGGTGTGAGTGGAGACACTTTCTTCTTGGTTGGAGATTTACACTCAGGACTGATCACTTGAGTCTTCGCCATCTCTTCACACAACCCAATCTCAATTCTTGTTAGCAGCATTGGATGGAGTTTCTTTGTGAGTACGACATGGAGATAGAGCATGTGAAGGGGAAGGAGAATGTGGTTTCAGATTCCCTAAGTAGACAGAGACATGTGGCTATGGCTACTTCAGTGGGTACATATTTACGGAGTAGGATTTTACAGAAGCTCCCTCACAAAAACTTCTACCTTGCACCCAGAGCAAGAGATTGAGTCTCAGAGACCCCTTGAGGGGATATTTGATGGATTTTCATTAGAGACAGATGGCCTTCTTAGGAACATAGGTCAGATATATGTTCCTAGAGACAGATGCTTGAGACAAGACATTTTGACAGAGGCTCATCATGCACCTTATTCAACCCATCCCTAGGTGAAGAAGATGCATGCAACCTTGAGATAGTTGTACCATTTCAGGGGACTTCGTAGAGACCTGGCTCAATTTGTGTCACATTTTTTAGAGTTTTAGAAGGTGAAGGTTGAGCATTAGCATCCAGCTAGCCTTCTCTTTCCTCACACTATAGCAGAGTGGAAATGGGACACCATTTCCATGGACTTCATAGTTGGGTTACTGACGTCGAGATACCACCACGATGCTATCATGGTCATGGTGGATAAATTGATGAAAGTGGCTCATTTTTCTCTGGTGAAGACCACCTACACAACTAGTGCAGTGGCATGGGTGTATCTTGATGAGATTGTTAGATTGCACAGGATTCCATGAAAGACCATTTACGACCATGATACCTTGTACACTTCCCATTTCTGGACTACGATGTAGTATGCTCTCGGGATGAATATCAACTTCAACACAACTTATCACCCTACGATAGATGGAGAGATAAGTGGGTGAATAAGATCTTGGAGGACATGCTTAGTATGTACGTCATGGACCATCAGTCAAGGTGGGAGGAGTACTTTATATGGTGGAGTTTTCCTACAATAATAGTTTTTAGAGTTTGATAGGCATGGCTCCTTTTCAGGCACTGTATGGCAGAGAGTGCAGGACACCACTGAGTTGGGACAAGTTAGAGGACAAGGTTTCTCTTGGGCTGGCTTTACTACAAGATATGGAGCATTAAGTTGTTATGATCAGGTAGAGATTGCAGGAGGTGCAAGACAGGCAGAAGAAGTATGTATATAACATAGGACAGATCATAGTTTTGAGGTGGGCACGAAAGTGTTTCTTCATGTCAGGCCTCATAAGATCCCTATCCATTATGGAAAAGGCTCTAAGCTTGATCCTAGATTTGTGGGTCCCTTTGAGATCTTGGAGCGTATCGGTCCTTTGGCCTATCATCTAGCATTGTCACCTAGATTGTCTCACATCCACGATGTTTTTCATGTTTATGTGCTTAGGAGGTATATTACATATTCATTTCATGTATTAGATTGGACCTCATTGTAGGTATAGGATCAGAGGTAGGTGATGGTGGATCTCTGTCTGTATTTTAGAGTACAGGAACTTGGGCCTTCGAGGTAGAGATATTGACCAGGTTCGAGTATAGTGGGACATGTATGATTAGACTGCTACTACATGGGAGGATGCTACATTACTATGAGTCCAGTTTCCACACCTATTTCAGTGACTTCCAGGAGGAAGTTGAGTCTAAGGGGAGGGGGATGTAGTGCCCACTTCCCTTTGACACTTATTATATTTTGATCTTGATTATTGTTGGTTATATACATGGATATTATTGTATCATTTTAGCTTAGCATGATGATTAGATGATAAAGATACTTTGATTATTGATGGATTTTGATTCATAGTATGATTTGTGTGGATTTCTTAGAGAGACATTTTATATTGATGATGATGTGTTGTTGACATATTTATATATTTTTGACATTCGACATTTTCATCATATTGAGTAGGATTTAGCAGTGAACTAATCTTGTGATCTTATTGGTATTGATGAAATATAGAATTGAGATGTTGGAATTTTAAAATAGTAACATTATTTTCCTAGATGATGATTTAATTTATGTATGGATGATTGGTTGACTTATATGCATATATTTTATCTTGGATGTTTTGATGTGGCCACGAGGCCAAATGAGGTATTGTGTGTTTTACAGGTGATTATATCACAAAAATCAAAGGGGGATTGGAGACCAACCACAGGGGAATACTGGGTGGATTCGACAATGGTCACCATGAAAACTTGTGTTATGTTGTGTGTGTTTTATTTGTTGTTAGGGGGTCCCCATGGAGGGATGACCTCCAATTGTGACCAAGGGTTTGTGTGTTGTTCTTTTCTTTTCCTTTATTTAATTTTAGAGTATGTGATTTTAAGGTGATGTAATTCCCTTTTATCATTAATTAATTTATGTGTCTAGATTAGTAAATTAATCATGTTACTAAACTAATTATGGATGGGAAAAAATAAGTCATTTATTAGATTAGATGGTTCTTTGGTTTATGTGTTTTAAGTTGAGTGTATGTAATCTTAAGTGTTGTACACTCTACCTCATCCTTGGAAATTTGGATTTGGCCTTAAGGGCCAATTTTGGAGGCTTGTGGGACAAGCTAAGATTTTCCTGCACCTCTTAATTTCCTATACCAACCCTACCTATGGGTTGAGGGCATCAAAAATAGACCCCATTATGTGTTTTGGAAGGTAAAATGTGAGTTTTAATTGCACTTTCTTACATGTGTTTATTTTTGTCCTAAAGGGTGTGGGTTGGAGTGGTGTGTGTAAGAGGTTTTTCATACCTCTCAACCACCCATTTATTTTTGCCTTGGGGTATGGGTTTGACTTGGGTGATGTGGGATGGAGAAGAAATGATGTGGCATCCTACATGGAGCCACATAATCTCCCTCTTCCTCTTTTCTATTTATTGGAAATTTTGGGAAGTAAATGAGGTTACTTTCTTGGCTTTGGATCTTGGATTTTGGGGAGTGCTTTCTTGTTGGAGTTGAAGGGAGCTTGGATTGCTTGATTTTTTGAAAGATTTTTGGGACTTGCTTGAAAAGTGGAGCTCTTACCATGGCAAGGTAGGGTCTTGCACCCTTGTTTTTCTTCTTGTTTTCTTGTATGTTATGTGTTGTATGGATGTTTTCTTGTTTGAAGTGTTTGGTAGTAAATTGACCTTAGGTTGTGTTGAGATGGTGAAATGGGGATGAAATATGTTGCGAGGAATAAGATCTTCTTTGTGTGTTTAGGAGGGAGTGGGTTTTGGATGCCCCACCTTGTTCTTTGTTGTTGTTTTGTGTATTGTGGGAGCTATAAGAGAGAGAGAGAGAGAGAGAGAGAGAGAGAGAGAGAGGCATGAGAGACATATCTTTGTTATTGTGGGGAGGCATAAGATATTTTGAGGTTGATTGTGATTTGAATGATTTTAGAGGTGGGAATCCAAACACTTGGGAGGCACAAAGGTATCCCTATATTCTTATCTCTACTTGGCTTATTTTAGAGTAATTGTTTGAGAAGTTGTTGTGCTTAAAAATGACTGTTTTGTGTGGTTATATTCTTTGTGTGTTTTTTGCTTAAAAATAAGTTTTGAAGCATTGTATAGTTGTCATGTGTTAGATCCATCCCTTATTGCCTTGTGGTTGGGGCTTGGGGGCAAATGAGAAGAATTGCTTCTTCTTTTCATTGGAGTTTTGGTTGGGTGGAGAGTGTTGCCTATCCCCCACTTTTTATTGTTGTGATCAAGTGAAGAAAATATGGAGCCTTGTTGGAGATTTGGAATCTTGGAGCACTAATAAAAGAAATAAATATATATATATATATATATATCGTAAAATTCTCACTTTAAGTGGAAGTTTATTGTATTATTTTTGAAAGAAAAGTGTATGGAAAAATTGTTATAAAGTTGTAATGCATGTGGGAAAGAAATACAAATTTTAGTGAAACAAGTTGATATGATGGAAATATAGTTGAAAAGAGGAAACAACTTGTTTACATTTTAGTTGATTTATTATCTCACATAGGTGTGTTGCTCTTGTTTTAAAACTATTGGAAAAGTCTTGTTGAAATTTCTTGTGGGTATATTTGAAACTTGTATGTTGTAAAGGAAAGAAATATTAAATTCTATTGCATTATTTGAAAGGAATATAATGGAAAGTTAGACTACATTTGTTTAATCACTTTCTTGTATTGGTTCAAAGAGAGGCAAACTTTGGACATGTATAGATGGAAAGAACTTAAATTATAATTTTCATTTACTTGGCCAATTTAGTAGGTTAATTCCTAAATCTAGTTCTGTAAAGGAATTACATAGTTGCAATTAGTCCTTAGCTCTAATTATTTTGTAAATTTATTACTAAGTTAAATTAACTCATTTAAAATCAAATATCTAGAAAATGGTAATGATTAATTAAATATTGTTCTAAACCAACACTTGGTAATATTCTAGCAATTTATACAAGAAATTTTAAGTCCAATATTAAACTTAGTAAACTTTGGTAATAGTAGATATATTAAAATATATTATTATTATTTTCATACTAATAATGGATATATATAGTTATTATATTTATGTACCTTTAATGAATATATGTATGTATATATATATATATATATATATATATATATATATATATATATATATATATATATATATATATATAAAGTCATACTATATACTTTTTAAACAAAACAAAGGTTAATCCTTTGACCACATAGCATTTAGTAGTTTACTGTTGTAACCTATGTAAATGTTTTGTGGGGAAAAGGGTTGGGGTGAGGGTTGTCGATCTCACCCCCCAAGGTGGGGCTGGAGACCCTGCCCCCAACCTCAAATAAAACCTACCAATATATACTCCCCTCCTAAATCGTTAGTAAACCCTCCTTGTGAATTATAATACCCTCCTTGTGGCATTGTAACTTTGCACAATTCGGTCTCTTTCCCAAGTGTGACCTATGTATTTTTCCTTCCACGTGGTCACAACATTATTTAAATTATAATATATATATATATATATTCTATAATCACTGTAATTTTTTTATTTATCTCGGGTTTCTAAAAAAAATTAATAATTTTTTTTTACTAAAACATGTATACACACACACACACACATATATATGTATGTATGTATATATATGTACATATCATTATGTATATATATACATACATACATACATATACACACACATATACATACATACATACATACATATATATATATATATATATATATATATATACACAAATGTATATATACATACACGTGTGTGTGTGTGTGTGTGTGTGTGTGTGTGTGTGTTCTTCTTCCAAAGTAAATTTGTTTACCATTGTTAATCATTTTAATAAAATGGGGCAAAAACCATAAGCCCATTTGGGCAAATCTTAATATAATGAGATGAACAAAACAAATGAATACATTAAAACCCTAGGGTAAGGGTGTATAGATAAAACAAGAAATAGATGAAGCATGTGTATCCTTCCAAAAGCTTGAGGTGTCCTTTCATGGCTTCATCATCCTCCTCTAATATGTAAAACAAACAAAGAAATAATAAGCCAAACAAAGAAAAAGAATTCTTTCATAAGCAAACTTAGGGTTAGTGGAATCCCTTGATCATGTGGCCCCAAATGAATCCATCGGATAGATGATATCCATCCCTAAAAAAAGTAGGTGGGGAGAGGGTGAGTGAAATTTAAATTTTAAATTTTAAATGCATTGGGTTGACTTTTTAGGGGGCCACTTGAGTTGTGTAGGGGGTGGGATTATTTTTCTAACCATTGAGCTAAATTAAGGACCTTGTTAATTATTTTTAAAACCTTGTCACCTTGTGGGGATTAATATAGCTTTAGTATTAAATTAAATAGACCCCTTTACCCCTTGGGATTAATTTGTGAAAATTTGACTATAGGGAAATTTAAATGTTTATCAAATAACATTTAAGGGATACCTAAACCTTACCTTAGACTAACTAAATTTATTGAAAGACATTGAGAGTTTTATTATTTTATTATAACGGGGATTTAAAAGGAAAATTATTTAAATAATTTAAAGTAACTTAGAAACAAGAATGTGACAACTGTTAAGTCGAAATCTTTTAGCGAGAATGTTTAACAAAAAAAAATCTTCCATAATTTTTCTACTTTGCCCTAGGTTGTTCTTGGGTTTCATGCGAATAGAAATGCATAACTCTTAAAATTTAAGCATCCTTCATAGTATCATTGCTAAACCATATTTATTTTCATTAAATGATTAAATTTTCTTAGTAGAATGGATGTCATGAAGATTATAAAATTTAACTCACAATAATACAACCACAAATGACTATTCACATTACTATAGTAGATTTGATTAGTGTGACAAATGTGGATAGAAAGAAAGCAAGAGAGACATCAAATCACACATATTGAGGAATTGTATTGTTGGAGTGCAATGTGAATTTCATCAAGGATTTAATTAGAGATATAATAGGTTTTACTGAATTTGTAAGATATTTAATCTGGAAATACAAAGAGGTACAAAAATGTTATTGAAAAATGGGTAGTTTGGATATATGGTAACATAATATGTATCTTATGAATTAAATAGTTGTACTGGGAGGGGTATTAATAATAGACAATTGAGATGCATAATTATTAAATTAGGAGTGGTATGTATTGTCTTATGAATGCACATGATAGGTCATAATTTTACATAGTGAATCTCTTGTGAAAAAAACATGAAATTTTTCTGTAATTATAAGGATGGTTTTAGTTCGTATTTTTATAACATATATGATAAAATCTATGGTCATTTCCTATAGAATTTTTATGTATGTAGAATATAATTTATTTTACAAATTCCATAGGTGGGACAAGGATAGAGCTCCAAATATTTACCAATTTCAGCTTGAGAGCCTTTACTCTAATTTTTACTCATACCATCTTTCATGTCCTTCATCAAGAAGATCACTTCAACTAGTGAAGTTGTAATGTTGTTTAGAGTTCTTACATGTTATAAGAAGTATCATAGATCCATTCAAGTGAAGTAAATATAATATTTTTTATAGCATTATTAGAGTCAATTTTTAGTTCTATAGTTAAAATTGCTTCCAAAATCACTTTATATATTTATATTAAAGATATAAAGTGTTTTTCATAGCACTTATTGGATTCTCATTTTTTGTTAATGGTAGGAAAAACTAGTATGACTCTACTGATGTACTTTACGAATGGAGAACCCTTTGTTTCACTAGGAAGCACTCAAATTAATTCATTTTTATTGTCAATAAATTTTATGTGTAAATAAAATATTTTCAAATGTCTTTTTAATTATTGTCTTAGATCATCCTAGTATTATGTATAAATTATTTATACTCATAATTATACCACTTGTTCATCTTAAATGCATTGTACATAAAGGTGATTTGATGAAGATGTTTATTGACATAATTGGTTACCTTGCACATGAAGGAATTGTGTATATGATAAAGAACTAGTTGCTAAATGAAAATGAATTTTGATGTATCTCACCAAATCCTTGAGATATTTATGATTTTCAGTCAATATGTTAGATTTTTGTAATGCCCACTCCTCTTAAACACTGATTATTCTATGATTTTAATTTCGGTTGATTAGAGACATGGACCTTATTGTTATCTTTTAGTTAGCATGTTAATAAGATACGAGGGACATCATGATTACTATTGTGTTCATCAAAATTCTATTTACATACAAAACTTCAATTTTTTTAATACCAACACTCTAATTCCTTTCCTTCTTCCTGATTGTATTCGATCTCTCCTTCCTTGAATAGTTTGACTTCATTATCATGTTCCTTATAAAGATTTAGAACTCCAAAACTGGGTATATTCCCTGCTATACATGCATAATTTGTGGAGTTTGTTGGTCAACAATGACCTTAGACAACTAGATATTGTTAACACAATATATTTAGACTATTTCAACATTCCTCCCACGTAGATCTTGGTGATATGAAAACTCATACACACATTAACCTTGTTTTGGACTAATACTTAGTTTTGAAATTGTACAAGTAGAATTTACATCACATATTCAAATACTTAAGACTTAGAACTTTTGGAGGGAAACTTACACACTCCTAGTGCATGATGAGGATGCCTTAAAGGCTTATTATAGCTTGTTGATTGTAGTGACCAGTATAAAATAAAATAATAATAACATAAATTTAAAGAAAATAAAATAATATTAAAGTAAGTTTGAAAACAAATAGGCAGGGGGTGGTTGGAGAATAACGGTGGGGGATGCATGGAGTGTAGCAAGGTATGTGGGCTGCCTGACAAGGCACATGGGCACCTTGAAAATGCATTTTAACCTATCACTTCCTCGGAATAATAATTACTTAAACCTATTTGAGATCCGGAGGCTTAGACCACGTTCATACCCAAGGAAACATTGTAAATGTAGTAGAAATGGATCGTTGTAGTAAATTCCTTGTCCATGTGAGGAAATGACATTTTCCTGCCACTGGTATTTTTGGTGAAAACAGAAGAAGATTGAGGCCATGAGGTGCTTCAAATTTTGGTCTCTAACCTGATCATTTCTCCCTTGTTCAGCTTCCACCGAGCCTGCACTAAAGGAGGATTTGTCAGATATTTTATTGCAAGTGCTCTGGAAAATATGTATGCAATTATGGAAGGATGCATTTGGAATTTTCAATGTTTGACTAAATGCTTGAAATGTGGCATCATGGTCTGTAATGTTTACTGGATAAGCATGAAACATGTTTACTAAAAAGGCTTAGAAATTTCCAAGAAAATACAACTGTAGGTGTATATTTAAATACAACAACCTTTCCAGCCTCCTCCCTACCTATGCACAAATGGGAACTTTGCAACATGACATGGACATCGATTAGGAGAATTTTTTTTTTTAGCCACCATGGATGAAGCTCGAGCCAGGTTTTGTCTTCTAGGATGTGCAGGCTTGTGTTGATGTAAAATCACATCACCCCCGAATAGCCTCCGATTTGAGTGGGGCATCTGGTGTGATCTGCATAACATGGGATCATCTCTCAAGATGTGGGACTTGTGAACTTGAGATGGACCTCTAGAGAAAGATGACTCCTCTTCCTAAACTACTTGCTATAAGCGACTTTAGTGTAGGAAAACTATCTAATCCTAATCTAACATTCCAACGGATCAGGGAGAGAGAAAATGCATGGAAACAAAGCCTAGACTAAGTAGTAATACACCAGAAAAGGAAGTTGCTGATCACAAATCCAACTCCTTGAAGTGGAGAGAGGTGAGAAATGTAGAGGGTGGACAAGATGCACCACAAACAAGAAATAGAGTTCACACAGAACACAACTTCAAACCCATCAAACACAGCTCCTAAAACTTACAATAGACATCAGAAGTATGCACATTATATCCTGCAATGATGAGAGGTAAGAAGAGACGATTAAATAAGGATGGGAAAGATGCATCACAAAATAGATTTTATTGCTCCACAAGTTTCACATTATATCATCAGTAGGAAAGAGGTGAGAAAATTCCATTACAGAGAAAAGGGACGAGGCTTAAACTCCACATTCAACCCTAGGGAAGAAAGAGAGAGGAGGAAAAAGAGAAATAATGACCAACCTTTTGAAATATGCCTCTCCTTTACAATATATAGAAGAATGAGAGCAACAGACAGGGAAAATTTGAATCCTACTTTAACCACCCCAAGATATGCATTAAATTCACCTACTCCAACCACACTAGAAGCATTGAAATTCACCTAAAACAATGATGGGTTCCCCGAAAGAGTCCATGCCTTCACGTGTTGTTCCTCATTGGGAAAGAAGGAGGTCTATCCTTCATTATGGTGGTAGGTGAGAGACTTGACAACCTCAAAATGGTGGAATAAAACATGGTAGTGGTGGGTGAGAAGTTGGCGCTGAGAGCTTTCCAAAATGTCCCTTCATGCTTGAATCTAAGATTCTAGTCGAAAGATATCACTGTCTGAAGGGGTTTTGGGTTTGGGGTCTATCCCTGTGAGATCTACATGGAGCCCCGTGCACTCTTAATATTTTACTGCCTCCTTTCACTCTTGAAGTGGTTTTGATCTAAAACATGGAATTGTCTGTGGGCCTACTCTGTTTGGATTTGTATTCTACCTAAGCCCCTTTTGTTGGCAGTGACACTATGCCTGACTCGGGACATGTGGAGGGCTGGCGCATGTTTGGGACTTGCTTTTTGGATTTGCCCCTTAAAAGAGCTCTAAAGGGACATGCGGGGATTTTTTATGGTTCTCCTTTCCTTAGTTGATTCAATGGCCGATTCTACCCCCCCTTTTTACTTTGACGACATGGCAGGCCCGCGCTCATTTGAGAACCCGCTCTAGATTTTACCTCTAAAATTACGCTGAGTTGACACGTGGCTCCTTCCGCCAGACCTAGACTCTTCAACGGCCAACTTTGTACTTTTTGGACTTTGACCACGTGGCGAGCCCGCACTCTTCTGGGAGTCTTTCTTTGGGTCTCACCTTTGAAGTTGCGCTAATGAGGCATGTGGAGGCTTCCGCAGACCCTCTTATACTTAGCCAATTAAATAGCCAACTATGTCCCTTTTTCAAACCTTAGACATGTGGAGGGCTGACACTAGTTTAGGGTCTTTCCTTTTTACGCACCTTTGAAATTATGCCGATGAGGCATGTGGCATCTTCCATGGATTTTATCTACCTTCCTCGTTATCTACCCCATTCCTTTTTGTTTGATGAAGGCTTTATGTCTGACCAAGGAGATGTGGAGGCTTCCACTGACTCTACGTTACTTAGCCGATTCAATGGCCAAATCTACCTCCAGTTAGATCACTATCAATGTGGCAAGCCTGTGCACACTTCAAGACACTTCGGGACCCCACCTTGTATTATGTTCTTGGAGTTGTGCTAATGAGGCACATGGCTCCCTCCGTGGGTCTGTGACTTTTCAATGGCTAGTGAGATCCCCCTTTAGATCCAGACTATGTGGCGGGCTGGCGCTTGCTGGGGATCATTTTTTGGGCCTGACAATTGAAGATGCACCGATTAGATGCATGGAGGCTTCCACAAAACCTATTGTGCTTAGCTGATTCAGGATTTCTCCTCTTCCTCCATTTTTGGTTTGGTCCCTTCCGCTTATTTAAGAGCGATTATGTAGGGTCCTAGACATGTGGAAGCTTCGTGCTCGTTTAGGGTCTCGTTTTTACTATGCCTATTGGAATTGTGTTGAGTTGACATGTAGCGCCTCTCGCGAGTCTATTTTTTTGGCCCCGAGTCAAATCGTATGGGAAATATGAAAACTTCGAGCTTTCTCTGATTTTCTCCTGTTGAGCCTTTAGTCTCTTTTAACGTTATTGGTCTCCTTTGTTGACCTTACTCCTCCACTTTGATTTGGGATCGCTTGAGAGCTCACAAGACTAAGCTAACCCTTCTGATTTTCTTCTGTGTAGGGTTGTGTTTGATCAATTTTACCGAGGGGTAAAAATTAGGATAACAAATTGGTGACTCACAGGGACATCTGCCTGCTAGATGAAGAGACCAGTAGCCTTGGAAGTATCCTTTGGGCATGGATTCATGGAAGAGAGCCTAGTATTGATCTTGGCCCTGAAACCATGATCCTAACTGCTTGCGTTTGGTGACCTTGAGATTTTCCCGCTTACCACACTCTCAATTTTCATAAGAAAATATTAAAAATGAGGTTCTGAGAATAGAAAATTGTATTAACCGAGGGCTTTCACCTACTTTGGAAATGGACTCCCTCGAAACCTAATTTTAGTTGCTCTATATTTGGATCCTTTTGAAATTAGAAACTATTATAGGAAACTATGGGTCTCTTTGTCGTAAATACTAAAGGGCTTGGTGCATTGACCTTCGGAGTAATACGAACAAAACTTATATACAAATATTAAATCATACATGCCTCAAATAAGACATGCAAAGTGTGAAAAAGCACTTATTTTGCTGAAAACAAAACTATTCCTACTCCTACACTAACCCTAACAAAGAAAATCTAAACAAATCATGCTACAGGCAGGGAGAAATAGCTTCCCTTTCTTATAAAATGAGGCTATGTATATGATTTTGTGTTGAACATGGCTCTTATTATGAGTGAGAAACTGACAGGAGGCTGATCTTCCACCCAAATCATCAAGGTATCAACTAGAGACAAGAAAAATTCCTCTTTTAGTTGCTCTACATTTGGATTGAAGAGGCATTGTAGCTGATCCTTGGTACTTTGGATCTCATCCTCATGCGCTGAAGTGCGCATGAATGGTTTTGGCTTCTCCCTTGGCTCTAATGAAGCCAAGTACCTGATTGGGCATGGTCTGGTCCTTTAAATGTTCCCATGGTTTTGAATTTCAAATCCAAGGATGGAGTCTTCGTGTGGACCTTTCTAGGTGAATGGTGTGGGAGAGATAGGATCCACGTGCCCTTTTCCTTCCTTTGTTGTTTCTTGAAGACTAACCTGCCCTTGGATAGCCTCTTCCTCTAGTAATAAATTTGTCAAAATTGAAATCTTCGATCAACTGCTCTAGAGAGATATTTGGGGTGGCAAGTTCTTCTTGAAAGATCTCCTCCGTTGTTGGTTCGACAATCAAATCAGGCCCTTCAAATGAAAAAAAATCTTCAATGATGATTTCTTCATCAAGTGACCTCAACTTTGATTTGATCTCTTCCAGCTGATCCTCTTTAATGGGACTTGGAGGCAGTAATTCTTCCTCCTTAACTAGTTGTGAAACTTGGACTAGATCAACATTCCCTTCAAATAAAGTGCCAGTATGGAAACTGAAATCGGAGCATACATACTACTAATCTTCTTCTTCTTCTTCTTTTCCTTCTTCTACTACAAACTCAGCTTCTACCACTTGTGGTTTGATCCCGATCTCCTCTCAAGGTTTAACTATCAAGGGGATATTTGTAACCCCAAACCTGAGAACCACGCTTACCAAGATTTTGATCATTTTCTCTTTATTTGGCTCTCCTTGATTGTTTTTTGGAGTCTCTCCTTGACATGGAATTGGGAGAGTAGGAGTAGTGGATGGGGTCTCCACTAGTTTTTTGTTTCTTTTTGGTGGAGGGGAAGGCATTTTTTAATCTCTTTTGGAGGGGACTTTAATTTGGAAGGTAAAAGGGTAGAAGAATTAAGGTGAGATGGAAGACTAGGGGATGGAGAAGGGAAATCAACACTAGGGGTAGTAGATGGGAAGTTTGGAAACTAAAGCTTAGGTTGAGATGGTTCTACTTGGGGAATGAAAAGGAAACTACCAGATGATGGTGTAGGATTTACCCATTGACAAGGCTCCTTGACACCAAGTTCATAGGCCTCTATCTCCTCATTCCACTGCGCAAGTTGGGGTAATGTCTCAACCATGAAGTCAAGCTTCTCCTGAAGGTTATAGTGTCTTGGGAAAGGGCCAAACCATAAAAAAGGTGCCCTACAACCATTCTTGAATTCTTTCATTTGAGTTGTAGCCCTAGATTGCACCATAATAGCCTCCATTCTTTTGATCTTCTTCAGCAAACCAACATTCTCCACATAACCATTGCCATCATATGCGTACCCTTGTTTTTGATAAGCTTCATGGAAAAAATTGTTTTTACTGTGCTCATATGGGTAACCATAATGGTTCTAGATCTGATCATAATGCTGATCTAGAGGAGTTGAGAAATACATTGGAGGTGGACTACACTACTGTTGGTGCAAGTGTGAGTTCTAAGATGGGAGTGAATTCATGATTGCCCAACTTCATGGAATGGAAGAAGATGAAAGATGTGGAAAGAAAAATGGATGAAAATGGATGGGAAGAAGGTCTGCAACTTTAGAGATGTGGGTTGTTGTCCAGATGGAGTCATCATATGTGCTTGAAAGTGCCTCTAGAGGCTATGATCTGGTGTGATATGCATAATATGGGACCATATCTTAAGCTGTGGGACTTGCTAACTTGAGATGGACCTCTAGAAATAGCTGACTCTTCTTCCTAAACTACCTGGCACAAGCTACTCTAGTACAAGAAAACTATATAATCCTAATCTAACCTTCCAAGGGACCAGAGACAGAAAAAAAATAGAGCCTACACTAAGCAGTGTTACAATAGAAAAGGAAGTTTCTAATCACAAATCCAACTACCTGAAGTGGAGAGAGGTGAGCAATGGAGAGGGTGGACAAGATGCACCTCAGACTAGAGATAGAGTTCATATAGAACACAACTTCATTCTCATTAAACACAGCTCCTAGAACATGCAAAATACATTAGAAGTATGCATAGTATACCATGCAACGATGAGAGGCAATAAGAGACAATAAAAAAAGTAAGAATGGACAAGATGCATCACAAAAAATATTTTATTGCTCCATGAGTTTATAAAGTACATCATCAGTGGGCAAGAGGCAAGAAAACACCATTATAGAGCAAAGGGAGGAGGCTTAAACTCCACATTCGACCCTAGGGAAGAAAGAGAGAGGGGGCAAGAGAGAAACAATGACCAACCTTTTGAAATATGCCGCTCCTTTACAATATATAAAAGATTGAGAAAAGGGGAGAGGGAAAATTTGAATCCTACTTCAACCACTTCAAGATATGCATTGAATTCACGTACACTAACCACTCCAGAAGCATTAAAATTTTCCTACAATAATGATGGGTTCCCTGACAGAGTCCATACCTTCATGTATTATTCCTCACTAGGTAAGAAGGAGGTCTGTCCTTCATTATGATGGTAGGTGAGAGACTTGACAACCTCAAAATGGAAGACTAAAACATGATGGTGATGGGTGAGGAGTCGATGCCAAGAGCTTTCCAAAACTTCCCTTCTCACTTGAATCTGAGCTTCCAGTTGAAAGATATGGTCATTTGAAGGCGCTTTGGGTTTTGGGTCTATCTCTACGAGATATACATGGAGCCCCATGCATTCTTAAGATTTTTCTACCTCTTTTCACTCCTGAAGTGGTGCAGATCTGACACGTGTTGCTGTCTGTGGGCCTACTATGTTTTATTTTGTATTTTACCTAAGCCCCTTTTGTTGGCGGAGACAATATGCCTGACCTAGGACATGTGGAGGGCTGGTGCACATTTGGGACCTTCTTTTTGGATTCACCCCCTGAAAGAGTGCCGAAGGGACACATGGGGATTTCCGTTGGTCCTCCTATCCTTAGCCAATTTAACGGCTAGTTCTACCTCCCTTTTTTTATTCTGACCACGTGGCAGGGCTACACTCATTTAAGAACCCACTTTGGATTTTACCTCTGAAGTTGCACCGAGCTGACACGTGGCTCCTTCTGCCGTTCCTAGACTCTTCAACGACTGACTCTGTATTTTTTTTTTTACTCTAACCACATGGCGAGCCCGCGCTCATTTGGGAGTCTTTTTTTGGGTCACGCCTTTCAAGTTGTGCTAATGAAAAATGTGTAGGCTTCCACTGACCCTCTTATACTTAGCTAATTAAATGACTGAATCTGTCCCTTTTTTAGACCTTGGACATGTGGAGGGCTGGCGCTAGTTCAGGGTCTTTCCTTGGGCCACACCTTTGAAATTTCACCAACGAGGCATGCGGAACCTTTTACGGCTC
The DNA here is from genome assembly GCA_019776745.2 of Taxus chinensis. Classification (NCBI taxonomy): domain Eukaryota; kingdom Viridiplantae; phylum Streptophyta; class Pinopsida; order Cupressales; family Taxaceae; genus Taxus; species Taxus chinensis. The sequence goes on along the minus strand of CM034156.1, from coordinate 120,816,511 downwards.
TTCTCTACCTTCCTCACTCTCTGCCCAAGTCCTTTCTATTTGAAAAAGGCTTCATGTTTGACTTGGACACGTGGAGGCTTTTACTACCTCTGTGATACTTAGCCGATTCAATGGCCGACTTTGCTTCCACTTGGACCCTTGGCCATGTGGAGATCTTGCACACACTTAGGGACCCTACCTTGTATTATATACTTAGAGTTGCGCTGATGAGGCACATGGCACCCTTTGTGGGTCTATGAATTTTAAATAGTCGATGAGACCCCCCTTTAGATCAAGACTACGTGGCAGACTGACACTTGTTGGGGATCATTTTATTAGCTTGACCATTGAAGATGCGCCGATTGGATATGTGGAGGATTCTACAAACCTTTTTGTACTTATCCGATTCAAGATTTCTCCTCTTCCTCCATTTTTGGCTGGGTCCCTTCTGCTTATTTAGGAGTGACTACGTTGGGTCCTAGACACGTGGAAGCTTTGCGCTTGTTTGGGGTCTCTATTTTGCTTCACCTTTTGAAATTGTACTGAGTTGACACGTGGCACCTCCTGCAAGTCTATTTGTATGGCCCCGAGTCAACTCATATGTGAAGTTTGAAAACTTTGAGCTTCTTCTCTGATTTTCTCCTGTTAAGCCTCTGGTCTCTTTTAACGTTATTATCTTTCTTTGTCGACCTTACTCCACTTTGATTTGGGATCTCTTGAGATCTCGTAGGATTGAACCAACCCTTTTGATTTTCTTCTGTGTGGGGTCGTGTTTGATCAATTTTACTTGGGGGAAATTGGGATAACAGCTTCTTTGAGTCATGGTTATGATATTTTAGTATGCAAGATCAGATCTTGTGATTTTTGAGTGAGATCCATGTCAGGTTTTTTTTATCTTTTGTATTGTTCAATCTCATGGTGTTTTTAACTCTGGGTGTTGAGTTCCATTCACTTATGCCTCCTCGTTGCTAAGTTCGTGGGCCTCAAAAGATCTTGTTGTGTGGGGTTTATTTCTAAGCTCAAACCATTGTCTTTCCACCCTATTTCTATGAGCTTGTTGTTGATCTCTTTGTGTTTCTTCATTGGCTCGGTCTCATTTGTAACTGAATCGTTATTTTTTTTATCTCTTTCCTAGAGTTGTGGGTATCCTCAACATAGCTCGAGCTCAGTTTGATGGTTTCTTATTGGGTCTATAATCTACCTATCAAGTTCTTGAAGATATGTGGTCACATGGAGTTTTCCTAACCATGTAAGATTCTTCTTTATTTGTATTTGGCAGAAGCTTATAGTTTCAATGGAGGGATTTCTAGTATTGGTGTGAACAAATCCTATTGCATTACATCTACAATAAGCCTGTATGCGGGTATGTATGGATTTCTTATTCATGTTGTCTATCATAAGGGAACTCCAAACATTATCATCAAACACTATTAAACATGTAATGGCCATTTTGGGTTTATATTCTTAGTTATTGAAGATCACATAAGAATATGAGGACTATGTTAACTACTTTAAGGGGCTATAAAATCTTATTATCGGCATACCATTTAAACTTGCATAGTAATATTAATGGTTATGTGAAAAATGGGTTTGTTGGAAAATAATTTGAGGATTTCAAGCAAAGGTGAAATGGTAAAATTGCAGATGCTCATGAACTATTCGACAAAATGCGTAAGTGAGATGTTGAACCGGATCCCATGGTTTCGACCATCTTTGTTCCTCCAGGCATGGTTCATCTCTCCTTATCTTTCATAATTCTCATACTTTAGTATTTCTTTTACAATGAAATATAATTTTAAAAGCTTAGGATTATCATAAGATTTAATTGTTCTATATTAACTTGTTACAAAATAATAAAATGTCGTATCGTAACTCACACAATCAAAATTACCATTTCTTAGTAAACCATGAAATGCAACCCTCATTTTGAGTTGATTTAGAAAACTTCTTGACCAAACTAAATCACTAAAGTATTTTTCTGTCGACAAGTTAAATTTGACTTCTCGGTAAATATTTTGACCATGTCCTAGTTTAAACAGATAAATTGCCACTTCTGGAGACTCGCAAAGTAACCTTCGTAACTTTGAAAAGGTGAGGTTAAGATTCCTTCGTGTACCTTGTTATGTGAGGTATCACTTCAATCTTTGGATCAACCCTTAATGAAAATTTGTGAAATTTTTGACACCCTTATAGGAGCCATGTTACAATGTTTTGCAGTGGTAGGAAGCTGCTAAATCTAAAAATTTTGGCTTTCATTTTGAACTACCATTTGAAACCTGGATAGAGAAATCATTATCTGTCTTCACAAAACTCTAGTGCTTTTACTAGAAAATTGCATGGAACCTTCAGTTTAGGGAAAAACACTTTTCTGTATAGTTTGGAAAAGACATTTTGTAGGCCTCAGGTCGTAGTTTCACTAGGTTAAACTTGACCAATTAGGACCGGTGGCTTCAGAAATCATGTCGCCATTTGAAAACTATGTTCTATTTTTTAGCTCTGACGACTTTGATGAATTATCCATATACAGTGGAACTCATAGAAAATTTATTGTGGCGTGTTCATCCATCGAACATTAGTTTTGGATGTGGTTTTTTGATCCCTCGAGCGAACTAATGATCATTTACAAATAAGTCAATTATGACCAATGGCCTTGGAAAACTAGCTGCCAATCGTATAATGTTCCCCAGTTATGAATTCTGTTAGTTCCTATGGACTCTTGTTATATAAATGGACACATAGAAATTTAACCATGGTGTGTTTTCTCAGTGGAAGATAATGTTTGAAAGTGGTTTCCTAGCCTCTGAGCCTGAATTGAATGTTTTTGCAGCTAGTAGAAATTCATAAAAAGATAGTTGTAGGACCCCCTTCGGGTTACCTAACCACCATAGAAACTTTTTGATACTTGTAAATAACTGTTTAGAACACTATCTTGTGGCTTGTTGTGTGAAATTTGACTTTTAGGAAAATAGTGTTTCTCTCCCTTTTCTATCTCTTTCTCTCTCCTTGGTTACGAAGTGAAGTGAAATGAAATGAAATGAATACATGTCTCTAAAATTTTTTCTTTCAAATGCAAAATTCAATTACTATTATATGTACATTGGAAGCTGAAAAAAAATAATTATGTTAGATTTGGGTGGATGCCATGCTAACGATTTATCATTGATTTCATGTTCACATGGTTTTATAGGATGCAAGAAAGATGGCGAAAAGGCGTTGTGTAATTCATTGATTATTATTGTAATTTATATAGGTAATTGTAAAACGTATATATGTATAATGTAGTTCCATGATACCGAAAATTTATATTTACAATTTGCAAATATGTATGAGATGCTAGTTTTAGGGATACCTTGGGAAATTTGCATTTAATCAAAGGTGCCTTTTTATTTAGATTACATGTGTTAAAAAAAGGAAAAAAAAAAAGGAAAAAAAAAGAAGAAGGTTGGATATGAATGTTAAATGAAATGAAATTTATTATTTTACTGTGCCTTCTCGTTGTGAAATTCATGATAGGATCTATAGTGTTGTATTACTTAACTAAAGAATGTAGAAAATAAACTTAAATATAGAAGCCAACCTTAGTTCAAAAATAGTGCTTATCTAATCCTTGCATTACCTTTATTAGAATAGAAGAAACTGTAGCCGTAGATTGAACTTTAACCTTGTACTCGATGACACCTCCTATTTTAGGTAAATAAGACCCCTAGTTTCGGTTTAGTGTCATAGTCGGTATGTTTAGTGACATTTTCGTGAACCCATATTTTAGGAATGACATGGTCCAAATTTATCTGAAGTGTGTGATTTCTTTCTAGGTTTGGAAACCATGCATAGGGTCTGACAACATGTTGAGTGGTGAAGACCTCCTTGCAAGTCACCTTATGAGTCCTTGTTTGAAGAAATGACTATGCAGTGTAACCTTACCATCTGTGGATTATGTAGAGCTATTACTCGCTTAGTGTCCTATTGGATTGCCAAGTCTAACAAAGTTAGATCTAGAAATAAACTTCATCAATAAATGAAATCCCTATTGGATCCAGATGACATAATTGGAGATCGTGAAATATTTTTTCTAGGTCTTAAACTCTTGTTGATGAACTCCTTAGTTCTTCTCAGCTAAATGTTTTACCTTGATTTCTATCAACATAACACCTTTGTCTTTTCTTAAAGGTGGTTTAACATAAATATGTCCTCTCACCTTAAACTCATATATAGTTGAGGTGTAGATCCTTAGGTGAAATTGGAATTAAACCAAACCTCACTTGATTAGGAGGTTAACTTGGGGTTCATGTGTAGTTATAATGCTTCTAATCATATACTTCTTCAAAATGGTAAACAAGTACTTTCATAACTCTTTATGTTATAAAGTGACACCAAAAAGAGACCTAAGAAACATTGTAAATGAAATGAGAAACAAGATTATATGTGATAATGGTTTAGGAACAAAAAAAATTCACTTGAAGTACTTATGGATGATTTACGCATTGAATTTTTGTTAATAATGCATACAAATTGTTCTTGGTGGGACTAGGCATTTGGGCCAATATAGAGTCCACTAAAAAATATAATAAAATAAAATTATGTCTTGTAAATGCTTAATTGAATCAAACTAAAATTGGAGCTAAAACTACCATAGTACTAGAACAAATGTTCTTCGAATGGAAGGAAGTTTATAGGAAAGGGAAACTTAAATCTTCACCTCCCTTGAATCGTATTATTTCTCCCTTGACAATTTATGCTTGGTCCCCTTGATTTATGAGGATAAAAATTAAATGTCAACTAAACATATTTTAAGAAACAATCTTTTGTCATAAGAACGAGAGAATTAGGAACTTTGTAAAAAATTTTAAAATATGAAAAATAATAATGTAAGTTATGAAGATTGTCATAAGGGATAAAGAGAAAACTTAAATGGTTGAACTGTAAGCTGAATGTGGAATGAACTTATGAATCTGTAAGTGGAAAAAGGAGAAAATTATACTTACATAATCATATTATTGGAAGGTTAATCATAACGAAGACGTAATCATGGTAATGATGTGTTGTGGGTTGGCCAATCCTTGAGTCCCTTTTTCTTGTGGTTGGGTTATTGATAACATTTTTTTATTGGGGAAAGTGTGTCATCGACATGTATATGGTGTTGTCATGTGTCTATGTTAGTCGATGACTTATGTAAGTTTCGTATGCGTTGTTGAGTTCTTTTACTTGGACTCCTTGTGGCATTGTGTAGTGAGCAATGTAAGTCAAAAAAAAAAATCCTAGTATTTTTCTTTCATATCTGTGTGTGTAAAATGTGGGTGTTACATTTATTCTTTCTTAAGCATCTAGGTGATGCTCCTACATCAAAATTTCCCACTAGAGAGGATTTGAACTCCAATTCAAATATAATGTCTTCTCTATCCTTTAGTCCTCAGTGTATGCCTCAGTCTCATGGTCTATTTTCCAATGCCAATGTTTGCTTAAAGTAGGTTTTATCTCTCATTTCTTTTCTTTTCATTCTCTTCTTGTGTGTTCTTCTCCTAATATCCTTCTCAGCTTCACAAGTCCATGCCTCAAGCTCATCATTATATATGTATTCTATATCTTCTGGTTCTTCTTCATTCATGAAATTTCTTAGTAGATTAGGTGTTGGACTTTCCTTAACACCTTCAAAACATGTACTCACAATAGAAAATGAAAGGTTAGATGCAAAACTTTGATACCATTCATCTTCTTGATTTCCTTTAGAGTGCTCTTCATCTTTATTTATTTTTGTTGACCATGTTTAACTCGGTCATTTTCATTCTTTCTCCTTCTTTGGTTTCCTCTTCCTCATGATGATAGCTGAAACCTTCATTCCGATTTGAGCTAAAAAAAAACTCCTTTGAGGGATTCACTAGTTATTCTATCATCCTTAACTCTTCATTGAAGACTACATCATCCATCTCTTCATTAATTTAATCAAATTTAGGTGTTAGGCCATTGTTTTTATCTTCCATAATTTGTTTCTCATCATCATACTCTTTCATTGCCTCTTGTTTCAAGAACATTTTATCACCTTCATTCAACCTATTTTCACTCTGCATAGTTATTTGATCATGACTATGATTTTCATTATCCATTCTAGAGGTTCCATCGTGCTACATATTAGTCCTTGTAAGAAATTCATTCCATATTTCATCATCTAAACTGATTTGAGATGATAAATCAGAATTATACTCATGAAAATCATCCAAAGAATATTTACCTTTCATTTCTCTTATATGCTTTTCAGGGTTTTGGAATACTTCTTATTTGCTTGTTATTTTACCTTCACTTTCCTGCTTGTCTGAGCTTACCTCAACTTTCCTCCATAGAATTCTTGGTGCTACTGTCATCCACCTTTCCATTATTATTTCTATCATCTCCATTCTCCTTAATTTCACCATTATTTGAATTCTTGATTACCCATACCTAATTCTTCACTGGATTATTAGGTTTGTTATCCCACTTAGGAACTATGTAGCGATGATTATGAGCCAAACTTATGAGTCATTATTCATTCATTCCCTTCACAACCTGTGTATCTAAATTTACCTTCTTAGAAGCATGATAAACATCATATTTAGAAACCAAATTCATCCTGAGTACCTCCTGTTTATATGCACTTTCTTGTATGAATTGGAATTTTGCAATTTCTTTTTCATATGTATGATAAAAATCAGAATTTTATTTTACCTTCTCATCATTATGTTGCATGCTCATACCTCTTGTCAAGATTTCTTCAATGGATAACTCTTCTCTTTTATGTATCTTTTCTAATTCGTCTTCTATTACATCATAAAATTCATATTCGTATTCTATACCTTTTCTTTATGTATACATGGTTCTATTAACCTCTTATTTTGATGCCTCCAAGTGCATCTCCTCTTCTTGTGCTATTACCAGCTCTCTCATATCTTCTTCATTTCTCCTCATGGATTTCAACCCATTTCTTACTATCTTCAAGGTCTTGTTATTGACCTTTCCAAAGTTTTCCTTCATACCTGCATATATAAACTGAAATGCAAAGTTAAAAATCATAAAAAATACAAATATACTTTCTCAAGTGCCTTCATCATGGATAATTTTCTATTCTTATTTTTCTTATATATAAAAAGAACCTCCTTTATCACCTCTTTATCATCATTAGATGACTCAATTTTATTATTCCTTTCTTTAACAATCATCTCTTGCCTTCTTCTCTTCATGAGTATCTCAAATGGCCACTTTAATCTCTTTCTTATCTTCCATCCAACTCCTTGGATTGGTACTTTTACCATGGTTTCCAACATTGAGTCTATTTCTTAAATTATCTCTCTTATCTTCCTTATCTCCTCCTCTTCTCTTTGGAATTTCTCCTCTCTTTGCCTTATTTTTCTCTCTCTCTAGAGATATCTCTCATCACTCTTGATGACATATCCATCTCCATTTTTCTTCTTTCACTATATCACAACTTCCTCTTTCTTCTCTCGAGCTGCACTAGATCTTCTTTAGCCTCACTTGGATTCTTTTCCTTCTCCATAAACCTACAATTCTTTGTATATTCACCTTGCCATCCAATCATTAGAACAATTGGATAAAGAAAAATGAATAACAACTTAATCATCTAATAATGCACACATGTATAATTGAGGTATCCTTCTCTGATACAAAAAAATGGTCTCCTAGCCCACATGTATAAGACTCCACTAGTAAGATTTGGTCCACAAGAGAGTTTAAAAAATTACTACCTTACTTGCATAGTATGGGGAAGATATGATGATATGGGATGATTTGAGTTTAGCTCACACTAATATTCTTATAACATAAATTTTCTTTCTTGAGTTATGAAAATTGAAATGCTCTTATGAGTGCAAGGACTGTTACTCTTACCTTCCTTTTCATTGGATTGTGGTTCATGCATGCATTAGTGAAGTTTATTGTTATTTCCACCTTGTTCTAGTCTTATTTGACCTTTTCCCCTACAAGATATCCTTCACATTCATATCCAATCCTTCACATCAAACAGGAACTTGTATATGCACATTTGATCTCCAAGATGGTAGCTTTCTCTCTTGGACTCTGCGCTATATTGAATAGATGGATTCAAGTTTAGAATAAATAAGTCTTATAGCTATTGATCCATCAAGTTCACTTTATTTACACTATCCATACTACTATGCATTCAAGGTCATACCACTTATTGTAACATACCACTTAGGTTCTCCATCCTATGCCTTGGTCATAAATGTGGGTATACTGAATATAAAGCTTATGGGAGGATTCATACAAGTTTTTTAGATTAGAGGCATCATTTTAGAGACTTTAACTTACCTATCAGTGATCAACCATTGGTCTTTCCTTAATATCCATTCAGTCTCCTTGTAGCTCTCCAACGTACATACCCAATGAAAAAATTGTAAATGAAGAATTATCCAAGCATGTAAATAGGGTTATTAGGCATCTCTAAACAAGGGTTAGATGTCCTTCAGTTCTCAAGACCAGGTTTTATGCATAATTTTCCCAGTTCATCTTATTCATGGCTTCAAAGTGACCTAGCTAGGTCTGATATTGTTCACAATCAATTTTATTTTCTTAGACAATAGTAATTATTTCATGGAATCCCTCTAAATGTGACTCAAATACCTTGGTTACACCTCCCTTAACCACTACACCAAACTAAAAATCATGATCATAAAGGACTTATAAGAAATACCCTATTACTCAATCTTTGTTCACCATTATATCTCCTTTCCCAGTCCATAATATTGTTATGTATAACTTTTAAAGGGAAATTCTATTCACCTTCAACTTTGGGGGTCTTCTTCTACATGGAAGGACAAATTTTTTCCAAAAATTCATGCAATTCCATTGGAGTAATAAGTTCTTGGATGCCCTAGATATGGCCCAAGAGCTTACATATTGCAATATATACCTTAAGAAGCATCTTCAAGAACAAAAAAAATTGATTTGTACATCTTATCACATGTGGAAATATCCTATTTTAACATTCAAGCCATTTGAAGGGAGTAAGATGCATTGGGGGTTTGCAATCTATTGGCCTGTATCAATTTCTTCATTCATAGTCATCCAAAAATGTGCATTTCTAGTCCCTGTAACTCATAAAAATCATATGATATAAAAAATAACCCTGAACACATGCTAGGAGGAGGATTACAACAAATTTGGTATTAAAATTACTCAAAATTATTAGATTTAATGCATGAGGTACAATCTTACCCCATAATATTTCATTAAAATTCTCTTTACTTACAAAACTTCACTTTTATTTATACCAATAATGTAACGCCCGCTAAAATCTCCCACTTGAGACCCAACAGCCTAGGATTAGTTAGGAAAAATTATGAAATAATTTTTTTTTAAGTGTTGACGACCAAAGTCTCAAGGACAATTAAATTCAACTAATAACTTTTCTCATTAAAAATACTACTAATTCCACATTTAAAAGCAATAAGTGTAATAAGTCCACACCTAGCTCAAATCTCCTTAGGTATTAATTTAATCACTGATTATATTGACTTTTTAGCTAAATACTCCTTGATTAAAATTTTAGGGTTAAGGGACTAAAACAATTAAATACCCAAGGTATTTAATTCCACAAGATTTGAGACAAGAGCAAGGTTTATTTATAGTGGGGGAAAAAAATACATATTTAAAATCATCAGAGTAAATTCTTACTTACACACTCCTATAACTCACTAAAAATATTCAACATTATTTTTCTCAAAATTAATGCATTCAAAAATTCCCAAAATCATTCCCAATGAATAGGAAATTTCCTCACCTTTCCATTGATATAAAGAAGTCCTCCTAGCTCCTTATATTTCTCAAGTTATGGGCCGGTGGGCCTTGGGGTGAAAATTTTCCCCAAGAACGGGCTTGCGAGCACAGGGGAGAAAATTTGCCCCAGGGGCGGGTATGTTGGCCACGGGGAGAAATATTTCCTAGAAGAGGAGTCAGGTTGGCGGGGAAACTTTATAAAATTTTCCCAAAATTTTCTAAAAATGAAAAAGGAAAAAAGGAACCCACTCCTCACCGATGCCTCGTGACACCACGTGGCATCTCCTGAATGGCTGCGGGCTAGCGGGCTGGTAGGGAAAAGTTTAAAAAATTTCCCAAAAAATTTCTGAATCGCTAAATTAAAAATGGATCCACCCCTCCGCTAACGCCTCGTGGTGCCATGTGGCAACCTATTATTGGATGTGGACCTACGAGGCGGTGGGGAAAACTAGGAAAATTTTCCCAAAAAAATTCTGAAACACTAAGGGAAACTTCGGACCCGCGGGTCCGCTAAGGAATTTTTTCCCAATTTTTTTTTTTGACAGTTAGAACTATTTTTTTGATGCCAAATGAAGAAAAACTTCAGAAGGCCATAAATTTTGATAGAGAACTTAGTTTTGGGAAAATGAGGAATTTTTGGAAAGATCTTGACCTCCTCTTTACAAAATACTCATTAAATTTTGATTTTGATAAATTTTAAGGGGCCAATTTTGAGAAAATGTCTTTTTGTCACTTAGAGAGTGAACTGGTATTTTTAACTTATCAATTATTTGTTCAAATCCACCATTTGTTCTTTCTCAACATGCCAAACAAACATGGAGGATTTCACTTGGAAGAATTTAGGATTGATTTAAAGGATTAAATTGTTTGATTGAAGATCAATTCAAATTTCCCCAATTTAACAGCAAAAATGACTAAGAAATTGTTTGAGCTTGATTTTGAAAGGTTCTATGAAAAATTCTTAATTATTATAGTTTGTTTGGGGATCGTTTTGATCTTTCTTAGCTTGTATTAATGTTTCAAAAGTCCTTCCTAGTCTGTAGGGTCGTTTTGTACATTTTTTGATAATTATTTGCCAATTTAAAAATCATCTAACAAAGCTTTACAACTTCCAACTTGAATTGATCCATTACATTTACCAAACTTTAAAACATGATTTCATTTTTATCTAATATTACAATATTTTATTTCCTTCAATCAAAATGTAGAAACAAGAAAGCAATTTCTATTTACTTTCCAATAAAAAGAACGTGCTTTTCAAACACAGAGGATGCAATAATTCTGAATACATTTTCCAAATTCGAACAAAGAGTTATACAACATTTTCAAAGCAGATTTCAAACAATAATAACTTAATTGTATAAGGTAAAACACCATCTATTCAATTGAAAAGATTTATTTTACAGCTTTTTCTTTTTTTTGATCAAATACAACTTTACAATCACAACTCCTTCACATTACATTCCTTTTTACAAAAAACTAGCGAGGATATTTCTTTCGCATTCAAAGGGGTTTTCATTTCGAAAACATAGTAACTCTTCAACAAAAAATGTATATTAAATTGTCATCCACATCAAGTGGGGAAATGGTTTACAAAAGTAGTTTTGCAAGGGGCTGTAAGAACTTTGTCTTCTTCCTCAATTATAATATATAGAATACAATTTCTTCCACATTTATTCAAAAATAGAGAACAAAGTATATCTCTTTCACAATTCAATTTACAACTTTCATAGCCAATACAACACATCTTTCCATTACAAATAATGTACAAGCTTATCCACTTCAAAGTGGGAAGGGGTTACAATAAGAATAATCTCAACAAGGAATGTCAAACTTATCTTTTTCTCAGCTCCAGAACAACAACATTAAAATTTCTCATCCTTCTAATTTCATCACCACAAGAGCAAGGGAAAGGCAATGCTCTCCACCCAACCAAGACATCCAATGAAAAGGAGAAGCCATCGTTATTCATTGGCCCCCAAGCCCCAACCACAAAGCAATAAGAGATGTGATCCAACTCATGGCAACAATAGGCTTCCAAAAACACTCAAGAAACATTTTCAGAATAAAACACAGTCCAAAATAGAATGTAGTTTAAAACTACATTAAAGCATGACAAACATTACTGAGGCTTCATCAAGCAAGTCAAAGGAGCAAGAAACTATGGGGGATGCTTCTTATTCCTCCCAAAATGGAAAATGGGTATCACCACCTGAATTACAAACTGCCAAAATATAGTATATCAAAACCATGACAATCCTTATGCCTCCCCCAAGTACCCCTTATTCCCTCACATTTCCTTATGCCTCCCCAACCTCTTATGGCACCCCATAATGACTAAAGAAATGCAAGCTATTTCTTTGTAAGGTGGAACGCAAATCCCAACTCTCTCCACACTTATACCTCCCCAAAACACTTGTGCCTCCCATAAAATGAAGCCCATAGTCTTCTCCTACACAATACCTAGGCCATCTACCTAACAACCCATAAACATGCTAAAAATTTCACACAGTAACATTTACATTCATAAAAAAAAAAGCATTTCAAGAGCCAAGCTCTTACCTCTCTATGATCGAGTTTCCCAAGTTCCAAACAATAGTTGTTTCCAAACAAACAATCAAAAAATCTACCAAACAATAAGCATGAAACAATATTCAAAGTTCTCCAATAGGAAGAGCTCCCAAAACGACAAGGAATTTTCCCAAGAATGAATTCTATAAGGTAAAGCAACCCAAAATAAGGAAAGGAATTCGAATTTTATAGAAGAGGGAAGGGAAGATGATGAGGTGGATCCATATAGGATGCCACATCACACATCATCAACCCCAACCCCAAAATTCAACTTCATTCTCTAATGCATAATAAATGGGTGGGTGAATAATATGACAGTTTACATACACACTCCAAAACAAGCCCACACCCCAAAGGACTGAAATTAAAATCATGTAAGAAAAGTGCAATAAAAACATACAACTTGACTTACAAAAATGCATAATGAAGGCTAGATTTAAACCCTCCAACCATAGGTAAGGTTGACATGCAAATTTAAGAGTTATGGGACAAGTTTAACTTGTCCCATAAGCTTACAAAATCATCCTCTAAGGAAAATTTCAAATTTCAAATGGAGGTGGAGTGTTTTATACTCCAAAATTAATTTACACATCACTTACACATTTCCTACAACACTTTAATTTTAGGCCAACAACTCTAATAATTACTTTCTTATGTCATAATTTGATTAATTAATTTTAACATGTTTACTCACATTAATTTATCACAATTAATAAATAATGAAAGGGGTAAACACATCACTTAATAAATACATACAAACATCAATAGAAAGGAACCAAATAAGTAAATATACATGACCCTTGGTCACATTTAAAGGTGATCCCCCCCATGGGAATCCCTAACAATCAAACACACACACACACGAATAATAAAAGTTACCATGGTGACCTTGTTGAATTCATCTAGAATTCCAATGTGGTTGGTCTCCAATCCCCTAATGTTTGTTGTGATATTTTTAATCTGCACAATAAAAATACCCCTTCGGCCTCATGGCCATATCAAAACATCCAAATGAATATAATATCATTTCAAAATCATAAATATATATATGAATCACAACAACATCCAGATAATCAAAAATATCACTTACAACTTCATCAGCAACTATATAATCATCAATTTTAAAATCAATTTTCTCGGTCTACTCAATATATCCAAATATCACATGTCCTAACAACATCCATATATATATATATATATAACCATGTAAAACAACATGTCAAAATCTATATAAAATTTCTCTAAAAAACATCATGCATCATATATGAATCATATCAATAATAATCTATGATCTAACATCTAACACCATACTAAATCAAAACTGTTATAATGTCCATAATATAGTCAGCAATATCATGATCAATATCAAAAGTTTCGAAGGGAAGTGGGAACTATAAATAGTCTACTTCCTTTCCTTCTTCTTGATTGTATTTGATATCTCCCTCCTTGAATAAATTGACTTCATTATCATGTTCCTTATCAATATTTAGAACTCCAAATGTGGGTAGATTCCCAACTATACATGCATAATTTGTGGAGTTTGTTGGTCAGCTATGACCTTTGACAGATAGATATTGTTAACACAATATCTTTAGACTATTTCAACATTCCTCCCATGTAGATCTTTGTGATAGGACAACTCATACACACAAAAACCTTATTTTGGACTAATACTTGCTTTTTCACTTGTACAAGGAGAATTTACATCACATATTCAAATGCTTAAGACTTAGAAATTTTACAGGGAAAACTTACACACTCCTAAAGCATGTTGAGGATGCCTCAAAGGATTATTGTAGCTTGTTTATTCTTTTTTAAGCATATAGGTGATGCTCTTGCATCACTCACACATGTGGAACCTGATGAGGCTAGAATATGGCCGATTAATGTACAATATATGATCTCATCTTAATCTTTGTTTTATTAAGTTGATTGCATTCTGTCACTTTTAGTTGATCTAATACGAGTTAGGATGTAATTTTTTGTCTTTTGATTGCTTGTGATTCTAATGTTAAGATCTCTAGAATTGCTGATGAAGTGTGTGTTTTAAATTCAATTTTGTAATAAAGCAGGTCTAATCATTAGAGGAAATGAAGCAGGTAGCATTCAGTATGTTTTTGGTAGCATCTATTCCTACACATCTTAGTTCCAAAACTTCCAAGCTAGTTCCAGAAATCCATCACACATTCGTCATTTAGTTCCAGAACTTTCAGACTTAGTTCTGGAACTCCAGTATTTAGTTCCAGAATTTTCAGACTGAGTTTCGGAACTCCTAGGTATAGCTCCAGAAATCTTGTGGTTTTGATCCTTAACGATTTCCTATGGTTCTGGAACTTCTCAGAAGTTCTGGAACCAATGGGAGTTATCTATTCTAACCACATCCAAATATTTTGCATCTATGACCATTTCAATCAAGAAAGGATGAGAAAATTTCTGAACGTAGATCCAGGGATAGTTATCTTATGGCTTTCTGATCAGCCACAATCTGACTCAGCATCTATTCTAGGCATGATTCAACTTCATTAGAATCATTGAGACAAATGTGATTGTAAAATGTATATAAAAGTAGACCTGCAGTAGATAGATAATATATAGAATATGATATGAGATAGAAATAAAACAAAGAAGAGAAATATAGACTAAGTACTCAGATCCAATACGTTTTGTAATACCAATTTTTTTATCAATAAAATAGCCATTCCTATTCGAGAGAATTCCAATTTGTTAAATCCTAATTCGAAGAGAAGCAAGGGCTCACTCCCCCAAGGACTAGGATATTCATTTATTTGGTATTTATATTTCTTTACCAAATAGCTTAGATCTGTTAATTTTGTATTTTTTAAATTCTTCCAGTTAAACTCTATTGTATACTTGTTCCTACAGGTATTTGGATAGATTCTTATATTTCTTATAATTGTTTTCAAGCATTCTAAATTGAGTGTGTTTATTTGCAAAAGAAAGTGTGTTTATTTTCTAACAAGTGTGTTTGTTTCCATTTTGCATAGTGTGTTTCTTTTCAGCAAATATTTCAGTATGTTTACTTTCAACAAGTTTTCATAGTATGATTTAAATAAGGTTTTACCAAGAAGTCATTAAGACATCAAAGAGATCCCCTAGAAAATATAATTAACTACTAGATCGATAAGATTACTCTTGTTGAATATAACTTTAGGCACACCCCTGGTTTGATATGACATTAGCAAGAAGTTGATTAAATGAAGGGAATAATGACACCCATCATTTTTGGCACCATTTCCAAGGATTACTAGTTGGAACTTTCTAATTAAGAGTTAGCAAGAACAACAAATCATATATCTAGTAGTTTAAGGATCTTCCCTATTATATCATAAAATATATGAGTAGACCAAGAGACTCACAGGGTAGATTCCTCCCAAAAACATCTTCACAAGAATTCATAACATCCTCTAGTCAAAGTAAGGAAATTGATCAAAAATTGGAGACACCATCATCCCCTTTCAAAAAAGAAACATAATTGCCACTTTTGGAATTATTAGATCATTCACTTGAAGGAAGTGAAACTTTTAGGAGAAGGCTTATTACTCAAGATCCATTTAGGGCGAGTTTCGATTCTCAATTGAGTAGTCAACCTCCTACTCCTGATTTTTCACCTTCCCCAAGGCATACTGATTACCACATTGATTGGGAGGAAAATTTAGAACATATATTTAAAATGGCATGAGAAGCTGAGAGAGTACCTAAGAGGACCTTTACTTATCCAATCCAATTGGGAGATGATGATACATCAATGAAAAATATCTCACCTACACATTTACCCACATTTAGAGGGATGTCATCTAAAGATCATAACAAATTTTTGTTTGAGTTCAAGGTACTATGTCAGACTTATGATTAGAAAATAGATAATCAAAAACTCAAGTTGTTTCCATCCACTTTGAAGGATGCAGCAATGAGGTGGTTCATGGGATTACCATCCAACTCTATTAGCACTTGGGCACAAATGGAGACTTCCTTCCTAGATAAATACCAAGATTATTGTAGAGGGAAAAATAGGAAGGAATAATTCTTCAAAATCAAGTAGGAGGAAGATAAAAAGATAAAAGACTATTTAGACAGATTCCTCTTTGTTAGCAAAAGATGTGGATTTGTGCTTCAAGAGGAGTTAAGTAAAACCATTTTTCTTAAAGGCTTAGATGATGAATCTAGGGAAGCCCTTAACTTGATAGGAGGAGGAGACATTGATTAGTTAAGAATGAATGAAATTAAGGAGATTTGTAGAAGCTATTCTAGAACAAGAGGTGAACCTAGAAAAGGAAAATTAGTGAAAAGTTTGAATCCAGATATGAACAAACTAATGGATGAGTTAGAAAACTTTAAAATAGACATTTTAGTGCAATTAACCTCTACTATGGATGGATTACAAGCTAAAGTAAATGCCAAAACTGAACCATTGGCTATGTATTGTCCTAGATGTAGGAAGAAGCATGCACTAAGAGACTGTCCTTTGGATAAAAAAGAAATGTGTCTTATTTTTGAATCTAGAGAACATGATACTAATGTTTGTTCTTTACTTCTAGTTATTAAGAATCAAATTAAACAAACATGTGCCTCATCTACAACAGAAGAATTGAATTTTGTTTAGAGATAACCTAACCAAGGGAATTTTATGCCAAGATCAGTCCCTAATCCCTGGACGATGCCATGGGCTACTCAGTTAGTACCACAAAATCGGGGAGAACCACCTTGGGTACCTCAACAAACTTGGAACCCTCAAGATTGGAAAAATCAAGCTTGGTATGCTTAGGGACATCAAAAACCATGGGCTGGTCAATGAAATCCTTATGCTTGGTCACAACCTAGATGGAACCCTAGTAATTATTCTCAAGGAAAAACATATCCAAATTAGAATCAACAGGCCATGATGGGATCTCCTACATAGAATTCACAAACTGAAAATGTAGTCCAACCGTAAATGCCAGCACAGCCAGTAGCAAATCCAAGAAACAAACAAACAACTCCTATTTATGGAATAGAACCAAAAATATAAGTTGATTTACATGAAATGGATTGTAAGGATATTCAAACTAGATCTGGGAAAATCATTAACAGTCCACCCCTTATAATCACTGAAATGACAGAAGAAAATGAAATCCCTATTGTTGTTCCAAAAGAGGATATAGAAAGAAAAGAAAGGGAGCCACATTGCAACACTACTGAGACTCCATTTCTAGAGAGATTTAAAGAAGCTATAGAAATCAAGGAGTCTGAATTGGTACAGGAACTAAGGAAATTGAATATTGAAATACCACTGTTACAAGTAATTAAAGAAATTCCAGAATTGAACAAATTAATATAAATGTTATGTATGAAAAAGTCTGGAAGGAAGAAACAATACCCCAAGACTATCAAAGTAGATGGGAAACTTGTTAATTTATTAGTAGAAAAACTTTTACTTCCCAAATACAGAGATCCTGGAAGTTTTGTTATTTCTGTCTCTATAGGAAATAAGGATGTACATAATGTGTTGGTAGATTTGGGAGAGGCTATGAATGTAATGACAATAGATACTCTGAAAACACTACCATTAATTGGTATACAACCTACTAATACCATATTACATATGGGAGACCGATGTGTAGCAAAACTGAAAGGAATTATTGAAGATGTGGCAGTTATGGTGGACTCATGGGAATATCCAGTTGACTTCCTTATACTACAGCCAAAAGGTAAAACATTGGGTTATCCCATTATTTTGGGTAGACCATGGTTAGTTACAGTTGCTTCTTTACTAGATTGCAGGTTAGGTGATATGACAATCTTGAATAGTAATAACTCTAAAAAAATTTCCTTAAATCCTACTGCACAACCTTTTACTGACAATCATGAACAAATGTGGGTTGATTCTCCTAAAAATAATAAGAAAAATTTATCTTTTTTGGCTATGATTACATTGCAAGATCATGTAAGAGAAATAGAAGAGATGATTAATCCACCATTAGAGGAGAACCAACTGTCCTCAACGCAATCACAAATAGTACCAGAACCTATAAACTTAGTTTCAAAACTTGCAAACTTAGTTACGGAATCTATGGATATAGTTCCAGAACCACTACATTTAGTTCTGGAACCACGACAACAACAATTCATTTTCATTGAAAATAATTTCACTCTGGAGGAACAAGATTTCTTGTGGGGAGAGGATGAATC
This sequence comes from Taxus chinensis, assembly GCA_019776745.2. Classification (NCBI taxonomy): domain Eukaryota; kingdom Viridiplantae; phylum Streptophyta; class Pinopsida; order Cupressales; family Taxaceae; genus Taxus; species Taxus chinensis. The sequence continues at coordinate 120,797,998 of CM034156.1, read as the reverse complement.
AGTAGCTTTAGTTTCAAGTACATCAGGAAGTGGTGAACAATTTCTGGAAAGAAGCAATAATGAAGAATTTGACCTGCAAAGAGATAAGTATCATAATTCTCATTACTGTCCTTTTTCTAGTATTCTGTCTCAAGGAACTTTTGGAGATGTTGTTACATACCATATGTTGTTACCACATACATGTCCATTAAATACTTTAATGAAACCCTTCCCACAAATCAGTTCATCACATACTAGAACCAAGCATGTTGAAATTCAACTGGGTAAAAAATTAAACATTAACAACTGGTTGAAGGATGATGAAGAAGCTAAATTGTTTGATGTTATAAAAAATCATACTAAATATTTTTCTTGGGATTAAAAATACATGAAAGGAATTAATCCAAGTATCAGCACTCATCACATATATACTGAAAACATTAAACCAGTTAGGTAGCCTCAAATAAGGACTAACCTAGCTTCAAGGGATATAGTCAAACAAGAAATTGAAAAACTATTACAAGTAGGTTTTATCTACCCTATCTCAGATAGTCAGTGGGTATCTCCTCTTGTAATTTTTCCCAAAAAGAACAGGAAATGGAGAATATTTGTTGACTATAGGGAACTGAACAAAGCCATAATGAGAGATTATTTTCCCTTACCATTCATAGATCAAGTCCTAGATAACCTTTTATGTAAACAATACTTTTATTTCTTGGATGGCTTTAATAGGTACAATCAGATCAAAGTTTCTGCTAAAGATCATGACAAAACTACATTTACATACATCCATGGGGAACCTTTACCTATAGGGTGTTACCATTTGGTTTATGCAATGCTCCTACAACTTTCTAGAGAGTTGTACTTGTAATATTTGTTGATCTAAAAAATGATTGTGTTGATGTATATATGGATGAATTCACTATACACGGAGATACATTTGAATATGCTTTGAGAAATTTGGACAGAGTGTTAACAAGATGTGAACAACACAACCTGTCTCTTAGTGATGAAAAGTGTTTGATGATGGTGGATGAGGGGATTGTATTAGGACATCATATTTCAAAAAAAAGAATTCAGGTGGATCAAAACAAAATTAGGATCATTTCAAATTTACCTATTCCTCATACCCCAACAGATATCAAATCATTTCGAGGGCATGTTGGGTACTATAGGTGCTTTATAAAAGATTTCAAGAAATTTGTTGCCCCCATGTTTAATTTGCTAACCAAGGACTATGAATTTCTTTGGGATGAAAAGTGTCAGCATGCTTTTGAAGAAATTAAAGAAAAATTAATCAGTTCCCCAATATTGAGAGGACCTAATTAGGAAAATCCATTTCATATCCAAATAGATGCCTCAAATTATTCCATTGGGGCAGTATTGGGATAGAAAGATGAGGAAGGAAAGATGTATGCCATTTATTATCTTAGCAATAATCTTACTCCCACTGAAAAGAATTACACCACCACTGAAAAAGAATTTCTTGCTATGATTTATGCGATCAATAAATTCAAACATTACATTATAGGGTACAAGATATTTGTACACACAGATCATTCAGCAATTAAGTATTTAATGAAGAAACCAGTGGTTGGAGGAAGAATAATTAGATCGTTATTAATTTTGCAAGAATTTGATATTACCATTATGGACAATCTAGGTAAATCTAATGTGGTAGCTAATTTTTTGTCAAGACTAACCACCATAAGGGAGAAAGATCCAGTCAAGGATAACTTTCCAGACAAACAACTATTTGTAATCTCAACAAGTACACCATGGTTTGCTGATATGGAAAATTATCTTGCAATAGGTAAGTTTCCTCCTTCTTTCACTAAGAAATAAATAAAGAAGTTAATCAAAACTAGTGCACAATTCAAATGGTTAAATGGAATGCTATTTAAATGTGGTCTTGATTTTGTCTTGTGCAGGTGTGTAAGAGAGGATGAAATATTTGACATCCTCAGAGCATGTCATGATGAACCAAGTGGAGGACACTATTCAGTGAAAAGAACATCTCATACGATACTTGGCACTGGTTATTATTAGCCATCTTTATACAAGGATGTGAAGAGATATATAAAGCAGTGTGATCCTTGTCAAAGGATGGGACAACCAACTTTCACCAATGAAATGCCTCTTCAACCTCAAGTTTTGGTTAAACCATTTGAGAGATGGGGATTGGATTTTGTTGGTCCCTTTAATCCTCCTAAACAAGGGAAGGAATATATTCTTGTGTGTACTGACTATGTGACAAAATGGGTAGAAGTGCATGCATTGACAAATGCCATGGAAGAAGCAGATGTTGATTTCCTTTGGAAAAAAATTATGATAAAGTTTGGAGCACCAAGGAGTATAGTTTCATATCAAGGACCACAATTCATGTCTAAATGATCCAAGCTTTCACAAGGTATTACCAAATCAATCACAGGAAGTCATTTCCTTACCACCCACAGTCAAATGGACAAGCTGAAGTAACAAACAGAGAATCGGAGAACATCCTTAGTAAAACAGTTGAAGTTGGGAGAAAAGATTGGGTAAAGAGACTACCTAAAGTTTTCTGGGCTTATAATACAACTTGGAAAACTACAACAGGGTTTTCACCATATGATATAGTCTATGGGAAAAAACCCTTGTTGCCTATAGAGTTAGAACTTCAGACATTGAGGACAACAGTGAAGGTGGGAATTGAGTTGAACATAACTCAAAAAGAAATAAACCTTCAACTCAATGAGTTGGATGAATTATGGATGGAAGAACTTTAGTAGACAGAGATAATTCAAGAGTAAAGGAAGCAATGACATGACACACATATCAAGAAAAGGAAATTCAAAGTAGGAGACTGGGCATTACTGTTCAATTCTAAGTACCAACAATTCAAGGTCAAATTGAGAACCAGATTGTTGGGACCCTATCAGATTCAATAGATATTTGACAATGGTTCTATTCAGCTACTTCCCATTGATGGTAGCAGCAGAACACTCTTGGTCAATGGAAATAGGCTAAAACTCTATAGGAAGCCTCCCAGTAAGGATGAATTCTTGAGGAAGACTGAAGTAGAAAAATAATTTTATCATATAGAAGAACCTAGTTCTTCCAAAATGATCAAATAACTAGATGATAGATCCAGAATAAAAGGAAGAAGATGAAAACCAGAAAATGACATTTTCTTCCAAAAAGAAAAAAAAGAAATTCTCTTAAAGGTCAATTGAAAACAACCAAGTGGTGGTTGACCTCTTCTTTTGGCTAGTTCAAATAAAAGGGAATTATTTTGAATTCCATCTATCTTATCTAATCATGTTTTGTTCCACTTGTAGGAATGATGAGTCATCATAGCAAAAGGATTACATCATCAAGGATGATAATTATATCTTTTAACTTATTTAGGGTTGAATTAGGTATTTGCATGTGTGATTTGACTTAATTTAAAAGTAGGTATGATGAGTCATCTATTTGTACATTATGATTACAAGTGTGTAATCATGAAGATGATTTGGATGGAATAAGTGGCGGGATGGTTATCATTAGTAATCATTATTACAAAATTAAGTAAAATAAGTTATAGATATATTTTGAGGGAGGAGCAGGGAATTAAGTTTGTGTTCCGAAACAAAGAACAGAGAATTCAGAAGCTAAGAACAGAGGTTCCGTAGCTAAATTCATTCGTTCTGTAGCTAAGTAAGAGGGCCTTCAACTAATTTGCACAAAATCAAAAGAGACAGAATTTGAGCCGATATGGGGATTAAAAAGAAATCAGAACCAGAGGATGATTCCCAGTTGCTCACAAATGAAGAAATGGCATCTATCTTTGAGCATGCAAGATGGCTAGAGTTCTTGAAGAAATTTTCAAGGCATAGTGACAAATTGGCAAGATAATTCATCATAAACCTAGAGCAATCCAGGATAAAGGTGAGAAATATATTTATTCCTTTTTCTGTAAATACTGTAAGTAACGTGTCTGGATTGCCAATTGTTCATGTCCTATAACCTACCAAAGGGACTTTGAAAGAACTAGTTGAAGTCTTACTACAAGAAGGAGAAACCAAACCCCAGTACATCTACAATACAAATAAAATAATAAAAGGGGCCAGAAGGGCCATTTTCCCCAAACCCTTTGATAGGGTTGTGTTTTAGATAGTGAAATATTTAACCTGTGATGGTCAATTTGGGTCTGTGGGAAAATAAGTCCTAAAAATTCTCATATATCTGAAGTATAGGGCAACAAAACTTGAGTACATAATAAACCTTACAGGGTTTCTTTTTTATTCTATTCAGACCATGGCTCAGAGGTACTCCTGGGGTGTTGGGAAAATTAGGCATCACGGTCTGATTCATTTAATATGCTAGCACCATTTTTTGTCAAAGAAAAATGTTGAAAATTTTTGGGACAAGTTTCTTAGCAAGTTCAAGAAAAACCCTAATAATATCAAAAGGACAATTCCAACCCCGTTCTCTCCTTCAACTAATCTAGAAATTGATGCCCCTGCAAAAGAACAAAGGGAAATGGAAAGAGAGAATATACCAAAAAGAAGAAGGCCTATGGGAAAGATAAAAATAGTAGATCCTTCTATACCTTTGAAGGAAATTCCTTCTTTTGCAGCAGCTTCAGAAGAGCTAATATCTATCTCTGATGGTGATAGCTGACCCATGAAAGAGCAAGAAAAAATAGTAAGAAGAAGCTCTAGAAGGAAATCCACCACTGGGCATGTTGAAATTCCCAAGAGAAGAAAAATTCATAAGAGGTCAAGGGAAACCCCAGAGGGAAGGAATGAACAGAAAAGGATGGAAAAGAAAGTTGTTGATATTTTGGGTAGCATGGTCATGACTCCTCCTGAGACAAGTCACGCTGAAATGGATAGAGGAGAGGAGAGACTTGAAGAGAAAGATTTTCAGGAATTGGTTGAACCATTAGCATTGCCACATGAAGAAGAATTGGCATCATGGAGAAGAAAAGGAAAATTTCCTTTGATAGAGGAATAATGGCCAACTCCTCAAGTAATTTTAGAGGAAGAAAAAAGACATCAAGTTAAATAGGCTCTGTTCTTGTCTAGAGCACATCTCATTTTCAGAGAAAAGGATGAGGAATTGGATTTCCTCAAAACTCATATTAGAACAAAGGGAAATTCTCATTGGAGAGATATAAACTCAGCTTGCATCCAGGAATGAGGAATTATCAGCAACCAAGAAACAACTAATTGAAAAAGAGGATGAATTTCAGACTTCCAGAGAACAAAGTGTTGTGTCCACAGTCTCTTCACAGACTGAGTTAAACTATTTTCCACTCAAAAAACTATGGAATGACACTTGGAGGGAACTCAAAGAAGCCAAAACATCAAATGAATAATTAAAGACCAAGATGGAAGAAGAGAAGATGGTAAGAAAAGAATGGGAAGAAATTTTTTCTAAGGAGGAAGGAAAAAATATTAATGTCTTGCAAAAATTCATATCGTCTGTATTATGAGTGAAAAATTGCTTTCCTGCAGGAGGCCCTCTACTGTATATAGTGTGTTTTTAGAAGAGTAGTTCATTCGTTGGCAGTTGTCAAGGATGGCATGTGGGCTTCCACATGAACTAAAAGATGAATCTGAATTCATGGCAGCTTACTCTCTATCCATTCCTGAGCAGAAAAGTCTTATGTGTGAATTTTATCTTTGTAATTTTATGCTAGAGAAAAACACATGATTTATGATCAATTTGTATGTGGGGGAGAGCCAGCTCAATGCATTTGTCTCTGTTATGCAAAACCAAATTGCATGGAAGGAAAGGGAATCTGAATTTTTATTGAAATCTAACTCAATATATCTCTGTATGAGAGCTCACTATGGTAAACCTTCTGCCTTCCGCATACATTTTAGAACTCATGCCTTTGATGAGAGATTCAAGACAAATTATCTTGCCATTCTGCAAAAGAGTATTCATGCCTTCACCTCCTATGAGGAGGAAAAGTTTGAAGATATTTATGAAGGATGCTCAAAGAGGTGGGAACTCCTTACTATTTACTTGAGAAGAAGGGAAGTAATATCACCTACAAATCTAATCTGGAGTTTAGAAAGGGCAAAAACATTATGCACAATAATTCCACAGGTCAATGAAACCTACAGGAAAATATGGATGGGAATGCAAACAAGGCACCCTCTACTTCTCACCCCCATGTCTCCTTGGTAAAAGAGAGAACCTCAAGATCCTACTAAATTTGAAGAGTGGGAGAGGAAAATAGAAGTAGGAGCAGGGTACAGTACATCTAAGTTTAAACTTTGGAAAATCTAGTTTCAGCCATTTGATCTAGCAATCAAATGGAATACAGAGCATATAACCCCAATTTTGAAGAATGACGTTTGTAAAGGGACTTACAAACAAGTAACTTTGGGGGAAATGATGAGGCCAGAATATGTCCGATTAATGTATAATATATGATCTCATCTTATTCTCCTTTTTATTAAGTTAATTACATTTTGTGAATTTTAGTTGAGATGATATGAGTTAGGATGTAATTATCTGTCTTTTTATTGATTGTTATTCTAATGTTAAAATCTCTAGAATTCCTGACGAAGTGTGTGTTTGAAATTTAATTTTGTAATAAAGCAAGTCTAATCAGTCGAGGAAATGAAGCAGGTAGCATTCAGTTTTTTTTTTGATAGCATATGTTCCTACAAATCTTAGTTTTGGAACTTCTAAGCTAGTTCTAAAACTCCATCACACATTCATCATTTAGTTCTGGAAATTTCGGACTTAGTTCCAGAAATCCAGTATTTAGTTCCAGAATTTTCAGACTTAGTTCTAGAACTCCTGGGTATAGCTCCGGAACTCTCACGGTGTTGATCGTTAATGATTTCCTATGGTTTTGGAACTTCTCTGTAGTTCTGGAACTAATGGGAGTTATCTATTCTAACTACACCTAGAGATTTTACATCTACAAACCTTTCATTCAGGAAATGATGAGAAGATTTTTGAATGTAGATCCAGGGATAGTTATCTTACAAATTTATGATCAACCACAATCCGACTCAGCATCTATAATGGGCATGATTCTATTTCATCAAAATCATTGAGACAAATGTGATTGTAAAATGTATATAAAATTAGACCTACAATAGATAGATAATAAACATAATATGATATGAGATAGAAATAAAACAGAGAAGAGAAATATAGACTAAGTACTCAGATCCAGTACGTTTTTTAATACCGAATGTTTTATCAATAACATAGACATTCCTATTTGAGATATTTCTGAATTGTTAAATCCTGATTTGAGGAGGAGCAAGGGCCCACTCCCCCAAGGACCAGGATAATTATTTATTTGGTATTTATATTTCTTCAGCAAATAACTTAGATTTATTAATTTTGTATTGTTTTAATTCTTCTAGTTAAACTCTGTTGTATACTTGTTCCTGCATGTGTTTGGATAGATTCTTATATTTATTGCAATTGTTTTCAAGCATTCTAAATTGAGTGTGTTTTATTTGCAATTGTATTTATTTTCCAACAGTAAGTGCGTTTGTTTCCATTTTGCATAGTGAGTTTATTTTCAACAAATCTTTCAGTATGTTTACTTTCAGCAAGTTTTCATAGTATGATTTAAATAAGGTTTTACCAAGAAGTACTTAAGACATCAAAGAGATCCCCCAGAAAATACAAAAAAATAACTACATTCAACTACTAGATTGATAAGATTACTCTTGTTGCATATAGCTTTAGACACACCCCTACTTTGATATGACATCAACAAGAAGTTGATTAAATGAAGGGAATAACGACACCCATCATACCTATCATGAGGGACTATCATAATAAAATGGTAAGATTACAGAAAACATTTTCTTAATAAATATAAAAATGGAGGGTAAATAATTACAATTGGCTAGAAATGATAAATATAGTTAGAGGTAATAATAATATAATTCAAATGAAACTTAGATTTTAATGAAATTAAATAACCGTTACACCTAAAAATTATGTCCATAAAAATCATTAGATACATAATATTACCTGTCAACTTTATCAATCTAATTGATGATTTTTAAATTGTCCCTTATGTAACTAAGAAACTATTGCAATAAGGACCGAGGAAATAAAGTGAGAGTTGATTCATTATTAGTTAAAACCAACTTAATTTTCAACCTAGAAAACTACTAATAGTTTGTAGAGGGTTATATTAGTCTCAAACATTCTTAGCTAGAAAAATGAAATTCTAAAAGAATTATCAACATGAATTAGAAGGATCAACCTATTAGATCTAGAATTTCTAATTTTCAAAAAAATAATATTATAAATAAATTAGTTATTTAGGGAGGTAAGCGACCACCATTTTTCAAGTTTTTATTAAAAACCAACATATATTGCTATTGATGTTATTATCATAGTGAATCATATCAATGGCTTCATGAAGATGTCTTTTTACAAAATTTGTTTCTCAGGCGATAACCAACGCAAAGTCCATATAAATTGTGTATTTAGCATCGAGAGAATGTTCTACCAATGTTGAATGCTCAATGCGGTCATATTTAATGTCTTTATCATGCCCATTAATTTTAGTTTCAATCGACCACCCCATTTCATTAATGTAAGGTTTTCCAGAAAAACATTTAATCATATAAACACCACTATTGAGGTTGATTTCAATTTTATCTTTATGTGAAGTATTTTTCCTTTTTAGGGCATTGATGGGATGGAAAGAGGTAACAATGTTTTTTATGTTGATAATTTTATCAATTTTATTAGTGGTGTTCTTAATATAGGCCAGGAAGGATTTTTTATTATTAGAATCAGGGCAATTAATATTTGCACTAGGAGGCTTACAAATGTTCTTAAAATTATTAACAAGTACATAATCATTATAACCATTATTCGTAAAAACCTTAGAAAGGTGGGATAATTCAAGAGAAAGGTGCTCAATATCTGAAATCCATAAATACCTAGAGGCAAGTTTTTTTAACACACATGCTCTTTGGGATGGTTGATGGTGGGATTCTTACCTAAGGTAACAATTTTTGTGTAATTTATTTCTGAATACAATATGGGTGCGAGTGCCAATTTCCTTCCTTTTAAGTAAGATATAAGGGAAAGAGATTGTATCATTAATTTCAGTTTCCATAATGAATTGAATATGTTTAGAAATGATATTAAGGTGAGTAATAAAATCATTGATCTTATTGTTACGATGAACCTAGTAAACATTGGTATAATCTACAAACCTCTTCCACCATCCTGGTTTCAAGGGAGAGGACTCAACTAATTTCCTTGTATATTTTTTCATGTACAAGATATTATTAACAAGAGAGAGTGGGGAATCCATCACAATACCCTCACTTTGCTCATAAATTTCAGAGTGAAAGCTAGAGAAATTAGATCTTAAACCAGTTTCAACAAGATTTGCAGTTTCGGGATCAGTAATATCCTTAATCATAATAATGGATTCATAGTAGGGATTTTGGTAAAGAGTTAGAAAACATCCAAGATGATGATACATCCATCCTTTATGACCTTCTTTCCTTTAATAAATTCCACAAAGGAAAAAGAGTCCTTGATGTACGATGAGGTGGATTGTACTAAAGGTTTAAGATTTTTGGCTAGAAAGGAGGCAAGCTGGAAAGTGGGAGAGCGACTAGTGTTCACAATAGGATGGATAGGAGCTCCAGGTTTATGAATTTTTGGTTGGTTAGGTTTATGAGCTCTATGGGAGATTTATTTCAAGGGAATGGAAATTTTCATAATATTGGCATCTAGAGAGGAATTTTTAATTGCATTAGAAATAATTTTTAAAATTTTAGTAATATAATATTTACATAATTTTATAGAGTTACCATAGTTAAGATGATCAATTATTTTTTATATGTGATCCATATGGTCAAGGACAACCACACAATTGAATTTATCATATTTAACAATCACAAGATTTTTATTATTTTTAAGGTTAATTAATGCAATGAATTTAGATTTAGTTATATTAATTTTCAGAAGATTTTTTCTCCTAAGAAGGGCTACACAATCCGGTCAAACCTCCTCGGTGACTAACTTAGGAAAACCATATAACGCTTTATCAATGCTAACAATAATATCTTTAGTAGTGATGAACTTAGGGAAAATGAAAAAACCAAGACCTCTATTTAATAATTTGATAGAAGGGGCGTCAAGGATAACGCTAGAAATATTAATAATATTACCTCTAGGTTAAATTTTATTGCCATAATTGGATGGAGATGCCATAACTTCATAAGGAGAGGGGAAATCTAAATCAATGTTATGAAAAGGGTATCTCTGAGAAGGGAGAGAAATTACTGAAGATGATATTGTTGCGGGAGTCGAATTGGCATTAATAATAGGAGGATGGACCACAATCAAACTTCCATCACGAGATATGCTAGGTGACTAGGGATTTTCCACTTGGTGAATGCATGATGAGATCCCACTATGTGCTAAGCCAATGGATTGGGTAGACACCAGGACAGGAGTATAAAGAAATTTGTTAGAGATAAGAGAAAAAGGAATAAAATTATCATTGACTGCATGGGGGAGAGAAGCTGCGGTATCCACCAAGTCATATGGTGAATAAAATAAGGGTCAAGAGGAGCTAATATGGATTTGAAACCATTGTGAAAGAGAACATTCCTGATAGTAGAAAGATGACCACATTCCTGGAGTCTTAAGTGTAAGAAACTTCTCAGAAGAGTAGCGGGTAGATATTTTTTGGGAAGTAGAAGACATAAGCCATGATAACTGAGATTTGGTCCAATGATTTATGTTTTTGAAATGAGATTTCATCCAAATTTTATCAAACATAAGTTTCAGATTCTGGCTTAATTTTTCCATAAAAACAACATCTCTCACTACTGACCTACAATCAATTTTTTACCAAAAATCAGGGTTCAAGGTTGAGGCCATTTCAAGGTGAAGCTTGAGAACTTGGGGGGATAATCTACCAAGAAAGTACTGAAGGTAATGGATTTTAGACCTCAGCAATGCAACACTAGCTTGATTACAAATATATTAATTTGTTTTATTTTTCTTAAGGGAATGAGAAATATAAATGAAGTTCAGAGTAATCAAATTATATCTACATGTTTTAAGAAAACTAAGATCAGCAATCTTCTTTGATAAATTAATCTTGAGCTTCTCAAAATCCTCATCTTATCCACAAAAACCCTTCTATGTAGGGAAATAGTCGATTTTCTAATATTTTCACAATTTGACATAGAGATAATTTTATCTGGAGAACTGTGTATGAATTTAGAGAAGTCCAACATTCTAGGTCACAAATTTGTACACATTATCAACGAAAATAAGAATAAAATGGTAAAATCGCTAAACACATTTTCTTAGTAAGTAGAAAAATGGAGGGTAAATAATTATAGTCAGCTATAAATGAGAAATATAGTTAGAGGTAATAATAATAAAATTCAAATGAAACATAATTAAATTTTAACCAAGTTAAATAACCATAAAAAAACGTTAAAAACATAATATTACCTATCAACATTATCAATGCAATTGATGATTTTTAAATTACCTCTTATATAACTAACTATTGTAATAAAGACCTATGAAATATGTAGTGCCCACTTCGCTTCAACACCTTTTGATATTGATTATGATACTATCGACTATACTTATGGAAATTATTGTAGCTTTTGATTTGGCATGATGTTAGATGTTAGAGATCATGAACGGTTGTTGATTTTTGATTCATATGTGGTGCATGTGGCATTAGAGATATTTTATACTTATGGTATTATGCTGATTGACATGGCTATATGTATATATGTATTTTGGACATGTGTTATTTCATCATATTGAGTAGACCTAGAAAATCAAACTAATCTTGGGATCATATGGTTATTGATGAAATTGTAAATAATATTGTTACTTGTCTAGATGATGTTGTGATTCATATGTAGATGATTTTGGAAGTTATATTTTTTATTTATTTTGGATGATTTAATGCGGCCACAAGGCCGAAGGAGGTATTTGTATTTTTTTGCAGGTAAACATGTCACAACAAACATCGAGGGATTGGAGACCAACCACATTGGAATTCTAGATGAATTCAACAAGGGTCACCATGGAAACATGTATCTATTATTTGTGTATGTTTGTGTTGTTGTTAGGGGTTCCCATGGGGGGGGGGGGGGGGGGGGGGGGGGGGGGGGTCACCTTTGAATGTGACCAACGGGTTATGTGTATTCTTTTATTTAGTTTCTTTTGTTTAATTTTTGTATGTGATTTCTAGTGATGTATTTTCCCCTTTATTATTTATTTATTTGAGGCTAGATTAGTGAGAAATCATGTTTTTAAATAAATTAAAATGGGTCAAAAGAATGCATTTTTTAGAGTTGTTGGCTCTTGGATTATGTGTTAAAAGTAATGTGTAAGTAACTTGGAGTGTGCAACACTTCACCTTCCTTTTGAAATTTGGATAGATGTCCTTAGGGGCTGATTTTGGAGGCTTGTAGGACAAGTTAAACTTGTCCCACACCTCTTAAATTATCACTCTAACCCTACCTATGGGTTGGGGAGTCAAAATTAGGCCTTATTATGTTTTTTGGGAAGGAAAGTTGTAATTTTTTGTTGCACCTTCTTCCATGAAATTAATATTGGTCCTTAGGGTGTGGACTTGAATTGTGTGTGTTAGTAAAATGTCATTTATTCACCCACCTTTTCAATTCTTCTTGGAGTTTGAAGTTGACTTGTGAGGTGGATTTGAAGATGAGTGATGTGGAATCCTACATGGAGCCACCTCATTCTCCTCTCTCCATTCTCTATTTATTCAAATTCTTTTTCTCTTTTGGGGGTTACTTCATTTTTTGATTTGGGGCTCTTGCAATTGGGGAGAGATTTAAATTTTGAATGATGGTGGATTACTAGAGCTTTTGGACTATTTGGATTGAAAAAAAAAGCTTGTTGTTGAAATTTTGGGGCAAACTCTACCATAGAGAGGTAGGATCTTGGATCTTTAAAATGTTCTTCTTTTATTTATGTATATGTGACTGCTTTGAATATATTTGGTATGTTGTTGACTAGTTGGGTAGATTTCCTAGGTATGGTGTAGGAGAAGACTATGGGGATCTCTTGTGGGGAGGCATAAGATTTTTTCGGAGGTATAATTGTTATTGCGGAGAGACTTTGGGATTGGGTTCCACATTGTAAAATAAATATCTTGCATTTCTTTACTCCTTATGGGGTGCCATAAGAGTGTGGGGAGGCATAAGAGAATGGGAGGTATAAGGGGTACTTGGGGAGGCATGAGGGCATGCAAGGGTTTTTAAATGATACACACACACACACACACACACACACACACACACACACACACACACACACACACACACACACACACACACATATTGGCAGGTTTATTTTAAGGTGGACATACATTTCCCCATTGGGAGGTATAAGCATCTTCCTCATAGGTCTTTCTCCTTTGGCTTGTGCATGATGAAGCTTGAGTATCGTTTGTTGTTCTTCCTACGGTTGTAGATTGTAGCATGTATTCAGACTGTGTTCTAATTGTGAAAATTATTTTTGTGTTGTGGAAGCCTATTTGTTGCCATGAGTTGAAATACATTTCTTATTACTTTGTGGTTGGGGCTCAGAGGCCAATGAGGAGGATAGATTCTCCTCTTCATTGGAATTCTTGGTTGGGTGGAGAGCGTTGCCTCTCCTCCTTTTTTGTTGTGGTCAAAAGATATATGGTGGATCTTCTTGTTGTTATTCTGGAGTTGAGGATGAAGAACAATTTCATAGTCCCATTTGGGTTTCCTTTTTGTAATGAAATTTCCCACTTCAATTGGATGGCATTGTCATATTATTTGTGTTGGAAAGTTGCTCTTTTTTTGGAAATGGAATTTACATTTGAATGTGAAAGATGTATATTCTATAAGTTGTATTTGATGAATGAAAAAGGATGTTGTAAAAGAATTATTGGAGTTCAACAAAAGTTGTTTTAATTACCACAAATGGTATGGTTTTCATTTGAAAAATATGTTTGAAATATATTTTGAAATCTCTGTTGAAAATTGAAAAAAAAAACGTATGAAGAAAAATTACATTTCTCAATTTCATTCGAAATGCATGATTTGAAAGTAGAACTACATTTTGGGTTTTCACGAGTTGATTGAAGTAAAGTTAAACCTTGTAAATTAAATTTGAATGAATTTAAATATTTAGAGGATGATAACGAAAAGTAGATCCATTCAAATTTAAGTATGATTTCTATTTTGATACACTGTAAAACTGTAAATATTTTTCAGAAAAATTTACAGCATACTCTACAACATGAAAGACAAATTGAAATAATACTGTAAGCTAAGGAAGATATAAAAATTTTTCAAATAGTTGAATTGCTCAAGAAGATTTATCAAAATTCTAATAATCAGACGTTTTGCAGTAAAAAGGGGGAAACTCGCATTGAAACTCAATCCATCAATTAAACCCTACAAAATCTGTCCAAATCTTTCCAAGTGCAATCCTCCATGTTGGTTTGGCATGTTGAGGAAGAAAGGATTGCAGATTGAATTAATTTTGTTAAGTTAAAAAGTCTGATTCACATTTTAATGGAAGGAAATACGTTTTTTTCAAATTCACCCACTTAAGTTTGTCAAAAATGAAATCTGATGTTTCCGATGCAAAGAAGAGTTTGATCCCTTTCCAAAAATTCCTCAATTTACCTGATCTGAGATTCTAGTCGAAAGTTATGGCGTTCTGAATTTTTTACTTCGTTTGGTTTCAAAAAAATTAACTGTAAAAAAAAAAGGAAATTTTTGTAAATCAGACCCGTGGGCACAAAAATTACTTAGGGTACTTTTTGCAAAAAAGAAAAATTCAAAACTTCCACCTCCGCCCTGCAGCCCTACCAATTCACTTTTGAGAAAGTGCTTCCATGGGTTCACAGGCCCGCATCTTCAAACTTTACCTTAGAAAAAATGGGTGAAAATTTTTAAGTCTCCCTGGCGATCCGCTTCCCCGCTTGTCACTAGGGGTCTGACACGTGGCTTCTTTAGGCATCGGTGAAAGTGCATATGGTTTTAGACCTTACCACTTTTGGGAAAAGATTAGGGAAAATTATTAAGTTTCCCCGCTGACCCGCCTTCCCACAAGTCACTATTAGACTTACATGTGGTTTTGCTTAGCGTTGGTGGAGGCATGGGGGTTTTTGAACCTTTTTGCCTTTTCAAAAAAAAAAAGTTAAAATCCAAATTACCTTCGACGACCCACCTTCCCGCGTGGGCTTAAAAATGTGCCACGTTTCCCTTGTGGCATTGGAAAACTTTCTTCCCGGGGCCCTCCGACCCACCTTTGGGAAAATTTTCGTCCCCAATCCCACTGGCCCGCCCTTGGGAAAATTTTATTCCCCAGGCCTGTAGGCCCACGTTTTGGAAAAATTTCCTCCCCATGCCTACCATCCTATAACTTAAGAAATATGAGAAGTTATGAAGACTTCTTTATATCATTGGAAAGGGGAAGAAATTTCCTATTTAATGGAAATGTTTTCAGGAAACCTTAAGTACATTAAATATGTGAAAAAATAGGTTGAAGTGCAAGGATGAGTTTGAGAGTGGGTAAGTGGGAAATTACCCCTTTTTAACTTAAATGTTTAACTCCAGATTATGGGTTGACCTTTTTGAAGGGTCACGTTAGGGGATAAGAGAATTTTTTTTTTCTATCCCATGCAAATAAGAACCTTGTTTATTTTTTAGACCTGGTGGAATTTAAATACCCAAATTATTTAATTCCTTTGGCCCCTTTGACCCTCTACAACTAAATTAGGAATATTTAACTATAGTGTTAATTTAATTATTTTTTAAATTAACAGACAAGAGAAATTTAACCATATTGGGATTAATTAGACTCACTAATTTTGTAATGTGAATTTAATATTTTTCACAACGGGGAAATTTTATTTATTAAATTATAATTGACCTTGAATCTTTGTTGTGACAACTGTTGTTTGAAGCCTGGTAGTGGTCACGCTTTTCAAAACAACATTATTCCATAAGTTTTCTACCTAAACCTAGGTTATTCTTGGGTCTCGAGTGGTCATTTTAACAGGTGTTACACTTAGTATCAGAGCCATGGGCTCAAAGCTTGGACCCTTAGGCACACCAAAAAACTTGAGAAATGAACACTAAACCTAGTGCAATATTAAACCTAGCACACTTTTCAATCTAGAAAACAACTTTGTTTCGAAATTGCAAATTTTAGTAAACATGGAAAACTGAATAAAACCTAGAATAAAGAACTAAATCTCTCCTTGGTCTATGCAGGAGGCATGAATAAGTCGAGGGATCCTTTCACATAGATATAGACTTGCCACCTCTAGATCATATTGTATAAGCCATTCTACCTCATATTTTACAAACACTTCAGGATGTTAATGCCACTTTACACAGAGGGTCCGTAAGTGGACGGTCAACTAGACATGATAGGGAGCCATACATTGAGGCTCATGCATTTCCTCCACATAGCGAGGAGCATAGAGGAATGAACTCCTGTGTGGAGTCAAGCAGAGCAAAGTCACTGGAGAGGGGGTAGGGAGACTAGATTTCTAGACACATGGATAGGTCTTAGAGCCCTAGGGGTCTTCAGACTATAGCTATAGACCATATTAGGGAGATCCTGAAGCTATCACCATCTCATTATTTTGGTGACATAGGTGGATTTTAGGCAGAGGCCGGGTTGGTGAGCTTGAGCGGGTGCCTCAAGTTCTGCCCTAGTTCTAGCAGCACAAAGGCTCGTGTTGCAATCCATCCTCTGAGGGATGGAGTAGGTGTCTAGTGGAGGACCAAGGAGAAGAAGCTCCATGTTGATTCAGATATAGTTACTTGGGAGCTATTTGAGGAGTGGTTCAGGAGAAGGTACTTATCACAGAGGTTCATTAAATAGAGGATAGATGAGTTTCACGACCTCCGACGAGCATCTCTAATTGTAGGTGAGTATGAGATTCGATTTCTAGACCTACTCCAGTATGTCAACTACATGCAAGATGAGTTGGTACAGATTCACAAGTTCATTAGGGGCATAAATCTATACATTGGAGGTGCGGTGCATATCCATTGTTCATATACATTAGCTGAGGCCATTGAGAAGGCCTATATAACAGAGGAGACTCGAGGTAAGACACAGTAGGCCATTGACCAATTTTAGAGCCACATCCAAAAGATGTCAGACAGTAGATTGAGGGGGTTAGCTCCTCCTCCTCATGGTGGATAGGGTTCATCACAGTCATATTTTAGACCATAGTATCAGCAGCAGAAGTCTCACCCACCATACAAACCTCCTAAGAGATTTGATGCACATAGGGATCAGAGTATGGGGCCTCCTTCCACAAGTCCCATTAGGACATAGGGTGCACTGAGAACTTAGTTAGTAGGAGCTCATTCAAAGAGACATCAGCAGTCCACATCCAAATAATCAGGATCCACAAAATAGATCTCTAGAGTACCAGCTAGACATGCTACTCATGGGAGAGGATCAGGCAGTTGTTTTGGTTGTGGTGTTTTTTGAAATTTTTGGACAGAGTGCCCACAAAAACATAGTAACAAGGGTAAGATGCAGTTCTCAGAGCCTACTGTTGGTGACATGGCACATGATCATTGGATCTATGCAGAGGTTAAGAACTGCCAGGCTGAGCACCAACGTACCATGATTGAGATGACATGTAGCATTGGTGGTGTTCTTACCTCCATTCCATTTGATTCTGGTTATTCTGATTCTTTTATTGCACCATCTTTGGTAGAGCGATGTAGGCTAGTGGTAGTTAGGAAGGGTCTTAGTTGGGACATAAGGATGGATTCTGGAGCCAAGATCTCTGTAGAATCCTTAGTTAATGAGTGTGTAGTGGATTTGGGACCTTTCACCACTACCTTGGATCTTTGTATCCTTTTGTTGGGTTTGTATAGAGTCATTTTGGGTATGGACTAGTTTTCTGCACACAAAGCCAAAGTGGATTGTTATAATAAGACTATATCATGTGCATATGATCTATGAGTTAAGTCAGTGATAGTCGGGGTTAGGAGACCCATTTCCATTTGCACCATCTCTGCCATGCAGCTTAAGAGGTGTGTACGATGGGGTTGTCAGATGTATGTTGTCAAAGTTAGTGATGGATTGAAGGATGAGTCTATTGGACCATTTCTTGATGACCATCCCATCTTGAGAGATTTTTCTGATGTCTTTCCAAGGGAGCTACCAGGGTTACCACCCCCACGTGCGATAGATTTTCACATAGATCTGGTTCCAGGAGTAAAGCCTATCTCATGAGCACCTTATTAGATGACTACCCCTGAGCTCTGTGAGCTCAAGTTGTAGTTTGAGGGCCTTTTGGAGAAAGGCCTAATCCATCCTTGTTAATCCCCTTGGGATGTATTGGTTATTTTTGTAAAGAAGGACAGATCTTTGTGGTTGTGTATTGATTACCGCTAGCTGAACAAAGTAACGATCAAGAATCGTTATCCCCTTCTACACATTGATGATTTATTTGATCAGATGAAGGGGGCCACAGTTTTCTCTAAGATAGACCTTAAGTTAGGTTATCATCAGCTGAGGATTAGAGAGGTAGACATTCATAAGACCACCTTCGGTATGAGATATGGTGACTACAATTTCACCGTGGTGCCATTTGGTTTGACGAATGACCCTGCAGGTTTTATAAGCTTGATGAATGGGGTGTTCGGGACATTCTTAGATTGCTTCATGCTCATCTTCCTTGATGACATTTTGATTTTTTCACATACACGTGAGGAGAACGAGGGGCACCTTCGCTAGGTTATTTAGTGCCTTCGTGTGTAGCAGCTTTACGAGAACCTAGGGAAGTGTGCGTTCTTTAACACAAAGGTGTAATATTTGGGCCATATCATTTATGGGGAAGGTATCATAGTCGATCCTTCCAAGATTCAAGCTATTATGGATTGGTCAACTCCCACTAGTGTGAAAGAGGTGTGCAACTTCATGGGTTTAGCAAGTTATTACAAGAGATTTGTTTAGGATTTCTCTTGGGTTGCATACCTGTACGATGGAAAAGTAACATGCGAGCATGGGAATCTACAAGTATCTCTTCCTCGTACCCAACCTCCCAAGGTCGTGCCGAGACAGCTGGTGAATGTGGAATATAAATGGATACAGACAAACTAATCGGGTAATCTTATATCCTCAATATGTAATAATGGAATCTATGAATCTAAGGCAAAGAAGGCCCTCCTAACCTGAATTGGTGTGATGGTTTGTTCAAATATAATAGCTGTTCGGAGGCTCCAATAAATGTCGAGCTTTGTCGACATCCTATTTATTGACTGTTGGATACATGGGAAGCGACCTGTAGGAGCTTTGTATATACTTCCTGACAAGGTCATGAAAATGGTAATGGGAGGTGTGGTGGATTTCTCCAGGGTTTTATGGATGATTTTATGGTCTAGTCTAGAAATCCTTAGTTTGAATGGCTGCTATGTTTAGTAAGGAGAATTGCGTAATAATGTCTGGTGGAAGTGGTGAGGATCTAAATACTAGTGTTCGTAAACCAACGTCAATATTTAATTGATTAGTAAGCCCGTTGGGTTGTGGGACCTGTGGATCACAACTGTAAGTTCATGTTTGTGGCGGACCTCCTATGGTCATATGAAGAGTCAATCTCTCCTTCCGACTATCCAGTAATCATATGCCTTTTCAGCCTCTATGTTTAGAACTAGAAGTTGTATAATTTTCTCAGAATACCTTACAGGTGTTCTGGCAACTTGAATGTGTAAGCTAATATCTATGTCAATGAGGAGGTCTCCTGCATTAGGTTGTGGAACTAAAGGATCGAAACCAAATAATTGTTCTCTTTCGAGTCCTTGCACATTCATACGGATATTTTATCAAGGAATTCTATAGTTAGGATGATTTGACCAAAATGTGTATGCCTTGTTGTCTTCGATATTTAACCCTCTTAGTTGTTCACTAATTGCTTGTAGGTTTTTCGTTGCTCGAAAGACCTGTATCATAAGGTCTTGATCTATATCATCTAATGTTGTGGGTAGATTTGGTTGAGGCACTATTGGTTCGAATATATATTCTCTAAGCTCTCTAGGTCCCATGATTGTCATGCAAAACGATTCAACTTTCTAATTAAAATTAATAAACTAATTATGAAAGATATATCTACACTATGCATGTATTCTTTTATTTTTGTATTTTTGATGAAGTATTTTAATGAAATCAAAGAGAAGCTATTCTAATATATTTAGAAAATGGACAACTAATCTAGTAACAGAATTAAAAAAACAAAAATAACTTGGTATGGCTATTTTCCTATGCAGTTGTGAATTTATCTAAATATCTAAGCAACTAACTGTCGTAAATTGAAAGACTCTCGATTCTACCTCAAAAGTGAGGAATGAATCATGGTTTCTCAGAAACTATCAATCCCCATAGCTTCCCTAGCGATATCAAGAGTGAGCTTTGAATGAAATGAAATAATTTACTACTCTATTTGATATGTTGTAACTAGAACTTTGATAGCTCAAACCTGGCATTTACAGAACAGTGGAAAATCTAGTTGTGTGTGACTTTGTCCCCTCAGTGTGATCTCCTCGTTTCCTTTGTGTTCTCTTAAATCCAGAAAAGTGTGTGTATGATGGTATCAGTATAATAAGGAACTTGAACAATGGCAACTTTTGGATATAGACCAAATACAATGCGAGTAAGAGAGAGATAGTGCAAGTGAATAGAGCTTGACTATGCAATTCCTAGTGGGATTTATTTCAGGAATACAACACAAATGTGTCGAGATTTTTAGAATCTATCATTGTGACAAAACAAAACCTAAAACTTTAAATGGATTCTAATCTAGAAATGAAATTATTCTATGGTAAGTTGATTGTGTGGAATAACAATGAAATAAGATGAAATAAGAAAATTGAATGACTTCTAAACAACAAAGGAAAACTAATAATTGATGCGAAAAATAAAACCAGTAGAACTCTAAGCAAGAAACTCAAAGGCTGAATGACTAAATAGAGAAGGAGAGGGGCTATTTGTTTGAAAACAAGCTAGCTATTTATAGCAAATGCATCTACCAGAGGGTAACTCCTAATTGAACTCTTTTACTATAAACAAAGGGAAAACACTATTCACAGGGCGGCTAAAACATAAATGTAAAGCAAAGTAGCTGAAGAATGTGGGTAGAAATTGAAGATTTACGTTTGACGCAATCATCGGAACTTTCTGGAAAACACAAACAGGGCTGCCACCCTGTGCAGGGTGGCGGTTATGGGACCACCTCTCTATCTTGGGGGGCGATCATGGTGTTATCCAAAATTCACCCCCCAAGGTAATTTTGATAACATGCATCAAATTCTTTAGTCCCAAGCAAATAGATTGATTCAAGGTAAAAATCATGTTTCTGGGGTTCCCTCAGATTTTTTCTAACTCCCCTGTCCAAGAAGAAAAGAGAAAGTTCTAAAAAGGGGTGAAAAAAGTTGCAAAAAACAAGCTTAGGGCAGAAAAAATCATGAAAAATGGCTAAGTGCTAGTCCTTGCAGCAGTCGGGATAGTTGGGACGTCAGGGCGCGAACCGGCCGAAAATCCACCAGGCAGTCCGCGCAGCAGTTGGGATGTCGGGACACGCGGGACGCAAAAAGGCAAACCTGCTGAAAATGGAAAAAATCTCCAAGTTTTGTTATCGCACTGTTTGGGACATCTGGGACAAAGGTACGCGAAAGACGCAGATCAGCCGGTTTGGCGCAAGTCAGTCCATTTCGGGCAGTTTGGAGAAATTTGTCCCAGGAAGTCCAGGATAGTTGGGACCAAAGTGCGTGGAGGACACAAACCAGCCAGTTCAGCCGAAACAGAGGACTTTCGTACTGGGACATCTGGGCCAAAGGGACACGTGGGACGCGGAAAGCCAAAAGAGCCGAGAGCGAATGGAATCTTGCCACGTGTCTTCACCGCAAACAGGAACAAGGGAGCCCGAATCGGCCGAAGCAGGAGATTTTCGTCCAGGACAGCTAGGACAAAGGTACGCACGGGATGTGAGGGATGCAAAAAGCTGAAGCGGCCGAAGGCAAAGAAGAAAAGTCAACGTTTGACCCCTGAAACTTCAAACGGCCATAACTTTTGACTCCGAGCTCCGATTTTCATAAAATTGGACTTTCTGGAATGAGCACGACGTCCTCTACGCCAAAAAAAATGGATTTCTTATTTTTAATGAGGGTAGATATATTTAATTAAGGGAAACATATTCGGCTCCAGTCAGTTAATGCTCATTCCCGTCAAATGACAAAAAACGCCTGCCAGACCCAAAATAGCTGCCCGCACTCAGAAGGAAAGATCAGACCTCGAAGTCAAAAGTTATGGCCGTACGTGAAGTTTCCATAAATTTTTCATTTCTCAACGAAATCACACAAAATTGGTAATCCGTTTAATTGTGGCATCCGATCCCTGACACACAGTGAATCAAGAAATTCTATATTTGATGGATCTTTCGAGCTTTTTGCGTCCCACGCATACTTCTAGCCCGGATGTCCCATTTTTCGAAAGACCTTGGATGTCGGCCGAACTGGCATTGTAACACACCCACAGCGCAGTTCTTTGTCCTGCTTACTCTTGTCTGGGATATTTTTAGGCCAAAACGTGGCTGGGTTAGGAATATCAGTTTGTGGATGTATCTTTCATCCTGATTCGGGCATTTCTTGCGTCCCTCGCGTACCTGCGGCCCTTTACATCAATAACTATTGGTGACTTATTTGGTAGCTGCTTGGAAGATTTTTCCTGTTTGATACGAATTAAGAGGAAACATGGTCATCATTTTAGTCAACCTATTGGCTTTCTCTGCTGCATGCACATGGGACAGTATTGGGGATTGCCTTTTGCAAGTAATATATGTAATTGTGAAAACACTATTCATAGGGTGGCCAAGAACCAGCTCTTTGTAGCTTTGGGATTTACATTTGATGCGATCGTCAGATCTTTCTGGAAAATGCAAACAAGACCATGATTTCTAGTGTAGGCAATTTTACGAGAGACACCGCCCTGCCTAAACCGCCACCCAGGCAAGGTGCGGCAGGTCTCAGAAGACCGAAATGCAAGAAAAAAGGAGGGCAGAGGAAAAAAACAAATATGCGAAGGCTGAGAGAGGCATCTCTTAGCGAGCTGGAGCACCTTGCGGAGACCTGTATCATCATTTGGGTAGTGTAACATCTTTCCTTAATTACAATTTTGGTACATAAATATGGAGAAGTGTCTTAGATCATTTGGATCTTGGCGGTCCTAAAATGGGGAGTTAGAAGTTATACCTTACATGCCCGTGTGTTAGGTCTTCCGAGCCGTTTGCGGTTCAAGTCAGGACATAAAACAATTTGAACTTACCATCTACACGGCCACCCTGCACGAAGGTAAAAAGACATGGTACTTATTTATGCAGGACTGATTTGACCTTAAGCTCTGGGACCCATGGTGATGGTTTTCAACAAGAGTCATAGTCAAAACGTTCGTGGTGAGATAACGTGATCATGCCTTCGAGTTCGGCATACCGCAAAGTCTCAGGTTAGAATTTTTGTAAAATACTAGTTTTAAATGAGTCTCTATGTGGGGCGTGCCCATAACGTAGGTCCTTAGTTTAGTTAAAATGGTGTCTTTTTGCTTGTTTTTAGGCATTTTTAGGTCTTCCGAGCCGTTTGCGGTTTCGGGACAGAACTGCCACCCTGCACAGGGTGGTAGTTACAAGACCGCCACCTTAGAAGGTGGCGGTTACAGAAACGCCGCTATGCACAGGGCGGCAGTTCACGACAAAAAGTAAAAAAAATTCTTTGCTTTACTTATTTTTTACATTTTTAGCACTTTTACATGTTGTTGATAGTTTTTCAATCAAATTTTGATACTAACTTACTCCTTTTTTGAGTTTTTTGGTGTATGCAGAAGAAGGAGGAATACATTAGATGGAGCCGAGAGAGGGAGTTTGATTGGCTCCCAGCAGTGTTAGAGGCACTCACTCAGGTAGAGCGAGATACTCTTCAGAGGGCTGGCATTTGGAGGATTGTATAGGTCCCTCACATTACACTTGCTAGTCACATACTATGTGACTTGTTTTCATACTAGGATGTGGATCAAAAAACCTTCCGATTTCCAAGAGTTAAGGGTGAGTGGAACATCACCCTAGAGGATGTTTACCATATACTGGGGGTTCCGATCCTTGGGCGGTAGCTATCTTTTAAGACAGTAGTATCGAGATCTCAGGTGGTTCAGTGGGCCACCTATATGGGGGATGCAGTTGTTTCGATGGGGTCGAAGAAGGGGGTGAGGATCCACTCCATTGTTGAGATAGACATTCCTGTGCTCCGCAAGGCCATCATGGGCATCCTTGCTTCGAGATTGATTAGGGACAAGGGAGGAGACACTCTCTTATATTGTTGGACCCCCATTATTACACAGATTGAGGGCCATGGACATATTTACGCTTGGGGAGTAGACATCCTCAGGACCACCTTCCATGATTTATATAGGGTGGTCTGACGACAGGGATAGTCACTAAGCCGCCTGACTCTTGTCATGAGTTAGGTGTATGAGCATATCACTCCGTATGGGAGAGGTGTAAAGGCGAAGGATCTTGGGGCCGTCAGGGCATCGAGGTGGACAGGGATGACCATTCTTAGAGCGCCTCACTACCTAGTGGCCTCCTTGACCACTGCAGACATGGAGGACACTCCTTATCAAGCCATGGCAGGGTTATGGGGAGAGGAGACTGTCACATTGATTACTTGTCAGACTACCAGTCAGCTGGTAGATAGGGCGGGGAAGTTGGAGATCCACCCCTTTGATAGGGTACCATAGCAGTTCAGTCTCCCCTATATTGACATGTTTCCTCCAGTGAGGCTAGTGTATAGATATATTCATGAGGCTCTAGGAGGTCCTAGAGGCCGAGGTTGGACTATTGTTACTCTTAGTGTTCCCATCGCGGCTAGGAGGGTGGTACACGCTCGAGGGGGAGCCGGTGCTCCTCAGGCACCTTTACTTCAGATTGTCGTCGGTCCCGCCCATAGTAGCGATGAGCCCATTGATGTGGACTCCCAGTCTTAGGAGTTCACTAGGGGAGAGATAGAGGAGGAGATAGAGGAGACAGAGATCAGAGGGTTAGGTGGGGAGGATGATAGTGATTTTGAGTGGCATGACACTCAATAAATCCTACAAGATGAGAGGGCGGAGCGTAGTGTAGAGAGGGTGACTCTAGTCTCAGAGGAGTCACCCTCTCAGGATTTAGGGGGAGATGGCGAGACCGTCGCAGGCCGTCACATTGCCCTAGATTTGGGAGAGAGATTCCAGTCAGCGGTAGCATCAGTGGCAAGCGCGGATCCTAGAGATCCTTCTTGGAGGCCCGGAGATCCGAGTGAGTTTTCACTCTTTTCTTGACTTTGTTTTAGTTAGAATTGTCTTAGTTGTAATTTATTTTCATTTCGTGTATTCTTGGTTTTATTTTTGATCATTTTCTAACTTGTTTTGTCCTTTATTTTCAATGATTGCTGATTTCTAACTTGTTTTGTCCTTTATTTTCACCGAGTATGCACAGATACCTTGCTGCTCCCTTTAGAGAAGACTTATGCTAAGCTTTTTGTGGATGTGGGGGAGCCTTCAGTAGCTGGTAGGCATACTGATGTTTTTACCTTTATCTGGCAGGCGGAAAAGATCATGACTTCTCTCCGTGTTGAGGTAGCTGGATATAGGACGACTGAGCACTTGAGGAGGAGGAGTCATTCTCATAGTGAGATGGTAGCTACTAGCTGTGATCGCGAACCCTTGGTGCATTCGAAGCACCGGCGTAACCGGAGTCCTAGACGTGGTCGTGTGCCTTCTGAGGGATCCCATAGGGGTTGAGAGGCCATTTTTGTAGTGTTTTGTTGGATATTTATATGAGTGTTTTTGTACTTTTTGGGCTCATTGAGCATTCTGACCATGCCTAGTGCATGATGGCATTGTATATAAAACTTGATTTATATATATATCTTTTTGGATCTAGACTTTTGGTGCCTAGAATTTTGTGACTTGTTTCCACATGTATACTAGATGTTTTTAGAGTATTTTCTTTCATGCTTTTCAGTATGTATGAAATGGATGACAAATGATAACAAATGTTAAGTAGACTGTTTCTCCTTTTTTATGATTTTGTAATGTTGATATGTGATGATTAACACATTGTAGTATTGAACTTTCAACCTCTTTGGGCAATGTCTGTGATTTCTTCTTATGTTGGAAAAATGTGATGAATGTATAGTGATAAATAGATGAACTTGCCCCATTCCTAGCTCCACGCAACCAGTAAGATGCGAGGGATCTACACCAAGAGTTAGGAAGGGCACAAATTGTATGAGCTTGACTGAATGAAATGATGAGAGACAGACAAACCAGTAACAAAAATCAGACTTATACCTACACACTTACCCTACTCAGAACTACCACTAAGCTTAGAAGGCCACTTAATTTCTAGTTTATCTAGACTTAGATTTATAAATTGCAACCTAGTTGACAAAATATGGTTTTGAGGATTTGATCTCTTTGGAATTTGGACGTTTGTTTTCTCTTAATAGAATTTGATTTGTGCTTCTAGCATACCAAGATTTGTTAATTTGTGTGAATGGACCCCCCATACCCTGCCTCATGCCACTAGTAAGAAGCACGAGTTTTTCATTAAAGGTAGGTTATAGGTGAGTAAGGGAACTTCTTTCTTTTCCCAACCTCGCACCACTAGTAAGAGACATGGGCTTATCACCAAAGGTTGGTGTGGAAAAGAAGTGTGTAAAATAAAATATTCTGTTTTTCTTGGCACCTTGATTCTATTTGATTTTTAACACTTCTGATCTGTGAATTTGGGATATAATTTCTTTAAAAGAGACTTAAGAGGGATAGATGTGACACCAAGAAGCTTCTAGAATAGGCCATAGGTAAGGGCGACTTCACATAGTAGAAAGAAAGAGCAAAACCAAGTATGTAGGCCTTGGTATGGTTTTTCGTCAATTCTGGTCTGTCAAACTTGATGAGAAGATTTGAAAATACTTGATGGTGTTTGAAGAGATGTGTTTTGAATGATTTTGCCAATATTTTCAAAAATTTGTAATAGATTTCCTAAGATTAAGCTCCTTGACTACAATTTTTATGAAATGAGTGGACAAAATGAAACATCTAAATGACTAATGCAATGTAGGTAACTATAATGTACAAGTGGTGGTTCTGATGTCTCATGCGTAAAACCATTTAAGATGCAAGGAATGGATAGTTTCATTGAATTCCTCACCTTCTAGTGTGCACAAAAGATACACATTGTTTGCGTAGTCCTTCATGACTCGGTCTGGGCCCAACCACTTGGGCCGGAACTTCCTTCACCAATTTTCTAATCGATCCAGCTGTCTAGCCTTATAACTAGATCTCCCTCATATATTTCTCACTCATAGAATTTTTTGTTATACTGCTAGCACATCCGGTCAGCATAGGCTCTGTGCCATTATTCGGCATTTAACCCGGCCTCGTCAAGGCTTTCTAGTTGAGAGAGGCATGCCTCCCTATAAGCTTCTTCATCCAGAATCCCTTGTAATGAGATGCAGAGACTGGGTATTTCAACCTCAAGTGGGAGAACTGCTTCTACCCTGAATACCAACGAGAAAGGGGTTGCTCCTGTTGGTGTTTTTATTGAGGTTTGATGGGCCCACAAGGCTAGATATAGTTTTAGATGCCAATCTCGCTTATTCTCCTTGACTGTTTTGAGGAGAATAGCCTTTAATGTTTTGTTTGTCACTTCGGCTTACCCATTGGCTTGAGGGTAGTAAAAGAGAGGCCATGTGATGGTTTATTTTGAATTTGCTACATAACTCATGGACCTTGTCATTTTAAAGGACTTGTGGGACACCATACCTGCAAATGATTTGGTTCAGAATGAATTTGACAATTACCGAACCTGTTACTATGGTGAGAGGCATGGCCTCCACCCATTTGGTAAAATATTCCATGGCTATAATTATAAAATTATGGCCAGCGATTGATGAGGGAGAGAATTTCCCTATCAAGTCTAGACCCCATGTGGAGAAGACCACGGGGTCGCTATTGGTTGCAGGGATTGTGCTGGCATGTGAATCTCATGAGAGAATTATTGGCATTTTTGGTACTTACGTACAAATTACACTACGTCATGTTCGAGTGGGACAAAAATAGCCCATCCGATGTATTTTGCGAGTAGTGGT
This sequence comes from Taxus chinensis, assembly GCA_019776745.2. Lineage (NCBI taxonomy): Eukaryota > Viridiplantae > Streptophyta > Pinopsida > Cupressales > Taxaceae > Taxus > Taxus chinensis. Next base: position 120,769,832 of record CM034156.1, on the reverse strand, counting down.
GTGACCACCAAAGTGGCCTCCACATATCCCACTATGGGATTCATGAAGAATATTCTTGGATTCTTTTGTGTCGATGCACCTTAGAAGCATGTCGTCGAAGGCTTTACGATAGAGTATCTGTTCTAAAACAACATATTTAGTGGTAATAATGCATAACCACCTTCTTTGTTGTGATGTGGCACCTTCCGGGTATTTGTGGTCTATGATAAAATTGATGATATCAGTGTACCAGGGACGTGTAGAGATGGGGTCCTGGTTTCGATGAAGTATACACACTCATCAGGAAAGTCCAGATTTACCAAATCACCTCCATCTAGTGGATTTTCAGCTAACCAATATACAATGATTTGTCCCTTAACAAATTTTTGGTTTACGAATGTCAACTCAATTCACCCATTAAGGTTATGAAATGTCCAACCTTTTTAGATAAAGACCCTTGTGTGAGAAATGTTTGTAAATGTTTTTTCTTTACAATGACCCTTGTTTCTTGGTTTAACATGTAATATCTTAAACGTTTTGTTGTAAAGACTATGGCAAGACATTCTTTCTCTTCCTGTGTGTAATGTGTTTCATAATCAAGCAACGTTTGGCTAATGAAATAGACCACACGTTACCATTTATCATTGTCTTCTTGAGCCAGCATGCAGGTTAACGAGACATGAGTGGCCTGTGAGTATAGGATCAAAGGGCGTTATGGTTTGGGAGGCATTAGCATGTGTGGAGACAACAAAAAGTGTTTAATTGCTTCGAAGGCCTCGTTGCATTCTTCATTCCAATAAATTCTATAATCTTTCTTTAATAGATTGTTGATTGGATGAATGAAAAAACTTAAATACGGGATGAACCTTCGGATTGCACCGAGTTTCCCAAGAAATGACCTGATTCTAGATTTATCTGTGGTGGAATCATTTCTAGAACAGCCTGGATTTCGGCTGGATCGACATCAATCCCTCGTGAAGATATAATGTAGCCCATAGTTTTGCCTCCTGTCACACCAAACACCTACTTCTCTGGGTTTAATGTGACACCATATTCAATAAATCATGAGAGGATGATACAGAGCACTTCTGGATGATGACAACACTTCCTGGCCTTGGCCAACAAGTCATCCACATAGGATTCCACAATTTTATGGATAAGATCATGGAATATATATGTCATTACCCACTGATACGTAGCACCGACATTCTTAAGACCAAATGGCATGACAACATAGTAATAAGTTCCCCAGGGAGTTATGAATGTAGTTTTGGCTTGATCCTGTTAAGATATTTTAATCTGATTATACCCTGAGAACCCATCCATCAGGGACAACAGTTCAAATCTAGCTGTTACATCAACGATAATGTCAATGGATGGTAATGGGAAGTCATCCTTAGCACAAGCTTTGTTAATATCCTAAAAATATATGCAAATGCGTATCTTCCCATTCTTTATGAGAATAGGGACGATATTAGATACCCATTGTGAATAGTCAACAAGTTTGATGAATCCCACTTGGAGGAGTTTTATTACTTCCTCTTTTACCATGAGATCCACTTTTGGCTTCATTGGTCTTGACTTTTGTTTAATTGGTTTTACATCTAGTTTAGTGACAAGATTATGTACCATGATGTGTGGTGAAATACCTGTCATTTCTTTATAGTTAAATGTGAAATCCTTTTGATGTTCTTTGAGGATTTGGGTGTGTATTTCTATCTCCTCCGGAGTTAACGAGGATCCCAACTTCAAAATTTTTGGTTCTTCCTCCGTTCCAATGTTTATGTCAATGGTTTCTTCTATTAAAGAATTGTTACCTTCTTCAAATTTAGGTGGGGCTGGAGGTAATTCCAAGCTTTCTCCATTTTTTGTCTCGTAGATATCGAGATCCTTTGGTGGAGGAGACTCTACCATGGGATTTCTAAAATAGAAAGAGGAATGTGGTATTAGGGAAAGATCCACTATGTAGTGAGCAAGGTGTAGCTCCGCATAGGCGTTTAGATATTCGAGAGTGACTCAATCATTGTCAAAGTGATCCATGATAGAAAAATCATCCTCAGCTTATCCATGAGTTACGAGTGAATTTTTTGGTATTTTACGCACTAATAGTTTAGTACGAAGTGATACTGTGAAATTTGTTTCTTCCAACTCGTTGTTTGGAGTGAAACGGAAGCTGAGGTTGCTATTGAGTCTGTGAGAAGGTTATGCTCTTGTGGGATTGCTTCAATTGATATGAAGTTAAATCCCTTTCTTATATCTAATACCGTTGTTTTATATAGTTGTAAATGCTTAGCCCTAGTTTCATATACCTTAGAGACTTGGTTTTCAACTAGTTGCGAGTCTCCTAGCACTCTAATGTTATTGACACCTGTTCTATTGGCTAGAATGAGGCCAAGGAGGAGATATTCGTACTCAGCCTTGTTTTTTGTACATTCAAAGTTTAATTTAAAGGAAAAAGGCAAGATCTTTCCCTCAGGTGAAGTAAAGATCATTCCTTCCCCAGTTTCAAAGTGACATCTAGCTCCATCGAAGTGGAGAGTCCAATACTTCCTTGGAAAAATGGATGTTGGGATATCTGTTGTATCTATTTCTTTTGCTTCAGTTACTTCTACCATAAAAACTTTGTCTAATGGAAGAGAAGCAATTACCAAGGTGCGTCCCATACCCATAGAATCAAATGGTAGGCGAATAGGTAAGTCTTTCTCTAGCAACTTGACAATTTTTGCGGTAGTCCCTAGTGACACTGTTTCTATGACGTTGGTGTCATTTTTGAGTGCTGGAATGTCCGTGGCTAGATTTGTAATTTCCAACTCTATGGTGGGTATCAACTTCTCTTTTGGTTTTGAATTAATTGGTTTGATAAGTTGATTTGTTGGGAGTTCAAACTCGGAGTGAACGTCGGGTATTTTCTTCAAATCAGCTAGGTGTATATCGAAGGGTTTTGGGTCACCTTGTGCCACAAATATTTTCCCTAAGTGTAGAAATCTTATTTCTTGGAATAACGTGGAAGGGATTGCGTTCATGTAGTGTATCCATGGCCTACCGAGGATCATATTATAGTTTTTTTCCTGATCTATAATATAGAATTTGGTGAGGACCGTCTTGGGTCCTAAAGTGATTGGTAAAACTATGGTTCTAATTGAAGTGGCCTTGAGGCTATCATATCCTCTTAATGTATTTCATGTTGTGGAACAGTTTGTCTCTCCATATCCTAAATTTTGAAGAAAAGTGAAAGGGACTATGTTAACTACTACTCCATCATCAACCATTGCGCATTTAACATAATTATTGTAAATCCATACTTGTAAATGTAAAGATGGGTCGCCTCTTTATGCAACCTCAATGTCTGTTGGCATTTTTCTTATATCAATTATAAACTGAGTATCCCTATCTGGATGCCCTGGAGGATAGATGTCAAATTCTACATGGTTTACTTGAATTTCCAGGGGAGGAATGATGTTGATTAGATGACCAAGGCCTAATGCTTCTAAGAGGGCAGCCCTGTGGGCGGGAGATTTTTTTAACAAATCCGAAAAGGAGATGTGATAGAAGGTTTTAGTTAAGTCATTAATTAAATCATAGGCACCTATGGGTTTTACCAACATTTGTTGAATGTTTTCTGGTTCCAATGGATAACTTAGAGTTGGTTGAGAAGAATAATCTCATGTTCTTGTTATGGTTTCTATGGGTAGCTCAGTATAACACCCTTGTTTTTTCTGTTAAGATCTAGCCTGTTATTGTTAGAATTGTTAGGGAGTGGATCATTAAAGATATTAAGGGGTGCGTTTTAAGGGGAGACTGCCCATGTATAAGTGTTTGGCATGGGTACTACAGAATTTGCTAAAAACATATCTATAGAGAGTTGATTTTAATCTTCTGGCAAACGATGCATGAAGTTATTGTAGTCAAAAAAAGTCCTAGTATCATGGCATTGAATCTTGTGGAAGCCACAATACAAATTGGGATTATAATTTTGAGCTTGTTGATTTAAAACCTGTTGTGGCCCAAAATTATGATAAGGTTGCTGGTTGTTAGATTTATAATTTTGAGGTTGTTGCCTTTGGTTTTGAATTTGATATCTAGTTGGGGTTTGATTTGGACCTTGTGTTTGGATTTTTCATTTTCTTTGTTGTTGATGTGGTTGTGGTGGATGATTAAAATCCACCATGTTGATTTCTGGAGTAAAATTGTTATTTCTCTCATTACTAACAGGTGGTGAAATGTTTACAATTTTTTCTCTTTTAGTTTGGTCAGTTACTCCATCTATTGCAACTCCGTGGTTCTTGTTAAGGATCTTAGGTCCTTGAAATTAGCATTCCTGGCATTAGGATAGGCTGTTGTGTTTTGATTGGGAGTGGTTAATTTCTCGTTTGTTTCGTATGTCTTACGACCACTATCTATCACTGCTTGGTCGATTCGAAGAGTACTCTCAAGTCATTCATCATAAGTTCTTAGTGGGAACTTATGGAATTCTTCCTTTATCTCTCTATTGAGAGAATTAAGGAATAAATCACATAGTTCCATTTGATCCATGTTTGGAGCACTTGATGATGAGTAGAGAACCGTATGCCATCTTTGAATAAAATGAGCAGTGGATTCATTATGTTATTGTTTAATATGCAAGAGTTCCCTGATTCCTATTCTTAACAATTTGTTCATATCAAAAGCTTTGATGAACTCAGACACGAGTTGTTTAAATGAGTGTATTGAGGCTTCAAGTATTCCATAATACCAATCAAGGGAAATACCTTTTAAGGTTTTAGGTAATATCTTAGCAACAACCCCATCCCAAGGGAGTAATTCCCGTATGGTTGTGGCATATGCCTTAATGTGTGCATTTGGATCACCTTCCCCTTTATATTTGGGTAAATCAGGAAGAGGTCTTGGAAGCATAACACTTCATATGGTGAAGTCTAGGGGATTTTTTAAATATTATGAATAAGTCCCTACCACATAGGCCTCGACCATCGATGGCACTTGCTGAGGAGGTGGGGTGGCATGGTTTATTGATATGGCATAGCATATGTATTTACAGGGGCATAAGGGAATCCCTGTGGTTGAACAAACATCCCGGGAGAAGAGAACATGTCTCCTTGTGGTGACTTTGAATACATGTTTAAGTAAGGAGGAGCATTGTTCTGGTATGGGTTGTTTGGTGCCATGGTGGGAGGTGTCATGTTTTCAACTGGATCGGCATTTGAAAACGCGGTCCCAGTTGGTGTTTGTTGTGGGTAATTATAACGATTTTGAGGAGGCATGCCAAACGTGCCTATTCCTGTAAGGAGGTCAACCTGACTGGGACGATGCAGAGGGTTGGCGATTCCTACTTGCCCAAAATATGAATTTTGTTTTGCTTGAGAAAGTTCCAGCCCTCTAATCTTTTCAACTAAAGCTGAAATGACCTCTATTGGTGAAGACATAGTGTTTTGCCTTAATGGCATTTGTTATATACCTTGAGGTTGTAAAGGGGTGTGATACCTTGCTATGAATTGATCATTACCTTGCCAAGATTCACTGAGGATATTTCCCATAGGTGAAGGAATGGCGGTGTTTTCTTGGAATAGGGTATTAGAATGTGTTTGCAAACTCCCTATAGGTGGATACATATTTTGGAAGCATTGTTTGCTTCTAGCATAGCGTGTAAAGTACTCCTCATCCAAACATGGGAGTGGATCTGACAGTCTACTGATCTATGGTCTGAACAAGACTCGAGGAGATGAAATGGATTCTCCAGTAAATATCATATTTTTAGAGCTTGATGGCTCTATTTGCTATGTTTGTGCAAGTTGATCAAACTCCTCAATTCAGAATGAAGAACTGGAACTAGTTCTGTGAGGGGGATTTTGAGATGATAAGTAATTGCTTGAATAGTTATCAGCCCATGTAGAAAGTGAGGGTGATGGTTGTCTATTTGTTTGACTATAGTTGGCTTTAAGACCTGAGAGAGGTCTACCATATGCATCGTATCCCGACATATTCCGGGGGGTATATAAATACCCACATAATAATGGGAAAGAGAGAAGGTGGATGAAAGAAATGAAAATAAAAGGGGAATATTTGGTGTGTTTCACGTCAGGTTCACTAGTTTTGTATGATGGAAAAGTGACATGCGAGCATGGGAATCTACAAGTATCTCTTCCTTGTTCCCGACCTCCCAAGGTCATGCCGAGATGGCTGGTGAATGTGGAATATAAATTGATACAGAAAAACTAATTAGGTAATCTTATATCCTCAATACACAATAATGGAATCTATGAATCTAAGGCAAAGAAGGCCCTCCTAACCTGAATTGGTGCAATGGTTTGTTCAGATATAATAGTTGTTTGGAGGCTCCTATCAATGTCGAGCTCTATCAAGATCCTATTTATTGGCTGTGGGATACATGGGAAGTGACCTGTAGGAGCTTCGTATATACTTGCTAACAAGGTCATGAAAATGGTAATGGGAGGTGTGGTGGATTTCTCCGGGGTTTTGTGGATGATTTTCTGGCCTAGTCCAGAAATCCTTAGCTTGAATGGCTGCTATGTTTAGTAAGGAGAATTTTGTAATAATGTTTGGTGGAAGTGGTGAGGATCTAAATACTAGTGTTCGTAAACCGGCATCAATATTTGATTGATTAGTAAACCCGAACTGGGTTGTGGGACCTGTGGATCACAACCATAATTTCATGTTTGTGGCGGACCTCCTATGGTCATATGAAGAGTCAATCTCTCCTTCTGAATATCCAGTAATCATACATCTTTTTAACCTCTATGTTTAGAACTAGAAGTTGTATAATTTTCTCAGAATACCTTACAGGTGTTCTGGCAACTTGAATGCATAAGCTAGTATCTATGTCAATGAGGAGGTCTCCTGAGTTAGGTTGTAGAACTAAAGGATTGTAACCAAATACTTGTTCTCTTTTGAGTCCTTGCATAGTCACACGGATATTTTATCAAGGACATCTATAGTTAGGATGATTTGACCAAAATGTGTATGCCTTGTCGTCTTCGATCTTTAACCATCTCAGTTGTTCACTAATTTCTTGTAGGTTTGTCATTGCTCAAAAGACCTGTATCCTAAGGTCTTGATCTATATCAGCTAATGTTATGGGTAGATTTGGTTGAGGCACTATTGGTTCAAATATATATTCTCTAAGCTCTCTAGGTCCCGTGATTGTCATGCAAAATGATATAACTTTCTAATTAAAATTAATAAACTAATTACGAAAGATATATCTACATTATGCATGTATTCTTTTATTTTTGTATTTTTGATGAAGTATTTTAATGAAATCAAAGATTAGCTATTCTAATATATTTAGAAAATGGACAACTAATCTAGTAACAGAATTTAAAAAAAAACAAAAATAACCTGGTTTGGCTATTTTCCTATGCAGTTGTGAATTTATCTAAATATCTAAGCAACTAATTGTTGTAAATTGAAAGACTCGCGATTCTACCTCAGAAGTGAGGAATGAATCATGGTTTATCGGAAAATATCAGTCCCCACAACTTCCTTGGTAATATCAAGAGTGAGATTTGACTGAAATGAAATAATTTACTACTCTATTTGATACGTTGTAACTAGAACTTTGATAGCTCAAACCTGGCATTTATATAAGAGTGGCAAATCTAGTTGTGTGTGACTTTGTCCCTTCAGTGTGATCTTATTGTTTCCTTCGTGTTCTCTTGAATCCAGAAAAGTGTGTATATGATGGTATCAGCAGAATAAGGAACTTGAACAATGACAACTTCTGGATATAGACCGAATACAATGCGAGTAAGAGAGAGATAGTGCAAGTGAACAAAGCTTGACTATGTAATTCCTAGTAGGATTTATTGCAGGAATACAACACAAATATGCCAAGAGTTTTAGAATCTATCCTTATCACAAAAAAAAACCTACAACTTTAAATGGATTCTAATCTAGAAAATTGAATGACTTCTAAACAACAAAGGAAAACTAATAATTGATGCAAAACATGAAACTAGTGGAACTCTAAGGAAGAAACTCAAAGGTTGAATGATTAAACAGAGAAGGAGAGGGGTGATTTGTTTGAAAACAAGCTGGCTATTTATATCAAATGCATTTACCAGAGGGTAACTCCGAATTGAACTCTTTTACTATAAACAAAGGGAAAACACTATTCACAGGGCGGCCAAAACATAAATGTAAAGCAAAGTAGCTAAAGAATGCGGGTAGAAATTGAAGATTTACGTTTGACGCGATCGTCTGAACTTTTTGGAAAATGTGAATAGGACCACCACCTTGTGCAGGGCGGCAGTTATGGGACTGCCGCCCTGTCCTGGATGGAGATCACGGGACCGCCGCCCAAGAAAGGCGGCGGTCTCGTCACTAAAGACCAAAGTAAGGAAAAAGGGGGGCAGAGGAAAAAAAAAAGCATGCGGAGGCCAAGCGAGGCATACGAGATACAAATATATACTTGGTGAGATTTTCTGGATCCCAAACACCTTGCGAGGAGACCTGTATCATCATTGGGGAATGTGTAACATTTTTCCAGTGGTGCAGTACCCTACAATTTTGGGTACGTACATTATCCCATCACTTCCCTTCAGTGGAAAGGCAAGAATTTTGTTTGGTCAGACAAATTTGAGCATGCCTTTAGGATACAGAAGGAATGCCTCACGACAACGCTTATTCTTGCAGTGCTAGATCCACATGGTGAGGTTTTCATATGCATGGATGCTTCTTTCGTTGGAGTTGGAGGTGTGTTGACGTAGGAGGGTAGAATAGTTTCTTTTGAGTCTTGCAAACTCAAATATTATGAGATCAATTATTTGACTTATGATCTTGAGCTTACGAAAGTTATACACACCTTGGTTTGATGTAGACACTTCCTTCCTGGCTGAAGATTCACACTCAGGACTTATCACTTGATTCTTCACCACCTCTTCACGTAGCCCAATCTCAATGCTCGTCAGCAACTTGGATGGAGTTACTTTGTGAGTATGACATGGAGATAGAACATGTGAAGGGTAAGGAGAATGTGGTTGTAGACATTATCAATAGGATGAGACATGTGGTTATGGCCACTACAATGAGCATAGATTTGTGGAGTAGGATTCTACAGCAGCTTCCTTACAACAGTTTCTACATTGTAGCTAGAGCAGAGACTGAGTCTCAAAGACCCGTTGAAGGGATTTTTTAGGGGTTTTCATTGGAGGAAGATGGATTTCTCAGGCACAAAGGCTAGATTTATGTTACCAGATATGGAGGCTTGAGGTAGGACATTTTGACAAAGGCACATCATGCACCCTATTCAGCCCATCCCAGGGTGAAGAAGATACATGCCACTTTGAGACAGATGTATCATTGGAGGGGACTTCCTAGACACGTGGCTCAGTTTGTGTAATGTTGTTTAGAGTGTCAGAAAGAGAAGACTGAGCATCAACGTCCAGCTGGCTTTCTCTTTCCGCATGCTATACTGAAATGGAAATGGGACACCATTTCCATGGACATAATTGTTGGGATACCGATGTCGAGATATCACCACGATGCTATAATGGTCACGATGGATAAATTGATGAAAGTAGCTCATTTTTCTCTAGTGAAAACCACCTATATAGCTAGTGCAATGGCGTGGGTATATGTAGATGAGATTGTCAGAATGCACAGGATTCTGGGGAAGATCATTTGTGAATGTGATCCTCTATATACTTCCCACTTTTGGACTACCATGCAGCATGCCCTGAGAACAAACATCAATTTCAGCACAACGTGTCACCCTAAGACAAATGGACAGACTGAGTGGGTGGATAAGATCTTGGAGGGCATGCTTAGGATGTATGTTATGGATCACTAGTCGAGATGGGAGGAGTATTTGTACTTGGTGGAGTTTGCCTACAAAAATAGTTTTCATATTTTGATAGGCATGGCTGCTTTCTAGGAACTGTATGGTAGAGAGTGCAAGACACCTCTTAGTTGGGATAGGTTAGAGGACAAGGTTTCTCTTGTTATTATAGGACATGGAGCACTAGGTGGTTATGATCAGATAGACTACAGGAGGCACATGATAGATAGAAGTATGCAAATCATCATAGGACCGACTGTAGTTTTGATGTGGGCATGAATTTTTTCCTTTGTGTCAGACCACATAAGATCCCCATCTATTACAAACAAGGTTCTAAGTTAGGTCCTAGATTCATAGGCCCCTTTGATATCTTGGAGCGTATCAGTCCTTTGGCCTACTGTCTAGCATTGCCACCTAGCTTGCCTCACATCCATGATGTGTTTCATGTTTCAGTACTTAGGAAATATATTTCAGACCCTTTTCATGTGCTAAATTGGACCTCATTGCAGGTCCAGGATCAGGGGTAGGTGATAGTGGATCCCATTTGTATTTTAGCGCGCAGGACCCTAGACCTTAAAGGTAGAAATAATGACCAGGTTTGAGTGTAGTGGGACAAATATGACGAGACTGCAGCTACATGGGAGGATGCCATTTCGCTACGAGTTCGGTTCCCACACCTATTCCAGTGACTTTCAAGAGGAAGCCGAATCTAAGGGGAGGGGTATGTAGTGCCCACTTCCCTTCAAAACCTTTTGATATTGATTATGATATTGTCTACTATACTTATGGACATTATTGTAGCTTTTGATTTGGCATGATGTTAGATGTTAGAGATCATGAACGATTGTTGATTTTTTATTCATATATGGTGCATGTGGTATTGAATGCATTTTATACTTATGATAATATGCTGATTTTATACTTATGATAATATGTTGATTGACATGGCTATATGTATATATGTATTTTGGACATGTGTTATTTCGTCATATTGAGTAGACCTAGAAAATCGAACTAATCTTGGGATCATATGGTTATTGATGAAATTGTAAATAATATTGTTACTTGTCTAGATGATGTTGTGATTCATATATATAGATGATTTTGGAAGTTATAATTTATATTTATTTTGGATGATTTGATGCAACCACAAGGCCGAAGGAGGTATTTTTGTTTTTTTTATTAGTAAACATGTCACAACAAATATTGGGGTATTAGAGCCCAACCACATTGGAATTCTAGATGAATTCAACAAGGGTTACCATGGAAACGTGTATATGTTATTTGTTTATGTTTGTATTGTTGTTAGGGGTTCCCATGGGGGGGATCACTTTCAAATTTGACCAAGGGGTTGTGTGTATTCTTTTATTTAGTTTCTTTTGTCTAATTTTAGTATGTGATTTTTAGTGATGTATTTTCCCCTTCATTATTTATTTATTTGAGGCTAGATTAGTGAGAAATCATGTTGTTAAATAAATTAAAATGGGTAAAAAGAATGTATTTATTAGAGATGTTGGCTCCTGGATTATGTGTTAAAATTAATGTGTAACTTGGAGTGTGAAACACTTCATCTTCCTTTTGAAATTCGGATCTGTCCTTAGGGGCTGATTTTGGAGGCTTGTAGGACAAGTTAAACTTGTCCCACATCTCTTAAATTATCACACCAACCATACCTATGGGTTGGGGAGTTAAAGTTAGGCCTTATTATGTATTTTGGGAAGGCAAGTTGGAAGTTTTTATTGCATCTTCTTGCATGAAATTAGTTTTGGTCCTTGGGGTGTGGACCTGGATTGTGTGTGTAAGTAAAATGTCATTTATTCACCCACCTTTTCAATTTTGGTTGTAGTTTGAAGTTGACTTATGAGGTGGAGTTGAGGATGAGTGATGTGGCATCCTACATGGAGCTACCTTATCCTCCTCTCTCCCTTCTCTATTTATTCAAATTATTTTGTTGTTTTGGGGGTACTTCATTTTTAGATTTGGGGCTCTTGCAATTGGAGAGAACTAGAAATTTTGAATGCTATTGGATTACTAGAGCTTTTGGACTATTTGGATTTAAAAAAATCTTGCTGTTGAACTTTTGGAGCAAACTCTACCATGGAGAGGTAGGAGCTTGGCTCTTTAAAAGGTTCTTCTTTTATTTATGTATATGTGAATGCTTTGTATATCTTTGGTATGTTGTTGACTGGTTGGGTAGATTGCATAGGTATGGTGTAGGAGAAGACTATGGGGATCTCTTATGGGGAGGAATAAGAGTTTTGGGGAGGTATAAGTGTTATTGTGGAGGGATTTCTAGATTGGGTTCCACCTTGTAAAAGAAATACCTTGCATATCTTTACTCGTTATGGGGTTCCATAAGAGTGTGGGGAGGCATAAGAGAATGGGAGGTATAAGGGGTACTTGGGGAGGCATAAGGGCATGTAAGGGTTTTGAAATGATATGCATATATACATATATACATACATAAATACATACATTGGTGAGTTTATTTTAAGGTGGACACCCGTTTCCCCATTAGGAGGTATAAGCACCTTCCCCATAGGTCTTTCTCCTTTCGCTTGTGCATGATGAATCCTGAGTATTGTTTGTTGTTCTTCATGTGGTTGAAAATTATAGTATGTATTTAGACTGTGTTCTAATTGTGAAAATTATTTTTGTGCTTTCGAAGCCTGTTTGTTGCCATGAGTTGAAATACATTTTTTTACTGCTTTTTGGTTGGGGCTTGGGGGCCAATGAGGAGGAAGGATTCTCCTCTTCATTGGAATTCTTGGTTGGGTGGAGAGAATTGCCTCTCCTCCTTTTTTGTTGTGATCAAAAGATAGATGGTGGATCTTTTTGTTGTTGTTATGGAATTGAGGATGAAGACAAATTTCATAGTCCCATTGGGGTTTCCTTGTTGTAAAAATATTTTCCATTTCAAGGGGATAACATTGTAATATTATTTGTGCTGGAAAGTTTCTCTGTTTTTGGAAATGGAATTTACATTTGTATGTGAAAGATGTATATTCTGTAAGTTGTATTTGATGAATGGAAAAGGATTTTGTAAAAGAATTATTGGAGTTCAATAGAATTTTTTTTTAATTACCACAAATGGTATGGTTTTCATTTGAAATATGTATTTGAAATATACAATGAAATCTTTGTTGAAAATTGGTAAAAAAAAATGTATGAAGAAAAATTACATTTCTCAGTTTTATTCGAAATGCATGATTTGAAAGTAGAACTACATTTTAGGTTTTCACACGTTGATTGAAGTAAAGTTAAACCTTGTAAATTAGATTTGAATGAATTTAAATATTTAGAATATGATAACGAAAAGTAGATCCATTCGAGTTTAAGTATGATTTCTATTTTGAATCACTGTAAAACTGCAAATATTTATCAGAAAAATTTACAGAGTACTCTACAACTTGAAAGACAAATTGAAATAATAATGTAAGCTAAGGAAGATGAAAACAATTTTCAAATAGTTGAATTGCTCATGAAAATTTATTAGACTTCTATTAATCAGACTATTAGTGTAGAATCACGGCACCCCCAAATGACCTAGTTGTGAGCGGGGCATTCGGTGTGATTTCACAACATGGAACCATCTCTTAAGTTGTGGGACTTGCAAACCTTTAGATAGACATCCAAAAAAATCTTGTTCTTTCTTCCTAATCTACCTGCCACAAGCTATTCCAGTGCAGGAAAGATCTAACTAATCCTAATCTAATCATTCCAAGGAGATAGAGAGAAAGAGAGAGGGTGAAAGATCCTAACCTAAGCATTAATACACTAGAAAAGGAAGTGTGAGATACTCTATTGAGGGAGGATGAAACAAAGGAAAAAGGAAGATGGGAAGGTCAGAAAGAAGTGACAAAAACCCATATCTGAATCGATGATCAAAACTCCATGAAACACATCACCCTGCACCTACAAATGTGAAAAACATGATTAGAAAACAAATTTGAAAGGGAGAGGCATGGGGAACAACAAAACCATGCAAAGGGTTGAAGAAACACCACAAAAACACGTTTCATTTATCTATATGGGTGCATAGACCATTTTATTCTTGATCAGAAGCACAAATCTGATTGCTAGGCATAGGATAATGTTTTCAACTTAAAATGGAGTTGGGAAAATTTTTTGACAGAGTTTCCCTACGTCCAGAATGTCCCCCCTCTTCTCAAATGAAAATTTTTACAATATACAAATGATAAAAATTGGGAGGGAAAGAAGAGAAGCTTGATCCCTGCTATTTAAAGTTCAACCAACAACTATCAATTCCCACCATGAATTAGCCCACAATCTGTCAAGTCTAGTTCCCTATGTCTGTTTGGAGTGTTGAAAAAGGAAGAACAATGGATCGGATCAAATCAGATTTGGTAGTTAAAGTAATCAGATTCTACATTAATGGCCTGAAATTTGTTTCCCCATTTTAACCCACCAAACCTCTTTGAAATTAAATTTTCAATCTCCCATGGCGTAGAAGAGGTTGAAACCTTTCCAACGGTGCCAAATTTATTGAATTTAGAGCACTGGATCGGCAGATATGTCCATTTGAATATTTGAGTAAGGTCCATACAAAAATGGTGAAAAGTAGTGAGAAGAACAGATCCACAGGCCCAAAATACACTTTGTGCCTTTTAGCACCAAAAATACAAAAATGCAAAAATTACCCCATAGCCCTGCAATTCACTTTTGGCAAAAAAATCACTTTCGGGCCCGATGGTCTGCATTTTCCATTTAGGCAAAAAGTATCTCCCAGGCTCACTGACCAACATGCAATTAAGGCTTGACACGTGGCTCCCTGGGCAACAGTGGAGGTGCGGCTCATTTTTATACTTTACGCCTCCTTAGGGAAATAATTTCAAATTGATTCAGATGGCCCACCTTCCCGCTTTGACTTTTCAACATTACCAAGTGGCGAGCTGGCGCTAGTTTGGGGACCAATCCTAGAATGACCTTTCGAAGGTGTACTGAAGAGACATGTGGTGCCTTCCACTGCTTTCTCTATTCCTTTGTATTTTTTCTAAGTCCTTTTACTTGGTAGGGCCCAAAAGTCTGACCCTAGACATGTGGAGGCTTTGCGTTTGTTTAAAAGCCTTCTCCAAATTTTACTTTTGAAGTAGCGTCATGCTGACACTTGGATCCTTCCGCCAGTTTACCTCTCCTTTGAGTATTCAACCCTCTGTCCCTTTTTTGGACCTGGGACACATGATGAGCCTGCACTTGTTTGAGTCTCCACTCAGGGTCCTGCTTTTAAATGTGTGCCATTGAGACACTTCGCAACTTCCACTAATTCTTCCATACTTAACCAATTTCAGCTCACTCTGAATCATTTGTGAAGCCCGAAACCTTTGATTCTTTCTCCATTTCTCTCCTTTGAGCCTCTGGTTTTCTTTGACACTGTTTTCTCCTTCTCTGACCCTACTCCTCCATTTTCAAGCCCGTCTGTAACCTGATTGTTATATTTGAAATGTAGGCTCATGCAATGGAAGCGACCCTTATATTTCTTCTGTGCATGGTCATTTTTGATCAATTTTATCGAGGAGCAAAATTGAGATAAAATTTTGGTGACCTATGGGATGTCTGCCTGCTAGATGGAGGGACCAATAGCCTTGAAGCATCCATTAGGCATGGAGTCAAG
This sequence comes from Taxus chinensis, assembly GCA_019776745.2. Classification (NCBI taxonomy): domain Eukaryota; kingdom Viridiplantae; phylum Streptophyta; class Pinopsida; order Cupressales; family Taxaceae; genus Taxus; species Taxus chinensis. Next base: position 120,754,428 of record CM034156.1, on the reverse strand, counting down.
AATAATAGCCTGATACTGGTCCAATATGAACTTTGAAAATATGATCCCTAAACCACTTGGAAACCACTGAAATTGGGGTTAATATCTCCAAATTCCATTCTTAATGCACTATGCACAAGCAACAAAACACCACGACACACTATGTGCAAAATTGGAAACCATACACATCCCAAGTGGGATATACATAGTGTGTAAAAGAAATTCTTCTGCTAAAATCAAACCTACCTACTCTATTTTAACCAGAGAGAAAGAAGCCTCAAACAAATCCTGCAACTGGCAAGGAGAAGTAGCTTCGTTTTCTCAAAAGGGGCAGCCATGTAAATGGTTTGACACTAAATATGGCTACTTGCATGAGTGAAAAATTGACTATAAGGTTGTCCTCTACCCAAATAATCAAGGTGTCAACTTAAAACAAAACAAATACCGCTTTTAGTTGCTCTCTATTTGGATTAAAGAGGCATTACAGCTGATCCTTGGTACTTTGAAACTCATCCTCATGCTCAAAAGTAAGCATGAATGGTTTTGGCTTCTCCCTTCACTCATATGAAGCCAAGTAACTAATTGGGCAAGGCTAGATCCTTTGAATTTGCACACTGTTCTGATATTTAACTCCAAGAATGGAGTCTTCTGGCAGATCTTCTTGGATGGATGGTGTGGAAGAGATGATGACAACCTCTTGCTCTTTCCTTTCCTCCTCTTGTGAAGAACATGGAAGATTCCCATCTTCCAACCTTGGTTTCAGAGGGCTGTTGTGAAATGCAGGCTGCTTTCCTTGAATTCTCTCATTCATGGCAGCAGGCTTATGTACTTGGAAGGTGGATGATGGAGGAGAAAATGATGTGATCTCCATGGGCTCTTCTCCATCAAATCAATCCTCCAAGTTTGAGAGATAATCTACCTCCTTGTTGTCCTGCTGCATGTGCTCTACCTCCTCCATGGTGTCCTCCTGATCTGCAACTTGCTCACCATGGTTCCCCTCTCATTTAAACATGAAGTTTGAAAGATCAAACTCTTCTTAAATAGTAGAGATTGAAGGGTATGAAGTGGGACGAAGAATTGAAGGTTCTTCTGTGGCCTGCTCCACACCTAGAGCCTCTGAAACTGTATGGTATTCCTCCATCATGGGTTCATCAATCAAATCAGGCCCTTGAAATGAAAGCAAGAAACCTCCAATGATGCTTTCTTCATTGAGTGGCTTCAACTCTAATTTGATCTCTCCTAGTTGCTCCTCTTCAATGGGACTTGGAGCTAATTATTCATCATCCTTAACTGGTTGTGCACCTTGGATTAGATCAGAATTATCTTCAGACAAAGTGCCACTAGGGACACTATGTTCAGAGTAAATAGAATGTTGGTCTTCTTCTTCTTGTTTTTATTCCTTTTTTGCTGCATCCTCAGCCTCAGCCACCATTGGTTCTTCAACCTTGACCCCCTCTGCTAGCTTAGCCATCAAGGGGATCTTTGTAATCCCAAACTTGGCAACCCAATACTTCAGATCTTCTACCAGTTCTTCTCTGTTGGGTTCCTCTTCTTGTTATTCTCCTTGAATGGATTCTTGAGTCTCTTCCCAACATGGATTTGGGAAAGCAAGAGGAGTGACATGTTAGGGTTCAACCAACATTACAATTTTTTGTGGTGGGGAGGGAGGTGGAACTTATTATTTCTTTGGAGGGAATGACTGCTTGGAAGGGAAAAGGGTAGAAGAACTGAGATGGGATGGAAGATCAGGAGATGGAGAAGAGAAATCAACACTTGGGGAAAAAAATGATGGGCTTGACTCTTTATACTACTGATTTGATCAGTGATTGAGAAAGAGGAAAAGAAAACCTATGAGGTGGTGGAATTACCAATTGACAAGGTTGTCTTGTATCCAACTTATAATCCTCAATCTCTTGAGTTCATTGTGCAAGTTGAGGCAACATTTCAACCATGAAGTCAAGCTTCTCCTGAGGGCTGTAATGTCTTGGAAAGGGGCCTTTCCATGGACAAGGTGCTCTACAACCTATTTTGAATGCCTTCATTTATATTGTAGCCCTTGACTGAACCATGCCAGCCTCCATTTTTTGAATCTTCTCCAATAGATTAACTTCTTTAGGTGTGGAACTACCTCCAAAATCCGTATATCCATGCTCTATAATAGTTGTATAGTTTGGCAAATGACCAAACTGATTTGAATCTGGGTCACCTGGATATCCATAGTGTTGATTTTCATTGTGAAACTTTTTGGAGGTGTACTGAAGTAACCTGGAGATGGATCTAAATAGCAGTGTTGCTGCAAGTGTGAATTCCAAGATAGAATTGAATTCATGATTGCACAACCTCATGGAATGGAAGAAAATGAATGAAAATGGATGGAAGGAAAGTCAGCATCTCAGAGAATGGGTTATCGACTAGATGGATTCACCAGATGTGCTTTGCATGTGCCTCCAAAGGCTGAATCTCACCAAGAACACATCAACCTGATGAAATGAAGTGGTAAGGTGCTTTAAACCTATCCCACCATGCATGCCAAAACTATTAGTGTGGTTGCACGATGGCTTATGATTTGCTATTTATAATGAGATACCTTGGAAAGATGAGAAAAATCTAACCTCAATGTCCCACCATGCGTGTGAAAACTATTAATTTAGAATCACAACACCCCCAAATTCCCTGGTTGTGAGTGGGGCATTCGGTGTGATTTCATAGCATGGGACCATCTCTCAAGTTGTGGGACTTGTAAAAATTGAGATGGACCTCCAGAGAAAGTCAGTTCTTACTTCCTAATCTACCTGCCACATGCTACTCTAGTGCAAGCAGAATATAACTAATCCTAATCTAACTGTTCCAAGGAGATAAAGAGAAAGAGATAGGGTGAAAGAGCCTACATTAAGAGGTGATACACCAGAAAAGGAAGTGCGAGATACTCTATTGAGGGAGGATAAAACAAAGGAAAAAGGAAGATGGGTAGGTCAGATAGAAGTGACACAAACCCATATCCAAATCCATGATCAAAACTCTATGAAACACAACACCTTACACCTGAAAATCTGAAATACATGTACAGAAAACAAATTTGAAAGGGAGAGGCATGGGGAAAACCAAAACCATGCAAAGGGTTGAAGAAACACCACAAAAACACTTTTCACTGCTTTATATGGGTGCATAGACCATTACATTCTTTCTCAGAGGCACAAATCTGCTTGTCAGGTAGGAGACTGTTTTCAACTCAAAATGGAGTCAGGAAACAAATTTGACAGAGTTTCCCTACGCCCAAAATGTCCCCCTCCTCAAATGATAAATTTTACAATATATAGATGATGAAAATCGAGAGGGAAAGAAGAGAAGCTTGATCTCTGATCTTAAAATTTCAATCACCAACTATCAATTCCCACTATGAATCAGCCCGCAATCTATCAAGTCCGGTTCCCTATGTCTGTTTGGAGTGTTGAAGAAGGAAGAACCATGGATCAGATCAAATCAGATCTGGCAGTTAAAGCAATAAGATTATGCATTAATGTCCTGAAATTTGTTTCCCCATTTTTCACCCACCAAACCTCTTTGAAATTAAATTTTCAAGCTCCCATGGGGTAGACAAGCTTGAGACCTTTCCAATGGTGCCAAATTTGTTTAATTTAGAGCACTGGATCAAAAAATATGTCCATTTGAATAGTTGAGTCAGGTCCATACAAAAATGGTGAAAACTTGTGAGAAGAATGGATCCGCGGGCCCGAAACACACTTTGTGCCTTTTGGCACAAAAAATACAAAAATGCAAAAATTGCCCTGCAGCCCTGCAATTCACTTTTGAAACAAAAAGTCACTTTTGGGCCCGATGGTCCGCATTTTCCATTTGTGCAAAAAGTCTCTCCTAGGCTCACTGGCCCGCATGTAATTGAGGCTTGACACGTGGTTCCTTGGGCATCAGCAGAGGTGTGGTTCATTTTTATACTTTACGCCTCCTTAGGGAAAAATGTTAAAATTTCCTCTGACGACCCGCCTTCCCACTTTGACTTTTCAACATGGCCACGTGGCGAGCCAGTGCTAGTTTGGGGACCACTCCTAGATTTACCTTTTCAAGGTGTGCTGAAGAGACACGTGGCGCCTTTTGTTGCTTACTCTATTCCTTTGTATTTTGGCTAAATCCTTTTGCTTTGTGGGGCCCAAAAGTTTGACCCTGGACACATGGAGGCTTCGCGCTTGTTTGGAATCCTGCTCCAAATTTTACTTTTGAAGTAGTGCCATGCTAACACTTGGCTCCTTCCACCTGACCTGCCTCTGCTTTGACTATTGAACCCCCGACTCCATCCCTTTTTTGGACCTAGGACACGTGTCGAGCCCACACTCTTTTGAGTCTCTACTCATGGTCCCAATTTTGAATGTGCGTCATTGAGACACTTAGTAGCTTCCACTGATTCTTCCATACTTAGCAAATTTTGGCTCACTCTGAATCATTTTTGAAGCCTGAAACCTTTGAGTCTTTCTCTGTTTCTCTCCTTTGAGCCTCTGGTTTTCTTTGGCATTGTTTACTCCTCCTCTGACCTTGATCCTCCATTTTTGAGCCCGTGTGCAACGTGATTGTTAGATTTGAAATGTGGGCTCATGCGACGGAAGTGAACCTTAGTTTTCTTCTATGTGGGGTTGTTTTTGATCAATTTTTTTTGGGGGAAAAATTGAGATAACACAGACTTAGACCAAAACTCAAACGTTTTGCAGTAAAAAGGGGGAAACTTGCTTTGAAACTCAATCCATCAATTAAACCCTACAAAATCAGTGTAAATATTTCCAAGTACAATCCTCCATGTCAGTCTGGCATGTTGAGGAAAAAAGGATGGCACATTGAATTAAATTTGTTAAGTTAAAAGGTCCAATTCATGTTTTAATGGTAGGAAAGACGTTTTTGTCAAATTCACCAACTTAAGTTTTTTAAAAATGAATTTTGATGTTTCTTATGCAAAGAGTAGTTTGAGCCCTTTCCAAATATTCCTCATTTTCCCTAATCTGAGATTCCAGTCGAAAGCTATGGCCTTCTGAAATTTTTACTTCGTTTGGTTTCAAAAAAATTAACTTTAAAAAAAAAATGAAATTTTTGTGAATCGAACCCGTGGGTCCAAAAATTACTTAGGGCACTTGTTGCAAAAATGTGAAAGTCACAAATTCCTCTACGGCCCTGCTGCCCTTCAAATTCACTTTTAGGGAAAGCACTTTCGCGGGTTCACGGGCCCACACCTTAAAACTTTACCTTATAGAAAAAGGGTGAAAAATCTTAAGTCTCCCCACCGGTCCGCTTCCCCACCTATCACTGTGGGTCTGACACATGCCTTCTTTAGGCCTTGGCAGAGGCATGGATGATTTTAGACCTTACCGCTTTTGGGAAAAGATTGACAACAATTCTTAAGTTTCCCCGTAGGTCATTGTTGGACTAACACATGACTTTTCTTGGCGTCACCGGAGGCACGTGGGTTTTTAAACCTTTTTACCCTTTCAGAAAAAAAGAGTTAAATTCCAAATTACCTCCGATGACCCGCCTTCCCGTGTGGGCTTAAAAGCATGCTATGGTTCCCTTGCGGCCTTGGAAAATTTTCTTCCTGGGGCCTGTCGGCTCGTCTTTGGGAAAATTTTCATCCCCAGGCCCGCTGGCTTGCCCTTGGGAAAATTTCTTCCCCAGGCCCACTGGCCCACCCTTAGGAAAATTTTCTTCCCCAGGCCCGCCTTTGGGAAAAATTTCCACCCGAGGTCCACTGGCCTGTAACTTAAGAAATATGAGGAGTTAGGACGACTTCTTTATATCATTGTAAAGGGGAAGAAATTTCCTATCTAATGGAAATGTTTTCAGGAAACCTTGAGTACGTTAAATATATGAAAAACCAGGTTGAAGTTCAAGGATGAGTCTGAGAGTGGGTAAGTGGGAAATTACCCCTTTTTAACTTAAATGTTTAACTCTAGAGCATGGGTTGAGCTTTTTGAAGGGTCACGTTAGGGGGTAAGAGATTGTTTTTTTTCTATCCCATGCAAATAAGAACCTTGTTTATTGTTTAGACTTGGTGGAATTTAAGTACCCAAGGTATTTAATTCCTTTGGCCCCTTTGACCCTCTAAAGCTAATCTAGGAATATTTAAGTATAGTGTTAATTTAATTATTTATTAAATTAACACCTAAGAGAAATTTAACCATATTTGGATTAATTACACTCATTAATTTTGTAATGTGAATTTAATATTTGTTACAATGGGAAAATTTCATTTATTAAATTATAATTGACCTTGAATCTTTGTTGTGACAATTGTTACTTGAAGCATGGTAGTGGTCACACTTTTAGAAAAAAAAATATTCCATAATTTTTCTACCTAAACCTAGGTTGTTCTTGGGTCTCGAGTGGTCATTTTAATGGGTGTTACAAAATAAATTAAGAGTTGATTCATTATTAATTAACACCTGAATTAATTTTCAACCTAGAAAACTAACAATAGTTTGTAGAGGGTTATATTAATCTCAAACATTCTTAGTAGGAAACATGAATTGCTAAAAGAATTACAAACATGGATTAGATGAATAACCAAATAGATCTAGAATTTTTTATTTCCAACAAAATGAAATTATAAATAAATTAGTTATCTAGAGAGGTACGCGACCACCAGTTTCCAAGATTTTCTTAATAACCAACCTGTATCCATGTTGATGTTATTATCATAGTGCATTATTTGAATGGCTTCATGAACATGCCCTTTTACAAAATTTTCTTCCAAGGAGATAACAAATGCAAAGTCAATAGAAATGGTGTGCTTAGTATTGAGAGAATGTTCTTCCAATGTTAATGTATGTTCAATGCGGTCATATTTAATGTCTTTATCATGTTCGTTAATTTGATTTTTAATCAACCACCCTGTTTCATCAATGTAAGGCTTTCCACACAAACATTTAATCATATAAATACCACTATTGAGGTTGATTTTTATTTTATCTTTAAATGAATTAAGGTTTCTGTTTAGGGTGTTGATGAGAAGGAAAGAAGCTACAATGTCTTTTTTGTTTGAAATTTTAACAATTTTATCAATGGCATTCTTAAGATAAGGTAGGAAGGATTTTTTACTATTAGAATTAGTGCAATTAATATTTTTACTAGCAGAATTATAGATATTCTTTAATGTATCAGCAATTATATAATCATCATAATCATTATTCTTAAAAACCTTATAAGTAAGGTGGGATAATTCATGACAAAGGTGCACAATGTATTGCTTCACCATATAGGAAATATTTTCCAATGAATCCTCTACATTTCAAAGTATAATTTATCTATAAGAATATAAAATTCCATGTCTTTATGTATGAATTTTATCATACATGGACTTCACTTCACTCTCTTGCACATTATTTTTTAGATTACTACAAAACTATCTACCTCTATGTAATAATTTCCATTTTTATAATGTAATTATTTGTTTTTCTCCATAGTAACATTTCCTCCACCTTTATTACGAGCTAGTAGGATTTTTAATTATACCTTATTATTATCATGCCAAACTTATCTTTATTATTACTAGTGGTTGCTCCTAAAGGATCAAGTCTATGCTGATGGGGTAAAAGGTGAGGCGAGATGGTGTGGGTAGGGTGGGGCCCATTTTTTATAGTGATAATGGATACTATAAGAAGAAACATGAATGTAAATTTCGGTTGAGGTTGGTAATACAAGTACTTTGAAGATTACAATGCATTTCGAAAATGATATTGCATACACTCATTCTTATTTGTTTTCTTGAATCATGGGTTTTTGTAGGCATTCACATATTGGTCATGCTATTCTTTATTCATTACACTAAAACGTAAAACATTGAGACATGAAACTTTTTCTATGCATAATTTTGTGTGGCCCATTTAGAAATGCTTTTCTCACCATTGTTTTGTGTGCATATTTAAAAAAAAAAATATCAGTGGCAACTAGGTATGATAGAAGGGTTAAGTATGTAGCTTTGTAATAGTATGCACCTCAACTACATAAAAAAATGGATCTATCTTGACCATCAGAATAGGGTCTTGCCCATTTATCATGATATCCTGCCATCATGATGGTCTGCTACCTACTACCTTCTTGCAGCAAGCACCATTTCCTTTTCTGGCACGTTGGAATTTAAGCTTGACCTTTCATATCAGGAAAGGAAAGCTTCTAGCGGTAGATAATGTGCCATCATTTCCACATAATCAAAAAATTTATTAACAAATCATTCAATTATAGAGTCTGATAATATGCATATTGTTTTCCTATAATGTGTGTAGTTTTATGATGATTGCATTATTTCCTACCCTAGCAGATAAAACAAACAATCTGAAACTTTTAGTTGTGTCATCATTTTTATATTAATTGAATTGGCTATGTATTGTATTTCCTTATTGGCGCAATTGTATATCTTATTTCCTTCTCTAAGAGTCATAACTATCCTTTATGCCCTAGAATATTCACGAATTTCAGTGTTATTTATCCTAGCGACTAATTTTCATAACACAAATGATTACTTCTTCAGTTGTGCCATCAAAGGCATCTAAATTGTCTTTATTGGCATCAAATGTGACTAAAAATTTTCCTAGATATATTACCGACTGTTTTTGACCTCCACAAATAAAGTTCTAGGCCCTTGAATTTTTCTCTAAACTAACCAAAAATATTTGTATTGGGTACTTTTATGACTTCTTGCCATGACTATGTGTCCACAAACAACTTTGGCCCTTGAATGTTGCATTTCAACTATGAATACAATGGCTTCATTGGTCTTTTGATTTCCTTTGATGCCCTTCAAACTCCATGACCTAATAATGCCTCATATGAATAAAACTCTTGGTTGTATGAAACTCATGATTGTACACTCTTCGTTTATCCTGTTCTCAAAAACCTCTTTGTGTCTCACTCTAATACCAATGTTGGAATATGTGAACAAGGAAGAGTAAAGAAAAAGGTGAATTGCACACTTTAGAGATTATGTGTATTTATTTTACTATGCAAACAAATTTTACAACATGGTTGATGGTTACAACCAAATATTAAGTAATGTGTAATCAATTACTAATTAACTAAAGTCTTAAATTTTAATAAACACTTGGTTTAGTTGTAACATTTCACTTGTTTCTCTCCGGAGATTTGGAAAAGGATGTCAACATGGTGTGACATAAATATTTTCCAATATCTGAACATGCTCACTTGGGTTGCAAATTTATGTAGTCACTGTAGAGAATTAAGAAAGTTCCATGAGCCTAGTACATTCTCTTTTATCAACATATCCAGGATTCTTATTTCATAAGTATGGAGGTTGACCTGAAAGTATTAATTAATGATGGTTCATCACCGGTGAATGAATCATTCTACGAGCAATTTGTGGACAGCCTGTTATAGCTTATGTCCACACAATTGACTCATTGTTTTGTTATTAGATATATTTTTGTGTACCTATCTACACCAAAGCTCCTACATTGGCTAGCCAAAAACCATTCAGGGACTACTACAGATTTCAAAGTAATATATAAGGAGCAGCCTTTAGATTTTATGACTAAACTTATTTGTTTTATTGTAATTGTAAATCTTCGAGACAAACATGTCTCCAAATTATTCATTAAAAGGGGGCACTAACATATATTACTTAACATTTAATGGACAATTAGTTACATACATAATGTTAGGTTGTAAACTGCACCAACCACAATATAACTTCTTCCAGCATATTAAAATGAGAGATACACACAGGTCTTAGTGTGCCTTCAAGTTTCTTTTAATTCTCTCTCATATTTTAACATATTTATGATATATATCTAACATAAGAATCAAATTACAAGTCTTTACACTGTAAGAGATAAATCTTATTATGTAATTTATTAATTTCCCTATATTTTATAAAAGACATAAGTTTATCCACCAGTTCTGATATTGGTCGGTATATAACTCTATGTTACAAATAGTACTAAATTATTGATTTTATTTATATGAAAATATGGCTGTAGTTTCCATGTCAAGAATAAACTTACATTTTTCAATATACAGTTGAGCCTTTGCATTATATTTATCCATTATTTAAGGGAAAGATAAAAACAAAATTCATTGAAACAAGTTCTGAGATCTTCTGGATGTTAAATTAATACCTAGACCAAATAGAATGTGAATGACAAAAGTCATCATTACATATAATCTATATTTTAGATTATATAGCCAAAAGTTGAACGGTAGTCATTTTACATACTTTTTATACCATGTCGTATTATGCTAGAGAAAGGATATATATGCAGCAGATAATTAATATCCTCACAGAGAAATAGAAACATAACAACATTGTCACATAATTATAAATCTAATAATAGCAAGAGGAAATTTAATATGAACAAGTATTTATGGTCACAGGAAGAAAGGATATATACACATACCAATGAACGTATATATATGAAAAAAAGAAACAAATTTTAAAAACAATGCAAGAGCTCCACCAAAAAGTGGCCAAACCTACTCAAGATGGAAACCATCATAGTTAAGATGTAACCAAGTAGTAGACTCCATTGACATGGAGCAATCTTAGCTTGGGATTATTTTATGGGCTTTCTTCACAGATTGAATGTTTCTTCTAGCTCATCTCAAACTTATTTTGTCAAGTACTGGTTTTGTTTTTCGCGGCATGTGGTTTGGAAAGGTTTTCTTGGCTTGGCCTTACATGAGCCTAAGGAAAGCCTCAAGGTTTCCATTTACAATTTTAATTATGTTTATATGTTGCATCAACCTATGTTTCTAACCTTTATTAAAGCCCATATGCTAAAATGTGACCTTTCTTCCTCCATAGTCATTACATCATTTGCAGCCTCCAGCATGGCAGGATCTGGGTTGGCACAAAAAAGGATAAAAAATTATTTGTTGTGCAGTTTGAAACTCACAATAGAAATCACCAGCGGTATTATGCGAAGATCAGATTACTAACCATTCCATCCACCAGGACCTGCATAAGCCGCCCACTTATCATTCTGATTAGCTCTAGATGTGATGCAACAATTAAGAAAAAATAGAAAATAGATACATATTTTGTTCTCAATCTAATCCTTTAATTTTTTTCATGAACATATTATTATATTACCTGTCCCATTTGTCTTCTATGTCTCTTATAATTCGGCATCTATATGCAATTCGAGGCGCCCAAGTTGTAGGATTCTAATCACACCTGCCCATCAAAATAAAATCTAAATTCAAATTAGTGTCATAAATGATATGAATCTGAGGTTTTGAGTACCCTTCATTCTTCCCTTAATATATGTATTACTGTCTGCAAAACCACCTTACCATTCACACATTGAATGGTAAGGTAGAATGGCCTAAATTCGTGAGAGTCACACTTAGTGTAAATCCACATGTATCTAATTTATTGCCCAAATACCTTAGGTCTTATGTACCTCTCATGGGGTTTTACGTCAGCATTGTTGCAATTATCATATTTCAAGTAGTCTACTCCCTGCCGATCCATTAAACAACAATAGATTTTTTAGCATTGCAGTAAATACCAATCCTAGTTTCATCTGAATCTTCCCTGCATTTTGGTTCAAGAGCAAGATAAATTCATCCAAAGTAAATAAGAATTTGATCAGTGAATCAGGTAATGATATTTAGAGCAAGGCACCCATGAGGGAAATGTTTTGGCATCTTGTTCCTCGTGTCTAAGAGAACCTGGCAAGGTTTTGCTACATGTATAAGACCTGGTATTTAAAGCCAAACACAAATATCAGTATTACTTAATAGGGTATTGATACCGTGATCTATCTAGGAAAGGAATTTTATTTATTCTGTCTAAGGATTCAATGCTTACCCAAAATCAGAGTATATTACAAGTTAGAGTCCCTTAGAGTGAACATAATCCGTGAAAGCCTTAATGCCAGAAGAAAATGTAGAAGCTCTAGCAACCAGATTACCCTGCCAAGTGCTAACATATAAGAAGGTTCTCAGTCCCTCTGAAAACTGGTTTTGATTATCAATGGAATTATGAAATATCCAGAGCATTGGTATATAATATAAGAAATTGAAAAGGCATTCAGATCTGTTTCTCAGATTTCTAATTAATTTATTAACAGTAATACCTAAGCAGCTCTGTTTTTCTCACCCCAACAATCATCTGACAGTTAATGGACAAAACTTAGCTATTGCGTTAACAGGAATGGATAGTCTTTATGGCTCGAATTTTTAAAAAAACTACTGATGGCATGCAATAAATCTTACGTCTTACCTATATTTACATATTCATATCCAACCTTGGATAATCTAGTGGAAAATGGGTAAATGTTAAAAGTTTTATTTCAAATGTCACCCCATTAAATTAATAAAATCATAAGTATGGATAATATAGCTTGACTAATCAACCATACTCCTATTTTCTACAAGTTCCAAATTCAGCTGTAACCTAAGCTAACTATGAACACATGTTAATCCTATATACAAGATGAACATCAACGCAAATCATATAACCTAAAGGCTTGCATTCTCTTCTAATAAACAAGAAGAAATATTTGTAGGTTACCTATTCCACGAACTATACTTTCATTAACTGAACAAGAAACATGATTCAAACTCTTCCATCTGAATATAAGAAATAATCACACAAACATATATTAGTATGGATACAAGGGAGTTAATTAGTTTTATCAATCTCAAATAGTCAAATACTTAAATCACTTGACCAAGAAACCACAACCACTTGTAGAAGACTATTGTTCTCTCACAAATTTCCAATCTTCAAACCTATGACTTCTTGTAGTATACAAAAGCTTTCTTTTCAAACTGATAACAAACCTTTGTAGACCAAATATAAGATGACCATCCTTCAATGCTTCATAATTATATCTATGAGTTCCTTTGAAAAGCTAAGAATATGCTTCCTCTAAAGATATTGACGGGCATGCAACTTCTCTTTCATAGACAATGGTTTTAAAACTTGCCCCCCCTCGATCCTTTGAACAATATCAACATTTGCTTCTTTTCAATGATATACTAAGCTTACTGTCACAGAACCTTAAAATAAAATACTAAACCTTAACTTCAAACTATTGTTCCTCACTTAAATATGTATAGTTGGCGCAGACATGCCTTACTTGGCAGTCATGTAGGTCTATGTATTACCTTCATACATCTTAGAGTTGAAACTACACCTACATGGACCTAAAAAACCTTGAAGAAGCTCTTTCTAATTCAAGTGTCAAACCTTGTCGACATAGACATTTGGGCTATTTTCTGACCAATATCTACAAAATAAATCAAACAGAGGAGAAAAAATTGTATATGAGGGAAGGACATTGGGAACCAACTACAACCTTCCATGCCAGTTATATTTCCTTCCATCCTTAAAACCTTATGACGAATTTACAACTGGGTTGGGTTTTAAAAATATATTTCTTCCAACATTTCTCCCATGCATTAACATGGAAATCATTCTTTCCGACATGTGAAAACAATTAAGAAATCTAAACGGGGTTCGACATTACTCTATTTCACATGAAGGTGAGGAATCTAAATAGATATATGAGTAATCCCTCTCCTTTGGAATCAGATATTACCGACTGAGAATCATATAAACACAGTTCAAGGTTGAGCAACTTCAATTGAAATTGTACAAGTAAATGTTAGTTGAATCTATTGTGAGAAACTTATTTTTTCTTAGCTACTTATTTGAGCGAGTGGTTCCTATTTATGGACTTGTTCTTGGATAGATTTCTCGCTCTACTCATTGGAAGTCAAGACCTCGTTCTTTGGTTGTTTTTGGCATGACCTTCTTTTAGCATGTAAATCAGTTTTTAATCGCACAGATCGCTTCTACTACCTAACACCTTAATGTTTTTATTCAACCAACATAATGAATCCTCCTCCGTTATTTTCCTTGTCAAGATGACACTGTTTTTTGGTGGTTCAGTACAGATTTGTCTCTTCACCTAGCCCCAATTTTAAGAACCCCTTCATGTAAAGTCAAATAAATACCAATCTTGAATATAATTTTATGTTGTATTTTATTTGTTTTAGATTTGTTCCTATCTACTTAAATGTCCCCCATCCCACAAAAAAACATTACATTTTCCTAGTAGCTATGTAGATTTGTATATTGTGTTCAGTTTGCAGACCATAGTTTTCTTTATTTGAGGTCTACCATAATGCTCTGTACTAAATATAATAGCTTGCTAATGACCATCTTTCACAAAGTATACCATGAAATAGGGAAATTCCCCTTCTCTAAGACACATGTGAAAACCATTATTGTAAAATTAACACAGTCCTAGTTTGCCAAACCAAAATTCATATGGAAATTCTGTATATGTAACATGATGGTCCAAACTTGACCATAACATATAAAGACAGTTTTGGCATCCTATATACATAGATATACCCTAGCTATTCTATACCATATCCCCTAGCTATAGAAACATAGATGGATAGATCCCCGCCCTACCAATAAGTGGTATGCTTTTTCTTTGCAGTCCTCACAGGATAGAACCCCTCAATACATAATAGAAATTATCATATCTTCTCCTCCAAATCTTGTTTTGCTTCAAAATTACTTCAAGATCCCTCTCTTAGAAATTTCCATTAAATGCTTCCCAACAAGCATTGTTTGATGGTTTATATGATTTAGTGCAATTACTGTACTGATGTTAAACTAAATCTTGGAATGGAATGGACTGAATAGACTTCCTTCTCGTAACCCTAATTTTGATGAAGATACATTGATTAGGGTGAATCTTGTTAGATGAAGTCATTAAGAAAATTTTCCTAGAAAATTTGGGGTAAAATCTCACCTTGCATTTCTTACGTAACATATTCTCTTGAGGTTTCCTTTCACTTAGAGTGTAAGTATGAGGTGATGGGTGATGGTCCAAAGCTATTGGAAGTATTCCATGGACCTTCCTCTTAGCCTTCCTAACTTGGGCGCCCTTGAATCAAAACTTAACAATCTAGGTGATCCAAGAGAATCCGTAGCCGGCTAATTTTACAGAATTAGTTACTAATTGAAGTGACAGCTGAATATAATCCTAGGTTGTTTCCCAAGAAAATAGCATCTAAATGAACATGTTTTCCATTAGACAAGATAAATATCAAGCAAGCCTGATTTGTATTTACCAAAGCATATGCACATGGTCCTATTATTGCTAGCTTTAATACATTGGTTCAAATAATTACACCAGAGCTACATGTATGCGAGTAGCAAGCGGTCATTCTCCGGGCTGGAATACCAAAAGAAACAACCCTACTGGAAAACATTAATCCAACATGGAAGTCAAAGATGATGGAAGTAGATGACGGTAGTTTACTCCTAAGTTGACGGTGACGAAAGGGTGAGCGAGAAGAAATGGAACGCTCTTCTCTGAAATGTGCATAGCTAAAGTATCTATATATTTTAGCAAGCATTCAGTCGGGGAACAGGTATGGAGAACCCAAGCTAAGAACCGTTTTAACTACCATACAAAGGAAAGAAACCATTTTAATTTCATGTTTATGTAAAGCTATATTATACCCAACTTCTAGTCCAGGACTTATACTAATACAAGAAAATTGTTTAAAGTCATTTGGATAGAAGTGAAATTCCGATAGTAATATGAGGATATGAGAAAGGAATTTTTTATAGCATAATCTGTGAAACAATGAACAGAAGTCCATCTGAATGGAGAACTGTGGATGATAGATGACAAGATTAAATTGTCATGGGTAGATGTCTAAATGGTTACCCGACAATAGACAATGAGTTATGGACTTTTTTGATGTTTTTCTTTTGTGATTTTGGCTGCTCATTTGTTGCTAGTCATAAACGCCAGTTCTTAAACATCAATTAACAGACTGTAGCCTCCCTGAGACCATTTTGAGTTTCCTGGGAAAGAGGTTTTCATTCGTAGGAACCGTTTTAATTTGCACACCAGTGGACTAACAATATTTACAAATATGCATTGACGCCAAGTGTACAATGTGCTCCTTGTTGCTATTTTGTCAAACAGTACGCGAGCCAAATGAAGCTTACCCACTTTGTTGTGTTCGAAACAGGTGGTGCACTTGCCTATGAATGGCTGTGAAAGTTTGACCTGCTAACATTTTTTCCTTTCTGGATATGCCCCCCTGATTCTTAATTTGCATTATTGTTATTCGTCTTAGTGCCAAACGAATCGAATGCCCTTTTACCAGTCTGTGATGGGTTAAACGTGGACCTGGTTGTATTTTATTTTTTGACCGAATAAGTGTTCTCTTTGATGATTTCGATATTCTCTTTGACCTCCATCATTTCATTTCCCCTCGATTAGAACGGGCTTCTGAAGAAAAAATGTCAATCTATGTTACAATTTTTCTCAAGCTACATGGTTTGGGGACTTCAAATTATGGGCTGATGACAGAGACGAAGTTGACAGGGTAACCACAAAGTGCCTAGTTCAATGTAAAAAGTCTGCACAACCTTACTCATAAATTAAATGGGAACAGCATATGGAAAATCACAAGTCACCAAGAACCGCCATTAATCAATAAACAAAAGTTACACAGGAAAACAGAAAACTGATTTGAGGGACATAATGACATATGCGAAGACAAACCTGTGTTGGACTGGTGGGCGCTGTGCAGGAAGGTTCCAAGGAGGGGCGGAAGAAGAAAGCCGATAGCAGACAAAGAAGAACAGAATATACCAATAGGGAAACCACAAATGCCCAGGATATGCACAGGCCTGGTAGAAACGGACAGATGTGGGCAGAGCTACATCCAAGACAGGCACCGCGAGAACAGAGCATGACACACATGCACGCACAGACAGGCAGGTGAAGAAGGAGGAAACAATGGAAGCAGGAGCAGGATGAGAAAGAGGTTAACCTGCACACCGTCGTCGTAAGGACCTGAGTGAAGGGTAGCCACGCCTCCGGCGTAACTATAAACACTAGGAAAAAACATTAAAATCCTTTATACTCGACCTTAGATGTGGTAAATATGAATCATTAGCCTATATAAATCCTTCTAGTACTAGTTAGAAAACTATATTCATTTATTTTTTATTCTTAGCCTTCATAAACATGTTCAATTTGTAATCCATAGGAAGTAAAAATAAATTCACCACAAATTTCCTCTACCATTTATAGCATGATAATCCCATAAATATACATTTCCCTTCAGCTTTTTCGAATAAATAAACTTCTTTTGGGTTCTCTATTTACTCATGGTCAAAATATTTGTCAAATATTATGATCAATCTATTATACCATCATGATATGAAATTCATGCATAAGTTTGAATATCCCTGTGTGATATCAATCTAATCCTGATATATGTTTTACATAAATTTCTTTTTTATCTTCTTTTATATCTTTATCTCCAAGCTCTAATGAGTCATCATCACTAGGGTTTCCATCATCACCATATCACTCATTTTGACAAAAATGGATGAGTTCAATCCTTTCATTCACACTTTATCTAATATTAGACAACTTTGTTGCTCTGGTTGGTATCACTTCCCTCACCCTGATCAAAATATCTCTATTGTCTAACACATTCTCCTCATATATATTATGATAAAAAATTACTAAAATCTACATCTTTACCGAAAAATTGAAACTTTGGACAATTCTTTTTTATATATTTCACTGTAGATGTATGGTAAACTATTATTCTATGTACATGTTGTCAATACATTAACCTCGTAAGTGGGTGTCTGGATCAGAATGTCGTGATTAAAGTGTGCTAAAAAAAAGTCATGTGAAATAGACCAAAACATTTGAGATATGTCACTCTTACACCATACCCACCCTCCCCTATCTTTGTTTCCTCTCTTTTAGATATTTTTACCATATTAGACCTTCTTCCTCTCTTTCGTATATTTTTGCCATATTAGACCCTCATCATTCCTTCGCTATTTCTTTGTATTCAACCTCATATTGTTTCCCACCTTCTGACCTCGTACTTCCCCAAGGTTTATATAATCACCCATCAATAATTGTGTTGGGTTTGGCTTTGCCCATTGTGGATGCCATTGCCCATGATTGACTCCATTAGGTATATGTACTCCTGATCACTCTTTTCACTTTATCATCAATAATTCATCATTCAAATCACTTCACTTTATTTTCATATTTGACATTTACACACAAATTTGTAGCGAGTTGTTGGACTTGAGGTTTTAGAACTGATCCATTTTTATTTGGTTTAACATGGGTAACAAGGACTAGACAAATTTTATTCATCATTCACATTCTCCACCAATAGTATATTCTCTTAGTTTAATTTGTTTGAAACAATACCCCCGTTATAACATTTTTTTTACAAATGTAACCCTTAATCATCATCATCTTTTTGGATTCAGCATCCTGTTAAGTAGTGACATGTCCCCTCTGATTCCTGTGTCGAGGAATTCATTTGGATTTTTGTGAACCTCTACGACAAGATGTGCTTTCATTTGTCAAAATTATGGATGAAGAGTTGAGCTGAGTATGCTTGTGCACTGAGACGAAGAAGTTTCTTAGGGCGTTCGATCGAGCGCATTCGTCGTCTGCATCATAGCCTTCTACAAGCTTGGCACTACTCTTCTCCATCTAGACATTGAAGATGACTCAGTCACTACATCCTCCAATTACATATTTTGAAAACTTTTAAACAACACATAGTAGATAATGGCACTCTTGTGGGCTTGACTTCGGTCTCTCTAATGCTACATGTCTCTATAATTGCTTGCAATATTACTAACATCTCTAAGTACGATTTTCTTACTCTTTGATTGCTACATAGGATAATAGGATGGTTTTTTGCGTTCTTCTCTTATAGATTTATAGAATATTTGATGAATAAATGAAGTTGGGGTTTGATCTTATGTTTTTTCGATTGATTGATTCAAAATACATCCACACGTCTCCTAATCTGATGTACGCTGCACACAGGTCCGGTTTTCTCCCCAATGTGTTCCTTGTATGGACGCTGGTTTCTTAGAGGCCCAGGATCCAATCCTTAGGTCGTTTCCCAAGGTTCTTTTACTGGTGTCTGGGCACGGCTCTTTCCACATTGCGCTTGGACTTAGACTCCGTCGATTGTTTCCATGCCAAAGGAAGGTAATCCAAGACAGGTTTGTGCTGGTCTGCAGGAGTTTCGGAGAATGTTGCAGTGTTCAAATCGTTTGCGAGTTCGGTGCTTGTCTTTTCGTCTTCTATTTTCTTCCCAGGCACTAGAATTTCATGAGGAGAAACAACTCTTCCGCCAAGTGTTCTAACAGTGAATTGATGGCGTGGGAGGTACTGCTAAGCTTGTCACTGGTCTCTGCTTGTTTGGATGTAGGTTTCTCAAAAATGAAAGAGTCCTCCTTTTCCAGGGAGGATACTTCCTCCACTCAAGCCAAACTGATGGTCTTCACACAGGTTGATGCCACTTCCTCACACGCTTTCTCTTATCGCTCTTTGGTGATGACAATAATAACCACCATAACCCCTGCCGAGTGAAACAGACGCTGGCCTATGAATTGAGGTATAACTCACGCATGATCCTTATCCATGGAGATCAAAAAAGTAATCTTCTCCTTTGGTTGTGCTACAGGTCCTTTTGCGAAATCTGTGGCGGCTCCTGAGATGACCGCCCGCTCTGCAGCAAAAAAATCTTCTAGTTGTTCTGTGTTTGATAGCGCTGATAATAAAGAAGAGGTGAGGGTTTGATCGTGGCCTAGCAGGAATATCATCAGCCCAAGAATGCTAATCGCTCTAATTCACATGTCTGCTACCTTTGGCCGCCTCCTACCGGTATGCCTAAACATCACGCACATTCGCAGTCCTTGCTAAATATAAATTTTGGACTTTACATCACTAAAAAGTGCTGTGACGTAGTGATGGGGGCATACATTGGCATGCAGCAGGTTGAGGGTTCCATTTTGGCTGGAACCACGCGAACCTGCATGATCTTTAGGATCAGCGGCCTCCTACCAATGACAAAAAATAAACGATGGGAGTCATGCACGTGTAGGGATCACTCCCTTCACACGGTCATGATGAAAGCAGGAAATGCCTGAAGTTTCTCTGACTCCGCCAACATGATTTGTGGTGTCTTTCACATGCTCCCTTCACACTCGCACGCTCTGATACTACTGTTGGAAAGAAGAAGGCGGAAATGGTTGAATGATATTACACAATGTAATAAACGAATATATACACGGAGGGGAAACACCTGAAAAGGTCGTTAAAAGACTTCACTGCCTACGTGGAGGCAACTGAAAGGTACCAACTGACCAACTGAATAATGTAATAATATATTTCTAAAATAATTATCTTATGGAGGATCATGCACAAGTGGTCACACCATAGGTGAGTATATATCTAATGCATATGATGGTTGATTGTTTATTGCTATAGATTAGGGTAGATTTATTTTATTTTCTATATAATTTTATTTTTAATTTTTTTGTCATTTGGATTTACTTATCATTTACCGAATTTTATTATATATTTTAGTATGATACCTTTTTCGTATTAGATATATGTCTTTGAAGCCTAAATCTATGATACACTTATAGATAAGATCCTCTATAACAAGGTGTATTTGGTAACTATATTTTATGTGAAAATTAATATTTCATTCCCAAAATTTGAGAACACAAGAATAGATCCATTTTATCCTATCATATATTCTATTGAACCTAACATTAAGATTAATATGTCATATATTAGGTTAGATTCTCCATTAATTTTCATTTTATTTGGTTTCTTTTTGTGATTGACTATTGAGTAAACATATCGGCATGGTCGATCCTTCATGTGCACTAATCCTTTTGACATATCATGGTTGGCCCTTGTGCTTATCCCACACTACTAATACCATCTACCTCAAAGATATGTTTGTCCAAATTCTTCTCTTGATGACATAAACCCCTATACCAATATTTTTACATAGTAGATTCCATTAGAAAATAATTCCTATAACATATTTTCTTATCACTCTTTCGTTAGATAATTTCACAAATATAATATCTAATGATTATTTCTACTTAATCATCCTCTAAGAAATGTATTTATGGTGACAATAATACCAAATGTTATGATTTTACTAAACTAGTCCATCATTCCATTGACTATTTTTCTATTGGATCCTCTAACAAAAATTAACCAGAGAAACAATCTTATAATATGCACATTGGGGATATTATTCATTATTCTTCTTTGAGTTAAAATACCCAGAAAAACATGAAGATTTCCTTATTCTAATTACCGTCATTTCGTAAAAATATTTATCCACTAATTCATTTATTTTGTGGTTGCTTGACATACTTCAAAAAGAAATTCAAGATTATATTTCTATCAAATTAGTCTTATCTTTTAACCATATTAATCCTACAATTCGAATAATAACAACACTATCATTCCTTCAAATAGTGATATCATTAAGATCATTATTCAACTCATTGATTCCTTATGCCAATAAAAACCACAACATCCAATCAATTGTTGTAAATGTGAAAATTAGCTCAATCCACTAGTAGTTCCGAAATGGTCTCATGGAGCATGAAAAATCAAATTCCATCCCCCTCCAATATTAGTATGTATCAATCAAGCACCCATTTTTGAACCTCTCATTCATAACAAGGTTGTTTAAAGCAATCAAAGATGACTTCTCACTCCATACATCACTTCTATGGGCTTTAAAGGGATCACATATTCCATTTCTTATGATATCTATAATCAACACAACCTTAACATATAAACATTTTGAAACCTTTACAAGAATTGTGTGAATTTCAATTCCAATGTAACCACCAAGATATATTCTAGAACATTGATGTGAGAAGCTTTGGATCAGTACAATACTCTTATGGAAAACTATATTTTCAAACTTGAAATATTAGTGATTTCTTTACAAAAATATAATCGATACCTTTCAACATAGCCTCCTTCAAAGCAACACTAATAAGTTTCATTAATTGTAAATAAGATAAATTCATTTTTCCAATCATTTGAGAAATAAAAAATGCCACGAATATCTCATGAAGTAATTTGAAAATCCTTCTCTCTCCCCCCCCCCCCCCAAAAAAAAAACCTCCTACAAAAATACACATTCTCATGTGTCCTACAAATAAGAATACCACTTATGATGGAGTCACACAACTCCTCTTTTAAAATAATTTTGCATATAATTAATAAATTTACCCCTAAATGACAAGAAGCTAATCACTCACATTCTTACTCCCATAATTATTGTCACCAACTTCTATCTAATGAGGAATTTAAATGAAATCTACCTCGACCATTCACCATGGTTATAGAACCTTTTTGATAAATTGTCCAAAGGTATGGTGAAAGAAAATATTAATGGTTTTATGATAATTCGGTCTGTTCTTATATCATGCATCCACCTTTAGCTAGACCTTCATCCTTTACAATAAGTTCGATCATAAATCAATTACTTGGGAAATTTTTGATGAATCTATCAAGGAGTGTGATAAATCCCAATAACATACCCCCATAAGTCAAGTTATGAAGTTAATGAGTATCTTAAAGTATATAATGAACCATTCCATAATCATTATAAATATAACCAACTTAATCATATTCCCTTCCAAAAATGTAAAGCTTCTACTAAGAATTTTTATACTTCATATTCTTCAACTATTATATCTATATAAAACAACAACATATTATTTATTTTTTCTATTGCCCATATCTTTATTCCACTTAGACCATAACCTAAAAAATAATTTACCCATGTTCTCCAACGCAAACATTCCATGAACAAACATCAAGTCCTAATTCCATTAGCCAAATAAGCTTTATCATCCAATGTATAATTTTTTTTTTTAATTAAGGGTAAATGGATTTTTTTTGGTAGGGAACCATACCAGAGAATACAAAGAGGCTCAAAATCTAGATTTGACAAGAGAATTACACCCAAGAGAAAGGTCTAGAAGCCAAAATGAACCTTGAACCACATGAAAGGTAGTGAACCAACAACTGCAAGAAGAAAAAAAAATAGACGGATAACAACGATACAACAGCTACCCAACCCAAGACCTAGCTAAAATCCACAAGAGGTTTGCTAACCAAAGACTAGGAGAGGAGGGTCAAAAACTAGCAAAAAAATAAAAACCTGAACTAGCCAAAATAAAGGATCATAAGGACTATTTTCTGCCTCGACTTTGGGTCATGGAGGGATGAACCGTATGCGAAGCTTTCTTCTTTAATTTTTTCCATCCATCATCGCCTTCATTTAGAAAAAATACGTCCACTTCTCCCAAAGATTCGATGTAGAAAGTGTTAACATTCTTCTAAGGGGGACTCACCAGTTTAGTTGCAACATTCAAATTAGAAGTGGTCCCAAATTGTGTTGTCGTTTTTCCAAATTATTCTTGTTTCCGCTCCAAGTTATAAAGTAGGGAATTAATCATTAATGCTTTGTAATTTTCAACATCCCTAAAATATTTATTTTTCTCAATGGTCAATATCACTTCTGTCATCTGTGAATATGTCTTCATTGATATGTCCACCGCCTACATCCTTGATATTTGGCATGCGTAGGCTAGCAGAATTCAAATTTTATACTGGCTGGATCATCTCTGCTAACTTGGACTGACCTTTGACAAGAGATCTTTTTATTTCTTGGCTTCCACTTGTTAACTCTAGCACAACTCTAGTTTTCCCTTCCATAATTAGGTTGACAATCAAGGCACCATGAGATAGGTCTTCTACACAAGTAGGTGAAGCCATGTCATGATCCTCCTCTCCTGAAACATGATTTGAACCTATCACCTTCACTTGTTCACCGCTTTGTGTCAGTTGTTCCTTCAAATTTTCATTTATGTGAATCCATTCTTCAAACTTCTGATCACAGGGGTACAGGGGTGGTGGGTTTTTCCATTGATTGTATCCATAACTATCATTCCCTACCAACCTGCACTTATTGAAAAACATAGGAGAGTCCTCAAATGGAAGCATCTATCTCAATACACCGTCATGTGATTCCGGGTTAATGATAAGAAGGGGAGTTGTCCCATCAGAGGTGTTGATACACATTCTAACTACTATGATCTTGGTTCTTGCAGCGGTAGATGGATCGATAGAAATCAAATCAGCCATTGATTTAGTTATCCCAACTAATACATTTGTTTCCCGAAATTCCATGGGAATTCCAGGGATCTTCACTTAGATAGTGCATGCTGTATGAGTGTGGGTAATTGCTCTCATTATCCATCAGGCCAAGGAGAGGTTTGTTCTCCCATTAAACTAAGGGCCTCCTTCCATAACCTAGTTCATATCATCTTACAGAGAAAAAAGGAAGAGGAATCTTCTCTTTGAAAGGGAAACCATGGAGATTTTTCTGAGAGGCTTGCATTTCTTCTTGGCCTAGTCCCTTACCTGGTCGATATTTAGCCCTATCCCAATGAGAAAACTCATCAAAGTAAATTTGTATTTGTCACTGGCTCTGTCTACAACAATTATTAACATGATTAATATTTTTTATAGCTTCATCATCATTTCCATACACTTTTGGCCGTTATGTACCTACATATCCAATTCCATACAATCTTATCTCTTATTTTTCCTACACCATATCTCACTATGAGATTCATCTATCCTAACTAGTTCGAGAGAGATCTTAATAACAATTAAAATTTTGAGCTCTCTATAATCCCCACTCCTTCATAAGCTCTTTATAATGATACCCCACAAGTTCAAATGGGTACATAGTCCAACCCTAAATATTTGGACCCTCTTATATAACTCTATAAACTCCCATGTGAAATTCCATTTTGTGAGAGCTTATTTTTACCTCATCTAAGCATATCGAATATCTCATCTCATCCCTCTTTTCTATCAATATTAATTTGTCATCTATTTTAGGTAAAGTTCTTATGCTACATGGTTTTAAAGAGATTATCTTATGTCAGTGTGAAGATCCATCCATTCAAACCAACCTTTCTAATAACAATTATTTACACGTTTTCCTTCCTCTCTGTTCTATTAGTTAAGATGAACTTAAATATTTCATCGAAAATGATATCCTCTTTACTTTAGTCTAAAATAGTTACACTATAGTTAAAATACCTATCATAGATGATTGTTCTGGTCCTTGTTTTTCTTCATTGATTTCATCAAAACAATTATCTATTATATCGATAAATTTAAATTCACTAAGAATACATGCCAAATTTATTATTTTCAAAGGATGCTCCCTACAGGATTCATTTATATACCTATTATCATTCCTCCCCACACCATGCACATCAAGGTCATTATATTTGAATTCCCCTTGTCTTATATTATCCTCCTAGGTCGACCATAGACCAATAAAAGTCGTGCAATAATTTTATCCACCTCCCAATGCCTTATCTTTATATATATATATATATATATATATATATATATATATATATATATATATAACACTAATCCTTGGAATTAAGACCTCTTCTAACAATGTGGAACATTAAGAATTCTCAGTTTGGAGGATATTATTACTATTCCATTCCTTCAATATCACCACTTTAATTACATTTATTCCTTTTTATGTTATATTAGTCATCCTAAATTTGTGGGCCATACTCCACCCAATATTCATAACTAATACAATAATAAGCTCGATGACATTAGCATTATAAAATACAATTCAAATCTCCATGACGCTACTATCTCAAAATTATCTTCTTCCATATGACCACAATCTTCCAAGAAGGATGTGTATTAGGTGCCCATTACTATTACTCACACTGTAATGCACATAAAAAATTTGATCGCATGAAACCCAAGAACAACCTAGGGTAAGATGGAAAAATTATGGAATAATTTTTTTGGAAAATGTTCCTGCAAAAATGTTTGAAATTACCATATGTCACATTTATGTTTCTAAGTTACTTTAAATTAATAATATAAATTTCCTTATTTGATCCCCATTATAATAAAATAATAATCCCTCGATACCCATGAATAAACCAAGTTAGTCTAGGGCTTGGTTTAGTTTCCCCTAAATTTCATTTTGATAAATATTTAATTTCCGCTATAGTTGAAAGTTACACATTCTAATCCCATTTATAAAGGGATCTATTTAATTAAATACTATATTTATATTAATCCCACAAGGTGTCTAGGTTTAAAACAAATCAAAAGGTCCCTAAAATTTAGCACAATGGATAGAAGAATAAACACACCCCTTATATAAATAAAGTGGCCCCTTTAAAAGTCAAGCATGCATTAAAATTTTAGAATTAAATTTAAATTTAAATTCCTCTCACCCACTTCCCACCTACTAATTTTTTAGGAATGAATCTCATCTCTTGGATGGATTCATTTGGGCCCCTTAGATGAGGGAAAAACAACTAACCCTAAAGTTTGCTTAAGAAAACTTCTTTTTCTTTTCTTTTGACTTATTATTTGTCTTTTGTTTTACATATTGGTAGAGGAGAAGGATGAAGCCATTAGACGCCATCTCAAACTTTTGGAGAGACATACATGCCTCATTTATCTTCTTATTTTGTGTACACCCGCATCTAGGGTTTTAATACATTTGTTTATTTTTGGTTATTTCATCAATATAGTATTTACCCAAATGGTTATGTGGGTATTTAACCTATTTCAGAGATTTTGTTAAAATGACATAATTGTTTACTTGAGTAAAATAAAAATTTATTTAAAACAAATCCGAAATAATAAAATGTAATGAAATTATATGTGTGTGTGTGTGTACAAATAAATGCATTGATAATATACTTGCCATGGATTTTTGTTTTGCACAGACCGTAGTAAAACAAAGCGCAGGTTTTGAACTTGGTAAGGATTATTGTTGGATTGGGGGAGGGTCAATGACCCCATCCCCCATCCCATTTATTAGTGGGGTTGCGGTGGGGTTGGTGACCATCCCCCAAATTCTCTTTCCCTTATACACTAACATAGTGCAGGTCGTGACCACAATATAATCCGATTTCCTTTTAAAAGTTTTAACATTAATAAAATTTATTTTATTTAATACATATAAATATATATTTATATAAATACACACACACACACACACACACATATATATATATATATTTCAATGACTATATTAGATAATAAAAAAGTTTTATTAATATAATAATATTAAAATATTTTCATATTAGTAAGTCTATCAATATTAATGATAATTTTATTAATAATAATATTTAAGATATTAATATTACTATCAAAAGTAGTAATGGAAATATAGATAGTAATATTAGCAAGTTAAGATTTTTTTTTTTTTTTGCACTAAGGCTTTCTTCTTTAACAATTTGTAGTAGAATTTGCATTAAGTTTTAAATAAGAGTTACACAATAAAAGGGGACTACAGATCTAATTAAGATAAGAACAAGTTGTTTTCTTCTTATAAAAAAATGCAACATTGCAACTTAGGGACTTACCTAAAATTTATTACATCTTTCCATCCTTCACTACAACCATTTATTCAAATAACTACAACAACTTTATTCCACATTAAAGTTTTCCGTGCATACACTATTTGCAATTTACACTTCTATGTTTTTTCTTTCCTATTTACAATAATGCAACTTCACAATGATAACGAACTTTCATTTCCTTGAGCATAGCTCATTTCCTTCAATGCAAGGAGTTTTCTTTCTATCAAAACAATACAACTAATATTTTAAACATGACTTCCATTCTAATTTCTTCCTTCACATACCAAAATTTGAGGAGAATGGGAAAAATACACATTCCTTAATGAATTTCTTTCAAAATAATAGTACAACTTATGAATGAAACTTACAATACAATCTTGATGAAAAATAGTCAATACAACTTTTCTTCCAAAAATAATACAACAAATCTTCCACTTGAAGTGGGAATTTTACAAGAAGGTAGCTACAATAGAGAAATGTTTAGTCTTGTACAAGTGATCCAAGAATAAAATCTCCAAAAGGCTCCATCTCCTCTTCACATGATCTCAACAACCAAAAATGTGGGAAAGGCAACACTCTCCACCCAACTAAAAATCCAATGAGAAGAAGAAGAAATTCTTCTCGTTGAACCCCGAGCCCCAACCAAAAGGAAATAAGGGATGGATCCAACACATGGAAACTCTATAATGCTTCCATATTTACTTGCAAGAAACAAAACACAAGAATATAACCATAAAAAATACTCATTTTAAACACAACAACTTCCTAACAATGGCTCCAAAATAAGCCTAGTAGAGGTAGGAACATGGGGGTTCCCTTGTGCCTCCCAAGGGTTTAGATGCCCACCTCCAAAATCCTCCTCAACACAATAAATCTCAAAATATCTTCTGCCTCCCCACAACAAGATATCTATGTCTCTTATGCCTCCCTCTCTCTTATGGCTACCACCAAACACAAAATGAAAAACTAGAATAAGGTGGGGCATCCAAATCCCAGTCCCTCCTAAACACAAAAAGAAGATCTTATACCTCCCAACATATTTTCATCCCCATTTCCAAATCTCAACACAACCTAGGGTCAATTTAATACCCAAAATTTCAAGCAAGAACACAAACCCATACAACATATAACATACAAGAAAACAAGAAGAAAAATAAGAGTTCAAGATCCTACCTTGCCATGGTAAAGCTCCACTTTCCAATAAAGTGCCAAAATCTTCCAACACAAGAAATTTTCAAAGAACCCTTCAACTCCAACAATCAAGCATCCAAAAAGAGAGAGCTAAAAAACAAGCG